>CM053412.1:47297147-47337817 GCA_028644305.1 Xerus rutilus
CTATCAATGAGGTGAACAGAGAGCCTACATTCTGGGAGCAAATTTTTGCCATACACACATCAGAGAGAGCACTGATCTCCAGGATATATAAAGAACTCAAAAAACTTAACACCAAAAAATAAACAACTCAATCAATAAATGAGCTAAGGAGCTGAATAGAAACCTCTCAGATGAAGATATACAATCAATAAATATATATATGAAGAAATGTTCAACGTCTCTAGCCATTAGAGAAATGCAAATCAAAACAACTCTCAGATTTCATCTCACCCCAGTCAGAATGGCAGCTATCCAAAATACCAGCAACAATAAGTGCTGGCGAGGATGTGGAGAAAAAGGTACACTCAAACATTGCTTGTGGGATTACAAATTGGTGCAACCAATCTGGAAAGCAGTATGGAGATTTCTTAAAAAATTTGGAGTGGAACCACCGTTTGATCCAGCTATCCCACTCCTTGGCCTATACCCTAAAGACTTAAAAACAGCACACTACAGTAAAGCAGTCACTTTAATGTTTATAGCAGCATAATTCACAATTGCAAAACTGTGGAAGCAACCCAGATGCCCTTCAATTGATGAATGGATAAAGAAACTGTGACACATATACACAATGGAATATTATTCAGCAATAAAAGAGAATAATATTATGGTATTGGCAGGCAAATGGATGGAATTGGAGAACATTATGCTAAGTGAAGTAAGCCAATCCCAAAAATCCAAATGCCGAATGTTCTTTCTGATTAGTGGATTATGATACATAAGGGGGGTGGGAATGAGGAACATAGGAGAAATGGAGCAACTCTGAATGCGGCAGAGGGGAGGTAGAGAGGGTAAGGGGAAGGGGTATAGTAAAGATGGTTGATTGAGATCATCATTACCATCTTTGGTGCATGTATGACGACACAAATGGTGTGACTCTATCTGGTTTGCAACCAGAGAAATGGAAAAATTGAGCTCTATATATGTACTATGACTTGAAATGCATTTAAATAAATTATATATAAAAAAGAATTATTTGCATTGGAATTCATAAAATTCTCAGCTTCCCTTCTCAGCAGTGTTAAGTTAGATGGTCTGGAGTGTGATGCTTGTTCCACTCTCAGGGTGGGTATGCTGGAATGAGAGAGGTAATCCCATAGGAAAAAATCCTGGAGGCAGGATTTAGGCTTAGGTAGGCTCCAGGTTCTTTACTGAATGCCGTTCATCTGGAGATTTTAAATGAGTGCACCTCCAAGGTGTAGCAATTGTAGGTCCACACTGGAAGACTGCACCCCAGAGATCTCCCGTGTTCCACTCATGTGGTGGAATAACCAATTCTTGGTCCACTCTCTTACCTGAAGCCCCCCATTTCCTGGTCTCAGGTTCAGTCTCCAAACTCAATCCCCTACTCCTGCCCTTTTGAATTCCCAGCCAGGCATATCTCTCCCAGCTGGTCCTGCAAGCAGCCTGATTGAGGGAGAAGGAGAGAACCAGGTGGGTTTTCATGACCAGTATTCCCCCGTGTAAACCCTCTCCATGTCATTTTTCTCCTGGTCACTTAGGCACACTCTATGTGGTGCAGTGTGGGTTTTCCAGGCCTGTTTTTCTGGCCATGCTCAGGTTTGCCAAGAATTGGCTCCCTCAGCTTCTAGTCCCCATGCCATGGCTGCAAAATGGTTTCTTCCTCTGTCCTCTGCATGCATCCAAGAGAGATGTGGCTTCTTTTCCACACAAGGATATTATGCAGAATGCCTTTCAGTTTAGTCAGTGTATTTGATCTCTTAATCTCCATATCCAGATATGCCTCAGGCTTTCTAAAAAGGTGAGATCCTTTAATTCCCTTATCCTTCCACTTTGCTCATAGAGGGAATGCTCTGGCTGGTGCCTCTGGCCATGGCAGTGGCAGCAGTCCTGGGGATTTCTTCCTTATTTTATTACATCCAACTTCCTTAATTCCCATTGTGTTTTGAATGTCCAGTATTAAAATCCAGTAAAATCCTCCACTTTTACTTTCACCCACCTTGCTGATAAGTTGCCTACCTGTATTCTTGGTTTCACATCACAGAGAAACCAGGAAAGTGGCCTTCTCTATTCTGCCATCTTAAAACCCAGTCTCTAGTTAATGTTTTGAAGACCATATTGAATAGGAGTGTTGAGAGTAAACACCTTTGTCTTGTTCTCAAACTGAAAGGAAATGCTTTTAGTGTTTCTGCACTTATTATGATGTTGGCATGGGTTTGTCATAAATGTCCTTTATGATGTTGAGATAAGTTTCTTTGATCCCTAGCTTTTCCAGCACTTTTTACATGAATGAGTATTATCAAAGGCCTTTTCTTCATCTATTGGGATGCTCACTTGATTTTTGTCTTTAATTATGTGTAAGTAATGCATTACATTTATTAATTTGCATATGTTGAATCAATCTTGCATCCCTAGAATGAAACCCACTTGATTGTGTTTTTTTATATTTTTATGTGGTTTTGAATATGGTTTGCTAATATTTTATAGAATATTTTTCCATGTAATTGCATGCATTGAAATTTGGGACACAAATAATTACTATCATTATCTCTGCTTGTTGGATCACTCCTTTTATTATGATATAGTGACCTACTTTCTCTCTTCTAATCAATTTTTACTTGAAATGATCCATTTTTTCAGATATGAAAATAGCTACTCCTGCTTGTTTTCTTGGACTATATACCTGGAATATTTTTTCATCATTTTACCTTTAGTCTATGGGTGTCTTTACCTATAAGCAGATATTTTGTAAATAACAAATAGTTGGATCTTGTATTTTGATCCATTTTGCTAATCTGTCTTTTAATAGGAGAGTTGAGACCATTAGCATTCAACATTAGTATGCATATGTTTTTGTGATTTCCTGACATTTTAATTTGTTGCTATACTTTATCCTGTCTTGATTTTCATTAAGTGGACTAATTATTTTTTTAAATTTTTTTATTTATTAATTATACATGACAGTAGAATGCATTTATGTACTTTAATATATTATATGTAGATAGGGTATCATTTCTCATTTGTTTGATTGTAAATGTTGCAGAATCACATCAGTCATGCAGTCATATATGTACATAAGTTAGTAATATATGTCTCATCCTACTATTCTACCTATCCCCATATCCTCTCCTTTCCCCTCCCTTCACTCCCTCTACCTAATCTAAGGTAATTGTATTCTTCCCAAGTGCCCCACCCCCATTGTGAGTTAGCATCCACATATCAGAGAAAACATTCAGTTTTTGGTTTTGGTAAATTTGTTTATTTTGCTTAGCATGATATTCTCCAACTCCATCCACTTACTGGCAAATGCCATAATTTTGTTCTTCTTTAAAGCTGAGTAATATTCTATTGAATATATATACCACATTTTCTTTATCCATTCACCTATTGAAGGACACCTAGTTTGGTTCTATAGTTTAGCTATTGTGAATTGGCTGCATTGATGTGACTGCATCATCATAGTATACTGATTTTAAGCCCTTTGGGTATAGACCCAGGATTGGGATAACTGGGTCAAATGATGGTTCTATTCCAAGTTTTCTGAGGAATCTCCATACTGCTTTCCATAGTGGTTGCTCTAATTTGCAGTCCCACCAGCAATGTATGAGTGTATGTTTTTCTCCACATCTTCACCCACATGTATCGTTGCCTGTATTCTTGATGATTGCCATTCCAACTAAAGTGAGATGAAATCTTAGAGCAGTTTTGATTTGTATTTCTCCAATTGCTAGAGATGTTGAACATTTTTTCATACATTTGTTGATCAACTGTATTTGTTTTGTGAAGTGTCTGTTCAGTTCTGTGGCCCATTTATTAATTGGGTTATTTGTTTTATTGATGTTAAGTTTTTTTGAGTTATTTACATATTCTAGAGATTAATGCTTTATCTGAGGTGCATGTGGTAAAGATTTTATCCCAATCTGTAGGCTCCCTCTTCACATTATTCATTGTTTCTTTTGCAGATAAGCAGCTTTTTGGTTTGAATTCATCTTATTTATTGATTCTTGATTTTGCTTCTTGCACTTTAGGGGTCTTGTTAAGGAAGTCAGATCCTAGGTGAACATGATGAAGATATGGGCCTACTTTTTCTTCTAGTAGGTGCAGGGTCTCTGTTATAGTGCCTAAGTCTTTGATCCACTTTGAGTTGAATTTTGTGCCGGGTGAGAGATAGAGGTTTAATTTCATTTTGTTACATGTGGCTTTCCTTTTTTCCCAGCAACATTTGTCAAATAGCCTATCTTAAGTGGATTAATCTTACATTGAACTTTCTTGGTTTGTGGGCTTTGGCAATTGTCTTTTAGTTCCTCTGTGTACAGTTTATCTTTGAGTATTTTTTATAGTTCTGGCTAAGTGCTCATGAATTCTTTTAGTTTATTCTCATTGTGGAAATTTTTTATTTCCCTCTTGAATTTGAAACTAATTTTTCTGGGTATTTGAAATTGGGATTTAGCTTGAATTCGAACCTGAGTTTGGCTTGGCTGACAGTTGTCTTCTTCTATGGCTTGGAAATCTCATTCCAGGTCCCCCTTGATTTTTAGGGTCTGAGCTGAGAAATCAGAAGTGAACATTATTTGTTTGCCTCTAAATGTGACCTAATGTTTCTCTCTTGTGTATTTTAATAGCCTTCTTATTTTCTATGTTAGCCATTTTGATTTTTATACATCTCCATGAGATTCTCATTTAACTGGGTCTCTTTGGGGATCTTGTGAGTCTTTTGTATATGCATGTCTACTGACATGGAAGTTTTCTGTAACTACCTCATTAAAAAAATTTTTATTCCTATAATGCTAAGTGAAGTAAGCCAATCCTAAAAAACAAAAGCCTGAATGTTTTCTCTGATTAGTGGATACTGATCCATAAATGGGAATGGGGGTTGGGAGCATGGGAGAAATGGAGAAACTTTGGATAGGGCAAAGGACGGAAGGGGACATGGGGGTAGAAAATATGGTGGAATGAAATGGACATCATTACCCTAGGTACATGTATGAAGATATGAATAGGGTAATTCTACCTTGTGTACAGTCTGAGAAATGAAAAATTGTGTTCCATATGTGTACTGTGAATTGAAATGCATTCTGCTATTTAAAATAAAATAAAATTTTAAAAAATCCATAGCAATTATTATCACATTGTTACTTAAAATAATAAATTATTGGAATTCACAAAGTATTCAACAATAAGAGACACTATTTAACAACTGGTACATCCTTATAAAAATATTATATCCAAAACCAAACAATTTGTTGAACAGTGGCATATCAGAAGAATATGTAGAGGAATATGGTCTTTATAAAATGTTAAATGAAAGAAGTGAAATTTAAAAGTTTATTGAAAATGAAAAATTAATACAGTATCTTAAGAAGGCTCGAAGAAAATAGAGCAAAATTAACAATTGTTGTCAGTCCAGTAGTATAGTTAATATGCTATATTTGATTTCTTTTCAATCTTTTCCATGATGGTTTATATTAAAAGCTAAAAAAACAATAAATGTTATTCCAAAAATTTTTTTAAAGTTTTTTATTCCTTTAGTTTGTATTTCCATGTTCTCATCTATCTCAATGATTCTCATGTTTGTTCTTTTAAAATTGTCCCAGAGTTCTTGAATATTCTGGTCATGTTCTATATTTTTTTTCTTTTATTGCCATCTGTGTACTCAAGATCACATAACCTATTTTCAATGGCTGAAGTTCTGTTTTCAAGGGCTGAGGTTCTATTTTCTACACAATCTAAAATGTAAGCAATGCCTTCAAGAAAGAATATTTAATTCAATTGATTTTATCTTTCATTTCTAGGAGTTCTGATTTTTTTTTTCACTGTTTTTATTTCTTTATTAAAGTGGTCTTCCATCTCCTGTAATTATTCTCTTAATTCTTTCTTAGATCTTCTTTTAGTTCACTGAACATTTTGATAACTATTTTACCATCTTTCTCTGGATTTTTGTCTACCTCACAGCAGTGGGATCCTCCTGTTAGGGGACTGAGGATTTTAGAGAGAGATTTGTTTGCCAACTTTCTCATATTTTCAGAGGTCTTGGTCTTGCACATCAACTGAAATGGATTCCTATACCTCTTTTATTGTGCATGTCCTTTTGTGTGTAATTATCTTATTTGTTCTGGGATTTCTCTCAGTTTTTGATGGATGAGTAGATGGCAATGCAGAGGACCTCAGTTCCCTTTCTGGTTCTTCCTCCTTGGGTCCTTATTGACGGTTAGTGGCATTTGTCTCCTCACTTCTTTGAGTTGGAGTAATGCTGGGAACTGTTTAGTTCAATAAGAGAATCTCTAACCTGTGAACTTTGAGTTTCCCTGTAGGTTCCTAACAACTCACAGAATATTGGTGAAATAAACAATAGTAACAACTATTGCAAACAAAAAATATAGTGTTAGTGTATACCTATATCCTACTATGACATCTTCAAAATTAATTGTCTCCAACAAAGAGGAAGGGTAGATTCAGCACTTATAAACAGTGAAAGCAACAACCATGAATTAATTCTGGCTTTAATGCAAATAGTAGTTGTCAACTGTATCAATCACAACATTAATAATTTTATTAATATTAATATTGGGGGCAGGATTTATATAAACTAGTTTTGAATCATAGTAAGAATACAATTAATTACAGGGAAAGAAAATATGTTAGAAAGTTAGAAAAGAGTTTACAATTTCAGAAAGTGAACAGAGAGAATATAGAAAAGATCTAGCAGGTGATGTTTATACCAAAGGAGAGGAAAAAACAGGAAAAGGTATTAGGAGAGAGGGGGAGAGAACAATAGATTTGACCATCAGCAGGAGAATATGAGAGAAAGAGAAAAAAGAGAAATAAACAAATGAAAAAAATAGAAAATTAAATCTAGATATACAATCCAAAAAACCCTGAATCCCCAAAAGACAATACTAAGAAAAATAATTACATTAAAAATCACATTAAAAATGCCAAAAATGATAGAAAAGACAAATTGTGTGTGTGTGTGTGTGTGTGTGTGTGTATCCCTGAATCAATCACCATAGCCAGAATTCACATCCTTCCTTCCTCTCTCCCTCCTCCCCACACATACACATTCACATAAATGCAATAAAAAATAAAATAAAAATCCAAAGTATTAGTGAAGACTGAAGGAAGCTTCTCCATTGAGGATTTCAAAATATTTGACCAAAATGAGTGGTCACTGTCTATGTCCAGTAGTCTTTCTAATTTTTCTTAAGTTATATACTGATAGAGCAAGCGGTGGGGGATGTTAACTCCTTCCTCTTTTTGTGTTTTTGAGTTACCAGTTGGAGCAGCCTAAGAATAAAGTTGTTCAATATAAACTTTTGCTTCCTTTCTTACCAGTATCAGATGGGATGGGTTAGAATATAATCAGCTTGCATTTTGTTCATTTGGGGCAGTTTGGTGCACTCCTAGGATAATGTTTTTGCAGTGTTCTGTGAAGACAGTTCCAAAACTGGTAGAGCTGAAGTCTCATCAGGCCTCAGGTCTAATCAGGCTTGGTTGGGTACAGCCTTCTTTGGAGAGACTAGATTGACCCAAACCTAGGGCTAGACATTAGCCAAACTCTTCTGCAAGTCTGGTTCTTGGGATCATCTCAAGGAATCCAATCATGGGGGAGGCATGGGGGGAGGGAATCCTCCACTCACTGCTGCCCAGGAGCATAGTCTTCCTGGGCTTAGTTCCTGTTGCGACAGGCTCAAAATGGCTGTAAGTGGGCTCCTTCATCTAGTTTCTGGTGGGTCATTATGTTTTTAGTGTGTAACCAAGGCCATGAGCCAGCTGCTATGGTCACTGTATAGTCAAGATCAGAAACACTCTGATTCAGTGTATATACTCAAGGTCATAAACATTTGCTTATGAGCACATACTCACTTATGTAACCTGTTGGCAGTGTGCCTTCTTTGTCTGGCCTGCAAATAAAAAAAGGCCTATGGAAAAGACTCAGAGGACAAAATGGGACTGGCTTCGGGCTAAAGTTGAACCTAGAGCCTGTTGCTACCTTTGAATAAAGTGTGTCTACTGTCCAGATTGTGTCTCGCACCTTCTTCCACATGCCAAGCATTGAACATTGCTTCCTGGTCCTGAGAACGCCTCCCCACTGCCTGATAGTCCCTGAGTATATTCAACCCTGACTGCCCAGACTTCCGGCCTGCTTCAGCTGGTCATATGAGTCACCAGACACAAAGGAGAAACTGATAGTGTTCCCATTTGCCCCTCTAATTCAAATACCCCTGCATACAGTCTACTCTGTGCCCATTTCTCTCACATTCCCCTAGGCACAGCCTGCATCCCCAGATAGGCACCTGCAGGGATATTGTGGCTGTATTTTTTATGTTTTTTTTTCATCTCCCAGGTTGCACAGATGCCACACAGCATGCTTGCCCAAAGATAGCTTTCATATAAGAATATGCTTTTCAACCACCAGTGCAGAGTGCAGCCTCTGGGTCAAATAAGTTTAGGCAGCATTTTTGATCTCATGTTTCTCCATACCAAGCCATGTCACAACACAGCTTGGAATGCAGCTTCCTTTACTCCCCCTCTCCTTGTCCGTGGCAAATCCACTCCAGTGGCTGCCAGTGGTGGGCTACAATGTTTTCTTTCTTCTTTGTTAATTGCACCCAAATTTCTGAGTCTCTAAGCTGCTTTGAGTGCCCAATATTAAATTTTAGTAAAATCCCTCTTTCACTCACCTTACTGAGAAGCTGTATATCCACTGATTTGGTCTCATGCCACTGCGTAGCTTGGAATATAGCTTCTTTACTATTTTTCCTTTCTTTCATTTTCTATTGATTGATCAAGTGTTCTCTTATTGAGCATATCCAGAGGGAATAGAAAAAAAATTAGTTATATAACATTTGTTTTTGATGGTCTCTTAAACATCATTCTTTGTTTTCTCCTTATGAAGACAAATATTTGAATATTCTTGTGTATAGACACAATACAAATGTTCATTTGCACTAAAAAATATGTACAAGGTCATTTTAGCACCTTTTATTTCTCATTGTACCAAAATCCAGGAATAATCCAAATGATCATTTAAAGTATGACAAAATTTTTGATATATTCATATAACACAGTATATAAACTATATAGTATGTAGTATATAGTTCATAAACTAGTGTTACAGGTGCAATAAAATAATAAATAGCATATGTTTAATCTGGTTGGGCTACAATAACAAAATACCTTCGATGGGTTAATTTATAAACAACAGAAATTTATTTCCTATAGTTTTAGAGGCTATAAAATTTAAGATCGAGGTACCATCAGATGCTTCTCTGAGGAAAGCTTGCTCCCTGCTTCATAGAGGATGCCAATTACTGCATTCTCACATTGTTTTTGCAAAAGCAGTCAAAGGCCAAAACAGGAACTGACAGAGTCCCTCAAGCTTTCTTATAAGGGCATTGATCCCATTCATAAGTGCAGAGCCCTCCTGACCTAGTCACCGTGTCACTTTCTACAGGCCTTTTTTTTCAGTACCAGGGATTGAACTCATGGGCCCCTGACCACTGAGCCACATCCCCAGCTCTATTTTGTGTTTTATGTAGAGACAGGGTCTCACTGAATTGCTTAGTGCCTCGCCATTGCTGAGGCTGGCTTTGAACTTGCGGTTCTCCTGTCTCAGCCTCCCAAAGTGCTGGGATTACAGGCATGTGCCACCACGCCCGGCCTACAGGTCCCTCTTAATAGGAATATCCCTATTCCATTGGGGATAAACTTTTCAACACTAATTTTGGAAGAACAGAAACATTCAAGCCATAGTGTTACAGGAATAATAAATATGTGATAATGTGAATGATAAAATATTAATTAATAAAATTAATCATTTTTAAAACTGCTGCTACATGCAATAAAAAAAGTACGATGCTTTCCATTGTAAGTTTGAGTGAAACATATCAAATACAAATGAGCCAAAAGTGATCTATTGTCCTTTCTGGGGCAAGACGGATGCTCATGATATTGATCACATTTGTTCTCTGGATCTTGATGATAGTGACATTCCTTATCTTGATCTTGGCAGTACTTTCCATTATGATCATTGAGCTTCATATTTGTGCTCTGTCTGACTTACTATACATATGTAATGCTGCAACAGAATATTAATAATAAAATTTACCTCCAGCTGCTCTCTCACTATTGCTTCAATCTATTATTCTCCTTTCAGCCCCTCACCCTTCAGACTTAGACATAAACTTCTCAAAATACATTCCATGCCATGAACAGGTTGCTAAGTATTTGGTTTCCTTCGGGCATCTATATTTCCTTTTTGCTTCTTCAGTTTCTCCAGGATCGGGTTATGTGAAGGATGTCAATAGTTTGTTTTTGCTTTTCATCACAGAATTAACTAGCAGTGTCAAGTGAGTCTTATAAACCTTTTTAATGGCCTTTGATATGACGAATAGCTTTACAAGATATCCATTCTACAATCCTTGCATCAATAGTATGGATTCAGTGCACTGTCGCTAGCTCTCAGTAGCACAACACAGTTTAAATTGCATGCCTGGTAAATTATACAGCAGTTTTGTTTTAATATGTATTCATTTCAATACTAGCAAAATTAAACAATATCTAATACATGTTTGTTAATTTGAATTTCCTTTGGAGTCACTTTGCTCTTCATGTTTCTTGCAAATGTATTTATTAACATCATGGTATCCTTATAATTGGGATTGAACATTTCTCACTTTCCAGATATTCTGTTCCTTTTATACTCACATGAAAATGAAAACATTTGAAATGTTATGAGCTCAAATGTAAGAATAGGTAAACCAGATCTGTCTGTTAGGAAGCAGCAAGTGAGAAATGTGATATTTTAATCAGTGAAATTGCACATGCCTCTACATCCATAATGTGTAAACATCGTTCATAGTTTATTCAGTTCTCACCTCATTTTTCGAGTTAATGGTGTTTTTGTTAAAAATGGAAGCAAAAACAATGGGAATCTCTACTTTCTATGTAGCCTCAATTGAAGCAATTTTGGCACTGGGTCATCTGTCAAGTATAACAGATGTTGTCAGGAACAAAAAATTCTCTGTGACCAAGTATCAATCTGCTATTTACATATGCTGCTGAGTGCACAGAATGCAGTTTTATTTTAACAGAAGGAAAACAACTTATTTCACCTGCAAGTGTATTCCTTGTTTAGTTCCTTGAGAAAAAATAGGAGCTGATTTTCCTATTACTATTCAAATAAATAAAAAAAGAATTATTTTCACCAGAAATTCATAGCTTTGAATGTTTCCTACTAAGATATAATGATGAAGTAGATTTTTTAAAACAGACAACACTGAATACGTAAGTGTACCATCTTCAGTTACATACTGATATTAGGTGCATGATCTGCTTATCTTACTGAGCAGGTTCTTTAGATCACAGAGACTGAATTGTATAACAATGGCTTTTTATTACATGTTTTTATGGTAACTTCAAGTAAAATATTATAAACCTAAGTCTGGTAGCTTAAAATGGATGTGCTCTTGGGTACTAACTATATTAAGGAGCTGTGCCATGCTTTGGGAGAACTACAATACAAGATTTTTACCTCTGGAAAGAAGACTAGAACTGTGGACAAGACGATGGAGGAGGGGAAATCGAGAAATGTGCTTTGGTGAAATATTCATGACTTACTATGTTCTTATTATTCTATAACTTAGTAATTAGACTCTAATTTTCTAAGGGTAAGAGAAAATCCATCATGAGTGTGAGTCATCACAGCTATAGATATTTCTTGCTTTTTTGGGTCAGTGGCACTTTCTTTGTCATCTTTTTTCACTAGTGTGACCGAAAGACCCGACAAGAACAATTTCAAGGAAGAAAGGTTTACTTGGCACTTAAAGTTTCAGAGGTTTCAGTCTGCAGACAGTCATCTCCATACCTCAGGGCTTGAGATGAGATTGAACATCTTGGCAAAAGAGTGTGGTGGAGGAAATATCAGCTCAGGACATCACATGAGGAAGCAGAGAGAGACAGCTGTCCTCACCATGGACAAAATAAAATACCCCAAAGTCATGCCCCAATGACCCACCTCCTCCAACCACATCTTATCTGCCTATAGTTAATCACCCAGCTAATCCATATCAGGAGATTAATTCACTGATTGGGTTAAGGCTCTCATACTACAATCATTTCACTTCTAAATTTTCTTGCATTGTCTCACACATGAGCTTTTGGGGACACCTCACATCTAAACCATAATAAGCACTAATTTACCTTTAAGAAGTTCTGCAAGCACCTTCTCTATTTCCAAACTTTATCATCACTCCAGAGAGAAACTCTGAACCCATTAAGAATATACTCCACTCACTTTTCTCTCCAGTTACTGATGTCCTCTAATATACATATACATTTTATCTCTGTGAATCAAGATATTTCATATAAATGGAGTCATTCAATAGTTGTCCTTTTGTGTCTGGCTTATATCAGTATCATATTTTCAAAGTTCTGCTATGTTGTTTATATATCAGATCTTTTTTTAAAGGTCAGAAAGCAAACTTTGTGTGTGTGTGTGTGTGTGTATACATACCACATTTTGATAATCCATTTATCTGCTGACATGAATTTTTTTCACCTTTGGACTAGAATGAATATTGCTGCAATGAACACTGGCATGCATTACTGGCTAGTTTGAGTTCCTCTTTTCAACTCTTGGATATACACCTATGGGTGCAATTTCTGGGTTGTATAGTAATTCTGTTTGGCTTTTTGTGTAGCTATCTTTTCCCATGCTTTAAAGCACTACATGGCTTGCAGTAAACAGGGAGACACGAAAGTAAATTTTGCATGTGAAAAATGCTTCTGGCCCACTACATCACTGTAAACTCCTTGTTAATCTCCACAAGGATTGATATGAAAAGATGAAAGTAGTGTTAAGATGTTTAATAGTTATCATTGACTATTTAACACAAATAATGGAGATTTTCTGTGGGTATCAAATGCCAGCCAGTGCTCAAGTCTTCTCTAATGTTATTAGCATGAGTCAGTGTTCTTCTAGTTAGAAGATACTAGTTGGTGATAATACTTTGTGTAGAAAGCCAATTTCTTAATGTTTTTTAATGTTTTAATTCCTTCACTGGCACTGCTGCATCCTATGATGTGAGTTCCACACAAGTCCTGCATAAATCCAAGAGGTCTGGACAGAGGACAGCCCAAGTCATCAACACAATATTCTGCTCAAAATCATTCCTTAATAAGTGCATTATCCTCAAAATTAATATCTATACAGTCCCATTTTTTGTGATGTTTCTGGTACTCAGAAACTTAGAACTGATCCTCAGAATATACCAGAGATATAAATCTCAAATCTATTGCTGCTCACTTTTATTCCCATTATAAATATCTGTCACCTTTCAAGTCCCTCGACTTACTAGAAGACAGGAAATGATTACACTAATGCTGTATTACCTGCATTCATACATGCCTCTGATCTCTAGTCTTAGTGAGCCCTATATCTGCACTAGTCACTCCCAAGCTTCAAGGAACATGTCTAGTGAACATTATTCTCTAGCCTGGCATGCTACATTTCCCTGGATTTAGAAATCATACCTGTAGTTGACAGATACAGGAAAGCTTACATTAACTGAACAAGTATGCTATTTCACTCTTGTTGGCAGGCAGAGATGCTCCAATAACCTTCAAGCAGGAACTGTTGGCCCAGCTGCAAATAGTCTCCAGCTGTCAGCCTTCTCAGTGTCCATCTGGGTGTATGAGCTACAATCTTGCTATTCTTAAGACAGTCCCTGGTCAATGCAAGGTGTTGGCATTGGACCCTAGACATTCCTGCCCATTGCTGGATTCCACGTAAGAGTTCTCTTTGCTCCTGGGCTCTCTGTTTTGTTATTAGGTTTGCCATGTTCTAACTGTGATCTGTTCCCTTTGTCCAGTCCTACTTCCTCTACTTTTCTTTTACAGGTATCATTCTCCTTTAAACACACAAACTGGAGTGTGTGTGTGTGTGTGTGTGTGTGTGTATCTATGTGTCTAATCTTTGAATTTCTTCCTTGTTCCTATGCCACAAATATATATTTCCACATCATTTAAAACTTATATATTTCTTTAGGGCTAAACTGTGATTTTTTTTCCCAAAAAGACTTTGGGAAGTCCTAAGCCCCATTACTTCATAATGTGGCCTCACATGAAAACATGGTTTCTGCAGACTTAAACAGTTTAAAATGAGGTAATCAGGGTGGGCCCTAATCCGATATGACTGGTGTTCTTATGGAAAGGGGAAATGTGGATACAGTTACACTGAGAGCTAAGGTAATGTGGGACACACAGGGGAAACACCATCTGAACATGGAAAAGAGAGGGATACATCTATAAGCCAGGAAGATCAAAGACTACCAACAAGCCACCAGGTGATAGGAAGAGGAAAAGGAGAATCCCCTGCAAACTTGAGAGGGAATATGGCCCTGCCAAACCCTTGATTTTGCACTTCTATCCTCCAGAACTGTGAGACATAAATTGCTGCTTCAAGATCCTCAGAGTCCAGAAGAGTAGGGTCCAGAGGGATGGGAAGGGGTTGACTAATGGGTATTAATTTACAGTGAGACAGAAGCAAATAACTCTACTGCACAGTACAGTAACGATAGATAGTAATGTACTATACACTTCAAAAAGCTAAAAGAAAGATTTGAGAAGTGTTCATCATAAAGAAAGGATTAACATTTGAGGAAGTAAATATTTTAAGCTAAACTTCATTGAAACTTTATGCAACATATACTTGTACTCACCATGACATGAGCCCAGTAACATATACAACTTTTATGTTTTTATGCATCCATTTAAAAAATAATTAAATAATAAAATAAAGTCCCCTGGTGTATGGTACCTTCTTCCAGTAGTCCCAAGAAACTATTACAGCATCAAAGAATGCAATCGTTGTTTTTGTAGGAAAGTATTAATCCTGTATCATACAGCCATTTAAATAGTTGAGGTGTCCTTTCTGCTCATTCATTTTCTAAACCACTTTATTAAGGTATGATGGACAAGAAGAAACTTATTATACACAACTTGAGTTTGGAGATAAGTATGTGAAACCATCACCACATTCAAGGTCATGGCACGTATCCACCACCCACTTAAGTTTCTTCCCATCCCTTTATTATTTTCAGTATTTTATGTGCATCATGAGATCACATAATGTAAGATACACCATATTATCAAATTTTAAGTATGTAGTATATTAATATTAGCTCTATGTACTATGCTGTGCAGTAAACCTCTTTATTTATCTTGTGCAACTGACATTGTGCACCTTCCCAGATTCCCCTCCCTTCTTGTCTCTAACAACAGCAACAACTCTAGTTCTATGAGTTTGTCTATTTCAGGTCCCTCATTTAAGTAAGATCATATAGTATGTGTCTTTCTGTGTCTGGTTTATCCCACTTAGCATAGTTCTCTGGGACCATACATGTTGTTGCAAATGGCAGGATTTCCTTCTTTTGAAAAAGTAGATAATATTCCATGGTGTATATATATATATACACCACATTTTAGAAATATGTTCTATTGATGTACATTTGGCTTATTTCCACGTCTTGCCTATTGTGAATAACACTGTAATGAACATGCAAGTTCATATATCTCTTTTAAACCTTGGTTTAAATTCCTCTGGATAAATATTCAGAAGTGAGATTACAAGATCATATAGGAAACTTTGTTGAGAGCCATCCATGGATTATGTGTGGATCAAATCAGCATCGTAACTAGTGAATAGGAAAATCTGTTGTCTGGGAACTTCCAGTGACAACATATTTACCTCTGCCAGTTCCCACATAGCACTGGAGATGGGGTGACCTGCTGTAGCCACACAGCCTCTCAGAGATGGATGTGGATTCCCAAGACGCCAGTCAATTTGTTGACTGCAAAACATCATGAGGTAAGACTCTACCCCTGAAACCTTATCCCTGCCTTTGCTCTACCCCCTAAAATAAACCACCAGAGCCATTTCCTAATTGTTCTGCTCCAGCTCCTACCAGAACTGGAATAATCTATGAGGCACTCCCTTAAAACTATAATTCAGACTTTGTCTTTTATTTCGTCACTAATTACTTCAGACCTTATTTTCTCAGGTGACTTATTCCGTCCTGCGCAGGAAAAATTACCCTGGCAAGGTGCTGGCCACTTCAGGATAAATCTTATTTTTAGTTCTTTGAGGAACCACCATACTGTTTTCCACAGTTGTTACACCATTTTACATTTCCACCAACAGTATACTAGGTTTCTTAATATTCATTCTAAATATTAGCTGCTTTAGGATTTTTACATTTTCATCTTTTATCTTATTAATTTTTAACTTATTAATTTTATGTGAAGATTTTCTTGAATCTTTTAATAATATCATATTGATTATGATTAATAACCCTTTCAACCTAATAATTTTTATTTTCATTATTTTCTTGTCTTTTTGCATTTGAAAGCACCACCAGTATATGGTATATAAAGGTAATAATAATGAGGGGTTTTTTTGTTTTGTTTTTTAATCCTTTAAAAGGAACGATTTTATAGTTTTGAGTAAGATATTTACTGTCTTTACTGAACACCATTTGTCATGATAAATAGACCCTCTTCTACTCCCACTTAACTGAGTTTCATAATAGGGGTGTTATATTTTCCTCCTAGTCTATTAATGTGATGCATCATAATGTAGAGTCTATTGTATACTATGCCTGCTTTACTGTGAGAAACAAAGTTTTAAAAATAATTATTTTGATCTTGAACATGGCTTTTATTTAATACTGTATTCTGTATTTTTGAATCTATGTTAGTAAAACCAAAAAGTGATCAGTACTTAAAATTTATGTTTTTTTCCTATAGATTTCCCTGATTTGCATGCCAAAAATTCAACACCCTAATAAAACTAATTTGGTGGATATTGTCTATTTTTCTATTATTGGTAAAGGTTTATAGAAATTAAATATGTTTGTTCATTGAAGATTTAGTAAAACTTCCTCGTAAGTTCCTTATGGATCTAAGATACTAGACTATATTCACAAGGGTGGCAGATTTATCAATATCAATTCCACTTGGATAATAATCTATAACAAGTTTACAGTTTTCAAAATTTACTTTAATATTTTTTTAATAATTTTAATTTTCAAGTGATTAATTTAAATTTTTCATTGTCTGTTACATTTTAAATCTCTCCTCAAATTATGTCTCTTTACTTGGGCCATTCTTAATATTATTTGAGCAATGCTTTTTCTAGACTGAATGTACAAGAAAATAGTTTTTAGATTTTATATTTCTTTTCCAAAGAAGCAGCTTTGTTTTTGTGATCTTCTCTAATATTTATGTGTTCTATTCCATTAATTTTTCCCTTATCATAAATAGCTCCTCTTTTTGTCTTTTGTTTATTCTGCTTTCTTCTCTCTTCTTAAAATAAATGCTTAACTAAAACATTTGCTTTTCTTTTTTATAGCATTTAAATCTATACTTTTCTTTTAAAATAATACTTGTGCTGTGTTGTAGGTAGAATAACATCTACCTACATATAACACACAAAAGGTGTACATTTTTAGTCCGGCAAGTTGGCGCACGCCTGTAATCCCAGCACTTAGGGAGGCTGAGACAGGAGAATCGCAAGTTCAAAGCCAGCCTCAGCAATAGCGAGGCGCTAAGCAGCTCAGTGAGACCCTGTCTCTACATAAAACACAAAATAGGGCTGGGGATGTGGCTCAGTGGTCGAGTACTCTTGAGTTCAATCCCTGGTACCAAAAAAAAAAAAAAGATGTATATTCTAAATCCTGGAATTTATGAGTATTTCATCCACATAGCAAGGAGGAATTCAGGCTGAAAATGGAACTGTTTGCTAACTGGTTGACATGGAGACGGGAAGATTATTTTGAATTACCCAGACAGACACAGTGTAATTTCAAGGATCCTTAGAAGTGAAAGATGAAAGAGTCATAGTCAGATGATGCAATTTGAGAAAAGACTCAAAAGGTCACTGCCAGTCTTGAAGATGAAGGTCAAGAGGACCATGAGCCAAGGAATGCAGGTGGCCTCTAGAAACAACAGGAAGGAGCACAGCCCTGCTCACAATTTGACTGTAGCTCAGTGAGAACTAAAGGACTTAGGACTTCCAACTTCCAAAAAAGTAATGTAATAGATTCATGTTGTTTTAAGAAACTAAGTTTTTGAAATTTGTTATAGCAGCAAAAGAAAACTAATAAAGATTGTATCCTAGGAATTGATGAGCTGTGACTATATTAAAATGAGTATTATAATTTATTCTTTGAACCATAAATTATTTAGAATATTTTAAATTTTCAGACATTCATTTTAAATATTTTTTGTAATTAGCTTCTATCATTATTACCTTATTATGAGACTATATGAACTGCATAATATGGATTTGAAAAACATACTAAGAATTGCTTTTTGGTCTAATATATAACCAATTTTCTGAATGTTCCTGTGTGTATGCATAGCATGTGCATTCTTTAACTGTTGGAAGTAAAGTTTTAAATAAATATTGAAGGTGGAATCATTATTGTATTCAAGTTTTTGATGTCTTTACTAATATGTTGTCTGTTTTATCTACACAATTTTGAGAAATAGACGTTAAAATATCTCACAATAATTTGTCAAATATCTCAAACACATTTGTCAATTTCTCCTGTTCATTCTACCAATTTTTTCCTTCAAATGTTTTGAGATGATTTTTAGTGTGTACAAGTTTAGAACTCAAGATTCTAGTGAATATTTCTCTTTATCCACCTTGGTCGTTTTGGTCATAAGATCTATTTTGTTTTATATTAACATAGTTTCCTGTCTTTAGTTAGGTAAGCATTTGCTTGAGATCATTTTTCATCTTTTTTCATTTTTAAATACCTCATATTTTTCTTTGGGAAAACAATGTACAGATGGACTTTTTGTTTTTATCCAGTATAGCCATCTCAGGGTTTAACTCTTTAGCTTGGCTCTTTTACACTTATTATGCTAATATATTTGAATTTATTTCTATAATTTCATGTTGTTCTTTGAATTAACCTGCAGTTTCCTCACTTTTTCTATCTATTACTATTTATTAGTATTCTATTCTATTTATTTGGCCAAATGTAATTAATTCCCTTTTCATTTTTCTACATCTAATTTGCATGGATTTTATTGCACTTAATTTTTAAGCATGCATATGAAATTTAATGTCTAAAATCAATACTTGTTTATCTTGAAGAATATTGTTGTGTATGATTCCTCCCACATTCCATTCTATTGTCTAGAATATTAGTCTCCTCTTGTTTTATAACCACCTGTCTCTAAACATACTCGTGTGCACACTTGCACACTGTACTGGTCACTGTTGTCTGGGGGCAGATTCTTTCTTTATCCCTTTTTCTTCATGGACAGAGTGACATGAGAGGGGTCTCTAGGGCCTTACCCCCTTCCTCATTCAACCGTTAGTGGGCACATTATTTGTTCAGATAAGACTTGGTTACATTAAATTGTAGCCAATGTTTTCTCTGATAAGTGGATACTGACCCATAGTGGGCAGAGGGGAGCACTAGGTAAGAATGAAGGAAATTTGGACTGTGCAGAGTGGAGAGGGGTAGAAGGGTGGGGGAAAGGAAGGACAGTAGAATGAGACAGACATTATTACCCTATATACATGTATAATTATACTACTGGTATGACTCAGCACTATGTGTAGCCAGAAGAATGAGAAGTTACACTCCATTTGTATACAATGTGTCCAAATGCATTGTTATGTATAATTAATTAGAACAAATTAAAAAAAGAAATAAAGGCATGCTATGGTAAGCCATAAAGTCTCCACATTATTCATTACAGCCACATAATTAATGTGGGTCTGAGTGATATACCTTCCAAGAAGAGAAGTGATAAGTACTTTGATCAATGGATGTGGGGGAGAAGTTGAACAGGATCTGGTAAACTGAGTACTCTTCTCATTGGTATCAGGCTGAGGAAAGTATATGTACATACGATCTCAACTAGGTGAAAATATCAGAAAATCTCAAGCTACTCAGTAGAGCCTTCCATAACTAAATCATATATTCCAATATACAGATAAATTTAAAAAAGATACATTACCAAAAATTAATGTGTTGATCTACATCTGCCTAGATCTAAAGAATATTTCCCATTGCATTTCCATTTAGCCACAGAAGACAAATATTATACATTGACTTATTCTGTAATAAGTACTATTACTCTATAGAGTTAATACTTTAGATTTGCTCACATGTTAATCACTTCCATGGATCATCACTGAATCTAACATTTCTCCACCTCTTTCTAGATTCAGATGTCTTCTTCACAAAGTATATCCATTATTCATTCTTTCTGTAAGGGTCAAAAATGGTAAATTGTCTCAGTCAACATTTGTTTATATGCTCTTATTCTTGAATAATGATAAACTTGGGAATTTAATTTTTGTTAGACAAGTTTTCTCTTTGCATTATTGTCTTCTATGTTTTTGCTAATGGGAAGCTTGTACTCAAGGAAATTGTTCCTTTATAGATAACTCACCTTTTCATTTATTTCCACTTAACAACTTATTTCTTAACTTTGGTTCTCCCCATCCCCATTCCTTTCATCTTACTTGATACACTTCTGAATTTAATGATTTTTATGTTCATAAAGTTTGAATAACTTTTCTCTCATAAAATCAAAATAATCCAGACACAGAAAGAAATATGTTCTTTCCCATATGTGGAAATTAAAAAAATGAAAAAAAAATGTTGACCTGAAGATAGAATAGTGAGTGATTGCTAGGTTACTAGGAGGGGTATGGAGATGTGAGGGTGGAAGAAGGGTAGATAAATGTGATCAGTACAGGCTGTATGCATGTATGGAAATATCATAGTGATTCATTAATATGCGCAATTAATATATACACATATATCTTTTTCACTGTATCATAGACTTATTTTTCTTTATGAAACTATTACTGCTATTGGGTCTATACATTCAGGTTTCTAATCATTTTTTTAAATGCTATTGTATTTTTTATACCTTTATTTTTTATTCATTTATTTTTATGTGGTGCTGAGGTTCAAATCCAGTGTCTCACACATGCAAGGCAAGTGTTCTACCACTGAGGTACAACCACAACCCCTCTAACCTCTTTTCCATATTTTAAATTTTTTTTACTCATTGTACTGCATTCTGTGAACAATTCTCAGGTATAATTTCTAATTCCACAACTATCTGTCAGCAGGTATCCAGTTTCTTATATAAACCTATCCCTTAGGCTTTTGAGGCTTTAGTAGTTTTGAATGCAAATTCATATTCTTTAACATTGCTCTGTCAATGCTATAAGTTCTTGGATTCTGTTTTGTATGGTATCTTCTTGATTTTCACGTATAGATTATTTGAGGTTCATTTTTAGTGGACTTTTTTTGGAGGGAGCAATGTGAATTTCTTCTGTTCTTAGTAATGATTTTCTTATTGTATTAGTAATGGATGTAGTGGTTTTGCATTTAGTTCTCCAAGGAACTCCTGAGCTATCTGCAAATGAAGAACAATTTTTAAATTGTTCTCTTGATATTGGGTCATTCTGCTTATGTCATAGAAATTTAAATTCAGACCCATGTGAGCCATAGGCCTGAAGTTTCCTATTTCTGTAGGGCTCTTATATTTTCCACCAATAGCATTTAAGACAGACACATGGTAGAACAGCATCACTCTGTGCTGAAGAGTCGATATTTTTTCACAGTTAATTCTTTTTCTGAGTATGGGCTCCTTTGAATTCCTGACTTTATTGTAGAGAAGGCAGATCCTGATCTCTTGCTGAAGGATGTTAATATACGTAACCCTCACTTCCTAAGATGGAGAAAGCCCATAGCTATGAGGTTATCACTTCATTTTACTTTCCACTCTTTGTTTCTTCTTAATTTATGTCACATGTATATTTTCCTTCATTTCTTGTAAGCTCAACCATGCATTAATTTTCACGTGATATCCAGCATATCTTGAGTTGTGGTTTGGTTTTCAGGTTATTGTGACATTTTGTGAAATTATACTTTTTACTCTTTTCCTGTATACCTTTTGCTATGATTCTAAATCTTTTCTGCACTATTGTTTTCTCTGTGGCAGATTTGTGAATTCATGATGCTTTTTCTATTCTATCTTTCTTTTTCTCATTCATCTTGAATTTTCTGGGCTATGCCCTCTGATTAGCTCCAGGGAGCGAGAGGGAGGGAATAATGGAGCAAGTATAAACCTTTAGCTTTAGCCTATTGGAACTATCCCAGATAGTTCTATCACTTACACATCTTTGTATCTGGATTACTTATATAGATGCAAAACATTAAAATTCCAAACCATTATACATTCCATATGCCATCTCTCAATATCTTCTTTCCACATTAGCCTTTCTATATCACAAGAGTTGAGTTTACTTTCTTTTCCCTCCCACTACCCTCAGGGCTAGCCAATGAAATTTTAGTTCTTAGCCCTGAAGCTGTAAGCCTTTCAAATTTCTGTTTATAAAAAGTAAAATAAAAACTTATGAAAGATAAGAAAAAAAGGTAACCCTTCAAAAAAAGCCAAAAATGGTTTAAGAATTATTTTTCATCAAAGGTTAAATAACAAATAGAACTTGTTAAAAAAAAGTCCCAGACATCAGATCATATTATGTGCATATATGAATATGGTATAAATGAATCCCACCATTTTATATAATTATAATGCACCAATAAAAATTGAGAAATTAAAAACATTAAAATATCTAAATGTTGTAAAAAACGTAATCTGATCCTGTTATTGTAAATCCTATTAAATTCACCCTTAAATTCTAAAAGGTCTATAGTTCCATCTGATTGCTTTACTTAGTAACAGAGCGTCTAGAGTCCTGAAATAATATTTAAATGGACATCTCCATTTTGTTCAAGGTGTAAATTCTTGGATATTTTCTTTGAAATGCCAGAAGTTAATCACTGGTACTTTTTTTTTCTTACTCTCTAAGAGAGAATGAATGAAATGACACATTGTATTTCTTATATAAACATAACTTGAAAGTTTTATCTAAACTAAAATTTCACCATCTATAAATTGAAAAAACAATTACCTATCACACAAGGCAATTGGCAGATGTAATAAATAACATGGAATCCACATGAAGCCCTTGGCACACACAATAGATGTACAAGACCCAGTGCACATTTGCTGATTGATCTTCCTCCTCTACCTTCTAAGTCATTACTTTTTCTGGATCTTTTTCTTTGTATATGAAAATTTCTGATTTTTTTAAAACCTCTTTTTTGTTTTTCTCTTAAATTATGAGTGCCTTTTAAAGAATGGTATTATCTCTGGGCATGCTTCTTTTTAAAATTTTATTTATTTATTATTTTTGCTTTGAAAATCTCCCTCAGAAAAGCACCATACTCAAAACTGTAGTTACAGGATGACAGAAAAAATCAATAACAACAAAAAATCCAGTATATGTTGTTTATTATTATTTGCATTATTTTGCATCTAAGAAATAAAGACTTATTTATATGATGCTGTCCAAATAAACTGTTTAATCAAATAAGCAGTTAAAAACCCAATAGGATGAACTTTCAATGAAGTCTGATTTTGTTGTTGTTGGCATTTAAAACATAAAACATCAAGTAAGTGTAAAAGTAAAAAAATAAAAAATAAAAAAAAAAAATATATATATATGCACATGCCCCCCTCTCAGCTGTGGTAACAGTATGTGCAACATTCCAGCATCTTAAATCTTCATCTTAATGATGAAAACAGCTTCTGAGTTGAATTTGAGTAAATACTTGTAAGGTATTTTGCTAATTCTAAATGATTTATATGAAGCTAGAACATATTTCTTTTCCTTATTTTTTTCTCAGTTTGGAATATGAACTAAATATTTTGAGGCTTAAATATATTCATTTCATGGAGAAGTTATTGACTTCTCTTTTTTTTCATTCATTATATATCATTGCTTTATTACTAACTCTGAAATCACAGTTCATAAAGTAGAAAAAACATTATCATCAATCAGTACTAAAATTTACAAATAAGTGGTCAATAAATCAATAGTTGTCTTATCCAAATGATATATTAACTGCCAAAGAACTCATTAATTCTAAAGTGCTCTTGTTATTAGTGAAATATCTCAGAGGCATGTTCGATGCATAGCTGGTTTAGACAAGGACAGGAAGCTGGAATGCAGGAGAGGGAACTCAAGTATAAATGGAGCATGTTGAATTTCTCTAGGCCCTTCTTCCTAAGCATACTCCTTTACATAATCATAGGATTGAGTCTAACAAAACATTCACTCCTGAAGTACACACGAAGATAATTGTAAATACAGATAATCTAATTTTGCTTCATTAGATATTGTTAGTATTAATCAGCTGTTCACAACTGACAGTTCACATTGGAAACAAATAAGGAATATGTTTTCTAACGTATTTTTCATGAGAATTTACACCCAGGTATAACCCAGTTTTTGACTTAATGAGCCTCCAGTGGGTGTAGGAAAAGTGTATTTTGAAACAGTTTGCCATAGGTTTGATTTTGTATCCATATTTAAAACACGTACATAAAATTATTCTTTCAGAACATGTATCATATACATCTTCTGAGAAAATACTTTTGTTTCAAAGGTAGCAGTAAATATTCGGTTGGATAACCTTAAGTATTTTATTATTTTCTTCAAGGGTAACATTAACATTCATTTGTTTTAGCCCCACCAAAAGAATAGGTAATGTTTCTACACTCATGACTTTATAAGTCAGTAATATCTTCTTTTGTAATTCCTCCTGTGGTTGTAGTTAAAAACCCCAGCACATTACAAAATGCAATATTAGCTTTGCATCTGTAAATGGAAAAACAGACAAGTAAGTAACCTTTGCCAATAGTATGCAAAAAGTTTTTAAAGGATGCTAAAATCAATGTGATCTACATATATATTCAACATCCAAAATGATATTAGATATTTAAATTTTTCTGATTATTTTCACTTTGAAAATTAAATAGAAGAAAAGGTATTACACATATTTATTTAATTTAAAATATTCATATCTAGTATGTTCCTATTTAACTTACTAACCTACTATGTGAGCATGCATGCTTTTATATAAAACCCAATAAAATTGTCTAAATATTTATGTACAGCTTTTACTAAAATTGTATAGGAATTAGAACAAGTTTGATAGTTAAGTTACTATTCTACTTAGCAACAAAGATGTGCAAAATATCTAAACAGATATTTTCTGAAATAATTGACATCCACCAAAGTCAGGCCCTTTGTTATCTCCAGACAGAACCACATACATGGGATGCTGAAATTGATTTTATTATAATGAGGTTTCCCAACACTGTAATATCTGACATGTTTCTATGGGTTAAGTCAAGCCAACAAAGACACTGTGAGATTGGTACAGAATGTAGTGTGGGAGGAAATAGAAAGAATTTTCCCTCTGGGTTATACCTTTGGAAGTGTTGAAAGTGTTAGGGCTGATTTTATGGCTATTAGTCTCAGACTTGCAGATTCTAAAAACTTGAGTTACTACCCAGTGTCTGCCTCCTAAAATAGTGTAAATTTCTTAATGCATGTATCTTTGGCTGGTTATTTTCTATGAGTCACTATCATCTAAGGGTAGTATTAATTCTGAGACTGTTAGACGCAGTTGCTTTTATCATCTAGGATTGTATCATGAGGATTCTACATCTTGCCGACTTTAGCTAGTACAAACAAATTAGTTCGTACCCAGTCCTTACATGAACAACATTATACAGACTTCTTTTTAAGTTGGATTAAAAAATAAAACTCATTTGCCCAACTTGGAACAAATTGATGGAATTAAATTGAGCATGACAAAGATCAATGAAACTCATCAATTTAAATCTATCAGTTCCAATAAACAGACTGGATAAAGTTAAAGAAAAAAATAGGGAAATAATTTAAACCATAGCAATTTTTAACTTCTTTCCTGCTGATTCATTCAAAGTTTCAAAATCTGGCAATGCATATCAGGGAAGAAGCAAGACAGCTGAATTAAATGTTTCTTTCAAGGTAATGATGTCTTGCCCTGTTTCTATAATTTATCAAAACAAATTGCTCTCCTTCACTAAGAGCTACAACGAATATGTGCAGAAGCAGAATTAAATAGATCTCAAATTATAAATATGCATAAGGACATGACTATTTTAATAAACTGGGATCGTAACAATCAGTCCCCAATAAGAATTAATCCACTATGTGCTGGGCGAGGTGGTACCTGCCTGTAATTCCAGCAGCTGTGGAGGTTGAGGCAGGAGGATCACAAGTTCAAAGCCAACCTCCACAAAAGCAAGGAGATAAACAACTGAATGAGACCCTGTCTCTAAATAAAATACAAAATAGGGCTGGGATGTGGCTCAGTGGTCAGGAGTCCCTGAGTTCAATACCTGGTACAAAAAAAAAAAAAAATCAGACAGCTAACCGGGTTCAGTGACACTTTATGATGAATTCATCGTTAAGAAATCTAATATAGACAGAGTCATTTTGTGTAAATATTAAGCCCACCATCTAAACTCCACAAATTATGTGCTTCACTCTGGCAAAGTAATAACAAAAACTTTTAAATGTAAAAGTTGTTAGAAATAACTATAATTTATATTACTGGGTTTTCAGAATCTGGCAAAGGATTTACATAAGAAAGTTTGATAGTATGGTTAACGTGGTGGTCCTGAACATGAACAGGGTAAATCAAGGTAAGCAAAGCAGTTACTTATTTTGAAACCATTCTCTTTTAACACTCATATTAGATTTGATTGCCTACATAGGAAGCACTATTTTTTTAAACAAACTGATCATTTATTTAAATTGACATTTGCCACATTTCAACTGTCATTTGTCATTCCCAAGGCCTTCATTTGGATGAAAAGTGACAGAAAGAAACAGGCACCCTGCCAAAGATCCCTGAAATACACCTGTCAACTCACTGATAGTCTTGCCAGACCCAAGACATCAGATGGGCTGAAGGAATTATACAGGAGCACATAACAGCATCTGAGCAACCCTTTCCACTAGACTCCCCTCCATACCTTCATTTCCTTCCAGTTTCTGTTTCTCCCTTGCCACTAACCATTCTTCCTGAAAAACAGATCATTTCTCTACTATGGATATCTAATTCCCCTGAAAGTTGTGTATTTTTAAAATAAATCTAAAGGAAAACCGATCCAGCTGCTTTCCCGAAGAGCTGTAGGAACATTTACCTCTGAGTCTGGGAGAGGGTTTAGCCCCAGGAGAAGCTCTGCTTCAGGGCCGTCACTGCAGCTGTTTTCCTATGTTCTCAATTCCTGAGATGAGATTTGAATCCCTACAGTTGCCTTGGGATTAAAGAAAACAAACATGAATCAAAGCCATGTCTTTCAAAGGCAGAAAACTCAAATAAAATTTTTTAACAAGAAAAAAAGAACAATCTGGAAATGAAGATCAGAGAGCTAAGAGCCAGAAGCAAAGTATAAAACATCACCCCATCCTCCTGCTGTTAGTAAGAGATTTTCCAGACAGAGGAAAGAGAATCCACATGTATGGACAACCTACCAAGTTTCCATGGGCACTCTCCCCCGGGTACCTCACTGTCCCTCATTATGGTCACAAAAGTACAGGATCAGAGTCATAAAGAACTTTGCTCAAAATCACATAATTGTAAGATATTTGTTCTACTAAAACACAACTTTACTCTGCTGTAAACAATGACAATAGACCTCATTTGTCAAATTTTAACAGTACAGAATATTAATAACAATACATGTAGAATATATTAATATAGGAGACAATGAACTCTTAATTACTACCACTACTTTTATTCCTCAGTCCTAAATGCACAGTGCTACAGGGGACTACATTATAAATTACTGAGCATAAGATTTCATTCCAACTCTATTATAATCTATAAGAATGGCAAAGATAGAAAATAAAATAATAAAAATTCCTAAAAAACATGGCCAAATAACCTTATGCACTTTTGGTGGTAGTCTGAAGCCCAATATTCTATTTATGGAGCAGACTGAAAGAATTTCAGTATGTATATATTTATTTATTTATTTATTTATTTATTTATTTATTTGCTTTAGTTGTTGATGGACCTTTATTTTTTTCATTTATTTATACACAGTGCTGAGAATTGAACCCAGTGCCTCACTCATGCTAGGGAAGCACTTTACCACAGAGCCACAACCCCAGCCCAGTATGCATATATTTAAACTGACTATATAATTTGTTACCAAAACTGAAATAAATTTTTAGAAGGAAAAATAAATACAATAAAAAGTAGTAATAGTTGTTATGGACTGAGTATTTGTGCCTCCCCAAAATTCATATGCAGAAGACTTAAACTCTGGTGTGGCTTAATTGCAGACTAGGCCTCTAAGGAAGTAATTAAAGCTAATTGAGGTCATGTGGGTAAGGCCCTGATCCTACAGGATTAGTGTCCTTTTAAGAAGAGACACAAGAAAGCATACTTGCTCTCTCCACACACACACACACAAAAAGAAGTCATGTGAACGCAGTAAGAAGGCAGCCCTTCTGCAACCCAAGGGAAGGATTCTTACCAGATGGCAACATCACAGGCACCTTGATCTTGGACTTCTCCACCTCCAGAGCTATGATGAAATAACCTTCTGTCATTTAAGCCTTCCGGTCTATGATTTTTTTTATGGTGGACTGATAAAACTGAGACAATAGTGAAAATTAGAAATGAAAATGATTGTCAACACAGATCAAGATCATCCTACATATTTATCATACTAGCTAGTAACCATGGCCCTCAGTTTATTTTTCTGTTAAATTTTTACTCTAATTCACCAGAAGACATGCAATTAAATGTTCATCACAGTATTATTTGCGTAAGCTATAAGAAATTCTAAGTTAAATTGCCATGCAGAAATACGACTAGAATGGAAAAAATAATGAGTTTAAAAAAAGAAAAAAATGTCATAGGCTTTATAGTACAATATGATTTATATAAATTTGAAAACATACAGTGAAAAAATTATTAGGAGACTATGTGCACACATACACACACACAATTTTACATTACAGAAAGGGTTTGGGAAGAAAGAATGAAGGACAATAAAATAATTCCCTTGATTCTGACATCACTGTGATGTCAGGCCATGACAGACCATGATTCATTTACCCTAAGCATCTTAACTCCACTTCCATAGAAAAAAGAATAGACTATTAGCTATTCAGAAAGTGTTAAATGTTATCAGATATAAAAAAAATGAACTAAAAGAGTAAGCTCTCACTAGTGTTTGTTGATGTATTGTTGAGGTGTCTATATCTCTTTGTAATGTAGTCCAAACTACATAAGAACAATATATTAACAATTCTTTTATTTATGTTGTGATTTTAAATTTTAAATGAATTATATCCCATGGCAGATAATTTCTGCAAAAATTTCATAAAAAAATATGGGCAATGAACAGAAAAGATTATTTGCATAAGCTATCAGAAATTCTAAGTTAAATTGCCATACAGAATGGCAATCTGGAAAAACTATTCATTAAACCAAAGTAGCTGGGTTTCAAACCATGTTTGAAACTTCAGCTTTGAAAATGTCTCCATTATGGACAATAGAGTACATAAGCCACAATCACAGGAAACTGGTTTATTTTTAATTTAGAAAGTAACTCTCCAAATTAATAAACTTACCCATCACATGTGCCTTTAAATGATGTTTTCATAATTCCAAAAATCAAATCCTCTCTTGTGGATTGATTACAAGAATGCCCCAATTCTCCAACTCTTTGGCATCCATGGGTTTTAAAGTATAAATTTACAGCCTTCCTCCATAAAAAGGTGGAATCTATTTCTCCAACCCCTTGAGATCAGGGTGGATTAAGACTTCTTCAGCAATAGAAACCAGTGGAAATAGCAGTGCATTGGTTTCAGGAGATCATTGCTTTCTTTAGCAGAATCCTGCTGCCAGTGAGAACAAGCTTACCTGGCTTATTAGAAATTGTAAGACCAAGCCGGGCGCGGTGGCTCAAGCCTGTAATCCCAGCACTCAGAGAGGCTGAGGCAGGAGAATCGTGAGTTCAAAGCCAGCCTCAGCAACAGCGAGGTGCTAAGCAACTCAGTGAGACCCTGTCTCTAAATAAAACACAAAATAGGGCTGGGGATGTGGCTCAGTGGTCGAGCGTCCCTGAGTTCAATCCCTGGTACCAAAAAAAAAAAAAAAAAGAAATTGTAAGACCACATGCAATGGAGGCAAACCATCTCATTTGCATGTGTCCCAGGTCAGCAAGGTCTCTGATTATCTCAATAGATGAATAAAAAGCATTTGACAAAATACAGAACCCCTTCATGTTCAAAACACTAGAAAAACTAGGAATAGTAGGAACATACCTCAATATTATAAAAGCTATCTATGCTAAACTCAAGGCCAACATCATTCTAAATGGAGATAAATTGAAAGCATTTCCTCTAAAAACTGCAACAAGACACGGATGCTCTCTTTTACCACTTCTATTCAGCATAGTCCTTGAAATTCTAGCCAGAGAAATTAGAAGAAAGAAATTAAAGGGATATGAATAGGAAAAGAAGAACTCAAACTATCCCTATTTGCTGACCTCATGATTCTATATTTAGAAGACCCAAAAAACTTCACCAGAAAACTTCTAGAACTCATAAAGGAATTCAGCAAAGTAGCAGGGTATAAAATTAACACCCATAAATCAATTGTGTTCCTATACATCAGTGATGAATCAACTGAAAGACAAAATAGAAAAACTATCCCATTCACAATAGCCTCAAAAAAAGAAAAATAAAATATTTGAGACTCAATCTAACAAAAGAGGTGAAAGACCTTTCTTTACATGAAAAGTACAGAGCACTAAAGAAATAAATTAAAGAAGACCTTAGAAGATGGAAAGATCTCCCATGTTCTTGGATAGGCAGAATTAATATTGTCAAAATGACCATACTACCAAAAGTGCTATAAATATGTAATACAATTCCTATTAAGGTACCACATTCTCCACAGAAATAGAAAAAACAGTTATGAAATTCATTTGGAAAAATAAGAGGCCCAGAATAGCCAAAGTAATCCTCAGCAAGAAAAGTGAAGCAGGAGGCATCACACTAGATCTTAAATTATACTACAGAGCTATAGTAACAAAAATGCCATGATATCATCACTAAAGCAGACATGAAGACCAATGGTATAGAATAGAAGACACATAGACAAACGCACATACTTATCTCTTACTAGACAAGGCACCATAAATATACCTTGGAGAAAAGATAGTCACTTGAACAAATGGTGCTGGGAAAATTAGAAATCCATCCATTTTATAAAACTTAAAGATGATTTTGGTGGCAGCATTCAACCCAGTGACACTTGGATAGATTAAAGGCAAAAGTTTTGTTACTTATAACTTCCCTTGAATGAAGGCTGGCAGGAAGCACCACACAGGGTTGCACCTGTGTGCTGAAGCAATAGGAGGCAGTTTATGTATGCAAGTTGGTGAGGTTAGCTCCTATATAGGCTCCCTATATGGGCTATTTTGAGTAATTTCATTTGTATGAAATAACTTCAGGGCAAAGGGGTTACCTTTAGTTTTCTGGTGCATGGTCCTGGAGCTGGAGTGTAGTGGAGAGTCCCTTGTAAGGGAAATTATTGAGATGTGGACTTAATTAACTTTTAAGGAAAGGGAACTTACTATTCTATAGCCATTGTCTCATAAATGGATCAACTACATTAAAACACATTCACAACATGAAAATCTGTATTACAATCCCAGTCAACTCAGGCATGAATAGACCAAACCAAGACCAGAATAACGGCTAGCTGAGCCCAGTGCAAAGAGCTGACCCACAGAATCATAATCAGAGCTATTATTTAAATCACTGAATTTTAGGGTAGCCAGTTATGGAAGAATAGCAAAATGATACATTGACCTTCAGAGTATAGAAGTTTGTCACCATTAGGAATATTCAGGAAATTATCTACACGGTCCAAAAAGTAAAGAGAATTCCAATTTTGACTTTAAAGCACAACAATATAAATATTGTTCCCTCAATATTGGTCCCAATAAATAAATATTGGTCCCTCAAGAAAACTGCTTAGAAGGAGTTGTGAGAGATTTGAATGTGGCAATAGTCAGCATAGAAATAGGTGTTTAAACATTGCAATCACATTACTTTCAAGTCTCAACATATATTTATAATTAGTAATGATATTTTCCTTTTTCTAAATACAATGATGCACTGGCTTAATTTGCCATTCTGAACCAATTTTAAAAAATGAAGAAAGGGAATAATATCAAAGGTTGCAACAAGGCTTAATACAGTGTGAGGGCCCATCAGATATGTTATTAAAGGATCTCTGTCCAGCAAAAGTCTTCTTTTGCTTAAAGCAGCATTAGAACATTTGAATAGTACTAAAAAGTTGCTATTTAAAAATCCACCTGGACTATCACCTAAGATACCCAGCTGTGGTAAAAAGAATACTGAAATAGAAATCAGGACAAATTGGTTCCAGCTTTGATGTCTCCATGAGTTGTTTGATACTCAACTACTTCCTTCACCAGAATTTGGTTTCTTTATATGTAACTCAGATCACCTAGACTGCTGGTTCCCTAATTTTTGTTCCTAAATCAAAGACTCTAGAAACTGCAATTAGTGTACTTTCTGAACACTCCCCGAATTAAGAGAATTTCTTCTTAATACTTGTGTATCCTCCAAGAGCAGAATCAGCAGCAAAAGTTTCTGTTTGTATGTATAACATATACCTATGTGTATATATATATCATACATATATATTACATATTGTATATATGAATGTATGTATATATTACATGCATAGTTAAATACACGTGAAATTATACATACAAATATAGTCATGTGCTTTATCTCATTAATTTTAATATGTACACTTTTCTCTGAAATTTGAAAGTGCAACAATAACAATCACAATCATTGGTATTAGGAAATAATTATATTGTAAATGTCATTGCTTGCACATGTGTAAATTTGGTCACAGCTGTTCACATAACCAGCAATTCAACTGAATTATAGACATTGTTTTCTCAAGTAAAGCCTCAGTCCTAAGATGAGAATTCATAAGCACGGCAGATCTTCTCAAATAAACATGAAGGGAGAATCATTTCCCCCAAACAAGACACAGATCCCCACAACACTCAGGGGAATAGAAAGAAGGAATAGCTAAGGTATTTAAGATAGATGGCCAGGAGCCTTATATAATTCTCAAGGATGTTGTTCATGTTGTGTTTTGTGAACATTTATTCAAACAACTGATGAATAAGCCTGCTGAAAAATATGATAATGTTGTTAATCTTGATGGACAAATGTGATCCCCTGAAATTTCAGTCAATTTTAAATTCACTTAAGAAGAGGATATGTGTTCTTGCTACCGAAGCAAGAACAAAGGTCAGGCAGCTTGTATAGATGGATGATAGGGTCAGGTAGGGAAGATGGAAGATGAGTCCATCAGGAAGATGAGTCCATTGGGAAGACGGAAGTTGATTCAAAGGGAATAGAATGTTAGTATCTTCAGACACAACCCCCTCACTGGGGATACTGAAATGCTAATACCACTAGAGCCCTTTCCCCTGCTACAACCCTTGTCAAGGTGACTTGCCTCCAGGGAATTGTTCCTCCAAACAAAGGGCTGTTAAGGAATATGTTGTGGGCCACTCCCTTCCTGCCTGGACCCCTGGGCACCTTCATCCCTGCCCTTGGCGCACCTTTTGGTGAAGAGTCTCTTTTGGTCTTTGGTCAAGTAGGCAGGATGTGGGGGAGAGGCCATGAGAACAAAGAAATTCTAAAATATATAAAAGGGGCAGGACACCCCCACTTTCTTGGATATCAGCTTCAAATGCATACCCTGGGTCCTCTTCTTCCTCCTGAGAGAAGTCTGTTTCCATCATTAAATAAAACTTGCTTTCTATGCTTGCTTCTGCCTTTTCTGGGCGTTCAGTCTTTACATCTGGGAAAACAGAACTCAGCCCTGATTGATTCTCATCTTGGGGCGGGGGAGTGCAGGGGGGATCACTATTATGTGGAAAACCTTCTACTGCTAACTTGTGGTAAAAGTCAAGGAAGGTTCAATATCGCAATATGCCAAATGAGAATAAATGAGTTACAAGAAATTCCTGGAAACACTAGTAGAGTATATTTCTTAGAAATGGTGCTTCATAGATGCTCTTAATGAAACAGGAAAATAATGTGGAAAAAAAAAAAAACACCATCACCAATGACTTTGGATTAGAAAGTGATTGAGAAGTGTAAGAATCAACATATGTAAGTTTTAGAAAAATGTTTTAAAATTTATTTTGCTTAGATGTACCTGTATGTATCCATGGTACACACATGACTGAACACCTCATGTCCAAATCAGTATAAAATAAAGTTCCAATTCGTAGGAGATCAGAATTGTCATCATAATTTCAACTCTGATTTTCTTTCTTTATGGTGTATAAGAGAAAAGTTTATAAAATCAGTGTGGTCTTAGAAGTTATGAATTATAGTGTTTTCTTCACATACAGAAGGATACACTGATATACAGCAACTTCCTTAGTATGTTTGCTCATTGACTTATGCTTTGAAAGATTTTTCTTAAAAAGCAAACTCAGTGTGTTATGTGTTATAATTCTGTTTCTGTATTATATCTACTGCTACATAACAAATGACCTCCAAATTTATTGAATTACAACAGCACTTTTTTATCTCTCATATCCCTATGCATTGACCAGGCTAAACTGTACTCTGTTCACTCAAGATTTTTATGTACCTACTGTCAAATGACAGCCATGACTTAAATTAGCTGAAGAATCCACTGCACTGGATATCCAGAATGGTTCTCTCACATAAATGGCAGTTAATGCTGGTTGTCACTGGCAGCTCAGTGAGTCCTATTGATCAGAGTATCTAAATGTGTTAGTCTCTCCCTATGACTTAGGCTTCCCTCACCATAGGCCATGTTCTGAGAAAAGAGTATCCCAAGAGTGAACATCCCAACAAGTCAAGATGGAGTTTATGATCTTATGAGGTATCCCTCAAAGTCCCAGAATAGTGTTTCTTCTACATTCTATTACTTGAAAACATCAGGAAGACCATTATAAATTGATGAGGGAAGGAATTAGACCCCATCTCTCAATGGGATAGATACTAAGGAATTCACAAACATCTTTAATCTACCACTTCAGTCAAAAATAATTCATATTCCTCTCATACACAAAACACACTCACCCTCTTTTAATGCTCCCCTATTACACATCCAATTATGGAATCAACTCAAAGTCTAAGATTGTGTCATCTAAAGTATATGCAAATGTGAACTCCTCAAGCAAGGTTTTCAGATACAGAGGCTCAAGTATAAGTCTTTTGCTATGAAAAATCTGTGATCTAGAGATAATAATTATCTCCCCTTCTTCCACCCACACACAACGAACATACAAAGAAAGAACATCAAAAATAAGTACTCCACTTAAAAAAAGATCACCAGGAAGAGACCTGATAGCTGCTAGACCAAATCATGTTGGAATCCAGCAGAGCACAAGTTGCCAGTTCTTTGCTGATGACCTAGTCTCACCCCTATCTCCTCATAGCCATTGCTTTTGGCCAGTCCTTTGGACTCTTTTACTCTGTCCTCTTTCCTCTCTCACGGAATCTACAGCTATATTTGAACTGGAGTAATTGTCTCAGATTGTTCCCTCCTGTAAGAGCCAGGGGTTCTGAGGGCTCTTCATTTAAAAATGTTTCTATTTCAGTTTTAATTGCTGGTGATTTTAACAGTATAATTTTCATGAAATATTTTAAGAGTAACTATGAATCTTGTTGAGTTACATTCTGTTAAAGGCAACACCCACAAATGTGTTCAAAACAAGTATCTCTCTGGATCATGTTGATTCTTAAGAGAGTTTTGTAGAACAACATCCTTAAGATTCTTAAAAACTTATTCATCTAGTTTTAAATACCTGTGGTTCACATTCAATATTTTAAGAAAATCTCTTCTTTTGTATCATAAAAGGCCTAGGAAGCTGACACTTAAGTATTCTTATAAGCCCAAACAGGCACAATTTTTAAATCTTGGAGAGGCATCAACAATCTTTCATCCACAGCCTTGTGATTTTTATCTTGAGACTGCTTTACTGATAGCATCTAAAGCCCTTTCTAAATTTGAAATTCTTTACCAGAACAGACCAAGAAGCAATTTTATTTTGAACGTAGCTTGTTTGTATATCCTGTAAATTCTACTTAAAATTTGAACAGTTCCTTCTTTAGAATATCTTTCCAAATTTTTAATCATTGACAGCTATTGGAAGCATCCGTCATTTTAAACATGTTTTAGGTAAGTGAAAGGACTGCCACTCACTTCTGAGTATCCATTTCTATTGATATTACCTGATGTCACATCATAGTATTTTGTTGGGTCCTATACTGCTTCCTTTTAGGTGTTCAAACTTTGAGGATGGTTGATGGAGCACAATAGTAACAACATTTTGGGAAATACTATAATATACCTAGATTAGGAGATAGACAAATAGATATTTCATTGTCCCTCATTCAACTTCCTTTTGTTCAGAAATATAACAGCTTGGGTTGTATTTGTATAGGAATATTTTTCCTCTTGATTTTCTTTCTGTTCCTTAAAATGTATCAGAGGATTTCTCTTTAAACTTGCATTACAAAAAGAACATGTTCTTTCCTCCATGGTGAATAATTTATAGAAATTCTCTCAGTGACATTTGATCAACAGAAATGGAGTTTTTAAGAGAATGTTTTCTAACATGATAGGGAAATAACAGTCTGGCAGACCTAATAAGCTTCAGCTTTGAGATGATCCATTGATTGAACTCTCCTTCTCTTCGTTTGATCATCTATGCCTCAGGAATCAAACCGGGTAGGGAAATGCAAGGTGATCATTCATGTAATTTCTTTCACTTATTTCTATTGACATGAAAGCACTAGAAATTTCACATTGCTATGGGACTTGAAATTATTTTATTTTTTCAATCAACTTTTTAGTATCAGTCTCTACAAATTAGTCCATGATATAGCAAAGATGTCCTGAAGGGTATAAGTAGAATCAGAAGGCGCTGATCTCCACAGCAATGACTATGCTCTGAAATGTCAGAAAAGAAATTTAGAAACTGGAAAGCAAACGTACATCCAACTGTGATCTGTGAGTGGTATTTATTCTTGTTTGTGTAACAGTTTAGATGGAGCTGTCATCAGAATTAACAAGGAATAGCAGATGATTTTAAAGAATTTGAACCATACTGAAAATGTAATGAGTTTTAGGTAAATTAAAGTGTTCTTTTTAAATGTAATATAAGGAAACATTATACTGGGTTATATAGACTACATATCAAATAGTTTAAAACTCTAGATTAATGTCTAAAGTTAGCACTCTACTTTTATTCATGATAATAAGAGACTGTGTAATTTTATTATGAAAAGCAGATATCACTAAATTTCATGAGGGGCATTGCTGCAAAAATTGAGTGCTGAACTCTGGAAGGTTTGATCATACAAAAGTAATTGTATTGTGGATTTGGGAACTCTTGCAGCATGTAGGTGAGCTGCAGCCTTGACCCCAGCCACTTGATCTACCTAACCTTTCACAGAGACTGCAATTACATTCTCATACTGATCTGCCCTTGATTTACAGATCACCAAATGCACACATTTGGGAAAAATCACTGTGGCTCAGGGTCAGGCTGGTCAGATTAAGTGAGTCATGAAATAAAGAGGTAAAATAGGCCATAAGATTTTAGTCCCTAGTGAAATGCATGAAGGTCTGGAAGATCTAGGTTGAGGTCAAAAAGGGTCAATACACAACTCGTGTATCAGTGAGGGTTTTAGCATTGTGATCATTACACAGGTGTGGCTGGGACATAGGAGAAGCAGAGGTGTAGGAATCTGGAATTACAGCAACAGTTGTTGCAAGTGGAGGCTTAAATGGAAAAGGAAAGAAAATAGTGATCAAACTTGGAAAGAAAGAAAAAAGTATAGAGTTGGCCATTTAGAGAGGGGCATGTTCACAAGGCTAGAACCAGGAAATAAATTCCCTGACATAACTCTGTTACTTTCTTCTAGTTTTTAGACAAGTTCCTTGTATGTGTACTTGTCAGTATTCTCTACACAATACATAGGATGTACAACTATATGACATGAACATTGTATTAGGTATTAAATGTAATTTAGAGATGATTTAAAGTATAAATCATATGCACAGGATATATGCAAATACTACACCATTTTCTATAAGGGTCGTGAGCATCCTGGATTTTAGTATTCACAGAGATCTTGAAGAAAAATTCTATGCAGATACTGAACAACAATTGCATACATTATCAGAAGGCTCTTACAGTCAATGGATTTATTGTTTATTTTTAAGTTGAGCAACCCTTTCAACCCTTTAATAGCTGTTTAAATACCTCAGGCTCTAGCCATGCATTAATTGAATTGTTATTGAGCATCTACAAACATTTTTATACTGGAAGTAATGAGGTTAAAACAGGGTGTGGGCATTCAACTATCCAATGGCCTATCTAGGGATATGAGAAAGTAAACAAAACAATTTCAGATTGCTGTACTATGGATGCAGACAAGGTGGACATAAGACACAGAAGGGCTTGTGGTTCAGAGGTAAGGAATGCAGTGGATTCATAGCCTCAGTCCACATGACCACCAATCTGAAGCATCCACACCCTTTCCAGGCAAGCCCCTACCAATGACTGGGTGCATAGTCAGGAGAGCATGATGGTGAATACTTAGGATCTTCCCATTTATATTCAACACTAGAGTCCTCTGTTTGTTCTAGAACTTTTGGGGAGTTGGATGAAATTTGTCAGATCATCCTCAAGACTCTGTTTTTCTCTCTTCCCTTTTATTTCTAAAATTAGCAGATTTGCATTGTAGGTTAATACTTTCATCTGCTCAGTTCTGTTTTTTCCTCCCTGATCTTCCACAGGATGTACTCCCTGATAAAACTCTTGCACTCTCAACTTCATTTCAGCACTGCTTCTCAGAAGAATTGAGCAGAAAACACCAGGGTTATGAATAAGTGCCATCATCTAGGAAAGCAGGAATACTACCCATGAGAATCTGATCATACTTGAAAGTGCCAGACTTGGTCACTTAGAAAAATGTCTTTCTTTTAATGTGGAAAAGTAAGTCTTATTAACATCCATGAAATTATATAAAAGGATACTCTAAAGGTTTTGGCAAAGGTTTGGCAAAGAGTTCATTAGAATCAGATTATTCCAAAAGTAAAGAGAATACCAGCTAGTTAAAGAAAATATAAAAATGTTATTTCAGTCAAGCGTGTATTTGAAAGTTATACTGATAAATAGTGCTCAATCGTGCCTGATTCATATAAAGCACACAGAAAATATTTAGTAATTAAATAAATGAGTAAATGTATTGTTTTTCTGGCTTACCCCAGGATAAATGATTATTTGGTCATGCTTTACATCTTTCAGTTGTGTGTTACTGCTTTATAGTCAGTCAATGCAAAAAAAAATCCTATTTTCTTGGATTATCAGAAGTAGGCCACTTTAACTTTATCTTATTATTCCAAAAACCTTCCTGTCTTTGACAATTGCACTTCATTCTGCCTTGTTGCACTCAATTAGATCTAAAAATCTCTGTATCACTGGTATATAAAACTATGAAATTCTGCTCAACATCTAGAGTTGTGAGGAAATGAGGCTGCCTCAAGTCTCCTGAGAAGCAATGGGCACTGGCACAGCTGTGCCCCAGGGAAGGACTGAAAGCAAGGTGCACCTGCACAGATGGGCTGTGAGCGCATCCTTTTCTGAAGGATGCTCCAGTAATAAGCAAGAAGTTATGCTGACATGGGGTAGTGATCTCTCGGGGAGACTATAATGCTGGTGGGAAGTTGGAAAGACATCAAAATACCATGTTGTAGGGAACAACCACAATCCTACATTCTGGCAAGAACACAAACCAGTGAGAAATGAACATATGATTATTATTTAAAAGAAGAGAACTCCAATTCTCTCACCTTGTCAAATTAGGTTGATTACAGAGAAATGAATAAGGATTTAGTGATTTGGGATATTTGAGAGTAAGAAATTTAAAAATACTTTTATTGTTGAATGTTAATTATATAGAATTATGAGTTGCATTGTGGTGTATTTGTACTTGCATGTAATTTGATCTGTTTCACTCTCCACTCCCTCATTTTACCCTCCTCCTCTCCCCTTGATCTCTTTCCTTTACCTTTCTATTTTCTTTTTTAAAAATTTTTTATGTGTTGATGGACCTTTATTTTCTTCACTTATTTATATATGGTGTTGAAAATCGAACTGAGCGTCTCACACATGTGAGGCAAACCCTCTACCACTGAGCCACAATCCCAGCCCTACCCTTCTATTTTCATGAGATCCCTTTTGTTTTTCCTTTTTTTCTCTCCAGCTTCCACAAGAGAGAAAAAAGATGACACCTCCCTTTCTTACTATGGCTTATATTGCTTAACACGATCCTCTCTAGTTTCATCCATTTTCCTGCAAATTACATAATTTCATTCTTCCTTATGGATAAATAAAATGACATTGTGTATATGTACCACATTTTCTTTATCCATTCAACTGTTGCAAACATCTAGGCTGCTTCGATAACTTGGATATTGTGAATTGTGCTGCTTTAAACATGGAATGCATGTATCTCTAAAGTATGCTGATTTAATTCTTTCGGAAAAATACCAAAGATTGATAAAGCT
>CM053412.1:47338317-47469339 GCA_028644305.1 Xerus rutilus
AGCCTGGAGTGCAGTGCCTGCAATATGTTTTATTATTATTAAAAAACTAACAGACAGTTGGATTTAAATTCCTTCTCTCTCATAGTCTTATTCCTTAGGCACCTCTAATTTATCTTAAGACCTTTTCAAGTGTGTGTTTCAGAAATGAATTAATAAACCATAATTTATCTAAGCAATGTACATATATTGACTTGGCATAGGATTAATAGCTGTCATTTTTTGAGCACTTAAAATGTGCTTGGAACTATATGAAGCACATTATATAATACTTCACATATTCTCATCCTGAGTTTTGAGGAGGGAGATATATACTTATTTTAAAGTTGAAGAAATTGAAGTCAGGCAAAAAATTCACCCATGATCAGTTAGTTAATGGGGCACTAAGATTTGAAACCAAGTTTTTCTAACCTCAAAGCTCACATTTTTAACCATTATTTCATTACCATATTACAGATCCTTGGCAACCACATTAAAGCATGGATACATGCTGATTTTTTGTCAACTGTATTTCATTTGTGTTCCTTATCACCTCTTTTATTTGCCTATGTAATTTGTTTTGTTTTCTTATATTTAACTTGAATATAACTTTAAGAAAAATATGAAATATTGAAATAGTTATTGTCAATACACTTATTTGAGAACTTGATTTACAGAGTATTTTTACCTTGTCTCTCTATCAAAAAAAAAGAAAAAAAGGAAAAGAAAAATAGAAAAGAATGATAATATTCATATCTCAGTCTGCACTAGGGAAATACTTCTTTGTTCACTGATGTATGTCTAGCTAGCACTTGGTACAGTGTTTAAATTGTAGTAAGTGTTCAAAAGATTATTGTGAAATAAATTGCTAATAAAAAGAATAATTTATGTGGGGATTTAACATAATACCTTAGAAATATTTTACTATCAATGAATAATAGCTATTATTACTAATTTGACTTTTGATTATGTAGAGGAAAAACACATGTCTGTTTTTATTTTTAGATTATTTCCATAATTCAGAATATTAAGATATATTTTGATCCTCTTCTATAAAAATTATCTTTGTTTCTAGTTCCTTGTTACCTTAATAAGTCTCCTGTTTGCCTTAATTACTTGTAAAAATATATGGATAGATCCAGAAACAAATTTTTAGTAGAACAGAAAATCTCCTGTATGCTAAAAGTAGATTCTGAATTTAGGCTTCTATCTAGATAGCTGTTTATTCTTTTAGACTTCTGGACATTTGTAACTGACAAGGGACTGATAAATCACCAATATTTTAAACCAAAAAGCCAAATGACTTTTAGCAAATGATTACCCTTCCCTCACAATCTCCCTTTTGACAACCCTCACCAGGTTCCTGAGTGTCAAAGAGCATCTGGTGAAGCCTGCAGATGTGTCTTTGGGGACAGTTTTTGACCTCATTTGCCATTTGCAGTAAAGATTCATCAGTTCCAAATTGAAAGGAATGGGAATTGATTGTGAAAGCAAACATCAGGCTTTCATTCTGAAAAAGAAGAAAATTCAACCTAACTCCAAGAGAAAATTCTGTCCAAATGTTATAAAGCACAAAGAAAAATACCCAGATTGTTTCTTTGTTAGACAGCTCATTCCAAAACACTGATAAAATTGAAAATTCCTTTCTTTTTCTTTTCTTGTTTAAATGATATTATTGGTATCTATGCTAGTCACAAAAATCTTCTAGGTTTTTTATCTATCTTCTTTTCTATTGTTTCACCATTAAATTTTTTGTAGATATTTGAAATGGTATTGGATTCTCATTTTAAAATCCAATGCAAAGGTAAATTTAAATAAGATAAACTGATTACATAAATTTGTCTTTTGCTTTACACTCATAAAAATGGCTAAAAGAGTGAACATAAAAATAATCTGCTTGGGCCAAAGACAATGATATATGATACAAAAGCATAGAAAGATTTCAAAGAGTTTTCAGCTTGAGAATGGGTAGGACATTTATTAAAGAAACTACCTAGCAGAGGAAGGTAGAGTCTAGGTATTTGCCAAAGAATTCCAGTGAGAATAAATTCTCAGGATCCCTGAAGAAACAAAATAGGTAAGGAAAAGAATTCGGGAAAAATAAACTTGGTTGAAAATTGGTGTATTAAAAGATGAGACATTTGTCTACTCACCTGAATTCCAGGAAGAAAGGCAATTGTGACTTTTCCACCCCCAGAGAATAAAAATTCTTTGTAGAAGTGGAACCAGTCAGCCCCTGGATACCGGGAAGTCAGGCTTATGCAAAGCATAGAAGTGAGAGGCTAAATTGTAAATTTGTAAATTCACCTGAATTTAGGCTTCTAGCTAGACGGCTGTTTATTCTTTTAGACTTCTGGACATTTATAACTAAGAAGGGACTGATGAATCACCAATATTCAGAGAATTTGAGGTTACTCTGATCAATTTGTATGACAACCTGGTGGCTCACAGTTAAGCATTCAGTCTCTACTAAAGCCTGGAATCAAGTCAATAGCTTTTTCTCAAAACAAAATATCTTCAGAGAATGGCAGCAATTTGCCCATAAATCCTAAGGGTCTGTATTGTAATTCACTTAGATGGTTCTACTAAAATTTCTAAATACCATCTCTGCCATGGACATGTCAAACACCATTAAATCTGCTGGATCAAATGCAAGAATGGTAGAGACTTCTCTTTTTCTGGGAACTCCCTCAAAAGTGTAACTTTTTAGAGGTCACTTGGTAAAGTACCAGAGAGGGACATCAAATAAGAATAAATGCAGAGAGGAAATACTGTTCCTCTTCCAGGTAACTGTTGCTGCCCACAGATCCCTGCTGTTTACCCCCATTTGTCTGCTGGGATTGCCCGCCATCTGCCAGCACATCTCTCACCTTTTGAGTGCAGATCACTGGCTGACCACAGCCTATTCTCAGCCATTTGCCTGTGTGCCCATCTCTTACCTGCCACTTCACCCACATTTTATCTACCTATCACCTGCCACCTGACATCCACCCTCCCATCATCCACCATTAGCCCACCATCTGCAGACTGCCAGCGGATTGCCTGCTGCCAGCTGCTGCCTGGAAGTCCATTGTCAGAGTATCCACAAGTTTGATTACATGTGGTCACCGCCATATTGGGACACTGGCCAGGACCTGCAAGTTTGCCACTGCCACCACTGCCATCTCAGGGCACAATTGCCTCTGTCTGGGGACACTGGCTAGGGCTTGGAGACATATTGTTGGAGTACCTGCAAGTTTGGTTGCACATGAGATCCTTCTGCTGGATATGCTAGTGGTCACCATCTGCCTGTCTCTTTGCAAGGTCTGTCCTTTGTCTGAGTGTATCAATGGTGATCTGGCTGCAAGTTGAAACTGCATTGAGATTTTGGGACTGCAGCAAGGCAAAGCCTGGGGAAGCTGAAGCCCAGGTCCAACAGATTGCAGCTGGGTTTGCATGGGCCAGTCAGGGTCTGCCAAGCCTGTGGAAATCTGTAGACTAGGGGAAGTTGCCCAGGAGGAGCACAGGTTGGAGAAACTGGAGAAAACTAGGCTCTCTCCAATTGAGTGAGTCCTGAAATACATAAGGATGTAAGGGGCCAACTGAAAGGGGTGGGAAGTCTGGAAGAGAGTGTGATAACATCTTGCTATCAGCTCACCCACCCAACTGGTCGGGCATCCACCAGACCATTAAACTTCAGGCAAACCCACCTATCAGAAGAGAAAGGAAGCTGAGAAAATTTTTGAAAGCCAACAGAATCAGCTGTTCAATTATACATTGAGACTTTCCTTTTACCCTCTCTCACATATCTCTACCATCTTTGAATTAAAATATTTGCCATATATCAATTCATTGAGGAATAGGAAGTCTAATAGTATATTACAGTTTTGTTGTGTATTCTAATATTTTTACTTTTTTAAAAATCTGTGTGTTTTCTCTCTCAGCTATCTGTCTCCCTGAATTCTCTTTCTCACTTCTCTCATACTAACATCCAACCTCTAAATTCCTCCATCACTCTTACTATAAATTTTTACCTCTATCTTCTCTCCTTCTCCCTCATAAACATCACATCTTACACTATTTCTGTTCCCTCACTGTCCCTCATTTGAAACTGTAAATCTTTTAGCAAACTTACTGTTTATATTGTAGACTATAATTGAACACATCACTTCTGTTTATTGTGACAAAACTGTAGACACCTTTATAGGAGCTATTTGGTTTATATGTTGTTGGCATTGGGTGCTGTTAATATTGGTCTGTCCCTTAAAGGTGAGGTACTGGAAGCCTTCAGGAATACTATGACTACTGGATACAAACTGTACAGCCTTAGATCCATATTGCTAGATGGGAAGACAAAAAACATGAAAAAACAAACCAAGATATCCCAACAATAGAATATGTAGACAACATAGAAGAAATGTTACAGAAGGACTTTGGAAGGTGCATAAGTTACACTGATCTTTAAAATAAAATATGGTATCAAGAGAAAAACAGGAAGTGAAAAATCACTTCAATAGAGGCAGAGATTATAAAAAGAATCAAGCAGAAATCCTCAAAATGAAGGAAACAATAAATCAAATTAAAAATTTAATGGAAAGTATCACCAACAGACTAGACCACTTAGAAGACAGAATCTCAGGCAATGAAGACAAAATATATACTCTTGAAAATAAAGTCAACCATACAGAGAAGATGATAAGAAACCATAAACAGAACTTCCAAGAAATATAGGAAACATGAAAAGATCAAATTTAAGATTTATTGGAATAGACAAAGGCATAGATATACAAACCAAAGGAATGTACAATCTTTTCAATGCCTATTCTCTTGAATAGGCAGAATTATGATGTCAGAATGGCCATACTACCAAACATGTTACACAGTTTTAATGCATTTCCTATTAAAATCTCAATGACATACATCACAGAACTAGAAAAAGTAATCATGAAATTCATTTAGATAAACAAGAGATCCAGAATAGCCAAAGCAACCCTTAGCAAGAAGAGTGAAGCAAGAGGCATCAGAATAACAGAACTTAAACTATACTACAGAGCAAAAGGAAGAAAAACGGCATGGTATTGGCACCAAAATAGACATGTAGACCAATGGTACAGAATAGAAGACACAGAGACAACCCACATAAATACAGTTATCTCATATTACACAAAGAGGCCAAAAGCATACAGTGGAGAAAAAAATAGCCTATTCAACAGATAGTTCTGGGAAAACTGGAAATCCATATGTATCAAAATGAACTTAAATCTCTATCTCTCATCCTGCACAAAACTCAAGTCAAAGTGGATCAAAGACTTAGGCACTAGAACAGAGACCCTGTGCCTAATAAAAGAAATAGTAGACTAAAATCTTCATCCTGTCAGCTTAGGACTTGACCTCATTAACAAGACTCCTAAAGTGGAAGAAATAAAATTAAGAATCAATAAATGAGATGGATTCAAATGAAAAAGCTTCATCTTAGCAAAGGAAACAATAAATAACATGAAGAGAGAGCCTATAGAATGGGAGAAAACCTTTACCACATGCACCTCAGATACAGCACTAATCTCCAGGATATATAAAGAACTCAAAAAACTTTAACACCAAAAAAATAAATAACCCAATCAATAAATGAGCTAAGGATCTAAACAGACATTTCACAGAAGAAATACAATCCCTCAACAAACATATGAAAAAACCTTCATCATCTCTAACAATTAGGGTAATGCAAATCAAAACTATTCTAAGATTTCATCTCACTCCAGTCATAATGGCAATTATCAAGAATAAAAGCAATAATAAGTGTTGGCAGGGATGTGGGGGACTGCAAATTGGTGTAATCAATCTGGAAAGCACTATGGAGATTCCTTAGAAAACTTGGAATGGAACCAAAATTTGACCCAGTTATTCCACTCCTCAGTTTATACCCAAAGTACTTAAAATCAGCATATCACAGTGCCACATGAATGTTTATAGTAGCTCAACTCACAATAGCCAAACTATGGAACCAACCTAGGTGGCCTTCAATAGATGAATGGATAAAGAAAATCTGGTACATATACACAATGGAATTTTACTCATCCTTAAAGAAAAATGAATTTATGGCATTTGTAGGTTGATGAATGGAACTAGAGAATATCATGCTAAGTGAAATAAGCCAATCTCAAAAAACCAAAGACTGTTTATTTTCTCTGATAAGTGGATGCTAATCCATAGTGTGTGTGTAGGGTGAGAGGGTAGAAAAGGATGAAGAAAATGAATTGTGCAAAGGGGAGTGGGGGGGAAGGCTGTGAGGATGGGAAAGACAGTAGAATTAGATGGACATTACCCTATATACATGAATGATTACATTACTGGTGTGACTCTGCACTATGTACAGCTAGAGAAATGAAAAGTCATGCTCCATTTCTGTACAATGGAGCACATTGTATACTGTCATGTATACTGTATTATTGTATACTGTATACTGTCATGTATAACCAAAAAGAACAAATTTTTAAAAAAACAAAAAATGGAAAATTTATTTGTTTTGAAAAAGATTACAAATTTTCTATGTTGAAATGAAAATATAATTTCCACACTTGTCTTTCACCTAAAGCCTGCATTATGGTTTGTGAGAAAAGGCTATTTTTCTCAAATATAAGTGAGAAGGGGTTCCCTTATTTCTTCCTAGGTAAGACCAGTGATTTTGATGAGGTCAGTATAATGTAAAACGATTGAGAACCCAGAGTGAAAGATGATGTCTTGAAACCAAACAATAGTTGGCTGATGTTAACCGTCTGTTCACATTGCTGTTGGGGAGACTGAGAACCACTGTCATACCATCACATCTTGTTGACCATTCTGAACCATAATAATTTGATCATTCCAGGCAAAGAACAAGATTGCTGATATAAATGTATTTTATAGAGCTGAGCACAATGACACTATTTGCCTCCTTATTAAAATGAAATGCCCAGTAATCTGTTTACCAGTTGTACTGATGAGCTGGATTTATTTAATTGTTATCACCAAGCTGACCTATGTTATAATAACAGATAATATTACAATGAACAAAGTATCATCTTTCTTGGACTTTTCTTTTCTATGAGAAGAAAAATTTATGTTCAAAGATTCCACTTTTCTGTACTCTTTAAATGTAAATGTCAAAGATATATCGAAATGCATTCAATATAGACCAATATTTTTAAAACAAAGTTGTCATTTGACTTCTAGTGAATTGCTCATAGATTCAGGACTGAATAAAGAGATCAGATTAAATACAGTTATCTTATACTAGACAAAGGAGTCAAACACGTACACTGGAGAAAAGATAGCCTCTTCAACAAATGGTGCTGGGAAAACTGGAAATCCATATGCGGCAAAATGAAACTAAACCCCTATCTCTCATCATGCACAAAATTCAACTCAAAGTGGATCAAAGATCTGGGAATTAGACCTGAGACTCTATGCCTAATAGAAGAAAAAGTAGGCCCAAATCTTCATCATGTCGGATTAGTACCTTACTTCCTTAACAAGACTCCTATAGCACAAGAAGTAAAATGAAGAATCAATAAATAGGATGCATTCAAACTAAAAAGCTTCTTCTTAGCAAAAGAAACAATCAATGAAGTGAACAGAGAGCTGACATTCTGGGAACAAATCTTTGGCACACGTACATCTGATACAGCACTAATCTCCAGGATATATAAAGAACTCAAAAAACACCAAAAAAACAAACAACCCAATCAATAAATAGGCCAAGGAGCTTAACAGACACCTCTCAGAAGAAGATATACAATCGATAAATAGATATATGAAAAAATGTTCAACATCTCTAGCAATTAGAGAAATGCAAATCAAAACTACCCTAAGATTCCGTCTTACGCCAGTCAGAATGGCAATTATCAAGAATACAAACAACAATAAGTGTTGGTGAGGTTGTGGGGAAAAAGGCATGCTCATACATTGCTGGTGGAACTGCAAATTGGTACAACCAATCTGGAAAACAGTATGGAGATTCCTTAGAAAACTTGTAATGGAACCACCATTTGACCCAGCTATTCCACTCCTCAGTCTATACCCAAAAGACTTAGAAACAGCATACTACAGTGACACAGTCAATTCATGTTTATAGCAGCTCAATTCACAATAGCTAAACTGTGGAACCAACCTAGATGCCCTTCAATAGATGAATAGATAAAGAAACTGGTATATACACACAATGGAATATTACTCAACAATAAAAGAGAGTAAAATTATGACATTTGCAGGTAAATGGATGGAGTTGGAGAATATCATGCTAATTGAAGAAAGCCAATCTCAAAAAACCAATGCCAAATGTTCTCTCTGATAAGTGGATGCTGATCTATAATGAAGGACATGGAAAGAATGGAGGAACTTCGGTCAAAGGGGTGGGAGTGGGGAGCGGGGAAAGGGACAGTAAAAATGGTGGAATAAGATGGACATCACAGCCCTAGCTTCATGTATGATTGCAAATATGATGTGATTCTACATCACATACAACCAGAAAAATGAAAAGTTGTGCAAAATGAATCAAAAAAGTCTGTGCACAATGAATCAAAATGTATTATGCTATCATGTATACTTAAGTAGACTAAATAAATAAAATTTTTAAATAAAGAATAAATGAAAATACTATTAGGCATTGTGCATGTTGTTATAGGAGGGGCAAGATGCAACATCTTATCTTTCACTTTAGAAGGGATATCTTTTAATTCTATATCCTAATAGACTTCTAGAAATTTCACTGAGGTGGATGCTTCCTGATTTTGTGTGTGTGTGTGTGTGTGTGTGTGTGTGTGTGTGTATTTCCCAGCTTCTGGCACACAAATGTTTTACCAGTCTAGTGTAATTGCTATTTCTTATTTACTAGATCCAATCTCCATAATGCTATCAATCTCATAAAACAAGGTGATGTCTTATGGAAGGAAAAAAAAATGATCAAGTTCCCTGAGGGCTAAGAGAGCACTGAAGAGTTAATATAATAGTGAGATAGAAAAATGCAGGTTTATTGGTGGCCTTGATAGTTGAAAGCAAACTATTGTGAATATCTTTAAGGGTATAGAAAGTATTTTAGACAGATTAAGAGCCCTTTTTCAGGTACAGGGGATATGTTAACTTATGTAAAACTAAACTGCCTCTGGAATAGCAGCTTCAATTGGAGTCATACCTGGTTAAGTTTACAAGGGTGCACTGTTCTTCTCCAAGATACTTCTGTTACCTGGGTTAGCCAGATGACTAGGTAGGAATTGGCGATAGTCATCATTTCTGTTTTGTTAAAGTCTTCAGTGACAGCACTAATCTCTGCAATTACTTCAGGTATGTGGCATTCCTTTTGAATGGGAATTTTTGTAGATAGAAGAAACTGATGATTTCCATTTGGTCTTTCCTACCATAATAGCCCTCGCTTCACAGGTCAGAAAATAAATTTGGAAATTCTGCTCATTTTTAAATGTGTCTGTTTTAATTATGCATTCCAGGATTGGGAAACAAGCACAGAATAGGTTAAAAAAGGACTCACTTGTAAGATAAATCTGAGTTAACACATCATGGATCATCAGACTTTCATGAAACTGTACTCTGTTCAGCCAGCCCACAGTGATATCTTATTTTTATTTTTTAAATTTATTTCTGGACTCTCAATTTTGTTCCTTTGACTTGTCCTTATGCCAGAATCAGTGTCTTAATTACTGTGGTTTAGAGCAAGTTTTAAAATTGTAAAGTATGAATTCTCCAATCTTGTTCTTCTTTCAATATTGATTTGGCTACTCTGTATCCATTGTGATTTTGTGTAAGTTTCAGAATAACATTAATTTCTGCAGAGAATTCAGTTGGAATCTTGGTAAAGATTGTGTTCAAACTATAGGTCACTTGGGATATATTGCCTTCCTAACAATAAGTCCTTCAGTTATAAACATGAATTGTCTTTTCATTAATGAATGCTTTTAAAATCTATTCCAACAATGTTTTGTAGTGTTGTTTTACATTTTTACTGGTGCATCATAATTGTACATAATGGTAGGATTTATTATTATATATCCATACATGTGCACAATATAACAATGTAATTTGGCCAATATTATTCACCAGTACTTCCCCTTCCTCTCATCTCCTCCCTCCCTTGTTCCCTTTCCTCTAGTATACTAATCTCCCTGCAATTTCCATGAGATCCTCCACATATACCTTTCTTTTTCTTCTTCCTCTGTAGCTTCAACATGAAAGAAAACATTAACCTTGACTTTCTGAGCTTGGTGCATTTGGATTGACATAATGTTCTCAATTCCATTCATTTTCCTTCTTTATAGCTGAATAAAGCACCATCGTGTGTGTGTGTGTGTGTGTGTGTGTGTGTGTGTGTGTGTATTACATTTTCTTTTTCCATTCATCCACTGATGGACACCTAGACTGGTTCCACAGTTTGGTTATTGTGATATGTTCTGCTATAAACATAGTATGCATGTATTGATATAGTATTCTTGACAATAGAAACTGAGGAAGACTAAGGCTGCATCATGTGGTGGTTCTATTCCTAGTCTTTGGAGGAAACTCTATACTGATTTCCATAGAGACTGTACTAATTTTCAGTCCCATCACCAGTGTAGGAGTGTTTCTATTTCTCTTCATCCTCTCCAGCATTTCTTATTGTGTTCTTGATGGCTGCCCTTCTAATTGGAGTGAGATGAAATCCCAGTATAATTTTGACTCATATTTTCCTAATTGCTAAAAGTGTGGAACATTTTTTCACATATTGGCAAATTTGTATTCCTTCTTTTCAGAAATGTCTATTCGGTTTATTTATTTGCCCATTTATTAATTGGGTTATTTTTTGGTATTAAGTTTTTTGAGTTCTTTATATATTCTGGATATTAATTCTCTATCAGAAGAGTATCTAACAAAGATTTTCTTTCATTCTGTAGATTTTCTCTTCATATTACTAATTGTTTACTTGGCTGTGCAGAAACTTTTAAATTTGACACCATTCCATTTATTGACTGTTGACGGCATTTCTTAAGCTTTGGGTCCTATTAAGAAAATTGTTGCCTATGCCTATATGCTGGAGTGTTGACCCAACATTTTCTTCTAGGAATTGCATAGTTTTTGGTCTAATTTCTTGATTTCTGCTCCATTCTGTGTTTACTTTTGTACAGAAGGAGAGATGAGTATCTAGTCTCAATCTTCTGCATATGAATAACCAGTTTTCTCAGCACTGTTTGTTAAAAAGATTATCTTTTCGGGGCTGGGGTTATGGCTCAGCGGTTGAGCGCTTGCCTCGCATACGTGAGGCACTGGGTTCGATCCTCAGCACCACATAAAAAAAATAAAGATATATAAAAAAAATAATAGCACATCATTAAAAAAAATATTAAAAAAAAAAGATTATCTTTTCTCCAATACATATTTTTGGCATTTTTGTCAAGGACGAAATGACTATAGATGTGTGACTCTGTTTCTGTGCCTTCTAGTCTGTACCAGTGGTCTATGTGTCTGTTTTTATGTTGTTACTACAACATTTTTCTTAGTAAATCTCTGCAGTAAATTTGAATTCAGGTTTTGTAGTGCCTCCAGCATTGCTTTTTGGCTTAGAAAATTGCTTTGGATATATTCTGGGTATTTTATTCTTCCAAATTAATTTTAGGACTATTTTTCCTAAATCTGTGAAGAATGTCATTGGTATCTTAAGGGGGATTGCATTGAATCTGCATTTTGCTTTTAGTAATATGGCCATTTTAACAATATTAATTTTGCCTATCCATGAACATGAGAGGTCTTTCCCTTTTCTTGTGTGTTCTATTTCTTTAATAATGTTCTATAGTTTTCATTGTAGAGGTCCTTCACCTCTTTGGTTAGACTTATTCCTGGGTATTTTTATTTTTATTTTTTGAGGCTATTGTGAATGATTAGTACATCAAGTTCCAATGAAAAAGTAGATTCCATACAAAAACAGAAAGTTAATAGACAGAAATGATAAAAAAGAAACACATGGAAAGAATATGAATAAGACAAATAGCAACAGAAATAAAGAATGCCTTCTAAGAATTTATTAGTAAACTAGATATGGTAAGAAAGAATCAGTGAGTTCGAAAGTAGGTCACTGTGAACGTCCAAAATGAAAATACACTGAAGACTTTTCATCAGGAGCCAAGCAAATAAGAAAAGAGAACATTCTGTTCCTTCTAAATGGAGCATATCTATCCTAATCTATATCCCCAGCATTTACTCTTGCATCTCCCTGTTTTTCCCAATATCACGTTAGTGAGTTTTTCATAACAATTTCACTTACAAATACAACCCTAATTCGCACCTGTACCAATGTAAGCATTCTGCATTCATTTTCCAAGCTAGACTTTCCTCATTTGAATCTGTCTCCATTTAGCGTTTTATAGATTTAATTCATTTGTTGTCACTGTCACCAAATAAAAGCTCCATAAAGACGAGGAATATTGACTGATTTCTTCATTGCTATAGCCTATAAGACTGTCCTACCAATAGGAACAGTTTAAATTTATTAAAATAGTTTAATTAATATTGAATTACATTATGGAATAAAATAGCTGCTTTTTAATTTTAACAATAATAATGCACAGTAGCAATAATGTATTAAAATCTTATCAAAGTTCAGGCTACATGCTAAAACTTTTTACATGTATTTTATTCATTCATTTGCAAATGAGCCCTCTCAGTGCAAAGGGCCAGATAAATTCCCTGTCACATGATATGTGTTGGAAAATAGGCTTTGTGAGGGAAAAGTTATTTGATATAACCAAGGGTCACCAGGCAGAAATCATGTGGCTCCCCAGGCTTTCCGTTACATCATGTCACAGTAAGGAAGTCTGTTATTGGTTCTAATTTGGTAAAACATCATCACCATCACCATGGAACATTTTCTTTCTAGAAAATATATGCCAGCCTCATAAGTGTAGAAATATTCCAGGTCAAAGCCTGAATTTGAGAGGCAATATTTTATGGAGTTTTCTGGGAAAGCCAGCAGCCCTATGGCTAGAACATCAAGGACCCTTGGAAGTCATAGACTGCCACACATCTCCCTGCCAGGAGAAAATACCTGGAGTACCTGAGCTCCAGTGTCAGTCCTCCAGTTGAGAAAGGCATATCCAAAGCTCACTTCTAAGTACAGACTTATTAGGATGTCATAGTCTTGGGAATAGAAGAAAGATTGTGAGGCAGTTGTAACAGGGCCCTAAGAACTTCCCTGGGAGGTTCTAAAACTGGGATGACCCTTGGACCCTTAGACCCTTGGACCCTTGGACCCTTGGAGATGTCTCAGATTAAGACTGGGTCTATGATTTTGTACTCTTAAAGTGACCAGAAATCATATATGAGGTGTCACAGGAATTAGCATAGACTTGGGCAAGGAAACTCCCTTAGTAGAAGGCAGTTCCTAGAATGGGGTTGATCTGAGAATTATCAGGAACTAAACATGTAGCTGAAGAAATAAATTCCTCAGTTATCAAGTGAGCAAATTTGGCCAATGTGCTTACAGCATGCACTACAGTCTGTGTTGCTCTTCTTAATCAAAATCTGCCACTAGGATTTATGATTTTATCAACCTACAGTTGTTGATTCTCTAATCCCTTGGTGCAAGAGTACTTAAACTGCTGAAAAACTAGAAAGGCAATTATATAGAAAAAGAAATAAATACTTTTTGAAAATCAATACTTGGTTGAGCAATAAACAATAAAATCATTTGGGAACACTTTTGTAATATAATGCTCCCAATAAGCCAAACCATAAAAAATTTTAATGAGAATTATAAATATTTGGAACTAAAATGTAATATTACATACTCCAAAGCGCAACACAAATAGTAATTTAGTCATTGTTTAAGGTAGAGGGTGAATTATTATATTCTATTAAAGTAATTTGTCATTAGGAAGTGATTAGTAAGGAAATTGCTATTAATCTCTTCAGTTACACAAACTAAATTATTAAACTGTGATAAATTGGTGTAGGCAACAACTCAAGCAGAACTCTGTGGGAATTGAACCACTGAGTTATATATCAAAATGACTGAATTCTTACAGTGAAAGAGCATGTAAAACTTGTTTATTATTACTATGACTGCTACTAATTTATAGAACACCAAATAACACATGTATAATATTAAATTCAGTCACATTAAGCAGTTTACTTAATTCTTTACTCTTTGCTTTGAATTAATCTATGCCAATGAAATAATGATAAAACCAATATTCTATTAGACAAAATGAGATCATAAATGGACAGGTATTGAAAATTGCATAGCAATAAAGAAATGTAAGGTTTTAGTAGGACTGCTATTTTAGATACTTCAAAAGGTGAATAGCCAGTAAGCTTTATAATTCTCTCTCATAGCTAGAAACTAAATTTTCTTTAACAAGAACTGAAAGTAACATTTGAATCATTTTTGATTTGGGGAGAATTAATGTTTCTGAACTAAAATTATTTTCATATGTAAAATGGGGATGACTATCTCAGAACTATTATAGAGAATACCAATAAAACACTTGTTAGCCAGGTGTGGTGGCACACGCCTGTAATCCCAGCACTTTGGGAGGCTGAGACAGGAGAATCGTGAGTTCAAAGCCAGCCTCAGGAACAGTGAGGTGCTAAGCAACTCAGTGAGACCCTGTTTCTACATGAAACACAAAATAGGACTGGGGATGTGGCTCAGTGATTGAATGCCCCTGAGTTCAATCCCTGGTACCAATAAAAAAAAGCACTTGTTCTAAAAACACTTCACAGGTATATCAAAGGTATATCAAGATCACTATTATCACTATTTCCTTCACATGGCCACATGCAATCACCAGCATTATTGCCATCCCCATCATCATCAATAATATGTCACATCATCCTCATTCTGACCCCTCAAATGTGTAAGGAAGGGAGGGATTGCCTTATTCCACTTAAGCAACCAAACTGTGATGTTCCTTTTGTCCACTTAGAGACAAGGATAACACTGGCAGAGAGTTATAAGTTCATGAAGAAATAATCATCACAGAAATGTTTTAAGTGACAGAAATTTAACATAGACCAGAGGTTTATGAACATGGGGAGCCTCTGAATTTTAAATATTTAAGAAAAATCTGACAAATAGTAGTCTTAATTTTAAAATTATTACCAATATAATTTTATAGTGATTAATATTTTCAGGATAAATTTTGATAAATACATGAGAAGTCAGTGGACTCAGTATGAGTAATCCCTAAGCCATCCATAAGAACATCTAATTTGGTTATATACAGAAAGAGAACAGCTTTGGTTTCAAAGATATTTCAATATTGGCTTCAATAAGATTTCTCGGGATTATCAGAAATGTTTCTCAACATTTGATGTGCCAATAATACCTTTTATGAACAAGCTTTCTGTGAACATCTAGAGACTGCATCTCAAATGAAGGTCATAATTACATTGGTTCCAACACTTCTGAGGGTCACTATGTATTAATCCCACTAGTCTAGATAGCTAGTCTCCAGATGGACGCAGTTGATTCATGTCCTTGAAAATATCACACTGAATCAGAGTTCTCTATCTCTGTGTAACCAATGGAATATTGCCTAAGTGAAGAAGTGTGGTTTCCGAAGGTGTTATTGATGGCATTGCATTGCAGGTCCTGCTCTAACCACTTGGACCTCTCAGGTTGAAGACAGTCTGCCATGAGGTCATTAGGACCCTCTTGCAGTTCCTTGCAGAGACCAAAATGAAGAAGAGCTGATGGTCCTATACTCCAAAAATAAGTTTCCACTGTGCCTTCTATGAATTTCTGATCCACTGAATCCATGATCACAATAAATGATCGTCTTATATGAATAGTTTAGGGGGTAATTTCTTGCAGCATTAGATAACTTAGACACCATATTTCCTTTAGTTCCAAAGGAATTCTATCAGCGAGAAGGTTTAGAAACATGTGTGAGATAGAGAGAGAAAGAGAGACAACCATTATGAGGGGGTTTGTGGAGAATCTGAGATGTCTCTATTCTGAAAAGTAATTAAAAACAAAAAATCCTTTGGGAGATTAGAACATCCCTTGAGGTAGAAATAGCTGTCCCCTCAAATCTTGTTTTCCCATTTCAAAGAATAAGATTTCAATTAGGAGAAGGTTTTGGATTCATATATTATATGCCCAAAAGTCCCTCTCCCACCCCTGCATTCGTGGCTTATTGTTATCACTGCAGTTTCTCTAATTTTCCCCAGAAGAGAAAACTACTCACAACTAGGAAAAAACACTTTGGATTTGTGTGAACAAGACAGGAACTTCACTGTGTGAATTTCATTACATATTTATTATGCAAATTTAGTATGCCAGAACAAATACATTTGAAATCATAAAAATAAATGGCAGTTTGGTTTATCTCCTGTGATCTTATTCTCCTTCCTATTTCCACATAGCTTTAGGGTTCCTTGGGGAACATATTTTTCATAAGCTCAATGCTTGTTGCTTAAGGTTACTCACTATGAACACTTTGATGCTAGAATGAGGACATCTTGGTAATTAGAACACAGTGCTTTAAAGTGCAAATAAATAATATTTTAAAAGCCTGAAGTAATTTAAATATGTAATGAAAATCAAATTTTGCCTGAATTCTTGGGTTTTTGTATGTGCTAATACAAAAAGTTTATACTGAAAAGAGAAATTGAAAACTATATACTTTCATTCCTTTATGATTGCAAAGGTAGATATTTTCTTTCAAAAGAATTTATATGTAAAAACCTTAGATATTTTGTATGGTTCTTTTTATGTAATAGTGAAAAATCTACATCTCCGGTTCACAAAGCATAAGATCCAACGTTGCCTAATGAGAACCTCCCACCCCATAATGTACACACAGGTTAAAAAAATGAATAAAGATATATCACAACACCATATATTGAATTAAATATACTCAAGTGGGATTTAAGAAAGTCACTTTAACTGAGAAACTTAAAAATTTTAAATTGAGAAAAAATATAGAGAGAATAAGATTGAACTCAGGAAAAGTAACAGATGAAGAAACAAAATTACTTCAGTAATAAAAAATCTGATTGCTGAATTTAAGAATATACTCAAATATGAATTTAATGTGGGGCATTAAAGATAGGTACAAAAATAAGCAAGAGAACAATAGTGACATAAAAATAGAAATTCAATGTGTTGAAGACAGACAAAGAAGCAATAACATTCATATAATTGCACTCCCAAAAGAACAAAACAAAGGAACAGAACCAATAATGAAAATATGAAGCTAAGTAATATTTCTAGAAATAAAAGGAGACTTATGTCTACATTTTGAAAACGAATGTCTGATTCCTGGGAAAATAAAATGTTGGGTCTTCTAAAACTAATCTACAATGAAATGTGTCCCCAAACAGAAATATATCTGATCTTTTTAAGCAATTTATTAAACTCATACTAATTGTTATTAGCATGAAGGGAAAAAGATTCCTGGTCAACTAATTAAACTCCAAAATGAAGAGCAAGTATCAGGAACTGACCTTGACAGATATCAATTTACATTACAAAGCCATAGTAATAGAAAATTATGATAGTTTAGAAAAACAGACAACTATTCCAAGGAAACATCATCATAAATTACACAAAAACATAAATCTAATATTGAAAAGTATTATATCTTAATCAGTACAAAATAAATAAGTCAAAACTTACTAAAAATAAATAACTTTTTAAAAAACTCCCACAATACAAAACCATAAAGCAGAAATAATTCTGTTAGTCTATTTTCTGCTGCTATAATAGAATACTACAAACTAGGTAATTTATATGCAATAAAGTCTATTGGAATCATGGTTCTAGAGTTCAAGAGCATGGCACCAGCATCTGGAGAAGGCCTTCATACTCCATCATGACATGGTGAAAGGGCAAGCAAGTATACAAGAGAAAGAGAAAAACAGGCTGAAGTTATCCTTTTTTTCTTTTAATTAGAAATCCACTTCTGTGATAACTAACTCAAGATAACATCAGAGCCCTTGTGACCTAATCACTTCTTTATGGTCCCAACTTTTTCATACTATTACAATGGCAGCTAAATTTCAATATGAATTTTGAAGAGGATATCCTAACACCAAAACAGTAATTAAAGGTAAAAGTGATAACACAATAGGTATTTCTTCTTAATGAATGATGTAACAGGCAAAATTTTGAACAAATGACATATTAATAAAGTTATTCACATTATGTAAAACAATCAGATAAGATATAGAAGAAATTTCTAGAATTTGACAAGAAAAACAGACAAATGATATTAATAGGCAATTCACAAAAGTGGTATCCCAAAAGGCTAAAAAGCATACAATTGTATATTTTCACTTATTAGTAAACATATAAATGTCAATTAAAAAATAAGATATTAATATGTACTGTTATCTTAGAAAATAAGTAGAAAGTTTGATATTGCCAAGTATTGCCAAATCATAGTGATGTTAAATGTATACAAACTCTATGATCCAACTTTTCACTCCTGAATATACATTCTTACAAAATCATCACAATAGTCCAAAGGCATAATGATGAGGTTTACCTGTGGTAATGAAGCCAGTCTTGTTGACTATCACTTGGTGAATGGAGATAAATAAATTTTAGTGAATTCACATTGTGGAATACTGGGTAGGACTTATAAGTGACAGACTGAATATATAACGTATATAGATCTTCAAATGTATTCCTGAGTTAACAAATAAAAGGAAGAATGAGTTCTATAGTACAATTATCTTTACATCAATTAAAAGTAGACCCAAGAGTTGGGCATGGTGGTACATGCCTCTAATCCCAGTGACTCAGAAGGTTGAAGCAGAGGATCACAAGTTTGAGGACAGCCTGGGCTACTTAGCAAGACCCTATTTCAAAAAAAGAGTAGATTGACCTCAAAGTTTAATGCAAATTTTACAATGATATATAAAAAAGTAGAAATAACACATATTGAATGTATCACAATGGCTGATTACTGAAAGTTAGAAAGAAATGGGGAATAAAGGAGAATTTAAACACTCACAAATACTTCCATGTACTCATACATGTATATACACACACACACATGCATACACATACAATCACGTGGAAAATATACATGCACACACAGAAAACAAGAGAGACCTGCATGGACTAATGACAGTGTGCTATGAACTGAAAAAATGATAAACACAATATTCCACACCTGAGTGCAAAACTTAAATGGTAATAAAAAAATCTAAAATTTTATAGTAATATAAGTCAGGTATGGTGGTGCATACCTATAATCCCAGCCACTTTGGAGCCTGACAAAAGAGGATCACACATTTGAGCACTGCATGGGCAACCTAGGGAGATCCCGTCTCAATGTATTAAAAACAAAAAACAACAGAAAAAGGGCTGGGTAAAGCTTAGTGGTAAGATGCTTGCCTAGAATGCACAAGGCCCTAGATTTCAACCCAAGTACAAAACAACAACAGCAAAAAATAATAATAATAAAATAAAACTTACATAATAATATAGAAAAAGGAAAAGAACAATGAAATGTTTTACATTCACTCTACATGGAGATAAAATTTACTTTTGATGATTGTTTGAAATGATCAATATAAAATATTGACATCTGCTTTGACAAGATAATATGCCAAACCATCTTGCAGTTTCTTGGCAGCTGAGAGCCAGTGTAGCAGAAATATTTTTTTGTTTCAAGAGAAAGATGTTCTGGAATTCAAAGCATTGATAATTATCTATATCAGAGACAAATTTTCACAAAACATACACTTAAATATTCTGTATCTCATTAACATCATAATCATCTAATATTTTTCCTATTTACATGATCATAGGGCTTACCACAAGAACCACATTGTGGTAAGATCATAGGGCTTACCACAAGAACCACATTACCAAACAGTAATTTTTTTGTATTTTTCCTTTCTAGTTTTCCCGGTGGTTTTCATATCATCCAGTGTTGTGCTTGCACTGCTAGTTTTTGGTCAAAAAGCATTCAAAGCCTGTTCTTTTGCTCTCTATTATTTTGATATTGATAAGCCAAATTCTATGCAGATTCTTGCTTATTTATTTTCATGATTTTTTTCTTTTCTTCTTGGAGAATTTTTCTGCAGTCTCTCTCTCGTGATTTTCCTCCTCTTCACCTCTCTGATCTCTCTGTAACAGTGAAGTACAGGACCTCCTAATTTTCTACAATGCTATTGAGTAACTTTGTAAATGCACCTTTAATTTCTAATCATCTTTATGTTTATTTTTCCCTTTTTCATGGAATTATGGTTTTAATAATGTAAGTTCTTTGAATCTTTCTTCAGATATATTGTAGTAATTTCCTTTTAGTTTCTCTTCTGTTACGTAAATTAAATCTTGTCTTGGTGCTTTTTTTTCTGTTTATCTTTGCCTTTGTCATTATTATTCTTTGCTTTCTGAAACTATTTGCAGATCTTTGGTTGTATTTTATATATTTATTAAAATGTTTTTCCAAACTTCATTTATTTTATTGGCGCTCCCTTTATGGTTAATGGATGGAGAGCCAGCTGTACCCAGAAGCAAAGCTCTCTGGTCTAGAATACCAAGGATCATCCTAGTTGCCATAGTTATGGTTTAAGATTATTTTAGGAATTAATATTTGGAATAGATAGTTATGCTTCTTTGTCATTTTTACTGTGTTAAGTAATCATTTAAAATTATTCTTTGTTCTAACTTTTCTTCTAATAGACAATAGAAAATCACTTCTGAAATTATGTGTTGATATTGAATATCAGAGTTAAGCACATTGTTCTGTGCACATTAAAATTTATGCTCCTCTTGAAAGAGTGAATCAAAACAAAATATCAAAGCTAAGATTTAAGTTCACATTGGTAGAGACAAAAATCTGGGATGTGTGTTAAATACACAAACATATTATATAACAAAATATCAACCTATGCCTCAAAAAATTAGGATCAGTATAAACTTTCAGCAGTGGATACAAGTATATATTTCCCATAACCTATTCAAAATTGTGTGCATCAAATTTTTTAAGATTTCATTTATTTAGCAAAAAACTATTATTATCTCAGTCCTATTTTATATCCTTGTAATTTTTCTTCATTCAACAAATGTTTGGTCCCTGCACCAGTTCTGCCTTGTTTTTAGACTCTTCTTGATTTATAAGAGCTTTTTGCATATTAAGAAGTTTCTTATTGTGTTGCAAATATTTTTCCTGCCTTATAATTTATCTTTTGCCTTCATGGCATTTTTAGCTAAGAGAACTTTGCTTCACTTTCAGTGAAATTAATCAAACTAATTCTTGGATATTTGTTATGCTAAGACTGATCTTTCTCTTTTTCCCAGGTCTAAAGTGACATTTAATAATAGAGTTCTTCCTTGCTTCTATCAAGACTTTATTGTATTTCACAGTTATTCATCATACATAGTTTAAGTTTCAAATAAGAGCGATTTACTTATTTTGTTAAATTAAAATTTTGAGGTCACTTTTTCCATTTTATTTATTTATTGATTTATTCTTGATGCAATATGAAAGAGGAAAGTAAAAAAATGCTGGGAATACTATAAAATAACAGCAAAAGATTCTACAGTTTTACTTTTTCACTATCTCCTTCCCCAGCCAAAAAGAGGGAGATAAAATTTCATTTAGTATTTTGATTGTGATCATGTTAAATGTGCCTTCTAATCTAGGAGAAAATCAATATTTTCACAATGTATCTTCCTCCCTAGAAACAAGGCATTTCTTCACATTTATGTTTCTCAGTTGAACTACAGAAATTAGACTTTTTTAAATTTTGCAATGATGGGGATCAAAGTCAGGGTTTTATACATGCTAGGCAAGCACTCTACCTCTGACCTATATCCCCAGCCCTCAGTTGAACTATAGAATATACATCTTCTGATTTCATGCATTTAAATGCCTTCAACAACACTGATACTTCTTAAATTTGCATCCCAGTCATTTATTCTTCTAAATTCTAGACTCATACATACAACATCTCTATCTAGGTAACAGACAATTGGAGCATCTCAAATTTCTCAAACAGAATGAGTATGTGATAACCCACCTCACCCAAACTCTATGATAGCCACCTATGAACTCCAATGTCTGGGACCTAAATCTTGGATTCGTGATTGATTCTTCTCTCTCTCTCTCCCTCTCTCTCTGACCTAACATCAATTCAATTAGAAGATCAAGTAGGTTCTAGCTTTAATGCATATCCAGAATCCTAACCTTTCTCATTATGTCACAGTTTGCACCCTCAACCAAATTACTTTGATATTTTCCACCGGAACTATTGGCAGAGCTTCCACCCTGGTCTTCCAGTTCTGTCCTTGCCATTCTGTGGTCTAAAAAGCTAGCATCAGCTTCTTAAAGTTCAACAAAATTATGTTGCTCCTCTTCTCAACATTCTGAAGACTAATTTCACTTTAAATAAAATTCAAAATAGAGATGTCAACTCTTCAGAGTCTTTGCACTTGGTACTTCCTCTGCTTTAGAACAGTCATTCACCACTACCTGTATAATGTGCTCTCACTCCTTCAGGTCTCTACTCAAATATCTTCTCTTTGGAGACATCTTCCCTGATTAACTACATAAAATCCCCTGCCATCCATTGATAACCAACATCTTTACTCATTTTTTTCCCTGGTATTAACATTCCTGCATTTACAAAAATCATTTGTTGTTTATTTCCCACCTCTTCTGACCAAATACTGTAAGTATCATGATAGAAGGGACTTTGTTTACTGTTATATCCCCAGAACCTATAGCAATATCCTATAGAATATGGATTCTCAATAAATAGTATTGATTAAATATATACCAATATATCTTATTAAAATTACTCTTATAAATATATTGTTTGATATGTTCCCAGTTATCTTTGTTACAAAAAAAGGATAACTTCTTTTTTTTTCTTTTATCCTAATTTATAATTAGATTGTAGATTAGATTACACATCAGAAAACTATTTTTATACTACCTGTGTAGCCAATCCAATGACTGAATTTCCAACATTTTTGTTGTGTCTCTTCGGCTTCCTGCTATATAATTGTATGACCTTTCTTTTGCTGTTCAGCTTCACATTTCCTTCTTCCTTTCCCCATGCAAATTTCTTCTTCTAAACTATTTCTATAAGCAATTGTATTTTACTGATTTATCTAGTTAAATCAAATAACTGTCAATATAAATGGCTAACAGTTTGACTATATTTACAATAAATTTAATGAAATAGTTAAGCAGATTATGCCTGTAAAATTCCTTGGCTGAACATAAACATCCATAAATTATGTAGCAGCAAGATACACAATTTGTATTGAAAGCCCTAATTATATATTATGCCTGTTTGAGTGGATACTGGTAAATTAAATACATTTCTGGACATAAAAACTGGAATTACTAATGGTTACTTATCCTTTTAGATCTTCATAATGTGGTTTTTACAAGTACATGTTAGTTATTCTGAGAGTAGATTTATAATCTGGATCACTGTCTCATATAGACCTGGTCTCATAAAAGCTTGGGAATGGGATTATAGTCACTTACTATAATATAGATAGATGATAGATAGATTACAGACAGATACCTATATGTATGCATACATATATAAAAATATGCATACATGCATGTACATATTATATATACATATTTCTATTCACATATTGGTATTAAGATTTCTAAACTTCATCCTAATTCATTTCCTTCCATGTTCCTTTACCATTGCCTAACAAGAATCCAAATTCTAAAGATTCTTTTTTATGAGGCTCCTGCTTCACCTTCCAAACAGTCCCTTTCTGCCTAACTACATTTAAATACTTAGGTGCCAGCTGTTTCTAAGTATTTGCAGTTTTTCTTATGCTCCTTACACTGCTTAGAGAATCTATCCCCTGCCAGTTGTTTCATCCTGTCATGGATAGGCAATAATGATGATGATGATAATAATAATAATAATAACAATAATAGTAATCATCATCATCACCACCTCAACACTTAAGCCTAAACTTAAGGGGATCTGGAGTATAGCTCAGTGGTAGAACAGGTATCTAGCATGCACAAGGCCCTCAGTTTAATCCCCAACATCAAAACAAAAGGCAAAAAATACCCTTAACTATTAAATGACAGACTAACATTTTCTAATGAATCAAAATTATATATTGCTTTTTTTTTTTAATACAGCACCTGGGAAAATGTCTAACATATGTCTAATAATTTAATTAACTAATTAATTACTTTGAACCACAGACCACCAAAAAACTAGAAGATATACTTGCAGGTACTCAAATTTCTGCCAGGGTAAAGAAAATAAGAGTAAAATGAGAATATCTCTGTGTTCTGGAAAAAAGGAATCTTTGTTACATAGTAGTTTGTGGATTTGTTGGATGAAATTATGTTCAGGGGTCCAATTTGATTATATAATTAACCCATTTTCCTATTTCATCCAGTATTCAAGTATTTGATGTTTAAAATCAGGAAACATGGAGTCATAAAAGTATGCATGTATACACACAAAATTAAATAATTTTAAAATGAAAAAAGAGAGAGCAATTGCTGATGATTCTATTAAAGCAAAGAGAGGGTAAATAAGAAAACCATGGGATTTGGGTGCTCTCAGAAAGTTGGATGATGTATGAAAATCATTAAGCAACTAATTCTCTTTACATTAATTCATATGATGAATCAGATGTGGTCACTGTGTTCTGGTATATCATAAATGCCAAGAGGGAAAATAAAAAACCATATTTATTATTTTTAGTGAATAAGATTCTGTCTGTTTATTACTCTGTGCCATTAAAGGAAAATGAAGGGAGCTAGATGAGAATAATTAAAATGATTCAATTTCCCTGCTTCCAAAAACTGTGAATTTTCACTTTTTTGCAACTTGTTCTTTCTTGAGTTTGATAACTTCATCTTCTTTTGACTTCAAAAGCATACTAAAATAATTTCTCCAGCACCATGCATGCACTTGGAGAGGAAAAATGAACGATTTTCAAGTTTGGATAGTTTGGGTCAGATGAATATTAAAACGTTTCTGCTAAAACATGTTTTCAGGTAGCTGTTTGCCTACAGTGACTTTTTTTTTTTTAATTCAGGGTTGTCTCTCTGTTTTTATTAAACAAAATCGCTTCTTTCTTCTTTTCCTCTCCCAGGTTCCCAGCACAATTATAGTTGTGCTGATTAGCTCCATGGGCAGAAACAGCCATGGGTTGTAGTGCAGAGAGGTTGGTTTTGAATTTTTTTGAAATATTTTGTTAAATCAGTTAACAGGGAAGGCCAGTTGGACTCTGACTGGGTTTTTTGCCTTTATTATTTTCCTTCCAGCCTCGAGATATTTCTTGTTTATAGAATTCTATATTTGACATGGTCTGATAGAAATATGTTTACTGAGCAATCATTAGTAACTACCACTGTTGTTTAGTGTTTCATGATAACATTCATTGAGGAAATGGCCATTATATCCTCTAACTTTTCAATATAAACATTTTGTGAAATGAAAGGATACTGAAAATACTGAACAAAACACACGTAAAAAAGAACATTTATCAATGAAAACATTAGAAAGCACTCAGTGGCAATTTAACCTAATTACTTCACTACACTTTTAAAATAATCCACCCCTTGATCCTAAGTACCTACATTTATGGCACTTCTTTGTCTACAAAAGGAGCAACACAGTTTGGTACATCAGCAGTACGCCTCCCGACCCTTTCATGAGGCCATTCTCAGACCACATTTATGTTTACAATAGCATGCCGCTTAAAGTCCCTTTGCCCTCAAGGTGTTTAACTCACCTGCTTTCCCTTACATTATTAAAAGTCCTCCTTGCCTAAAAATAAACTTCCAATTTGAGCTAAAATTGAATAACAGAGTCAGAATCTGTCTTCCTTGATGGAAAAAAAAAAAAAAAACGATGTCGGGGAACACAGAGACAGACAGAGGGAGAGAAAGGGAGTAGAAAGAGAAATACAAACCAATGGTTTTAAAGCTCCTGACCATCAGGCAAAAAAAGGTGGTGATCTCTGAGGGACAGGAAACAAAATGGACCAAGCCCTGCAATTGCTATTGGGTACTGTCTTGAGAGGATCTGTACAAACCCTGGCAGAGTGAGAACTTAGGCAAAGCCCAGGAGAGTCCCAAAGTAAGAGATGAAAGTAGAAGTCCAGGTCGACCAAGAAAACATGGTGTACAACCCACAGTAATTAAGAGGGGAGACCTGCACAAAGAGACAAATCTGCAGGTCTACAGAATCACTATTCTGATACATGTGTGGAAACAAACTGAGTTTCAGAAAAGAACCATCTAAGATGGTTAGAGGGTGTAATGCCAGTACTCACATGAGGCCTAGTATGATACCTCTATCCAACAACCAGATAGGAAAACCTCATAATTCATGAGACAGTGGGTCTACTATTCAGAAAGATATTGTCTTAGAAAGAGTAAAAAGTTAATCCTAAATGTCCTCTGCATCAACTTACTACATCATTTAAAACAAGACAGAAGCTGCTTTCTAAGTTACAAAGCTGCATTTGAAAATACAATTAATATTTAAAGTAATACAAAGATATGCACCACCCCAAAAGGTAAAATTCACAATGCCAGGCATCCAATCAGAGATGACCAAGCATACAAAGACCATAAGGAACAGAAAAATCAACCAATCAAAACTGAGCCAGTAGACACCAAAACTAGAATTAGCAAACAAGGGCACTGAACAGAGATTGTACCTGATGAAGATATTTAAAAAGGTAAATATCAACATGAAAAATATTCCAAATGCACCAAGATATACATCAAGTTTTTAGAAATTAAAACTACAAAGTGTGAGATTTAAAAAATCACATTGAAAGGATTGGATATGGCAGATTACATACTGTAGAAAAACAGTAAACTTGATGACATCAACTGAAACCATCCAAAGTGGAATACAGAGAATAAAATAATAAAACAAAACTACCTCAGTGAACTGTGACTTCTTTGCATCTTTCAAAGAAGAGAGAGAGAAAGAAAGAAAATTATTTTAAAATAAATAACCTAATAATGGCACATTTACCAAGACAGGCCAAAATAAAGGCCAGAAAACAAGCCTTATTGGACTTGAAAGGATTCATTTTATATATAAGGTATTCTCTAAACACAATGGAACCAAATTAAAAATAAGTAATAGAATTGTCTTCAGAAAAATTCCAACTTTTTGAAAGTATTAATATACTAAAGAAAGTAAAATGTTTTTAAGTCTTCTTTTAATTTTATACATAATTATTTTATACTGACCTGAAAAAAAAATAAACACTATTATATCAAATTTGTCAAATGACACTAAAGTCATACTTAAAAAAAGTTATTAATGTATATTAGAGAAAAAGAAAAATCTCAAATCAATGATCTCAATTTCACCTTAATAAATAAAAAGGGATAATTTAAACCCACACTAAGCAGAAAAAGGGGAAAATAAATAGAAATAAATAATGAATTTGGTAAATCCTAATCAGAATGGAAATTAATAATAAAAAAATGGAGAGAGCCGGGCGGGGTGGCTCAAGCCTGTAATCCCAGCACTTAGGAAGGCTGAGACAGGAGAATTGCGAGTTCAAAGCCAGCCTCAGCAATGGTGAGGTGCTAAGCAACTCAGTGAGAATCTGTCTCTAAATAAAACACAAAATAGGGTTGAGAATGTGGCTTAGTGGTCGAGTACCCCTGAGTTCAATCCTCGGTACCAAAAAAAATAAAAATAAAGAGAGAGAATTAATAAAATCAAAAAATTTTTGGAAAAAACAATAAATCTGATGAAACAGAAAGATATAAATGATCAACATTAGTAATAAAAAGACCAAATAATAAGCATTTCTATTGAAGGGATGGTAATAAACTTTTTAAAAATTTTTTTTAGTGTCAATCAAACTTTATTTTTATTTATTTATATGCAGTGCTGAGAACTGAACCCAGTGCCTCCCACATACTAGGTGAGTGCTCTACCACTGAGTCACAACCCCAGCCCCAGTAATAAATTTGTATTAAAATGTTTATATAAATGAATGAATAAATTCCTAGACAGACTCATGGTGCCAGAGTTTCTATAAGAAGAAATACATAAACTGAATAACTTTCAATCTATTAAACAAATTGAAATTATAGTTTTTAAAAACCTGTCCACAGAGAAAACTCCAGATCTAGACACTTCACTGATGAATTTTATCATTAATCATTTAAGAAATAAATATTTATTTGTTCTAATTAATTACACATGACAGTAAAATGAATTTTGACATATCACATATTTATGGAATATAACTTCTCATTCTTCTGGTTGTACATGGTATAGAATGACACCAGTCGTGTAATCATACATGCAGATAGGGTAATAATTTCTGATTCATTCTGCAATCCTTCCTACCTCCAACTCCCCTCCTCCCTTCACTCCCTTCTGCCTAATCTAAAGTATCTCTATTCTTCCCTAACTCCCCCCCAGCCCCCACTTATTGTAAATTAGCAACCACATATCAGAGAAAACATTCAGACTTTGGTTTTTTGGGATTGGCTTATTTCACTTAGCATAATATTCTCCAGCTCCATCCATTTACTGGCAAATGCCATCATTTCATTCTTCTTTAAAGCTGAGTAATATTCCATTGTGTAAATATACCACATTTTCTTTATCCATTCATGTGTTGAAAGATACCTAGATTGGTTCCATAGTTTAGCTTTTGTAAATTATGCTGCTATAAACATTGATATGGCTGCATCACTGTAGTATGCTGTTTTTAAGTCCTTTAGCTATAGACCAAGGAGTGAGATAACTGGGTCAAATGATGGTTCCATTCTAAGTTTTCTGAAGGATCTCCATACTGCTGTCCATAATGGTTGCACTAATTTGCAGTCCTACCAGCAATGCATGAGTGGGCCTTTTCCTCCACATCCTTGCCAACATTGTTACTTGTCTTCTTGATAATTGCCAGCCTGACTGGAGTAAGATGAAATCTTAGAGTAGTTTTGATTTTCCTTCCTCTAATTGCTAGAAATAAAACATTTTTCATATATTTGTTGATTGTGTTTCTTCTGTGAAGTTTTTGTTCAGCTCCTTAGCCCATTTATTGATTGTTGTTGTTGTTTTTTTTTTTTTTTTGGTGTTGAGTTTTTTGAGTTTTTTATATATCTAGAGATTAGTGCTCTATCTGAAGTGTGTGTGGTAAATATTTTTTCCCATACTGTAGGCTCTCTCTTCATGTTATTGATTATTTCCTTTGCTGAGAAGAAGATTTTCATTTGAACCCATCCCATTTATTGATTCTTGATTTTACTTCTTGTGCTTTAGGAGTCTTATTAAGGAAGTTAGGTCCTAAGACCACATAGTGAAGGTTTAGGTTTACTTTTTCTTCTATTAGATGAAGGGTCTCTGTTCTAGTGCCTGAGTTTTTAATCCACTTTGAGTTGATTTCATGCACAGTGAGAGATTTGGGGTTAATTTCATTTTGCTACATATGCAATATCAGACCTTAAACTATACTACAGAGCCATAGCAACAAAAATGGCATGGTATTGGCACCAAAACAAACATGTAAATCAACAGTACAGAATAGAAGACACAAAGACAAACCCACATAAATACAGTTATCTCATACTAGACAAAGGTGCCAAAACATTCATTGGAGAAAAGACAGCCTATTCAACAAATGGTGCTGGGAAAACTGGAAATCTATATGTAGCAAAAAGAAAGAAAGAATATTGATTCTACAGAATCTCTTCCCTCAAATTCAAGACTAGGGAATACTTTCCAATTTACTCTATGAGGCCAGTGTTTTCCTGATACTAAGACAGACTAGAACATAGACGCAAAAATCCTAAATAAAATTTTAGAAAATCAAATTCAACAATATATTTTAAAAAGCTAAGTATATTTTATCAAATGTAATTTATCCCAGGAATGCAAAACTGGTTTATCAATTCACAGTATTAGAAAACTCAAAGGGGGAGGGGAATATATGATCATTTCACCAATACAGAAAAAACATTTGAAATGACCCCAAATTCTTCCTATGCTAGAAACTCTCATCAAAGTAGGAACTTTAAAAAGGTGAGGACAGATATAGATCTCATCAATGAAACTGTATTAGTCCATTTTCTGTTGCCAATAACAATACCATGAACTAGGTAAGTTTTAACAAAAAGAGGTTTATTTTGGCTTATGGTTCTGAAGGTTCAAGATTAAGGGGCCACTTCTGGTAATAGCATCTTTCTGGCAGTATCCTGAGAAGAAAAGAGATCATATGGCAAAAGAATGGGAGCATATATGGGGTGCGAGGGGTAAGGGGTGCTTCTGGTGTCTCATTCTCTTTATAAAGCCAGCAGTATTCAATCATGAGTAATCTAGCCTGATGACCTTAACTACCTCCCCAAGGCTAAACATCATAGTCATGTTAAGAGTCCACCCACTTCATACCTCACCACAATGATTGAATTTCAACATATGAACCCTTGAGTGATACATTCAAACCATAAAAAAACCATAGAGTGTATCTACCAAATATGTACTCTTATATCAAACTTGAGAGTATGGTGAAAGGCTTAACCCTTCCACTGTAAGATCAGGAACAATTCAAGGATTCCAATCTTATAACTTTTATTCATCATGTACTGAAAATTCTACCCAATGCAATGAGGCAAGAAAATAAACCTGGAAGAATTAGAAAGATGGATATCAAATTGTTTTATTAATAGACAATATGATTATCTAGGTATAAAACCACTAGAATTTTTTTTAAAGAAAGTTATAAAAACTAATCGCAGAAAGACCATAGGATATAACTTCAATATTAAAACTGAATGTGAACATCAGGAAGGTAACAGAAAGAGGTTCCAGGTTCATTACTCCCAAAGAAAGTTCACCTAGCAACTATAGGGGTAAGATTACCTTTGTAAAATCCCCCCGAATTATAAATGAGTCTGTGCCACCTGTATGGTTTACATAATAAGATAAAAAACACATAGAGACCCAAATACTATATATAATTATAATATTCTCTACAATACAACAAAAAATTAAAAAACAAATAGAAAGGAAAAGACACTTTGAACACATTGCTCTTTCCCCTCCTCCCCTAAGGTGGCACAGTGCCACAAAGTGAGGATTCTCATGAGATCATGGTTGCTACAGACGTGGACATCCAGCTTCTCTAGCATTCCAAAAAGCCTCACTCCTCTCCAACCTCAGAGAAAAGGAGAAAATGGCAGGGCTAGAACAGCTAGGTTCAGGTAGAATCAAAGCAAGTAAGTGGATCCAACAGCAAACAGCATGGTTCTGTGTTTAGCAACAGTGGCACCTGATCAGAAGTGCCAGCCAACAGTTGAAGCTTTGGTTACTCCATTGTACTACACATTTTCAACATTTCTTGAAAATCATGAGAGAGTAGAGAAAAGAAGGAAGAGCACAATGGGAGGTTTCTACACTTTGCTTCTTAGGAGTTGCTGTCTCAGTTCCTGCAGCCAGAATCAGAGGGCTTCTTCTGGAGTTCTGTCTACTTCCCTGTGCTTACATTAGGGTTTCAGGCTATGTTCAAACTAGAGAATATTAGAGGAAAATACAATGGTAAACTAATATCTATTTTGATGGGACTCCAAACTCTGGTTTTCTGCCTTGATCTGCCTGATGATATTGGAAGGCAGAAACTCCTCAAACAGTTTCTCAACCATTTTGCCTAGATTGTATAGTTGCTATCAAGGGAGAGGAAGGGAAATGAGCATACTTTATCTTACTCAAAACTGGAACACCATACCCATTTTCTCTTATGGGATTAGTAAAGGGGGATGGCCAGCATCTCCTTGAGGGATTCTTCTTCCTGCCAAGGAGGATGTAAGGCACTTGAGAAATTAAAGTCTAGAATAATTAGTAAAGAACAAAAGACAACGTCAGAAAGATAGTTCCAAAAGTTGGAGGCCCTAATAGGTCCAGTCCACAAAGGAGCTAGAGCTAGACAACAAGACAATGGCTCCCATGGTTTATTTAAGGGGAGACATCAAAGGCAGGGATAAGGTTTCAAGAGCAGAGTCTGGCTTCCTGATGTCTTGCAGTCAGCATGTTGACTGGCATCTTGGCAGGTCACACCCATCTCTGAGGGGCTGTGCAGCTACAGCAGGTCAGCTCATCTCTGGTGCTGTGTGGGATCTTTGGCAGAGCTGAGGGGGAAGTTCACCTGCATCAGGTGGTTTATCCCTGTGGGAGTGTCATGGGAATTCTCAATACCAGACCTATCCCCTCACTGGCTATGATGCCGGTAGTTGACATACAGCCCACAGATGGCTCTCTACAGATTAGCAAAGTTTTCTTTGTTAAGTGAGTAATGAGATTCCCAACCAGTGCTCATAAGTGTACAAGGTTATGCGCATGTTGATACACTGGACTAGAAATTGGCAAATAATTCTGAAATTAGTTTTTATTATAAAACAAAAATCTTAGAAATGTTTATATCATTGTTATCCAATAGATCAGAGGGGAGGAAAATAATTTTTCTTCTACCCTTCTGAGTTCTCAGTGGGGATTCCTGTAACAAAAGACAGATTAACATGAGAGAAATAAACATAAGTTTTTTAGCATGTATATTTCTCAGGAAAAAAGTAACTCTAAGACAAGTGACTTAGAACTTTTGCTTATATAGCATCTCCAACAAAGAACAATAACATTCAGAGGAGTGACAAGACAAAGGAAAAGGATGTTGAGTCTCTAGGGGCAGCAAATTGTGGGAAGACAAACACATGAGAATCTTATGGAGCAAATAAAGTCTAGTTAGTAAAGTTTGTTATATGGGTTCCTCTGCTATCTCCAGGCTGTGTCTAAATGGTCTAAAATCTGTCTCCAATTATTAACTTCTGTCTTTCATGGTAGAGAGTGCAGGAAGGACACTCTTGTAAATATAGGTAGTGCTTTTGGTACTTGAGGGAGGGAAGACAACTTTCCTTGCATCTGCTTCTCAAATGCTTTGGCTCAAAATAATCCTTATATCAAAGTGGCATATTTTAGCATATATACTTTGCTGCTCTTCAACTTCTTAATCAAAAGATACCTACATTCCTCTTATCACTTCTATTATAGTTCACATAAAGCATATCCCATATGCTTTGTGTTCTCCTTCCACTATGACATTTATTAAAGCTCACTCAGAAAGGTGTTATTTGTCTCCTTTCTGTGTAAAACTAATTAAACTAATATTTGCTTGCTGGTAGTCTTACAATTCTGCTCTTCCTGGAAAGGTTATGATTATAAGACAATTTTGGTCACTGGTCCTATTCATCACATCCTGGGGATGAATCATGTAAAGTTTATGTAAAATTATAAACTAGCAATTCTCTCTCCCAGTCTGTGTCTCCATGACGCCATGTCACACAGTTTGAGCGAAAGTTAAATTTTAGCCATCTAGCCTTGGGAATATTTTTTTTCAGTAATCCAAACATGAATTTTTATTATCATGAACAGATTGTTGGATAGATATCACTTTAAAATAAATGAATCTTTCTTTTAATTACATCCAAGTAGAAGAAATAGATCATGATACTTAGTTTGATTCTTAGTTGAAACTATAGATGTCAATGAAGGAGAGATTTCTAGTTATGTTTGATTTATAGTAACAGGATGTCTTTAACATTACAAATATTCAGATATCTATCTGTATTTTAAAATAAACACTAAAAGAGAATAAAAGTAAAGAAAAACAAAGAGAAAAAATTTCCAGCCTTATAATAGAAACAATAGGGAGCTTTTTAGATTATTCATACACTGCTCTTTAATATAAAAGTAAGGAATATTCAGGTGACTGGATTTTGTTTTTTGGTTTTGGGGGGTTTTTTGCTTATTTTAGCTTAAATATTTATGCTTTCATTTTCTTTCTTCTTGTTAGTCTTATTTCTCACTTAAACAATTTTTTTTTAAAAAAACAAAGTCATCAAGAACACACTGTCACAGCCAAGAGTAGCCTAAGGAGACAAGATGACTAAATACAATGTAGTACTGTGGACAGGATCCTGAAATAGAAAAAAGATATTTGATGAAAACTAAAGAAATCTGAATAAACTAGGGATTTTAGCTAAGAATGATGTCATCCATATTGGTATACTGTCTTTTCAAATTAGTTGTAAGTTTTTAAAATACTCTTAAGATGCTATTTTTAATATTAATTTCTTTTTTTTTCAAGGAACACATAAAATAGTCTCTGAATTTTTTCTTACTATTTATTGTCTCTATTAAAATGTAATGTAAGTGCCTTAAATCCATTCATGCAAAACTGCACATTTTTATTTCCACCAGGTCTCTCTTCCTTTTCCTCACCTTTCTCTTAATTCCTGATCTATGTTATAACTTAACCAAAAAAATAAATAAATAAATAAGCTTTCAGTAGGATCCTCAATATCTCATTGTCACATCTAGAGAAATACATATTTTCACTCCATTACCTTCTGTTGTAATAAAAGATTTGTCTCCACTTAGTGCTGTTCTCTGACTTTAGACAGAGGTGATAGATAGTAGATAGAGAGACAGACAGAAAGAAAGAAAATAGATTTATGCTTCAAGACTCCCTATCTTAAGAAAAATTCTCCCTGACACTATCATTATCTTTTATGTTATCCTTTCTTTCTTACTCATCACAGAAACTTATTAGCTATTTTATTTTCTGCTATTCTCACTTCTAACTCAGTCCTGTCCTTGGCTTTTTATTCGCATCCCCAAGAGCACCACTGAAAACATCTGTGTTAAGATCTGCACTGACCTGCATGCGACTAAATCAAACAAATGCCTTTCAGTCCGTGTCCTCTCAGCATATTGGCAGAATTTACCCTTCCTCCTTTATTCCTTTTACTTCTTCAGTACCAATTCTTGTGGTCTGTCTTCACATTATTAGCAACTTCCTTCTTGGTCACTTTGTCACTCCTTACAATCCTTCAAATTTGGGATCAGGACTCCACAAGGCATAACTCAAAGCTGTCTCTTCTTCTCAGTGTATGTTCTTCCCTGAAGCATGTTATACAATCCCATTTTGCCATTAACTCCCAAACTGATATTGGAGCTCAGGCCTTTTTACATGATTCCTACTGAGCTGACTCAAAGGAGTGGAACCTGGGGAGACCTAGTACTCAGAGGGCCCAGTATTTGGTTTGGTGCTTTGTATTCACTGTCTGAAACCCCCAAGGAGTTTTGAACAAAGATCCTCACATTTTTATTTTGAATAGCTAGTTTGTCCTGTCTTCAGTTGGACATTCTCCTAGCCAAATCAACCTCAAAATATATATAAAAGATTACACAGGGGCTGGGATTGTAGCTCAGTGGTAGAGCGCTTGCCTCGCATGCGTGAGGCCCTGGGTTTGATCCTCAGCACCACATACAAACCAATAAAATAAAGACATTGTGTCCATCTACAACTAAAAAAAAAATTAAAAAAAAAAGAATTAAAAAAAAAAAAGATTACACAGTCTCCCCCAAATCTGCTTCTGGTATTGTATATCTCAGTAAATAGAATATAATCAAGCTTGTTGTGAAGTTTAAAATCAAAGATTCCTTTTTTTTAATTTAAGTTTTGTTTTATTTTTTTAATTTATTTTTTGTTTTATTTTTTTTTCTTCTTTTTTAAATTTGTTACTTGTTCTTTTTAGTTATACATGACGGTAGGATATATTTTGACATATCATACATACGTGGAGTATAACTTCCCATTCTTGTGGTTGTGCATGATGTGGAGTTTCACTGGAAATAGGAAAGCTATGTGCCATTCATGCTATTGTCTTTCCCATTCCCATCACTCCTCCCTTTCCCTCACTCCCCTGTCCATTCTGGTGAACACCCCCCCACACACACACACACCTATTGAGTCAGCATCCACATATCAGAGAGAATATTGGGCCTTTGGTTAAAATCAAAGATTCTTGGCATATGCTGCTTTTTTCACTTACATATTCAGTAAATCCTAAATACCATTTATCTGAACTCTCAAGAACAAATTAAATCTATCGGCTTTTCTACTTTGCCTCTAACATACTCAAATTCTCCTAGGAACTATTGAGAAGCCACCCTTGTATGTCTCCCCTCAGCAAACTTGTAATTCTCTAATCCATTTTCCATTCTTATCTACTCCACATGAGAAAAGCAATCATTTAAAACCTTTAAATTTACCATTTGTCTTAGTATAAAGGACAAATTTCTTAAGGTAGAAAGCCTTTTACCAGCTGACCGGCCAAGGCTCCTCTCAGTCCATACTATCAGGTTTTTGACTATCACATGCTTCCTCCAGCCTCAGAACTGATTCTCGAATGCTCAGAATACTTAGACTTTCCTTCTTTTCTGAATAATTATTTTTCCAATAAACTCTATCATGACATTAACAAGATAGAAATAAACACTGTTAATACATCTATATAGAAATTATTTTTTCTACAGCAATCTAATAAAGAATAATTCATTTTAAAATGAAGTTTCTTTTTCCTTGGGATATCTTTCCTTCCATCTTTCAATCGGATAGTTGAGGCTTTAGTTACTACATTGTACTGCACATTTTCAACATTTCTTGAAAATCATGAGAGAGTAGAGAAAAAAGGAAAAGCACGATGCGAGATTTCTACACTCTGCTTCTTAAGAGTTGCTGTCTCAGTTCCTGGAGCCACAATCAGAGGGCTTCTTCTGGAGTTCTGTCTGCTTCCCTGTGCTTACATTAGGGTTTCAGGCTATGTTCAAACTAGAGAATATTAGAGGAAAATACAATGGTAAACTAATAACTATTTTGATAGAACTCCAAACTCCGGTTTTCTGCCTTGATCTGCCTGATGATATTGACTTTTCAGACTCCTCAAAGAGTTTCTCAACATTTTGCCTAGATCATATAGTTGTTATCAAGGAAAAAGAAAGAAAATTATTTTTAAATGCAATTTCAGATGTTTCTAATAAAAAATGAGAAATTGAAGGTAATTTTAATAGAAACTGTTATAAAATATCTAAATAAAAAATGTGAGAGTGTCAGAAGATCCTTGGAGAAGAGAATCCTGCATTTTTAGGGCATCTTGGTAGGTATGGGTTTGATAAAATGTCTTGTGCTTTTTATGTAGCATGGTTCATAAATCTATGGGCATTCAGATCTTGGTCATGCTATACAAAATGTGCGCGTGTGTGCACGGGCACACACACACATACATACACATACTAAGTCTATATTTCAAGGATGCTAACAAAAATATAAAATTTTCAAAGCAACTTTATTATTTTAGCTATGAAAAAGGATACATTTTATGAAATAATCCTGTTCTAGGAAATAATTGCTTTTTAATTTCCCAAATAACAAGCATAAATACCATAAAACTAGATATAAACATCATCTGTTATTTTAATCATAAAATATAGAACATTATCATTTTGTTACCCAGAAAGCAGTAAAGTGATGAAATTTGACCATGAGAAAGATGTTTTTTGTCCAAGGAAGTAGTAATTAAGCAGTCTCTATTAAATAAACTTTTGAAGCAAGTAAGAAACTACATCTGCAGCAGTTGAAAACCCAGTGAGGAAGTATCAGAAGATTAGAGAATATTTTATGAGTAAATCACCTTTTCAACTGATTTTTATCTCTTGGGTGTATGAAATATTAATTCACTGCCTTAGCATTAATTACTTAGGATCTACATAATGAAAAGAGGTATGTCCTTCTATCTCTGGCACCATTCCCTAAAATATCAAGAAGCCAAAGAATAGACATTGTTTTAGTCAGTTCTTTTTGTTGTTGTTGCTGTGCCCAAAAGACTTGATAAGAATAATGTAGAGGAGAGAAAGATTATTTGGAGCTCATAGTTTCAGATGTTTCAGTCAACAAATGGTTGGCTCCATTGTTCTGGGCTTGAGCTGAAGCAGAACATCATTTCTGAAGGGCAAGAAGGAGGAAAGTAGCTCAGGGCTTGGCATGGAGGAAGCAGAGAGAGACAAAGAGACAAAACATAAATCCCAAAGGAAACCCTCCAATGACCTACCTCCTCCTGCCAAACCTTACCTACCTACAGTTATCACCCAGTTAATCCATACAGTGGATCAATCCACTAATAAGGTTATATCTCTCATAATTTATCATTTCACCTCTGAATGTTCTTGATGGAAGTGGATGAAATTCCAGAGAAAATTATTAAAAATTGATTATTAAAATGTTCAGTGAAGTAAAGGAAGATATAAGGAATGAATTAAGACAGTGAATACAGGAAATGCAAGTGCATTTCAATAAAGAAATAGAGATAATGAAAAGAAACCACTCAGAACTCCTGGGAATTAAAGACTCAATGAATCAAATTAAGAATTCACTTGAAAGTATCACTGACAAATTAGATCACATAGAAACTAGATCTTCAGGATTGAAGACAGAAATTGAGGCATTAGAGCATATCCAGTATGCAATAAAGGTAAAAACAGATCATGATAAGAATATATAAGAACTCTGGGAAAGAATAAAGACAACAAACCTGAGAGTCATTGGGATAGAAGAAAACATAGAGATACACCTACAGAAATTAAGAATATCTTCAAATAGATAGTAACAGAAAAATTATCTCATATTAGAAATAAGATAGACATACATAAGCAGGATGAATATAGGATCCCAAATAAACAAGATTAGAACAGAAACTCTCCAAAGAACATCATAATAAAAGTGCCTAATATAGGAAATAAAAATAGTATATTAAAAGCTACAAAAGAAAAACATCAGGTCTCATTTAAAGGCAAACCCATAAGGTTCACTTTTGACTCCTCAACTCAGAACCTAAAATCAAGGAGTGTCTGAAATGAAACATTCCAAGTTCTAAATTAAAACAATTGCCAGCCAACACAGCAAACCTATCTTTTTAAAATTGATGGTAAAATAAAAACTTTTGAAGACAAGGATAAACTAAAATAATTCATAAACACTAATCCAGCACTACAAAGACTACTCAAAGATATACTGCATTCAGAGGAACCACAAAACAAACCCCAAATCTCTCAAATCAATGAAAATCACTAGAAACCAACCAACTAAATGAAACTCAAGACAGAATTAAATATAGCAAATAAACCCAAATGGTAGGAAACTGCAAACACATATGCATAATAACACTGAATGCAAATGGTTGTAATTCCTCAATTAAGAGACATAGATTAGCAGAATGGATCAAAACACAAAATCCAAGGAGAAATAAGAGTTCATTGGTTCTTTGTGTCACAAATTTTAAAAAATAATATCCACGGACATGAAGGGTAAGAGCAAAGTACCAGAACTTATTAAAGTAATAAAAGAAAGCAGAGCTCCCACAGTGGAGAGAGGTCTTAAAACAAGGATTCCTACCAGGTGTCTATTGTCTAGGAATTTATAAGATTAAAGAGGAGTTAGGTGGCCTTGAAGATCTAGAAATTTTAAAGAAATTGGTCTTTGATTGCAGTCACACTAGAGCATCTGGTGTTCCTTCACCCCGTATCCAATCAGGATGTTGATCATTCACCAACTCACCTCAGGGACTGACTCAGAGGTCTGGTACATACCTTTAAGCCCTAATAGAGTCAATGGTCATGAGCTATCTACTCTTATTTGTGGTCAATTGCAGAAATGTGGGAGTGAAATGTATAAACTCCTGAAAGGGGGACTTTAAAACCTGTCTTCTCAAAATATTTCTACCTTTTGTTCCCACAATTATATACTATTTGCAAGAAACTCATCTCTTAAGCAAAGCCACCCCCAAGCTAAAAGTAAAAAACGGAAAAATATACCATTTAAAGAGTCTAAAATTAAGCAGGCATAGCCATTCTAACATCTGAGAAGGCAGATTTCAAGCAAAAATTAATCAAAAGACACAAGACCAGTACATACTGATAAAGAAGACAATCCAACAAAAAGATATAAGGATAGTAAATACATGCCCCAAATGTCAATGAACCTAATTACACTGAAATTTTTGATATTAAATTTCAGACAAACCCCAAAACAATAATATTGGGTGATTTCAACATACCCTTACCACCAATAGACAGGGTATCCAAACAGAAAATCAATAAAAATGTGTCTGACCTAAATAATACTATATATCAAATGGACCTAAGAGATATCTATAGAATATTTCATCTCAAAACAGTTGAATTTACTTTCTTCTCAGAAGTTCATGGAACATTTTCAAAACAGGGCATATTCTAGGTCATAGTATAAGTCTTAGTAAATACAAAAAAAGAAAAAAAACAAGGAAAGAAGGAAGGAAGGAAGGAAGGAAGGAAGGAAGGAAAAACTAATCCTATCAGATCATAATAGAATGAAACTGGAAATAAATAGCAAGAAAAATAATAGAAAGCACATAAGCACATGTAGATTGGAAAATATTCTCTTAAATGAAGAACGAATTAAAGAAGAAATAAGAGTAGAAATCAAGAAATTCTTAGAAATAAATGAGAACAGAGATACAACATATCAAAATCACTGGGACGGTATAAAGGCTGTTTTAAGTGGAAAATTTACAGAATTGAGTGCCTACATTTAAAAAATTAGAAAGATCAAAAATAAATAAGCTTCTGCTCCACCTGAAGGCCTTAGAAAGAGAAGAACAAACTAACTCCAAACTCAGTAGAAGACAGAAAATAATTAAGATCAGACCCAAAACTAACAAAATCAAGAATTAAAAAAAATGGACAAGGTCAATGCAACAAAGAGCTGGTTCTTCAAAAAGATAAATAAGATTGATAAATGCTTAGCCAAAAGAAATAGAGAAGACACAAACAAATCACAGAAGAAAAAGAAGATATCATTGCAGATACTTCTGAAATCCAGAGGATCATTAAAAATTTATAATCCAATGAACTGGAAAACCTAGAGACATTTACAAATTTGCAGACACATATGACCTGCTCAGATTGAACCGGGAAGATACAGAGAAACTGAACAAATAAATACCAGGTAATAAAATTTAAACAGAAGTTAAAAGCCTTCCCAAAAAGATAAGCCAAGGACCAGATGGATTCTCAGCTAAGTTCTATCAGACTTTTAAAGAGCTAACATCAGTATTTCTCAAATTATTCCATATTACTGAAAAAGAAGGAAAACTGTGAAATTCATTCTATGAAGCCATTACAACCCTGATACCAAAACCAGATGGACACATCAAGGAAAGAAAACTACAGACCAACATCTTTAATGAACATAGATGTAAAAATCTTTAACAAAATATTGGCAAACCACATTCAAAAACACAAGAAGATAGTACACTATGATCAGGTGGGTTTCATTCCATGGATGCAAGGCTAGTTCAACATAATGCAAATCAATATATGTAATTTACCATGTAAATACAATTAAGGACAATAATCAAATGATCACCTTAATAGATACAGAAAAGGACTTTGATAAAATCCAGCACTCATTCATGTTAAAAACACTTGAAGCTGGGCACAGTGGTGCACACCTGTAATCCCAGCACTTTGGGAGGCTGAGACAGGAGAATCACCAGTTCAAATCCAGCCTCAGCAACAGCGAGGCACTAAGCAACTCAGTGAGACCCTGTCTCTACATAAAACACAAAATAGTGCTGGGGATATGGCTCAGTGGTTGAGTATACCTGAGTTCAATCCTCGGTACAAAAAAAAAAACACTTGAAAAATCAGGGATAGAAGGAACTTACCTCAACATTATAAAGATGATATACATCAAACCCAAACAGAAAAAAATAATACCCGAAAGTATTTCCTGTAAAAATCAGAAAGAAGACGCAGATGTCCACTCTCATCACTTCTGTTCAATATAGTTCTCAATACTAGCCAAAGCAATCAGGCAAGAGATGGACATTAAAGGAATACAAATAGGAGAAGTAGTCAAATCATCTGTTTCCTGGAGACATGAGCCTATATCTAGAAGACCCCAAAACTCCATCAGAAAACTTGTAGAACTGATAAATAAATTCAGCAAAGTAGCAGGATACAAGATCGATATTCATAAATCAGTTGCTTTCCTATACTTCAATAGTAATTCTTCAATAGTGATTCAGGAAAATCATCTCATTCACAATAAATATATAATATAATATAATATAATATAATATAATATAATATAATATAATATAATATAATATAATATAATACAATATAATACAATACAATACAATATAATACAATACTTGGGAATTAATCTAACCAAATTGAATGAAACATATCTACAATGAAAACTATAGAATGCTCAAGAAGGAAATTGAAAAAGACCTTAAAAGATGGAAAGACCTTCCATGTTATTGGATAGGCAAAATTAGTATCATCAAAATGGTCATACTACCAAAAGCAATAAGCAATGTACAGATTCATTGAAATCCCCATTAAAGTACAACATTATTCACAGAACTAAAAAACAAAGGAAAAGGAAGAAAAAAAGAAAACCGCTAAAATTCTTTTGGAAGAATAAGAGAACCAGAATAGCCAAAGCAATCATTTGATGCTTTGATCAAAGGACTGATGCAGGAGACATCAAAATACCTGATTTCAAGTTACACTACAGAGATATAACAAAAAATCATGATATTGACATTAAAATACACACGAAGACATATGGAATAGAAGACACAGAAACAAACCAACATACTTAGAGACATCTGATACTTTACAAATATGCCAAAAATATATGTTGGAAAAGATAGCCTTTTCAATAAATTGTGCTGGGAAAACTGGAGTCCATCTGTAGAAGAATAAAACTAGACCCTTTCTCTCACCCTACACAAAAGTCAAATCAAATTGTACCAAAGATGTAGAAATTAGACCGGAAACTTTGCAACTGCTAGAAAAGAACATAGGATCAACATTCCATCACATTGATGCAGGTACTGATTTCCTCACAAGACCCCTAAAGCTCAATAAATAAAACCAGGAATCAGTAAGCAGGATGCCATTAAATGAAAAAGCTTCTGCAGAGTAAAGGAAACAAAAGCATGAAAAGACAGCCTACAAAAGGGAGAAAATTTTGACAGCTATTGCTCTCACAGGGGATTAATATCCAGAACATATGAAGAACTCAAAAAGCTTAACAAAACAAATAATCAATCAATAAGTGGGCAGAAGACTTAAACAGATAATTTCAAAAGAAGAAATACAAATGGCCAATAAACATATTAAAAAATATTCAATGTTTCTAGCAATCAGAGAAATACAAATCAAAACAATATTGAGGTTGCATCTCACTCCAGTCAGAATGGCAATTATTAAGAATATAAATAATAATAAGTTCTGGCAAGGATGTGGGGGGAAATGTACATGCACACATTGGTGGGACTGCAAATTAGTATGATCACTCTAGAAAGTAGTAGAGATTCCTCCAAAAACTAGGGATGGAACCACCATATTACCTAGCTATTCCACTTCTTGGTATTTATCCAAAAGAACTAAAATCAGCATACTATAGTGATGCAGCCAAATCAATGTTTATAGCAGAACAATTCATAATAGCCAAGTCATGGAACCAACCCAAATACCCATCAATAGATGAATGGATTAAGATAATGTGGTATATATACACAATGGAGTTTTACTCAGCTATAAAGAAAAATGAAATTATAGCATTTGCTAGTAAACAGATGCAAATGGAGAATATCATGATAAGTGAAATAAACCTGACTCAGAAATTCAAGGATTGGGCTTCTTCTCTCCCAGCGAGGCTCAGCAGATCAGAGCGAGAAGCGGGGACCATGTTCCCACGCAAGCTGACGGCTCTCTACTACCACAATCCTTATGGCTTCAACTATAAAAGATGAAACAGAATTTAGAAATTTTATTGCTTAGCTTGAAGACCAGAAAATCAGACACTACAAGATTGAATTCAGAGATAATTTAAGAAACATCCACAGAGGTGACCGGCCCAAGTTCTTTGAAAAGTATCTCAGAGATGTTAACTGTCCCTTCAAGATTCAGGGATGGACAAGAAGCAATTGACTGGCGTCTTAGCTTAGTTGTTAGACATGAGTATGGAGATAATAAAACGACTTGGTACCTGGTAATGTAAAAACTTCTGAATATGCAACTAAAAATGCAGAACCATTGATCATTTTGGATGTAAATAATCCCAACTTTAAGGCTAATGTGATGGCTTTGGCTAACCGTCTTCAGATTCAGCGTCAGGATGATTACCTGGTAATGCTTAAAGCAATTCGCATTGGGTTCAAGAGGCCCTGACACAAGATGCAGTTGCTAAAGCAAATCAAACAAAAGTAGTCTTGCCTGTTGCTTTAAAAAAAACATATTCTTGGCTTTGATACAGGAGATGCAGTTCTTAATGAAGCTGCCCAGATTCTGTGATTGCTGCATATAGAACTCAGAGAGCTACAGACAAAAATTAATAAAGCCATAGTAGGTGTTTAGGCAATTATTACTGATACAAAGACAGACCAAAGACTAGGGAAAGTTGGAAGGTGAATACTTTAGGATTTTAGCTTCTTACCTACTTTGTACAATGGGAACCATGTATACTTCTGATATATCTTTGGAAATCAAATGTCACATTTTCAAGGGAGGAATCCCAGAAAACGGACTATGTTCTAGAGATTTATACCACTGCTTTTTTCTGTAATAAAGTTTGGGAAAGTGGGGTGGGGGGAGAAATTCAAGGGTTGGATATTTTCTTTAATTTACAGAAGCTAGAACAAAATAAGGGGAAATGGAGTGAACAGATTGAATATTATAAAGATATTAGGAAGATCAGTGGAGTAGAAGGTGATCAAGAGGGATGGGGGAGGGACAGGAAAGAGGAGGAAATGTGGAATAAATTGAATAAAATCACACTATGTACATATATAAATACACCATGGGGAATTTCACCTTTATGTATATGTAGAAAGCACCTATCAAAAATAAATGAGCTGGGTGTGGTGGCACACACCTGTAAATCCAGCGGCTCAGAAGGCTGAGGCAGGAGGATCTCAAGTTCAAAGCCAGCCTCAGCAAAAGAATGGCACTAAGCAACTCATTGAGACCCTGTGTAGAAAGAAAATACAAAACAGGGCTTGGGATAAGGATCAGTGGTTGAGTGGCCCTGACTGAGTTCAATTCCTGGTATAAACAAATAAAGGAAGAAAGGAAGGAAGGAAAGGAGGAAAGAAGGAAGGAAGGAAGGAAGGAAGGAAGGAAGGAAGGAAGGAAGGAAGGAAGGAAGGAAGGAGGGAAGGAAGGAAGATCAGTAGAGTAGAAGAAGCAGAATGGGGGAGGAGGAGGAGGAGAAGAAAATGGGGGGGATGGAAATGGAGACTACAATGAGGTAAATCAACTTCCATGCATGTATGATTTTCTCAAAATGAACTCAACATGTACAACTATGTATAATGCTCTAATTTTAAAATATAGTTACAATGCATATGATATTCTAAAAATAGGTGCCTATTACTTGATTTTGGATGTTGATTATCATTCTATATTTTGCATGTTTCATATTGACCTATTATATTCACCTTGAATTATACATACTGAATTATTCTGGGTCTTGATTCAATCTGCTTTATGTACTCAAAGAATTTTTTTCAAAAATGTTTCAGGCATTTTAGAAACAGCACCGTAATTCTTGTTGAGTGTTTAGGTGTTAAAAAACAACAAGGAGTAAATGGGCTTACAGTCTAGTGATTCTGTGACTCATTAGCACTTTTGTGGGTAGAATTTGAGGCTTGCTTTCTTAAACTTTAGGACATCATTTACAGAGGAACCACACTACCATTCAGAAACAGACACTTGTCTCCAACTGTTTCATTAGTCATTTTGATAGGGCACAGCATCTGGCAGGAGAAGACACCTTCATCTACTTCCAAGGAAAGGTAAGGGGGTAGCAATATGGAAACATCAAAAAGTATGCCATGGAATGTGTCCAATACACAGTGAATACCATTTGTCACATGTTGACACATTCTTATTAAGGAACTATTGAATTCTCTTATAAATATTAATATCTTCTACAGCAGCTGGCTTTGTACTTAAACATGTTTGATATATAAAAACACTGATAAATGTATGGGGTAAAAGGGCCTATAGGTTTGAAAAGTACATATTCCAGGGTGAACAACTCATAGTTGTTTCCTTGGCCCATTGAGAAATTTTAAAATAGTTAGTTCACCTAGTTCCATATTGTTCCTAATGTTGTTTGTTAGAGATCCTGTCTTCAGCTTTTGGACTAAATACAAATATAGAATAAGGAATTTATTCTAACAAACTCTCAAACACATTTTGTTAGAGCTGTGATTCTTATAACGGCATTAAGATCCAAGAAAATGAAACTCAAGCTCTGTGGCCTTTCAATATTATTTGTTTCCAGAATGATGACTATTTATATTTGAAAGGTTCTGTACTACAAATAAATCAACATATTCATATAATCTTACAAAGAGATAACTAAGGTCAAAGGTATGGGGCTTTGTAAGTCACAGCGCGAAATATTATCTAGAACTTGGAAACAAAAAAATATTTAAAAGACTGGGTATTCTGAGTGCTGGACTTGTACTTTTGATTAACTTTATAATTACAGGGCAACTGTCATTACAACTCCATTATATCAGAAGTTAATCTATAGATATTTTTCTGGTGAAAGTACAAATAATTTCAGTAAAGAACAAGTAAGCCTCTAAATTATAACTTATTGTAACCCAGTTTTATATCAAACTTATCACTCTTATTTTAATATTCCTTTACTAACCTGCCTATAATTCTTGGGTTCTCAAAGGCTCTTTGGACTGGTTTTACCATCTTACTGCTCATTAATGTAATGAGTTCAATATGATCTTTGGCATATGTTCATGTTGTATGTGTACAAAAATTCAGTTGGAATTTTCAGAAAGAAGTAAATAACCCATTAGAATAATGGAGAAGAAAAAAAGATAAGTGAATCAAAACTGGATGTAGCTACTTATAAGCCATAGAAAAACTGAGATCAGAGTCTATAGGTTTTCTTATATAACTGGACTACAGTTAGCAAACATGGAAGGTAAATTACAAATGTTACTAGATTGAAACGTGTAGAAATAGGAATAAGGAGAAAACTAAGTCATGCTTTTTCAATAAATTGCTTTCTATTTATGAGGAGTTTTATGTTCATTATATCTTTTGTCACAACTAGCAAAGATATTATTTTCATCATACACCTAAGTGAACTAAATACTAGAGAGGAGAAAGTCTCCATGATGCACGCCCCGGGTCCATTTCTATTCTTCTGCTCTACTTCTGTGTTTTCAATTGCACCAGCTAAAGTCACAGCAAGTTGTATACTGCCCTAAACTTTCAGACCTGGTGGCTGTGGTCTGGGTCACAGCCTTAACAGGAGAAAAAAAGTGAGTCCTGGGCATTTAGATTGTGCTGCTAAGAAAGTTGGCTCAAACATTTTGGTGTCATTGAGGGCTTAATTAATCAAAATAAAATGATCGGTGGTAGGAGAAATATTGAAGTCAGATGACTAATATTTAAAGCAATAAACATAGTCATCTCTGACTGTTTCCAGGGCTGATGTGGGAGAGAGCTGGCCTGGGTGTTCCCACAGTACATAATGCCCAACAGTATCAGGTTTTTCAATCATGTGGCTTGACCATAGTTCCTTGTTCTTGTAACAGTTCCACATTCCTGTAAAACCACAAGATTAGTAAAGTAGTAACACTCTGTAAGACTTTAGCGCACGCTATAGTGCTTCCGGGTTAGAGGGCATCCTAGCATATATATAGATCCAAGTCAGCTGAATAAAGGGGAGAGTCCTGTCTTGTCCTTTGGTGTGTGTGTGTGATTCTTAACCGCAGCTCCCTCGCCGATCCTAGTTTCACTTTGTGCTGGTGCAGGCGCTGGCAGGCTGACTCAATATTTCATATGCTACTAACTAATGGATTTCTTTGGCTTTCTACTCGACTTAACTTAAAGTGTTAAAAAGCAGATTGCCAATGATTCTTCCCATACACTAATACCTAATAGTTATTGAATTTTGCCCTGGGCCAGGGACAGTCTTAACCACTTATGTGGGTTATCTCATTTAATGCTCACAAAAGATTTAAGAGCTATAAAAATTTTTCTTCCTACCTCACTCAATGTACCAAAAAAAAAGGTTCAGAGGGCTGAGAAACTTGCATAAAACACTACAGAAAAACCTATCTTAGCTAACCTATCAAATTAAATCATATGTTTAGCATTTCAAACATTAGAATGATAACATCTTGCTTGACAGCTATTATTTATCAAACAAATACATTAAAACCACCATTTTAAGAGCAAAACTAAAACACTATGAAAATAGTGCAGCAAAAATAATATACTTTGAAGGTTGTCTTTATCTTTATTCTAAACTCTCAAAACTAGCTTTAATATAAGAATGTTAGAAACCTCTAGTTATTTAAATTAAAGGATTTTTACATAAAGGCAAATGGTGTATATAAAAATTAGTGTAACCTGTAAGCTGTGTAAGCACTGGTCATTAACAGCATATATAGTCTTGGCATGATTGGGCCATTTTTACAGTTCCCACAAGGGACAATGTGTATCCATGGCAACAGGTACTACAATTGCAATGAATTGTTATAAACTCTCTGGGCTTAGAGATTTCATTTACCCAGGTTAAAAAACAGTCTTGTTCTTATTTCAACAAATAAATAAACAGAAGCCATGACATCAATATAAAAAGTGTTCAATATTTAGTGTTTGGGGCTTGTTTTATATTTAAAAAGATATAGTAAAATGTTAAGAATTTTTTAAAACAAATGTTTTTTTCTTTATATTAATATTTATTTAATTCTACATCAAGTTTTGTTTAGTTATTTTCAGATATTCATGATTATATTTGATTGTTTTAAATTACTAATGTGATTCAATTTCTGACATCATCCTGTATTTTTCCTGGTTCCTTGTGTAGATTAAAAATATAATTTATGTGCTATTCCCAATTAGCATTAGTACTCACATTGAGACCTTAAACTAGAACTTCTTTAAAATTTTTAATAGTCTTATTTTGAAAATGGCATTTCTCAAACAATATTATTTACCAAAAAATATCATACATTATGATGTCAGTAACACATTCTGGTTTCTTTTTTCTGCCTGTAAGATGCTGTCCATTTGTGAGCAAATAGGGCCACTTAAGGACACCAGAGTCCTGGAATAGACTGGTTTCCTCCCCCACACCTTGTCAGGGAAAAATCTCATCAGTGGTTTTCTTCTTGAGAATCTTATGATGTCAGGGACCCATTTGCAACACCTCCAGATATTCTCATAAAGTGCTAACTGACTGGCTTGTCTATCTCTAACCATTATTTTTCTTTTTAAAGGTCTGGAATAAGGAGGAGGATTGGAGAAAGTTGGGAAGATAAATAAAAAAGCATGACTTTCCATCTGTGTAATTAATTTTTCAATGCAGGGGCAAAAAAAATCATTTTAAAATTTTGTCTGTAAAAAGTTTTGCTAAATAGCTTGCTTATCTTTTTGTATATATTCATTTTTGTGCTAGGAAAATTCATAATGTTACTCTGATTATGGCTTTTTTTTTTTCTTTTTTTTTTTCCAGGCTTTTTTTATTTTTTATTGAGACAGGGTCTCACCAAGTTGCCCAGGCTGGCCTCCAACTTGCAGTCCTTCGCCTTAAGCCTCCCAAGTCACTGAGATCATAGGCATTGCACCACCATGCCTGGCTGATTATGGCCTTTTTAATAAAAATTTCAGAGAAAAAAAATGAAGGAAAGGCAGGGAAAGGCAGGGAAAGAGAACTATCTTAATAACAGTGGAACCATAATAAAACTTTTATGCACTCACCTCATGTCAAACTAATCCAAATCAGGGCAAGAGAAAAGGTTTCTGCAATTTAGCAGGGGCAGAAAGGCTATGGGACAGTGATGGTAGAGCATTCTCTCTAGTCACCTTGTAGCCATCAGAGAATCAGGAATCTGGGGGACTATGATATGGGAAACAATTTTAGTACCAATTGAAGAAGTCCAACAAGGAGGGGAAAGTTGTCAAAATGACAAAGCCCTCCTCTGCCAATCTGCTCCTCCTTTTTCTATGTGCAATGATTCTTTTTTTTTTTTTTTCCATGTGACAAGGGCTACTGACTTTAAGTAGAGATTAATTATGAATTAAAAGTATTTGTATCAGTTAATGAACTACAGATTAATTAGAAATTTTGAGCAAAATTGGAGACTTAAATAAAGCCCAAAGGGGAAATTATCCACGACACAAAGTAAAAATCATTTATCAAAACACAAAGGTGCAAGATGCAGATAGAATGGGCAGGGTCACCCCTAAGAGAGATGAGAAAGTACCAGACGTCCCATCCTAAGTGAGGTTTGACAGGTGGGAATGAGTCCAGGTTCTGGTTCACAGTTTTAAGGCAAAACTCGACTCACCCTCCAGCATGTACCCTGCAGAGCAGAATCGTGCAGTCACATAACACCAAGTACAGGCCCATTTTACGCCTCTTAATGCTTCGCACTTTTCCGCATCCTAAAAGGCCTTAGCGTACTCATTTCACTCCTGAACATCTTAATCTGTTAAGAACCTTGAGAGTTACACATTAATGTCCACATTTAATGAGAAAGGAAATTGGGGCTCTAGAGAAGGTCAGTATGAACTGTGAAAGATACAAATTCAAGGGAGACACGGTACCCACATTGTGAAACTTTTAAACAATGCTGCTGAGGATTATAAAAGCTAGAGAGGCTTAGACTCTGTGATGATTTCTTACCTTGAAAAATAATTTGCTTACAATTAAAAAGGCATTCCACGAATATACTTATCCATTTTATGTCTTTTCTATTAAATACATATGTACTTCTGATTTCTTTATTAAAAAAAAAAGGCCTCCTTGTCCCCCCCAACACATCTTTTTTTCACTATAGCTGGTAATATAGATGTATAAAAACTGAATTACAGGGCTGGGGTTGTAGCTCAGTGGTAGAGCATTTGTCTTGCATGTGTGAGGCATTGGGTTCGATTCTCAGCACCACATAAAAATTTTTTTTTTTTTTTTTTTTTTTTGGTACTGGGGATTGAACTCAGGGGCACTCGACCACTGAGCCACATCCCCAGCCCTATTTTGTGTTTTATGTAGAGACAGGGTCTCACTGAGTTGCTTAGCGCCTCGCCATTGCTGAGGCTGTCAGCACCACATAAAAATATTTTTTAAAAAAGGTCTTATGTCCATGTACAACTAAAAAAAATTTTTTAAAAACCTAATTACAGCAAAAGTGGAAAATCCATGTCATATACAAGTGAATGATGAAGTGGAACTGAAATAAGATGTAGTATTTGCATAAATATAATTATACATGATTTCTTGAGATGATAGTAGCTTTTTAATGACAGATATGTACATATATATGTGTCATAAATGAGTTTGCAGCAAACACTGAGGTGTGAGAAGACCTCACTGATACTTAAGAAAAAATTAAACACTAGACAACTGTTTCCATGGTGTTGAGAATGGTAAAATAAAACAGTGATATAAACTGTAAAAAAACTGAATGTAAGCAATGTTGGGGTCTCAGTCCGTCCTGAACGGTCGAAGGGGCACCCCCACATTCACCCAGGCCCCGTGGAAGTTGGGAAGAGTTGGAGCCGACTAGCCCTCCGTTCCCAGCCCTGCCCTCCGGAAGCCTTTCCACCAGAGGACAATCAGACTCACTAGGGGGTACAGTCAGAGCAGGCACCCATTTATTTGTGGAACAAGCGTTCAACTTATAGGGCCATTGGGCCAATCAGAGACAATGCACGTAGGCAACAGCCATCCATGTGGCAAGGCACGTAAGCCCCCTGAATTCTGTCCACAAGCTGCACATTTGTGGAACCAACAGTAATTGTAAACCAATCACATAGTTCCTCTTTCCTTTGTGCCTTTCCTATTTACACACATTGGCTAGTCATTAGGGCGTATCATAGAACTAGCTCCACACAAGCAAAATGAAAAAAAAAAAAAATATATATATATATATACATATATATTTTTATATATATGGTCAGGAACCATGAAAGGCTTAAACTTTATACTTAGGCTGTTACTTGCCTGTTATTTTCGGCTACAGATTGTGAGATAATGAGAACCAACAATGAAATGATTTGCTTTTTTTAAAAATTTTGTGTGTGTATGTTCCTCTCCCACACCCTTATCTCTAGCACAGAGGCTGACATAAAAGGCACATCACAGATATTTAATGAATAATTAACGGATTTACATGAACCAAGTAATTGAGATCTGTCAATCTAAAATGAAAATAGGCTTGGTCAGATTTCCAAATAATGCCCAGAGAGGAAGGATGGCTACCAGGTAGAAGAGAAATGTCATTAGTCAGTGCTACATTAATATGGCCAGCTCTCCTTAAAGGGTCTGTTGGTTCTGTGTCTGTGGAATCAGCCAACTCCAGATTAAAAATATCAGCAAAAATTGGTGTGTACTGAACATGTACATACATTTCTGCTCATTATTTCTAAAACAATACAGTAAAGCAACTATCTACATAGCATTTACACTGCATTCATATTATAAATAGTCTAAAGATGATTTAAAGTGCATGGGAGGTAGATATAGGTTATAGTGTGACTACTATGCCATTTTACATAATGAACTTGAGCATGCTTAGATTTTGATCAATTCCTACAACCAATCTCTTCAGAATACTGAGAAACAACTGTATATTCAAAGGTATCTAGGAAGTATTTGAACCCTACAACATCTTCAATACACAATAATTGTTATACACAAATACATATATTTACAGAAGGCAATTGGAAGTAGGAATTTCTATATCATCAAGTTGCATTTAAATTACTTGGAACAGTAAGATTGCTAGGAAGAAGATCTCAGTCAAAGTTGTAAGGAGAAAAAGGATTTTTACCCAAACTTATGAGAAAAAGTGGAATTATATTTTTTTCTATAAAGTATTCTTTCTAAAGTTAAAAAGTAGGTTCTATTGGAATTGTCACAGCCCCTTGGAAAGTCAGAACTGTTAACTGGGCAAATTCTTGGTGGCCTCAGAGCCATTTCTCAATCTTGGTGATAATCCTCCATCTTTAAATGGCATTGACGTTCAACTCAGCCTTTATTTCAGATGGCATGGCTTTCTCACTTCTGTGGAGAACAGAGAAATGCACACACAGGCACCCACTGAGCCCACAGTATGGCCTACTGCTCTCTCGTGTTTTCTTAATCCACTAGAAGCTGTCTTTTCTGGTGATTTCCCTTTCAACAGAAAAAGAAAGAAAAACCAATGATGGGCATCAGGAACAAGTTGTCTGATTTTCTCCTTACAATTTTTGAGATTTTGAACCAGTGGCTAGTAAACAAGCAAATAAAATCCCCCTTAACTGTAAATTTCGTGGACCCCAAGAATCTAAAAGGCTCACACCTTCCTTGATCTGTGGTTCCACAGAGCAGTTAATCTACCCAATATCACATATTTTGCAGCCATAGGGAGAAGAATTGGGCTTCTTTTACATGGAAATGACCATTGCCTTCACCAAATGCAGGTAGGCTCAGATGCTTAGACATGGAAATGACTGGGTAGAATTTTGACTGAGAAGGAGCAGGAAGACAGTAAGGAGGAACTTCCAGTTCTTGCCACCAATCCTGTAACAGGCAGCAGCCTGCTCCTGTGACAGTCTGATGGTTTAGGGGTGGCCACTTGCAGGAAGAAAGGAATAAATAAGATGAGTTTTGTAGTTTTTACTCGAACTATTGAAAATAGCCGTAGCAATGCTATGTAGTAGGCAACTTAGAAAATTGCCAACTTGGAAAAATCCATATTCATTGATACTTAGGTTCTGTCATCACAAGGACAGATCCTTAGCTCCACACTTCCAAAGGGTTGGAATGGTAAAGGCATCTAAGGTAGATTGTAGATATTGTGATAGAGAGGGCAATCGGGTAATCTAATGTGTTACTATTACTCATTTGAACCATGGACCAGCAGCATAGTTATTAACAGAGCATATGATGCACATTAGATGTGCAGAATCTCAGCACCCCCTTCCAGGTCTTTGAGAACCATAATCTCCATGTTAACAAATATAAATGCCATGTGATCTGTATGCACATTAAATTTCAGAATGCACTGATTTTTGTGGCATTCAAAAAGATAGGGCAAGCACAGACATGGTTTAAGAAAATATTGTCTTGCAGAGAGATGAAATCCAGCAGGCAGACTCTAGCAAGAAGAGGTCCAAAAGACAGTAAAAATTCTAGAAGGTGAGCATCCATCCTGATTTCACCTGCACGTTGTTCAGTGACAGTAGGATTCCAGCACCGTGAAGGCTGATGGAGCTGGATTTGTGGTTTAGAGTAGGAGGAGCCTAAAAAGAGCATATTTCAGGCTTATTCCATCAGTGGGCTGTTAAGTTCTTAGAAAAAGAATTGGGTTCTCAAGAAGGTTGAGTTTGCATCAAGTTTCCATTACTAAGCAGAGACACTAATTAGGACACTAATTAGAGAAAATACAGTTTATGCAAAGCTGTCTGTTTTAATATTTGAGCTTGAGAAGATTTTGAATTTGAGAATGCTTAAACTGAATTCAAACACCTGGAGCACATCTTTGTCATACCTGACCTATTACGCAAATAGGAAGTAAGCATCTCTTAAATCCACTATTCATCAGATTATCTCTAAATCTCCTTATGTTCTTCCTTCCCTAATTAGGATTGCTTGTCTAACCTTAAGGCAGAGGCCACAGAAAACTCAAGATATTTCTTCAAAAAAAAAAGCAGGGAAGGAGAAGCAAGGTGGATGGGGACCTTTACTGTTACCATCAACTAAGTAGCTGCCACTTGTTTAGAACCATTCCCCTCAATCATCATTAATATTTATTTTAATCTAAAAGATTATGAAGCTTAAGGTTTTATAAAACTATTATGAGAATAATTTACCAATAGTCACTAGAAACACAGAGAGAAAAGATAATATTCTTAATAGTCCCTTACGGTTGCTAAACTGGGATACACAATAGAAACACCAAAGGAGCTTTTAAAAATCTCAAAGCCAGTGTCCCACCCACAGAGGTGAGTATACAATATAACCAATGCTGGCAATCATTGTCTCACCAAATCCTTGGTTCTCTTGGTCAGAGTACTTGAGCTCTATTGAAATTAATTTTATTTTCAACAAGCAAACACATTTTATGGCCTTTTAATCATTTATCTAAATTTATCAAGGATACTTAGCTTTCATATAATACTAACGACTTGACTAAGATCTAGTAGAGCTTTTGCAAGATTGAAAATTTTCTTTTCTAACTTCAAAAATACGAGTAGCTGGAAGGAACAGTAAAATTGATATACTAGCATCCCATTCATATCTATTTTATCTAACAGGAAGAAGATAAATAGTGTGAAACTCACAATTTTAATTTTAACAAGATGTTGACCCACCGTGCAAAGATTATTTAATCTACTATTACCTCATGCTAAAATCTGAATACTCTGGCTTCCTTCATTGTTTTAGAAAACAAAATGAAACAAGAAAAAAGAAACAAGCCGGGGGCGGTGGCGCAAGTCTGTAATCCCAGCACTTAGGGAGGCTGAGACAGGAGAATCCCAAGTTCAAAGCCAGCCTCAGCAATGGCGAGGTGCTAAGCAACTCAGTGAGACCCTGTCTCTACATAAAACACAAAATAGGGCTGGGGATGTGGCTCAGGGGTCGAGTGCCCCTGAGTTCAATCTCCAGTACCCCCCAAAAAAAGAAAAAGAAAAAAGAAACAAATAAAAATATGGTAACTGCATGAATTTAAAAATGCTCAAGAAGTATGATGGCCCTCAAAGTCTTTTCAGATAATTACAAAATCCAATTCTAAGTTTTGGTAAGAATATTATTGTAAAATTTGGACTCATCTATGTCTTTTCAGGTATTTTAAGACCTATAAAACTATATCAAACATATTTAGGGAAAAAATGTCTGAAAATCTATGAAAGAGTGAGGTCATACATTGTGTTCTTCAACTTTTACCTGTAGTGGTATTTTGTTAAAATAGTTTATAGGACTATTGTTTATTTTCACAGGTGTATTGTGATAATCACAATATTAGAAAGAAAAAGAAACAAGCACTGCTTTTATCTCCAAAGGAAAATCATTAAACCAAAAACAATACAATTATTATGACTATGCTACAGCTAGTTAAGAAATTAATTTGTAATACAAAAACATATGAATTACATAAAACCTCAAATAAACAGAAGAAACTGACTTGCAAAGAAAACAGGAAAGGTCTAAATAGATATTAATTAAAATAATTACTGTCTCATGAGGTTATTTCTATTACTGCATTTTTTAAAGTACCATTAAAAGAAAGTAATGTTTCATTAAAGTTTTTCTGTTTTCCTCTAGTTGACTTGTAAAATCCTTAAATTTGCACAATCGACTGGTCTCAAACCTTATCCTTACCAAATTAGTTACCAAGTTCAGTCATTCTCCTTCTTCCTTCACGTCTCCCCAACTCCTGTTATTTTTACTACCTACTACTAGACTTACTAAATTCCAACCCAACTATTGTCATACTTTCCTGGCTTGTCCCTAGGTTTTTGTGTAGCTCCATGGTAATTAATCTTGGACAGCTAACGTCACTTTCATTTGTCATTTCCTTTTCAACAATTTTCACAATTTTGTTATTTACAGGCTTAAGTTTAACAGCATTTAAAAACTGCTATCTACACTTAAACTCCACCCCAATCACGCACTAGATCATCCATTCCCTTTAATTCTCTTGGACAAACATTGTGATTTCTTATTCCCATTGCTACCCTAATTTTGTTACTTTCATAGATCTACCAGATTTTATCTAGCCCTTAAAGTTTTGGTTACATTTCATGTCTTCAGCGAGATATTCCCTGACCACAGTAATCTGAGGTAATTGGCACTAATTATCTTTCCTACTCACTCAGAATATCTAGGGTCCCATATCTTTATAGCATACTTATCTTGGTTCTTTAAGTAGATTGAGGATGCCTTATGGGCAGATATTTCTTTTAATATTGTGCAGAATAATAAAGTAAACACCATAAGAGTAATAGATAACTGTATGTGATGTTATCATTTTTCTTTATATGCTTGGTTGGCTATAAATCTCTTCATATGCACAGTAGCAAGATCATTGCCAAAAAAAAAAAGAAAAATGAAGGAGGGTCTTTTATTCTGACTCAGAAAAGCAGTATCAGTAGCTTTGATTATAAGGAATTGAAAGCAGATGTCAATGAAAACACAGTAGGCATTAACACACCCTGATGTTATATTCAATGTTAAATATGACAATTCCCCCACTCCAGATTTCTTTTTTCTCACCTCTTAAATTCAGAGGGAAAAAAAAACACTGCAGAAGAGCACACAGGAAAAATTCCTCATGATATAGAGGAGGGATTACAAAAATAACTGAAAAATCAAAACAGGTAAACCAGAGATAGGTCAATGTTCCCTGCAAAAACCCAAATGCCGACACAGGCATGGAAATCAACATAAATAATGTAAAATAGAGCTATACGCTGTTTTATGAGGTCAAGAATTTTGTCCGTTGACTCAGCATTGTAATAAGAGTGAGCATTCTTGAGCATTTATAGACTGAATGAATGAAGAATTATTAGTCTGATCAATCTTCTTTGGCTAAAATTATTTTTATAATAAATTTCAATAAAATTTATTGACATATCAGTTACAGGTGTTCTATGAAGTATTTTCTAAATTTTCCTTATTTTTATAGCTGAAGAAGGACCATGGAAAAGCTTCCATTTTTGCACTCTAGTGCTTTCTTGTCTCCTGTTAATCATGGTGGTTGCTTACCAGTCATAGCAAGGTAACCAGGAACTTTGTTATCTGTGTGCAACTGTCATATTTCTACCCTTTGACTCATGTGGCTAATACCTTTTTCATTCATATCTTTCCTTCCTAAAACTAAATATTCTTAGTAACCATAGAAAGTGAAGGAGGAAAACATAGTCCTTTGTTCAGATCATCATATACCATGTTGAGTACACAGAACGATGACATGTGTTATAGGATTATATAACTGAAAGAAAGGGAACAAAAGCACTACAGGAATGGGCTCCATAATGAATCTTCTGGCAGGTTTCAAAGAAAGCAGAAGCTGAGTTCTCATGGCATAAAAAGCTAGCAGAACCTACTGGTAAAATATGATGACGAGTGCCTTCAATATGTTCCAAAATATGGTCATTCAAAAAGCATATGTTTCAAAGTGCCTGAAGATATTTAGCAGTAAGATCTAATGATCTAAAGGACTACACATTTGTGAATCACCAATAATAGTCATATTTTAAATGCTATCTTCCACTTAGGGTTTAAGAAATGCAACATGCAATACACTATTTTGTAAATTTTGCTAAAATTCTTTTTTGAAATGACTTCAGAAATGTTTTATCAAGAAAAGGGTGATATTTAGGGGAGTTTGATACTTTTTGTTTGATACTTTTTGATGCAAGAGTCTGCATATTTTAGTACTACTATGAAAAATGAACCAAACAAAGGTAGAATTACAAATGTAAATGCTAGAGCTAATGATCATGACATACACTATGGAAACAGCATGGCTCAGTAACTAAGCAACAGATTAGAAACAGATTTAATATCTAGCTCTGATTTTCTTTTTCCTCCTGTGTTCTAGTACTATTTCTTATCAGTAAGCTATTTCTTATGCTACCTTATCTAGGTGAAGGGTAAAAACAGTGCAAATAAGCCCAAATAGCAAATAATTTCCCATTATATTTAATTTTGAAATTTCTTATCTTTTTCATTTGCATAGCCACTCTGTTAGAGTATCACATCATCCAATACATTGTAAAGCCACATGAAAGACATGTTAAAACTGAAAGCTGTCCTGGCAACTCTGACCAACCCATCTTTGAAAGAGCACCACCTATAACTTACTATGTACCAACACCTGGAGGGAGCCACCATTTTATCTTTCCTGATTCTGATTCAAACAATCCTAACCTGAAAGAAAATATAATTTTCAAACTGAGGGAAAAACAAACTTCGAACTTTCTACCTTTTCTGTTTTAGTCAGAATGAAATGTGGATGAAGCCAATAAAAATAATTGGAGCAAAGAATGAATGTGATGATGTAGTTAATATGTCAATAACAGTTTCTACAAGCACTTCCAGCCCTATTTTTTTTTCAATTTGCCCATTTGAAAAATAAAAAAAGAGAATTAGTTCAAAAGCCCCACCTATGAGCTGATTGTGCAAACATTAATTCTTTTATTGTCAAATCTTCATATCCCCATAAAAACTAAAATGCAGCAATGTGGTATTTTCCAGCAAGCTTTCTGGATGCAAAAGAAGTGTTTCTGTAAATGTCACTAATTTCTGACAAGAATTACACTCATTGAATCATTTGGGGAATCCAAGCATGATTCCCTAAATATTTAACAATTTTAACTCAACATTATAAACTGATTTAAACAAATTAATATAAGCTAATATTAGTTGAGTATGTATCATCTACTAATGCATATGGTCAGCAACAGTGATATTTTAACTCCAGTTCCTGACCTTTAATAAATTAGGCAAGTAAAGTAGTATATTACCCCCAAATAACAAACAGTAATGTTAGAGAGAATGGGTTTGTTTTTTTGTTAAGTCTTACAATGACAGGATAAATGAGCTGTAGCCTCTTCAGTGAAGAAGCTCTCAAGGAAATGCAGAGACAGACATTTAAGAAAGTAAGTACATTTCAGTGGATTGATTGCTATCACTGAATTATTTTTTAAATGCAGTGGAAACAGGGAAACAGTAAGTACCTGGATCTTAGAAAATGCAGTAAAGCTCCATGGAAGTGAAGGCACCACGTTAACTAACTCACAGAATCAGGAAAGTCAGAACCAAGAAGGTGAAGTTCGTAAAGGAAAGAAGATTCTCGACAAGAGCAGTGGTGGATGAGAAGAGCGTGATTTTGAGTTTTGATGCTGTTTTATTTTAATCTTTTATCTGTTGATAGAAGAAACAGAAAAGGTGAGAGAGTCAAGATGTGTGAGCCTCAGAAATAAGATAGACAATCAGAAAAGGAAAATTTTGTGGAGAGGCTGAAAGCCTCCAGGAAGCTAGACATGTGCAGGAAAAGAGGGTGGAGAGGTGGGGTAAAGACTTAGGATAGAGATCAAACAAAGAAAGCATGAATCTCAGCAGAATAGGTTGATCCAGAAACTTTATCGTGACCTATACATACTTCAAGCTGAGTGGCTCTGCAACATACTTGGTAAATAACAACAGCTCCCAGACATACAAAAGGACGTCCAGAGAGTAGGAATCTAAGGTCTCAAATGGTGGAAAAGACTGTAAGGAAAGAAGGAAAAACATTTTTAAAAATGATTCTGCCAAATGTACTCTAAAAGCACATTAATTCCAATGTTACCATTGCTAATAGAGCCCAAATTCCTTTGGTTTATATCTTGACTTTTATGCTGTTTTTAAAATTCACTAAGATCTAGCGATCTAGTCAATCACTAATTCTAGAGATTTTATAGCCTTCATTCTTGGTCATCTTCTGCAGTCGCTCTGCTTCACCCGTCTGACATCCGGGGTCTCAGGCCAACCATGCAGAAGCTGGGGGTAAATTTCCGTGCAGAGCTCCTAACGTGGCTCAAGACAGACTGCTAGAGTTCAATAAATATTGATTGATGGTAATAGAGACAGTATCACTCTTCTTAGATATGTTGTCACTGTGACTGCAGGAAGCCACTGACAGTCAGTGCTGTGCAAGACAGTTTCCATGGCAGCAGAAATTAAACGCCAGCAAACTTGAAACTACACAAAGTCATGAGACAACATTGCTCTGAACCTTGCATCATTCATGACTTTTTATATTGTCTTGGCACAAAGAACAGACCAATATTGTTCAAGGTATCTACAATGTGAACTGTAAAACTGTGGAAGGCTAAGCCATCTTTCATAGAATTATAATCTTTTAAAACAGGTACAAATTCTTGGAGTCGAGGAGATTGAAGCAAAGTCCTTTCTCATATGTCAGCCTCAGTTTGCGGACAGAAGAACATTTTTGGACTTCTGGGCATAAGATTGGAGAAACATGTTTATAGCCTATCTCTCAATACACTTTATTTTTTGTTTGGAAATTTTATTGGGTAGAATTTGAAATATTCTTTAGGCTACATTACCAATGGCTGATATATTATCCTCTAGAAGGAATTTGGCATGCTCAGTTTCTTCCTAAAAATCCCTCTTTATCATCCTAGATCTGTTTTCAATCACTGCTATAATTGATGGTATGGAATCTACTTTGAAAGGGGCTATTCCTCTACCCACTCTCTGATCTGTTCACATTTCTGACTGTTCAGTTTGAAAAATATTACCTTCCCAGACAATAGCTGGTGATAAAATACATGAAAAAGAGCAGAGATAGCCCTATCATCAACAGAATTGCTCAAATATAACATATGTGTATTAAATAAAATAGTATCCATAATCATTATTCTTCTCAAAGAACAACTAGAAAAGAAAGATAGGGAGAAAAAGAGAACTAGCACTAATGGAGTGCCTACTGCTTGCCAGATACTATACTGGCTATGTTTAATATATCATCACACTTAATAACACAACTCTGTCAGGTTTCTATTCCTATTACTCCTCTGCATCTGAGGTGAAGTGAGATACAGTAACTTGATTAAGATTATTTTTTTAAGTATCAGTGGTATTTTGGCAATTTGGAGGCTTGAGCCTGTTTCTCTTTGTAAATGAACCACACTCTGCCAAACAATAACACTTATCTCCCCTTGAGAGTTTCTCATGGGCCAAACATTTGACAAATTATATTTGATCCCTACAAAAATGCCCTAAGTATTTCCCACTTTATAAAGAAGAAAAATAAAGATTTAGACAATAAGTAACAACCAATGGCTTAAAAATTTAATGACTGGAACCAAGACAGAAATTCTTCTGTGTAAACTCCAAATTCTAAGGGCTTAATAGAACACTTTCCTTCTATATTTATGATTCTTTCCTAGATGTATTTAATCATACTAGGACTTGCCAGATTATTAGCTTTGACCTTGTAGGGGTCTCGGGTTAACTAAATAGGACTAGCTCACAAAATCTGTGACATGTTATTGGCCTCAGCATTTCACACTATAATAGGGCTTCATAAAGCATGCCTGATAAAGACTCAGGGACAAACCTTCATGGTAGAAAATCGGGTTTTATTGGTTTAAGGCAATAAGAGAGGGCACCCTGTAAGAAATTCAGAATACATCTCCCCAAGCAAAGGACTAGATAGTGCTTTTATAGGATTTGGGGAAGAATTCAGAGAATTATGTTAAGCAGTGTCTGACTCAGAGTAAAGCAGACCTATGTGCAATCTTCAGCTGCAAAGTAGATTCTGGGTTCTCTTTTTTTGGAAATACTACATTAAGATAAATGTGGACCATTGTATCTGGAAATGACTTATCAGGGACTCTTGTAAGACTGCTTCAATGTATCAGAGACTCAGATCATCCACACAAGAGTAGGCTGTTCCATTCATGGTAAAGTGGCATCCAAAGGCAAAGTTTCTCACAGTCTATGGTTTTAAGTTTCTTGGGACAAAATCCTTTGGTTAGTGAACAAATGAAGTTTTCACACATTTACAGAGTAGAGCCTGCAACTTCTCAAGCTTTGTTCAAACAGTACACTTGTTATCAAGACTTGTATAAGTCACATCTTCTCTAAACTGTATCATCTTCCATCAGCCTCCTACTTCAATACATTCCCATGCCCTCAATTTCGGAAATTCCATGGCAATCAAAGAGAAATATTGGAGGTATGGTGTGGAAGAGAGGAGTAGAGAGGAGTACTGAAGATGATATCCCTCAGTGAAGAAGGTGAGAGGCACCCAGAAGGCTGGTAGAGGACAGCAGTGCAGCTGGAATGGACTGTGAGGGGCAGTTATCTGACAATTCAGAAGCAACAAACGCAAAGAGGGAACATGCTGATCTTTCTCTCTCTCTCTCTCTCTGTGTGTGTGTGTGTGTGTGTGTGTGTGCGTGTGAGAGAGAGAGAGAATGAGAAGAGAAAGGGGTGACCCTTCACTGGAAAGTTATTTAAGGGATATATTGGCTTGATGGCAATGTTAGGTTCAGATAAAAGCAGAGGCAGGAAGTATGAACACAGAATATAAAACATCCCTCTGATTCAAAACACAATGGAAAAGACTGGTGGGGAAAATGATGGGAATTCAGAGTGTCTGGCAGAATCTTCACTCAGTGACTGTAGGCATAGTGAGGGTTATCATTCAACTGCACAAGGATTTAAGAAATACAATGCTAGGTGACATAGCCAAAGGAATTGATTACATTTAAGAGAAGAGAAAGCTGAGGTGATAAAATTGAACTAAATTAAGAGAAGTCTAGAATTTGCTTTTCTGAAGTTACACATGGAAACTTCAGATTATATATCCTGCATGCAGCAGAAAGTGCTAGGTGTCCCTGAATACTGGTTTTCCATTGTCTTTCCCTCCTATAACAGAGCCCCAGATGTTATGCAGACACATGCTTGTATGAATACATTTCTCACCCCTACCTGCTGGATCAAAGAATGTTGTATTTAGATTTTGATCTGTTAACAATATAGTAATCTATAAGTGTCTGTGTGTCTAATTTATTACTAGTGGAATGCAAACAGAAAGGAGTGTAAACCATCTGCTCTGCAATGGCCTTGACTAGCCTTTTTTCCACCCTTCCTCCTCTTACCTGTTATGGCCAGGGCCTGAGCAACAGCCTGACCATGAGATGAAAGTCAAGTGGTGTGGGAGGCAGAGTGGCAGCCTGGAAGGAATCGGGGTGGTTGAGGATTTTGTGAAACTGATTTGATCCCATCCGACCTGGACTGATCCCATCAGCCTCCAGTCATATTTATTCCCAAAAGAGAAGAGAAATAAGTATCTTGTTTAATCATTTGTCACTTGTGGCCTTTTTTCACTCATAGACAGTACAATCCAAGATGCCACATCGATCTTCTGCACCAGTATTTGGGACTGGAGACTGTCTCTGCTATATTGTGCCTCCCACTATTGTCAAGTGGAATGTCACAAAATTGTTCATTGGTTACAGATACAAGCTGACATTAAAACATAAATAATGTTCTTCAAACAAGACATGGCACTATAGTTGAAACTAATAAAGACAGAATAAAATGTTTGTTATGGTTTGGATGCGAGAGATTCCCCAAAAGCTCATGTGTGAGACAATGCAAGAAGGTTTAGAGGTGAAATGGTTGAGTTATGAGAGCCTGAACCCAATCAGTGCATTAATCCCCTGATAGGGATTAGCTGAGTGGTCACTGTGGGCTGGTGGGCTGTGGCTGGAGGAGGTGGGTTCTGGGGATGTGCCTTTGGGGTACATATCTTGTCCCTGTTGAGCAGAGCTCTCTCTATGCTTCCTGCATCATGTGCCCAGCTGCTTGCTTCCAACACACACTTCCACCACAATGTCTGTCTCACCTCGGGCCCTGAGGAATGGAGTCGGCCATCTACCAACTGAGCCCTCTGAAACCTTGAGCCTCCAAATAAACTTTTCCTCTTTAAAATTGTCCTTGTCAGGTCTTTTTGTCACAGCAATGCAAGAGCTGACTAAAACAATTTTCATCAAGTTTATTTTCAAAAAGTTGAAGCAACGAAGGACAGTAAAGAGTACAGATTCTGGAGGCCACCTGGGTTCAGTTCCTTTCTCGGCCACACACTGTATAAACTTGACCAAGTTACTTCACTTCTCTGTCTCTGTCTCTCTCTCTCTGTCTCTGTCTCTCTTTCTTTTTCTTCTTCTTCTTTTTTTTAACTTCACTTCTTTGCATCAATTTCCACATCTATACAATTATAGAACCAATATGTCATGGTTGTTGTGAGAAGCAAATGAGTTAATATATGTAAAATGCTTAGAGAATGCCTGAAAAGTAGTGAGTGCTATTAACCAACCTAATATCTAATCAATTCCACAAATAACTAAGCTTAAGGTTAAAAAATAGAATCTACTCTGACTAGAACAAGCTAATTGGAGATGGCACTTGTTACAGCTCTGGAGAGCATCTTATCACCCACGAGTTATTCTTCCTATGGATCATTCTAAACGTATAGGCAAACTGGCACAATTCAACTTGAGGGTTTGCTAATGTCACTACACCTGTCAGTGTAACAGAGAACTCCATAACATACTTAAAAATTTCTGAAATATCTCTTTCATTAAATTGTTAGCATCCCAGTGCTGATTTCTCATTTAAATAATGAATGTCTTTCATTAGTTATATGTAATTTTCCTACTTATTTATTTTATTGCTCTACAACTAGGTCTTAAGAAAAACACTAGAAGCATTTGAATATTTTTTGTAATTCTGGGGATTAAACCAGACTCCTGCACGTACTAGGCAAGTACTCTACCACTGAGCTATGTCCTAAGCCCTAGTAAATATTTTTAAAAGGGTCTTCATTCATTATTTTTAATTCTCCACTGGAGTAAAAGTAATAATAATTTTCGGTGGAACTTCTCAGAGACTATTACATATGTGGAAAAAATGTAATGGTTCTTTCAACCTTTATATTTTTTATAACCCTACCCCATAGAGGAAAACATCTTTTCAGTAAAGCAAACAGATTAAAATATTTTGAGTGTCAGATTCATAGTTAAGGATGCTCCTTTGCCCTCATCGTCCCTTACTGTCAGGTTTTATTTTTTTTTTCCTTGACGTGTTATCTCAGTTTTTAAATGTGGCTTCTCTCCATGCTGAGTGAAAATATGCTGGCCGATTCGAATCTTTGTCACCACACAGAATACGCAGGCTAAATTTATAAATAGGAGGCCTGAAAGATCTTGCTGTGGAAATACAAAGACTCAAGGAGGGATCACGCAGGATGAGCAGCTGGCCTTTCTTCTTCTTGTAGAACTGCAGTTTATAAACTTTCTCTCCGTATGAGGCTTTTGCACCATACTGGGAAATTTCCAAATATAACTCCATTCCAGAGCCATCTGAAGAAGCTAAAAACCACCCATGCTGATCCACAGCATAAAATGGATGACGTTCAGGATTTGTCAAAACACTTCACCTTTGCAGATGCCGATTCTATGACAAGAACTAAGACCTAGTTGACAACAAGCACACAATTATGCTCACTGGAAAAAGGTGAAGGGAAGTTTGAAATAAATCTATGCAAGTAAAAGATATATTTTTAAAAACTATGTATATATTTTTTATATTTAAAATATATTTAAAACAACTTGACTGGTAAATGCTTTATGTATGCTAAAAGTTTTGATACACAGCTACTTATATATATATAGACACATATTTTATATATATTTACATATATAATATAATAATATATGCATTAATAATATATGTATTAATTATATATTAATATATTAATTATAGAATGATATGTGTATTGATGTATATTAATATATATTGATTATATATGATAATATATGTATTAATAATATATGTATAGATTAATAATATGTGTATTAAGTCCCTTTGTACTTGCAACCCTACGGGGCATTTTGTATTTTATTTTCCTTCAGAGATACATTCTACTAAATGTGCACCTTGAAACCTACAAACACAAACTCATAGAAGCTGAATAGGTATCACAGCTCCTGGGGCCAGGGCTAGTGAGATTATTGAAAAGCTGAAATTGTCTGCTGCTCAAGCTTCAGTAAGAATATAGAGATGGTTAACTGAGGGAATTCTTTTAAAAATGAACAAAAGATAATTCAATTAGAAGAACACCAAGGCATACCTGAAAAAGTTTTTCTCTCTGTTTGTTCTGGAAATTGCATTGGGTGAGATTTTGTTTTGAAACTCTGTTCCCATCCATTCTGGTTAGAGTTCTGCTTAGGTTTCTCTGGTAACTAAAAAAATCTCAGAATCTCACAGACCTCAGCAGGAAAGCTGAAGAAACAAGTGTGAAAACGGATAAACAGCAATGGAAGCACGTCACTGAAACTTCTGTCAAAATCATGCCCTTAGATGCATCTGGGTAATGACACTGGTGACACTGGATGGTAGTACTCCTGTGGGGTCACCAGTGTGTCTGAGACACTGGGTCGCACAACTGCCAACACCTGCGCAGAGTACCTGAGCCATTTACAACGTACATCCTATGCTGCTGCTGGCACTTGGCCTGCATTCAGGATGCTATTGCCAGCACAGCAGCCAGAACTGTTCTTTCTTCTGTTCATTACTTCCTCTGAACAGCAAAATTACAAGTTAAAGCAGGCAATGGGTGGTGAAGAAGAAGCCAAGTGCCAGCTGGGAGCAATGACACATACCTGTAATCCCAGTGACTTGGGAGGCTGAGGCAGGAGGATCACAAGTTCGAAGTCAGTTTGAGCAACTTAGTGTAACCCTATCTCAAATTAAAAATTAAAAAAAACTAGAGGTGTTCTGAGTTCAAATGTCTCTGCATTCAATTCACAACACAAAGAATAAATATAAAAGCATCCAAGGGCTACCTAGCCAGAAATTTGGTGAGGAAAAATCTAGCTCCTTTTCATCATCCCAACTATTCTGGCACTTTAATAAATGAGAATAATTGAAAGTTGAACAAGCAAAAAAAGACAAATATTTGTCGAAGTCAATTCCTTTGACTATTCAAATGTAAAAGCATCCCTTCTCTCAATTTGCATTTAAAAAACACCTTCTTCTAATATTATATATACTTGGTTTATACAAATGGAAAGTCCCTGTATTTTCACTTCAACAGGAAAAAGGAAAAAGTTGAACCTTGTCAGTTACTCCATAAAACTCACTGCGACTGGAGTTCTGGGATGGCCATGCCTCCCCTAGGTGTATTGTACACGTCTATACATACTCTGTAATCAATGAATTAAATTATAAATTTATCTCTCACCAGTACCTTCCTAATAAAATGAGAGGAAACAGAAAGACAAAATAAAGGGAAAAAGTAGCTAATTTCTTTCAAAAATCATTCCTCATGAAAGGTAATATATAGAGAGAGTAGAACCCATATGTATGCAGTCTGTCTTGAGAATTTAGCTAGAACAGTTTCTCTCCACATAGCCACACTCCATTTCTCTTTAAGCCTAGTTCAGATTTCTGGTGCTCTATCCCTGCAAAATGAAACAAAATTTAATTCTTGAGAGCTCCAGACATTGGTGGTGATAGTGTCCTTATATTGAACTTTTTTCTTTAGCTTTTCTCTATCTTAATTGAATGGCACCAACTTCTTCCATGGATAATAAGGATTGATCCCCAGGCCAATACAATAATTCATTTTAGGACTTGGATCTCATCTTCCAAAAAGAATTTTCTAAAACCTGATTCTTCAACTCAGTATTTAAAATGGTTAATGGCACTGCAACGCTGCAGGTGAATTTAAATTCCTTAACATGACATACAGACTCTACCTTGTTTTCAAATTCATATTGCCAAACTAACATTTTATACCCAAATCATGTTAAACAAATTCTTTGTTTCCAAACTACAATCTCCAGGGGCTCCATACTTTTGTTCTAGGTCTTCCTAAGCTGAAATTCCTATTCCTTCCCTTTAAGAAAAGATGTCTAAAGATATGCTAGTTACAATGTAGATATTTATATGCTAAGTGGTGCTTCAGATAAGTATGTTTTTATACATATATCTTTTTAATCATTATGGCCAGTGGTTTCTCAATGCCTAATACATAAATGGGGACCAACAAAGATCTCTAAAATAAGTAAAAAACAAATACACAAAGAAATAATACAGTAAAGAAAGAAATGTATGAAATGAAGGAAAAGATGAATTTGCTTCAAAGAATAGAAATATAAAAACCTAAATTCTAGTAGCTTACAGTTTCAACCTCACACATAAACAGCTTAGAAGTCACCACACTCCCATACAAACATCAAAAACAAAACTGAAAATCATCAGCCTTTGTTTTTGTTAAATCATCAGAGAACTGAGAAGAGGACACATCATCATCCTAAAATCTGGAGAGAAGAGTGAACATAAAGAATCACAGATGATATGAATTTTCTTGAAGCAGAAGTCACCAAAGCCCCAACTAGTAGAAACACTAAAATGATACTTTCATTAATTGTTAAATACTAAGTGTAGTCTATCATGAAAATGAGGCTTTCCTAAGAAGGTCCCTATATTTTTTAAGTTCTCTGCCAGATTCTCACAGTGAACACTCAATCCCAGCATGGATCCATCAGGGGAAGACAAAGAATAATCATTGGGAAATACACCTGAGGAGTTCTGCATAGCCAAGGCCTACTGTACAGGGGGAAAGGCTTTCCTAGGGACTTGCCCCACCTGGGGAAGGGGATTTTCCCCATGCCACTCTCTTCTAACCTTTTTGTCTTACCTAACACAAGAGAGAACAAATGGTACTCTTTTGAAGGTCACAGACCAGAGACCCAGGACCACTAGAAGCCTCAGATTTAATCATGGCATTAGAGAACACTTCCCCTCCCTCACAACTAACTACCACATCAACAAGGCTACAGTATAATAACAGTGGATTACAGCTAGAAAAGCTATAAAATGCAACCACTGTCTGAGAAGGAAGACATAGGAAAGATAAAGTGAGCAGGTGAAATAAAAATGAAGGATAGTAAAATAATTTGAAGCTGCTATCCCATAACACTAACACAAACATTAAACACAACACAACTCTTAAACATATTAACATATGGTCTCAACAAAAGGCATGTTTTCTTCAGTTCCAATTATCTGATACATCATACCCAGTTTCCAACAAGGAAATCACAAGATACAAAAACATACAGGAAAAAGCATATTCCAGAGATAATATCAGCATCAGACACAGACTCAGCTATAGTACAGATGTCAAAATTATTGGACAGGAGATTGACAGCAACTATGATTACTATGCTATATGCTCTAATGGAAAAAATAGACTATGTGTATGAGGAGAAAGACAATGTAGATAGAGGTAGAATCTCTAAGAAAAAATATACAGGAAATGATAAAAAATAGTATGATAGAATGAAACATGTCTTTGGTGGATTATCAGTACATTAAGGTGTGATAGAATAAAATGTAATAAGTTTGAAGACAGGTCAATAAACTTCCCAAACTCAAATTCAAAGAGAAAGAATAAAAATATAGAAACATTCAAGAACCATAGGAAAATTTAAGTAAGTCTGAACCATATGTAATAGGAATACCAGAAGAAGTCAATGTAACAGAAAAAAAGTTATTTGAAGTTATAATGACCAATAAGTCAATATCCAGTTAATTACAAAGAACATACAAAATGCCAAAATATCAAGCTGGAATAAATAACAAAAACAATTCACACCCTGGAATGGCATATTGAAACTAAAGAAAACCGAAGATAGAGCAATCTTGAAAAAAGAGAAGGAATAAAATCACCCTACCCATAAAAAATTAGGATAAGAATTACAGGGGACTTTTCATCAGAAACTATACAAGCAAGAAGAATATAAAATGAAATATTTAAAGGGTTGGAAGAAAAAACTTCAAGACACTACAAACAACCCAGAATTCTATGTCCACTGAAATCATACTGCCATTTCTTCTCAAGTTGATATAAAGTTTCAATGCATTTCCATACAAAATTCTAGCTACGAACACCATAGACTTCAACAAACTTATTGGTAAGTTTAAGTCAAAAGACACAGAAACGTTAAATAGCTATCAAAATACTGAATGAAAAGAATAAAAATGTGAAAAGAAAAAATAAATTTGTAAGTCTGCCATTACCTGATTTTAAGACTTAAATCTATAATAATCAAGCAAGTGTGGCATGGTTAAACTATAGACACTCCGGTCAGTGAAACAAAATAGAGAGACAAGAAATATATTCCCATAAATATGTTATGACAAAGGAGCAAATGCAATCCATGAACAACTTAGTGTCTTTTCAGAAAATAATTCTGAAGAGTTAGAACTCCACATACAAAAATAATAATCTAGACATAGTCCATATTGCTTTCACAAAAAACTAACTCAAGATGAATCATAGAATTAAGTGTAAAATGCAAAATGACAAAACTTCTAAAGGTAAACTTAAGTTTTCAGAAGCTCAGAGGTAAAGGAAGCATCATTTGTATGACCATAGTGGATTTTTAAAAACAATTAAATTATTCTATATGATACTATAATTATGAATATATGTTAAAAACCCAGAAAAATTCACACCACACAAAATGAATCTAAGTTTGAATTCTTTCAAACTTGAAAGAAAATAATTTAATTTAGAAATTTTAGGGATTCCACAGTGGAATGTAAGAGACTAAAGAATTTAACTGTTTTATGAATGGATGAAGAAAAAACTAACTGAAGGTCTTGAGAGGTAAATGTTTACCTAAGTAACTTTGGAACAGAGCTGAGTTTGCAAGACTAAAGTCAAAAGAAACTATCCATAAATCCTATGCTTTGGTTGATTAAAATAAAGTTTCCCATAGGGGTATGGATTAGCAATTCTGATATAATTTTACATGTGTATCAGAACTAAATAACTAAATATAATGGATGACAGATGGTGGGAGCCAAATTATTCACCATTTACACAAGAATTGTGATATAAGTAAGGGAAGGAGGCTATAATGATAGGCTAGAATAATCTTTATGGTAGTGGATAGAATTGAAGGCATCAGTATGAATTCATGATACCTTAATACAGAGCCATGTAATTTCTATTATATGTAGAGATATTTAGCTCAGAGCAGTGATTCACTGTATAATCACAGCTATTTGAGAGGCTGAGGCAGGAAGATTTCAAGTTCAAGGCCCGGCTGGTCAACTTAGTGACTCCTTGTCTCAAAATAAGAAGCGCTGAGGATGTAGCTTAGTGGTTGTGCCCCTGGCTGGGTGCAATCCCTAGTGATACAAAAGAAAATTAATTTAACATAATTTCTAACTTTGGACTGCCTTATGTTAATGAGCTGCGAGAGAGTTCTTTAAATAGAAGGGCTTTAATCCATCCCTGCTCTCTGTTCTTTGATTAACAAACGGGAACTGCAGTGCTGGTTCTTCTCTTCTGGAAGCATTGCTCTTGAAATTGACTCTTTCCTATGCACTCCTGCTTCCTCTCATTATTCACCTTCCTAAAGAGTAGGGCTTCAGAAAGCAATTACTTGATAAATACCAGATCCAGCAAAGACAATGCGGGAGGAGCAGCTAGGGGAAGAGTTTGTAGTAACACACTGAATCATGGGAGCTGCCGCCCCTTCAAGAAATGCCTCCTTTGAGGAAATAAGGGGAAAATTAGAAAGTAAGAGGCGTGCCAGCAATACAGTCTGAGTTTATTATTTTTTTCATATTTTTATCTGTTCAAAAAATAAAATAAAATAGAAGATACTTCCACTGATATGCATTGTGGAATATGGAATATTTGAAATGCTATATATATCAACTTCTGGTTTAGTTCTCAATGTGAAAAGAACAACAGACCAGAAGTCAATTGAATGAAAAAAAAATTGACCTTCAAGTAATATAACTCATCTGTTTGGAAACACTTGACAATGAAAATACAATATAGAATTCTAGTAAATATGCTGAAAATTGTAAGGGAAATGTACAAGACAGTGAATTTCTTCTGGTGAGCAAACTTCCAGAGAATAACAGGCATTTTGTTTTCCACAACTAGAAAGTCCTGCAGTCTCTCTCAGGAACTAATAAGATTATTAATACATGCTAAGGTGCTTAGCTGCTGTAGCAATGCCCTCCATGAAGAGGCTCTGTGTTAGTCTTATCAGCCTCGACCTTGATCAAAGGCACCTAGCTTCTGGGAATGAAGGAACTCGCTTACTAGATAACTACAATGTTTCACCAAACTCTGCTGCTCCAGGACCTACTCATCTAATAGTAACTTCAAATAATGGACTTTCTTGAGAGCTACACAAAGCTCCTAACATTGCATACTGTAATGGTAGAAAGTGACTGAGTGCAACTGAGAAATAAGCTACATAATATTGCTGATTCTGTAACCTGCCTAATAATACAATGAACAATAATGATCCCAATGGCCTAAGGTAATCTATTGATATAAATAAAGCTGGCAGGTCGGAGGAGTAGCTTTTTTTTCTTTGCCACTGCACTTCATGTTCATGTCTCCCTTTTGATTTTTTTACAGAAAATAAAAAATAAATACACATCATTTGAGGTCCCCAAGGAAGAGTGCACCTCTGAGACTGATCTCCTGTTTCAACTCAAGAAATTCTTAGAAATTATGCACTTTAAAAGTCAAAGACAGGAGGCTAGAAGATGGTAGACTAGAGGCCTTCAGCATGTATCATGGCTTGCTGAGAATGAATCAAATTAATAGGTGTCCAGCTGTATGACGATGTAAAGGGTCATGAGCTAGCAAGCAGGGCAGTGCAATTCAGAAGAATCAGTGACCAGGTGAAACTAAAATATATTGGTTTTTGGTGGTTTTTTTTGTTTGTTTTTTTGTACTGGGAATTGAAATCAGGGGTACTTGGCCACTGAGCCACATCTCCAACCCCATTTTATATTTTATTTAGAGACAGGGTCTCTGTTGCTGAGGCTGGCTTGGAACTTGTGATCTTCCCACCTCAGCCTCTCAAGCTGCTGGGATGACAGGCATGCACCACTGCGGCCAGCAAAATATTGGGTTTTTAAAAGAAATAGATTGTAATGGTGCTGGCATGGGGTGGCTCCATGGGGGAGGAAGAGCTCCCATTGGGTTGTCAGAGAGAGAGAGAGAGAAGGAGGGAGGGAGAGAGAGAGAGGGGGAGAGAATATCAGCAATATCAAGAAATAGAGACTCTACTATTGTGTAAATATACAGTCTGAGTAGAAAGGAGACTTGGATTTTGCCTAGGGAGCCTGCATAAGAGAAGTCATTTACTGCACTTTCCTACAGATTCATACAGTTCCATGATGGGAAACTGCCTTAAGATGGGCTCCATCCATCTAGACTTTCTGCATGGAAGATTAGAAGCACCTGCATTTTTGAATACCCACTCTTCTGTTCAGCAGGTGCCCACCCTGTCAATCTGGGTTCCTGAGAGTCTGTAATACAGACCCATTGAAAATTCTAGGGGAGCAGAAAGACCACTCTGAGTGGTCTGCTGGTCTGCCAGTCTACCCAGCAACAAAAAGCAGAGGTATTCATATATAAAATTGGCAGTTTGAGTTTTGTGCCAGGGAACAAGTCCAGCAGTGTGTGGTTTTCATGTGAACTGGGGCCCAGAGTGCCAAGGCTTTGTGCTCAGGCTGGTGGTGGAAAGTTGGTACCTACAATCCTCTACCCTAACACGTCAACATGCATCTCTGCAGGCTCAGCTAATCCTTCCATGCCCAGAGTCACTGGAAAGATCTACATCACATGGCAGTTACCCTGAACTTATTTTTTCAACTGAGTCAACAGGCACCCTCTCTGAGACTCAGTCTGGGTCCTTAAGAAAGAGACTATGGCATGGATCTGTTAAGAGCTCTAAGCCGTGGGACCTACAGTAGGGTGGTCTTCTAGTGTGTAGAGTGGAGGAAGGCAGAGAAGCTTCCTTTGAAAATGGCAGTTTGGGTCACCTGGGCCCACTGTGGTGCTTCCACAGTTTCCTTGACTGCACTGGAGCTGGGTGGAGTAAAGGACTATGTGGATAGGCTTTGAACCATAAGTTCTGTGCAAATTTACAAAGCAGGATGGTGATCAAGATGTGGAAAAATACACATACTGTCCCAACACAATCCAGTTGATTGGGTGGCTGCCTCCATGCCCAGAGACATTCAGAGGACATGCCACCATTTGCCACATCCCCAATATTGGGCAGAATCCAAATATGAAAGTTCCTCAAAGAAGTCTCTTCACCTTAAATATTTCAGCAAGGAGGAAATTTTAGTCTTTTAAATGTTAATTTTTGGTTTAGCTTGTATTGTTTTCTGTGTTGATTTGTTTTAATTCCACCTATTATTATTGCATGATTTCATATAATATCATATAGTTTTTAAATTCATGAATTGCATTTATTCTACTTTTTTCTTCTTTCTCATTTGATACTCACCCTTCTACTTTGTCTTTCTCATTTTTCTTCTTCTGTCTCTCTTTCCCCACTTTTCTTCTTTTCCTTTTCCTTTCAATGTTATATACCATTTAATATTAATTTTGCATTCTTAATTGCCTAATTTCTCAATCTATCCTTTTCTACTCCCCTTTTTTCCTCTTTGGTTAGTGAAGCTTGCAGAGAACTTTTTTCAATAGAGTTTTATAATATTTTAATATAAGTTTTGCTTTTGAGTTAAACTTATTCTCGAAAGATATTCTCTCCTCTCAAAGTGATGCTTATAATTGAAAATGACCATTTGAATATGTTGAGTGGGTGCTTCAATGCTGAGATATACCCCTGGTCCATAGCACATCATAAAGAGAAAGCAACTCAACAAAAAGACCTCATAGAACATTGGAGATAACAATCCAAATAGATCACAAATATCAATACAGAAACAAGTGAAATATAAGAAGCAAGGTAATAAGACACATCCCAAAGTATTTAACTCCTCAATAATTGAATCCATAGGTTTAGAAGTAAAAATTCCAAAAGAGAATTCAAAAAGGGGCTAGTTAAAATGATCAATAATATGAAAGGGCATTTCAATAAAGATATAAATTCTCAAAGAGTCAATTAAAAGCTTAAAAATGAAAATTCAATAAGGCAAATAAATTCAGTGGAAAACTCAGCAATAGACTAGATTAAGCTGAAGAAAGGAAATAATGACTCAAAGACAAAGTGGATAAATTATAAACTTTTGACAGTAATAAAGAAAATAAAAAACTATGAACAAAATATACAACAGCTCTGGAAAAGCACTACAAGATCAAATTTAAGACTCACAGTTCTTGAGGAAGAAGAGCAGGCACAAGCTAATGGCACATAAATTTATTCACTGAAATACTAGTAGAACATTTCCCTGATCTTGGAAATGAGATAGACATATCTCTATTGGAAGCATTTTAAACTCCAGTTGGATACAACCAAAAAAGAATCTGTCCATGAAATATTATAGTTAAAAAGACAAAAATTCAGAATAAATGACCAATTTTAAAAGCTAGAAGAAAGAAGTGTCAAGTAATTTATAAAGGCAAACCCACAGAAGAAGAGCAGATTTCTCATCAGAAACTTTAAAGTCAATAGGTTGTAAGGTTAATGAAACAGAGTTGGTTCTTTGAAAAGATAAACAAGATTAATAAACCCTTAGCCAAACTAACCAAAAGAGAGAAAGAAAGACCCAAATTAATAAAATTAGGGACAAAAATTGGGCCATTAAAAGAGATATAACTGAAATCCAGAGGATCATTAGGGACTACTTTGAAAACTTTTATACCAATATATTAGAAAATCTTTTTTAAAAAATAAATAAATTCATAGAAACGCATGACCTACTCAATTTTAAATAAGAGGATATAGAAAACCAAAACAGGCCTATAGAAGGTAATAAAATTGAAGGAATAACTTAAAAAGATTCTCAATAAAGAAAAGCCCAAGACCAGATGGATTCACAGCCAAATTGTAGCAGACCTTAAATAAGGACTAACATCAATGCTCCTCAAATTATTCATCCTTGAATAGGGAGAAATCCTTCCAAACTCATTCTGTGAGTTATCACCCTAATACTGAACCTGGATAAGCACATCAAGGAAAGAGAATTACAGACCAATATCCTTGATGAACATAGATGCAAAAGTTCTTAATAAAATACTAGTAAACTGAATGATATAACACATTAAAAAAATCACACACTATGGTCAAGTAGGTTTCATTTTAAGAATGCAAGGGTGGATCAACATATGCAAATCAATTAATACAATAAGCCACACATATAGAAACAAGGAGAAAAATCACACAATCATCTCAACACAGTAAAAGCCTTTAACAAAATTCAATAGCCCTCATGAAAAAACCCTGAATAACCTAGGAATGGAAGAAACTTATCTCGACATCATAAAGGCTATATATGACAAACATAAAGCCAATATCATACTGAATGGAAAAAAACTAAAAGAATTTCCTCTAAAATCAAAAATAAGACAAGATGTCCATTCTTACCTGTTCAACAAGTACATGAAATTTTATCTGAAGGAGTTCATCAAGAGAAAGAAATAAAAGGGATTCAAATAGAAAAGAAAGAAGTCAAACTGTCCTTGTTTGGAGATGATATGATCCTATACTTATAAGACTCCAAAAGATCTGCCAAAAGATTTCTAGAACTAACAAACAAATTCAGCAAAGTTAAAGGATACAAAATCAACATACAAAATTCAATAACTTTTCTACATACTGAATAATGAATGCCTGAAAAAATCAGAATAATAATTCTACTCATGATAGCTTCAAAAAATAAGAAAAAATAAAATTCCTAGAAATAAACCTAATCAAGGACATGAAAGAATTCTACAAGGAAAATTATAGAACATTAAACAAATTGAAAAGACCCATCTTCTAAGATGGAAAGACTTCTCACTTTCATGCATTTGGCAGAATTTATATCATTAAAATGACCATGTTACCAAAAGCCATTCACAGATTCAATGCAATCTCCACCAAAATACCAATGGTTTCTTCTCAGAACTAAAAAAAAATAGTTTTAAAATTCCTATAGAAAATAAAAGATAGCCAAAGCAATTTGGAGTAAAAAGAACAAAGCTGGAGACAACACAATATCCAGTTTCAAATTACACTACAGAGCCATATTTAGAAAAAAAAAAGCATAGTATTCACATCAAAATAGGCACATAGACAATAGAACACCATACACAACACAGAGAAAAGCACAGACAGCTACAGTCATCTGATTCTCAACAAAAGTACCAAAAACATACATTAGAGAAAACAGTCTTTTTAACACATGATGTTGGGGATAACCAGATATTCATGTGCAGAAGATTAAACTTAGGTTCCTCTCTCTCATCCTGCACAAAAGTCAGTTCAAAATAGATCAAAGAGCAAGATATAAGATCAGAAACTTTGCAATTGCTCAAAGAAACAACAGGGCAAATACTTCAATATATAAGCACTGGAAAAGATTTACTAAGTAAGACTCCTATAGGTTAGGAAATAATAGAAAAAAATAGTATAACATTAAAAAGCATCTGCACAGAAAAGGAAACAACTAACAGCCTGACAAAAGAACCTGTATAATGGGAGAAAATCTTTGCCAGCTATTCTTCCAACAGAGGATTATTATCCTCAGTATATAAAGAACTCAAAAATTTCAAAACCAAAAAAGAAATAGCCTATTCAATAAATGGGCAAATAAACTGAACAGATAAATCCCTCAAGAAAATGTATAAATGGCCAACAATTATGTGAAAATGTATTCATCATTACCAATCAGGGAAATGCAAACCAAAATTAAACTGAGATTCCATCTCACTGCAGTCAGAATGGCAATCATAAAGAATACAAATAGTGATAAATCCTGGTGAAGAGGCAGGGAAAAAAAAATCTCTTATATAGTGTTTCTGGGAATGCAACTTTAATACAGTCACTAAGGAAATCAGTATGGGAGTTCCTTAATAATCTACAAATAGAGCTACCATATGATCCAGCTTTATCACTTCTCAATATTTATTCCAATTGATTAAAATTTTTTAGAGACATGCATACCCATGTTTATAATGGCACAATTCATATCAGTCAAGTTATGGAACCAATCTAGGTGTTCATCAACCAACAGATGAATGGATAATATGAGATACAGATAGATATCATACACACACAGTAGAGTGTTATTTGGGCATGAAGAAAATTGCAAGTATGTCATTTCCAGTAAAATGGATGAAACTGGAGGTCATCCATCTGGCAAAATAAGCCAGAGTCAAAAAGTCAAGTACTATATGCTTTCTCTTATATGTGGAAACCAAAGGGTGTGATAAAGAAGACATTGTGAATGCAGATGGGAAGCCATTAGCTTAGAGAATTAGGGAAAACACAGTGAGGGAGGGTAAAAGGACATACTGGGGAATAAATTAACATTATGTTATATGCATGTATGAATATGCCACAGTGAAAAACACTTCTGTATAATTGATATGCAGCAATAAAAATAAATAAAAATAAAACAGCTGGGCACAGTGGCATACCCCTGTAATCCCAGCAACTGAGGAAGGTGAGATAGGAGGATAACAAGTTCAAGCTCAGCCTCAGCAATATGTTGAGACCCTCGACAATTTAGGGAGATCATATTTCAAATTTTTTAAAAAATAAAATAAAGAGCTGAGGATTTAGCTCAGTGCCCTTGTGTTTAATCCCCAGAACCAAACATGTACATATATATGCATATATAATGCAATATATAAAAAATATAATATATAATGTAATATATAATATGACACATAACATATATATTATGTGTCACAGATATAAAAAGTAGAGATTGGGATAGGAAAAAAAACAAATTGAGCAGGCATGGTGACACATGCCTATAATCCCAGCAACTCAAGAGGCTGAGACAGTAGGATCAAGGGTTCAAAGCCAGCCTCAGCAAAAGTGAGGTGCTAAGCAATTCAGTGGAGACCCTGTTTCTAAATAAAAAATACAAAATAGGGCTGGGGATGTGGCTCAGTTGTCAAGTGTCCCTGAGTTCATTCCCTGGTACCAAAAACCAAAAACAAATTGAGATTCAAAAAAAAAAAAAACAGATGATAGTGGGCATTTGCTATTTTGTTTGTTCAGACTCACTTTCCTTTTCCTTTAACAACCAAGTCTTGTTTTGTTTTGTTTTGTTTGTTACTCTTGAAATGCTCTTCTTCCACATGATGGGGCTGTCCAATCAAAGGCTGGCTTCAACGCCTTGTGAAACCAGTCTAGATCATTTGGGTGTCCACATACCCCTTGCAATACAGACTCCAGGGCAAAGGTCCTTCTTCAAGAAAAGGAGAGAACCTGGAGAGAAGGATCCTCAGTGCTTGTGCCTCCATGATTTATCTCATAATCACAATTTCAGATGAGAAGATGTAGGGGTATAGATCAATTAGCACCTTTCTTAACATCAATCAGCAATTATGCATAACCTTGGAGTTTTAAAAACATATCATTAACATTTAGTTATTTTCAAAATGACCCAAAATCCTTTATTTTCACTGCTTTGACCCACTGCTCAACTTTTAAATATCTTAGGCTTCATGACACCTGAACACAGACAAAAATAAAGAATCAACAATTTCCCCAAAGTCATTTAATATTTCTCAAACTCACTTTTCTCTAATTAGGAAGGGGGAAAAAAGAAACTGGTGTGAAGAGAATAAAAAGTATTCCCTATTATCATTATAATTCTGAGTAAGCTCAAGAACGTTTATGCTTTAGATTTAAATATTCCTCTGTATTAACCACATTGTCTCACACTTTCCCAAGGATAACAGATGTCTTCATTTCAGGCCTGTCAGAGATCTGAGTTTGCACAGTGCTGTTACTCCTGCCACAGACTCTGTCACAGCACATGGCAGCAGTAGAGCAGTTCCCTAAGCAACACCTGCCCTTGGGTGAGAGCAACAACACTGTAAAATCCTCCCCCTCCTTTTACTTGAATTACTCTGCCAACTTCTTGTTCTCTCTCCAGGCTGGGGTGATATGTGAAAATGTGGTCTTTGACCACAACTTAGTTCATGTCGGTGACATGCATGCCAGCCTCCAAGTAAGCTGAGAATTCAGATTGTTTTTCCAAACCAAATACATTAGCTATGAAAACAAGGTTGTCTCCAAAAGTGTACCTAGTATTAAAATGTTATGTGACAGACTCTTACTGATTTGCCACCTGTCAGTGAATCACTTGGCAGGGAACTGTCTCCAATGTTATAATTTTCATATAAACCCACAACACCTAGGGTAAAAGCAAAACAGAGATCTGTATTAAGACCTAATGTGTGCCATAAATTATTATTCTATTGTATTTAATCTTGCTGAATATCTGATAAGATGTTTTTTCCTATTCAAATGAGAGTCAGAAAGATTAAATCACTAATATACTGACCTTAAAATGGTCACAAACTAGCAAAGGACAAAGCTGTGCATCAAACCAGTCTTATACCCCAGGGAAATATTTTCTATTGACCTAAAGTGACTTCTTGAGAGATATGTGATATATACCCTAATACACTTCTTTTAATGCACAAAAAAAAGTTAAATTGTTAAAAATGAAGGTTCTATAGACCTACAAAAACTTACAGTTTCTGAAAGGATGTTAGACCTTAGAGCTCTGTGACATCACCTCCAACTCAGCACAATATACTCTTTCCATAATGGCTTAACTGGTGACTGCCCAATCTTAGAACACTCTTAGGGGTAGGTAGAGTGACAAGGAAATCCCTGCATCATAAAACAAGTCACTGAATGTTTGAAAATCCCTAAAGATAAGAAAGTTCTTATCTACATTGAGCAAATATATTCCACCCTTAAATGTCTATCTTTGCTTTTCTGAGATTCCACCAAATAAAGTTACTACTTAGTTTACATAAAAATCATTTTAAAATAGCAAGAGCCAGGTGTAGTGACAGTGCCTGTAATCCCAGCAGCTCGGGAGGCTGAGGCAGGAGGATCATGAGTTCAAAGCCATACTCAGCAACTTAGTAAGGCTCTGTCTCTAAATAAAAACTTTTTAGAAAAGGGTTGGGGATATGGCTCAGTGGTTAAGTGCCCCGGAGTTCAATCCTTGGAACCAAAAAGAAAAAAAGAAAAAAAAAAGGCAAGAAAGCTATACTGCTTTTTCCAAAGCCTGCCACTAGCTGGGATTAAAGCTACATCTTTAAACAGTTCCAGGACATGGTTTCCAGTCACGTGCCTCCCGTGCTCATCATGCTACATAATGTGCCAGCTGTGGACTGACTAATATAACAGTTTTGGGGATTTCTCAAAAACTGTTCTAGACACCATTTTTCTGTTGATTTTGGCTAAAATTAAAATTTTTATTTTCTATATGCCAATCATGCCTCATTGTTGACTCATAATGAGTTTGGATTCAGTTTAAAGCCCTTATCGTATACAAATAGCTAATAAATCAGAGCTCTACATAACAGTTAATATTCAATCCAAAACCTAGGAGTTAACAATTACCCTGTTTATATTATGTATTATTAGCTCCAGTAGTAACAGCATTCTTTAAAGATTATGATTCTTTAAAATCATAATCCTTAATATCTAAAGAGATACATTTTAGTTAGTCATTTCTCAGGCATGACCAGTTTTATATAATGAATGCTCACAACAACCTTAGCAAGCAGCTAGTATTCCCTTTTCACAGATAAGGAAAGTTAGAATTTGCAAGATTAAAAATCTGAAAATTACAAAGCCACTTCATGTTGCAGTGAGATTTAAATCCAGCTGTATCTGACTCCAAATCTTAGTTCCTTGAAGTATTTAACATCCTTCTACAATTTTTTTCTTACTTCACAAATTTTATACATTTGTCTCCTATAAGCTATTCATTGCTGATAAAAATGCAAAACAACAAAACCAGAAAAAAAAACACAAATAAAGATAACCTACAAGGATTTTAAAAAATATAGAAGTCAAAATCCTCACAGGATAAAGAATTGAAACAACTATTATGATTTCATCCAGCTTTATCTGTCAGTTTATTTATTTTATTTTATTTTATTTTTGGTACTGGGGATTGAACTCAGGGATACTCAACCACTGAACCACATCCCCATCCCTATTTTGTGTTTTATATAGAGCCAGGGTCTCACTGAGTTGCTTAGCACCTCGCCCTTGCTGAGGCTGGCTTTGAACTTGCAATTCTCTTGTCTCAGCCTCCCAAAGTGCTGGGATTATAGGCATGCACCACCGCGCCCGGCTGTCAGTTTATTTATCTTACTCATAAGAAAAAAGACAACAGTCTTGACAAAACACTGTATGGAAGTCTCAATTTACTCTGTAGTCATTTTGAAGCCCTATGAAACCACTTACCCTATCAAAAAAGTAAATAATACTATTCTGATTTTAGTAAATTAATATTTTATCACTATAATTATCATTTCTATTTTAAGTACTTGAAAACATGTATTTCATATGTCAGATTCAATATTAAGGTCATTGATTTATATTTTCAGAATTCAGCTTCCTCCTTCCTTTCATATATAAAAAGCACATTAATTGCCACTGTATACTGGACAATATGCTTGGTGTTGGAAAACACACACACACAGAGCAATGTTTTACATATAAGTGTGACAAAGACATGAGCATGTTAAATACGGCAATATGGCATATGTCACAATAAAAATTGTGCAAAGTGTTATGGGAACACAAAAGAAATGTATAATCTGGTGATGGGCCATGAAGTTTATATTTCAGAAAAGCCTTCGAAAATGAGGAAATGCTCTCCAAATGGATATGCTGGGGGAAGGACATCTCATAGGCAACAACATGAACAAAATAAAAGAAATAAAAATTAGGAGGCCATCACCTAAAAATGAGACATAATAGTCAATGACATATTTTAAAGATCTTGTAAATCATCATAAATATCTAATAGTTTGTTATAGGTCCTAGGAAGCTAGTGAAAATTTATTTAATAATATTTATCTTCTAGAAAGAAAATCCTGGATCCATGTGGAAAACAAAAGGAGGAAGAAGAAGAAACTAAATTGAAGAGGGCAAATTAGAAGGGTATTATACTAGATCAGGAAAGAAACAATCAAAATTATATCTATAAAATTTACTAAGTAGAGATCTAAAAAATCTCTACTAAGAGAATCTCTTGAGCCAAGATGTATATCATGGCTACAATGGTGGAGAATATAGCCTCTGGGGTAATTCATTCCCTTACTAGCTTGTTATTTTGGATAAACTATTGAAAATTTTCCCATTTCATTGTGCTTATCTAAAAATGGAGATGACAGTGATAATATGTATTAAGCATTTAGTATAGCCCTCAAGATACTTTAGCAATCAATATTATTAAATCATTATTAAGAAGATTTGAGGCTCAGATGAAAGAGAATGAATTCATATACTGGATTAGAGATGTTTTCGTAATACTTCCTGGTGTTCTCTTTGATTCTCAAGAAGGTGCAGGGTTATATATCTGTGGTTCTCAAAACCTTCAAGCTATCAGAGATAATCCACTAAGAGAAGAACAGATTAAAGTTGGTCTTGAGACACACATTCTCACTCAGAGACAGATGCAAGAAGAGGAAGCTGCATAGGAGATTGGAAACAGAAGGCTGTGAAGAGAAATTGGAAAGAAAACTCCATGAATCCAACAAATCAAAATGTTGAAGAACATAGTAAGACCAAAGGTGAGAAAGAAGAAAAATAAAATGAGCCTTGGCGGACATAGTAATGATAGAATAATGTGGGGAGGGTCCAGAACAGATTGGGGCAAGCAATCAACAGGTTGGAGGAACTAGAGCAAGTGGACATCAATGGTACTCTTAGAAGCATGGCTATAAAAAGAGTGGTGACCAGGAGTAAGCACTATCAAAATAGAAAATGGAAAGGGGACGGCAGTGCAAGGGAGGTTAATGTCTTAAAAAAGGGAGGATAATTTCAAGTTGTATAGATGACTGGAAGAATGGTAATTCAGAACACACGTGTGGAGGACAACTTCCTAAGAAGAAAGATGTATTTTTCACTGAAAAAGAGGGGTGGTGAACGATTTAAAGAAAACTAATATTTCAACTCGGTAAAGTGTAAGGGACCCTCTATTTTTTCCATAAAGTAGAGCACACAGTCACCTCTTAAAAACAAAAAGAGCAGGAGTAGTTTGGAAAACATATAAAAGGCTAATGCCCATGCGGGAAAAAAAGAGCAAGTGAAATCGCAATCTATATAAGATTGCACCAGATTGAGGTAGGAACCCTTAAATCTTCACACACATTTATCAATCTTACATCTGAACTACTATGTGGATTTTCTCTAGCTATGATTGACTATAGGAATATAACAATATGTACCTTGCATTTTAGCCTTGTTTCCCTCTTGATATGCCTGAAAGTATGCTTTGCATGTCTTTGTTCATTTGATTTAAGTAAAGGTCATTTAAATAAATGACTCAATAGCCCTCATGCTTGACACCTAGGTTCAAAAAGTCTACTGCAATTTGTTTTCTTCCATCTTGGCTCATTGGTATGCCTATAAATGCCCCATGAAAGAAAGATGCTGGTGTATGGAAATGAAAATGAATTTCAAATTACTGGAGTGTTACTCTTGCATATAAAGAGTATTGTTGAAATTTATACTCTAGTAGATTTGCTCTGCCATCTGGGATGGCTTCTGACATTTGGAGTTACACTTCTGTTCCCAAGTCATGATGTTTTCAGCCAATTAGAGATAAGGGCATCTGTAAATTAATAATTGTCATCCTCTGTATTACTTCCAATCAATATTTGCTGTCAGATTATTAGCTGATTTAGATATTTTAATTTTTTTAAAAAAACAAACTTTTGTAAACAATTTTTGCATATTTCTAAATATTTTTGCCAGTACCTAAAAAATAATGTTGCAATAGCATACTGGTTATAACTAGCTTTGTTGGAGCTATTCTTTTCTCTGTACTGACATACCACAGAGTCTAAATGTAATAGGGACCCACCTTTTTTTTTTGTTCTGAATTTTTTAAACTTTTTATTCTATCAGGGATGAAAAATTAACTATTCTTTGTCCCCACTGGAAGAAAAGAATTTTGGAGGGGGTTACCAGGGATTGAATTCAGTGGCACTTGGCCACTGAGCCACATCCCCAGCCCTATTTTTGTATTTTATTTAGAGACAGGGTCTCACTGAGTTGCTTAGTGCCCCGCTTTCGCTGAGTCTGGCTTTGAACTCGAGATCCTCCTGTTTCAACCTCCTGAGTTAATGGGATTACAGGTGAGCACCACCAAGCCTGGCAAAAGTTTTGCCAAGTCAATTTTATAATTTTAGGTATTTTCATCTTTTATAGCAGTAAGATTCAGTCTGGAATCTTTCTCAACTTTTAAAAAATAAAAGTTCATAGTACTGTTTATAGTTAGAGAGAATTGGCTCATAGGATAAATCTCTAATGACTGTTTTGTACATGGTAGAACACATTTTAAAAGAATGACTAAAAGTTTCATTACAAAACAATATCCAATTATTATAGGGCTAAATATTTAATGACACTGTATAGGAAAATTATAACAGATAAAAAATTATCCACAACTTAATATGCTAGCATATTTACATCTCATCCGTATTTTCTAGCTTTTAATTCAAAGTTCTATTTCCTTCTTTTGGGAGGTGAGGCAAGGAGGGTCACTTTGAATTTTTCAGAGTAAGAAAAATCTAAGCTTTTGTAGTTTATTTGATAAGTAATAAGACACAGCTTTTAAACTAAGACTTTCTGACTCACCTCTTCTGTACAGTTAGCAATTAATTAGTTGATCTTGACTGTCATTTTCATTTCCTATAAGAAATGAGAAAAAGTCCTGTCAAAAAAAAACATGTTCTTTTAATGTTGGGCCTAGTGTTGTGAAGGCTGTGTTATTGTTTAGGTATGTGGTGTTCCCCAAAAGTACATGTGTAAGGCAATGCAAGAGAGTTTAAAGGTAAAATGATTGAGTTATAAAAGATTTAACCTGTTCCCTAATTGGTGCATTAATCTACCCATGGAGATTAAATGAGTGGTAACTATAGGCACCTAGGGTATGGCTGGAGGTGGTAGGTCATTTGTGGCATGCTTCTGGAGTTTATATTTTGTCCCTGGTGAATGAGAGCTTTTTCTGCTTTCTGATTGTCAAGTCCTGAGTTACTTTTCTCCTCACACCCTTCTGCCCTGATGCTCCGCCTCACCTCTGGCACCGAGCAATGAGGTCAACTATCTATGGACTAAGACTCTAAAACTGTGTGCACTAAATAGACTTTTCTTCTATTAAAATCATTCTTGTCAGATATTTTGTTCACAGCAGCAAAAAGGCTGACTAAAACACTAAAACATTCTCTAGTGGAGGTTTTTGAATCAGCAGGGCTTAAACTCACAAACTTTGTCACCCATAGACTGCTTAGTAAATACTTAAAGACAGATATGGAATAAACTTCCAGACATAGAATATTTAAACATTAGATGACTTATATGTAGAACACAGGATTCAACAATTGCACTATATATTCCTATAAAACTCACATGGAATGTTTACTGAAATGTTCCATATACTAAACCAAAAAACAAGTGTTCATAAATTTCAAAGGAGTGCAATAAAAAAAATTATTTCAGAAGTCAGTATAAGTAAACTAGGCATTTCTAATAGAAAAGGAATTAGAAAACTCACAAAAGTATAGAAATTGTGTAATATATTCAAAATAAGCCATGAGAAACAGAAGTAATCAAAACAAAATTTAAAAAGTTTCAACTGAAAGATAATTAAAAACATGAGAAATGATGTAAAATATATTTTTATTATTTGAAAGATAATTAAAACGTGAAAGAAAATTTGAAAGGATAATTTTGACACGTCAAAACATGTGGGATGAAACTAATGCTGTTTTCAGAGAAAAAATTATATCATTAAAGAAAAAAAACACAAATCAATTAATTTTGAGGAACAAGAAATTGAAGAGAAAATTATATCCAATAAAGATAAGAAAAAATAGGAAAACAAATCAATAAAATAAAAATCAACAAAAGAGAAATCAATAGAATAAAGAGTTGGCTTATAGACAAATTCTTTGCAAGATGCTCAAAAATGAGAGAAGACAGAAATAAAACAAAAAAATGAAAAGAAAATGTCTCAACATTGAAAAGATATTTTTAAAAATTAAGTATATATATATGCACATATATGCATTTGTGAAATTTTGTCAGCAAATTTGGAAGTTTAGATGAAACACAAAAAGTCCTTGTAAAATACATTTTAACTGATTGTATAAAAATGTCTCATATTTTACATATATTTGTAAAGGTACTCAATCTGTAATCAACCTTTGTGCATAGAAAACTTTATGCTCAGATGACTTTACCAATTTATTCTTCAAAACATTTAATGAAGAAAAAATACCATCTAACACAAGGTCTCACAGCAAAAAAAAAGAAAATATCCATCAACTCATATTATGAGACCAAAATCACCTTGATACAAAAATCTGACAAGGACATTTCATAAAAATAAAAATACACACCAGACACCTTCATTAATATGGAATAAAAAAATCTCTAAATAAAATATTAGCCCATTGAATGCAGTAAAGATAAAAGTGATAATGCATCATGACCAAGTTTTGTTTTTTGTTTGTTTACTCTCTTGCTTCAGGTTCAAAAATTATTTTAACATTCATAACATCAAGGAGACTCATGCAATTAATAAGTGATCAAAAAATCTCATAATTATCTCAATATGCATATATAAAACTTGAGAGAAAAATTTAATATCCATTGATAATAATCTTTTTAAATCATTTATAAACTAAGACTAGAATAGCACATCCTTGATAATAATTATTTTCCAAAAATCTAGGGAAAACACAATTATTGATGCAAGATTGAAAGCATCCCCCTGTGCTCAGGCAGAGGAATGTCTGCTACCATGACTTCTGTTCAAAATATTTGAATTAAAAAGCAAATTTAGAAAGAATGCTTGATATTATTTCAGTATATGAAAACAAACTGAATTCTTATTTACCATCAACAAATGCATAGAAAACAAACATTAAAATTACATTATTTACAATTGCATCTAAAATTCTCACAATAATCCTAGCAAAAGAAGCCTATTACCTGCACAGAGGAAATTCCATAAAATCAGATATAAATCATAAAAGCTCCAAATTAATGGAAAAATTTTTGTTCATGGTAAATAAAGATATCAATTCTCCCAAAATAACTCTTTAGTTTTAGCTCAGTCAAAATCAACAATACTAAATGCTTTTTTTGGTGGAAATTTAAAATGTGATTTCAAAGTACATTTTTTAATTTAAAGATTCAAAAATAGCCAATAAAATTTTGGAAAATAAGAACATCTTGACGAAACACAAGTCAAATTGACCTTACACTCAGTCTCAGCTAAATTCTATTAAACCAATTAGATTCTATTTAGGCAAGATGTGAGATACAATAGAATAGTTTTATAAAATGACAAGAAGATCCTCAAAGAAAATTATGGTCTTTTGTGAAAACTAAGATCAGTTGAACTTATACTGTCCAGAGTTATATTTTATTAAATATGTATTACTCTTGCTATGCTTACAAAGCATACCAAAATGTCAAACACATTCAAATTTTACTCTTTAACTTCTAAAATAATATTTTTAAATACCACTTAAAAGTTTTAGCCATAAAATTTTTCTAAATCTAAAGAAACTACATATGCAACAAAGTGACATTTTGACTAAATTTCCATATATTAGAAAAATTAAGCAAAACAATTTTATAACTATATCATAGACAATTTATGCACAGATAATCCTGAATTTATAAACATTATATTCTACCCATTACAAATACATAGCTTTAATTTTTTAAAACAATTTAAATAAGTGAAACTATTAACTGATATTTTTGGTTTTATTCAATTACATTGAAAGTTTTTGAAGAATAATAATTCATGGAACATTTTACAGATCTATCCCTTGCTTTCAGAAACAGCAAGTCACTTTGCAAGTGAAGGGTTCACTCTGAACTGGACACAACACACTCCATGTAACCAAAGGATCTTTATTCATGGGGGTCAGTGCAAGTGGATGCTCAGAGGGAGGTGGGGCAGAGCATGGGATTTTATAGGGTCTGAGGTAAAAATGCATTGTGAATTGGTTATTTCAGGTTGGTGTGTCAGGTAAGAATTGATGGTCTGGCTGTAAGGCCCTTGAAGTCACTTCTAGGAGTTGAAAGTTAACTCAGGAGGTTAGGGTTAACTTGGACGGGAAACTCGGGCAGGAAACTGCCTGGGCAGGGACTGACATAGGCTTTAGAGAAGGGAGGACCCAAACTGGGTTTGGGGAGGGCTGTTGCTACCTTACAGCAAGTAACATAAATGTAATTGATAAAATAATTTATGTTTCTTTGGTTATTATGATATGTCAAATTTGACTCTGCCTTTTTTGAATGTTATATAAAATCATAGTTTATTTCCTAATCTAATTGTTCCTTCAGGAATCTTATTGACAATTACAAGTGCCACTGCTTTAACAGATCAAAGTTTCTTCCAACTGAAATTAATGAAAATTGCCTAAGAACCACAATAACTTAGGAAATATTTTATAATGTGCTATTTCCATCAACAGTCAACCAGTAAATCATAGTTTTACTGCAATGTAGTCAAGGAAAGCACTTTAGGAAATAAATGTAATCAGTCATGAGTTATGAGTTCCTATATTCTATCACTCATCCCAAATCATCATTATGTAGAGAGAAGATTTATACAATAGGCTATAATAAATAAATTCAGTGGGTTTTGATACTTTTCTGAATTTCAATTATAGTTAAACCATGGGTTTTCACAAATATTTGTACTAATTTGTCATAAAGGTGTATTTGTCATTATATATGAAAACAGCACATACTTTAACAGTTTTTTAACAAGACTGATAATTGTAAAAAAAATTAAGCATAGAAAATGTTGGCCTCTATTCATATTCTTGCTTTACAGGCCTCAAAATGTTAGAGGTAATTGTAAGATAATTGTTATAGTTTAGTTTTCAAACTAAAGCTTTCCCCAGAAGGAACATGCTATCCTTCTTCCATTCTTGAAAATCATCACTCAAGGGAGCCTGCTCTTCATTTGCTCATAATTACTTAGAAGATATTGGTAAAGAAAAAAAATATCCAATGATACTTGTTAAAGCAAGTATCAAGAAAGAAAGTAACAAGAAAGATTTTATTCAAGATCATCACAGTAAGTACAGGGGCCACCAAATGGAATATTGGACCAGGGGAGAGAGATTGGACCCAATTTCTCTAGATATACCACTTTGCTCTCCAGATATACCATTGGCAAGTGCAAATTTGTAGCCAAGGATCAGTGTAGAGATCAGTGGATGAAGAATTACAAAGAGCAAATACCAGAGACAAAGCAGATTTTTGGCTAAATCTACTTAAATGAATTTCTGCTGAACACAGACCAGAGTGATCAGACATCACCCAGGGAATACAGAGAATGAGGAACTCAATCACATATCAATGGTGGGGTTTCTTTCTATACACTGACATATCAAGTTTCTTGATGAAAATTTACTTCTCCAAGAAGTGTCCAGATAGGTGTAGGAGAAAGTTCAGGTGTCTAACTAAAGTCTGATTAAGTAAAGAATATTCTAAGATAGGAAAATAAATCTACATGGAAAACTTCTGAATTACAGGGTTAAAAGGAGATGATGCTGAAAGCATTTTGAAATACAGAACTATCTAAACACAATCTAAGATAATTGTTATAATTTTTATCTGAAATGTCCCTCAAATGCTCATGTACTTAAGGGCTTGGTCCCTAGCTGGCAGCCCTGTTGAGGGGGCAGAAACTTTAGGAGATGGTAAGGAGGTGGGTCACAGGGGAGGTGCCTTCGAACAGTAATCTTTTGTCCCTGGCCCATCCCCTCCCACCTCTCTTTCTCTCTGGAGCAGCTTTGCTCCACCACACCCTTCCACCATGATGTTCTGCTTCACCACAGACTCAGAAGCAATGGGGTCAGCTGACAAGGGACTGAAACCTCTGAAGCTCTAAGTCAACATTAATTTATCTCCTTTAAGTGCCTTCTCTCAGATATCTCATCACAGTAAGAAAAAGCTGGCTGATACAGTAATCACAGCATTTGCTTTTTCCTTGGGCCAGAATTTATAATTTAAGAATTTCCAATTTCCCACTTTGTTTATTGGATGCTGTACCTTGTGATAATCATTCCACGGAGGCAGTGACAATCTTGATCAACATAAAGACATACTTTGCTTAAAAAGAGAGACACAGAATTCTATTAACAAGGTTGATTAACAAGGAAACTTTAAAAACAAATAAACTTTCCTTATGTGGGTGGTACAGAAAGTTGTACCTCTGCCTCGCCTGGCAAATGGATGGCTGCATTTAATGTCTCTTCTTATTGTTCCTCTAGCAATCTGGGAAGGTGAGCTGTTATTTGAGCCTTATTTTCTGGCCTCCCACAATCTATGATCCAAGAGCGTTAAAGTTGCTTAAAGACCAGGATCCCTATAAAACTATTTCTCAAAGTCTTAATGTTTCTTTGGCCCTTGCTACCTTTCCTCTTCTGATTATTTTTCTTTCTGATTATCACTGTTGATACCCACAACCTTCACTGACACTATTCTAAACCAGTCCTTTGATTTTAAGCTATATGTCAATGGTACAATTGTATTATAATTATAAAAAAATGATTGCATCACTTAAACAAATTACAATTATCCATTGGGTCATGTCATCATGTGTTGTTAATTTCCTCAAACCACTGGGCCACACCAAAATATTTCAACACCTACTGTGTGCCAAGTACCATGATAGACATTGTTGAAAATATTAAGTATGGAAATTACTTTTAAAATCCTTCCTGTTTTCTTTCCTTACCTTCTAGAAAATACACTCAGTAAATAGAGCTTCTGTTTCATATAATTATATCACTTTGAAGAAGACTGAATGAGGAAGAGCAACATTTTCTTACCAAGCAGTGACTTTTTCAGTCAGTGTCATCTCTATTTCTCATCCTTTAAAACATTAATCTGGAAAAATGGTTTCATCAATAATGCACATTCTTTATCAAATGTATATGACTGAAAAACAATAAGACTGAAGCAAAATAGAATACGTTTTCTTTGGGACCAATTCTGGTTTTCTCCTTAATTATGATCAGCAGTGACTTTAGAACAAAACCTGCTCTGTATTCATACTACCTACAAAAAGAAAATGGGATTTTATTGAATTTGATAGTAATTTATTTTTCCAAGAAAACAGCCATTTAAAAATCCCTATAAGCACCATTAAATTATTTTACTACCAACAATAAATGTCTTTTGATTCTAGATGCAATGGATGTAGATAGATACAAGGGAATTGAATTTTATAATTATGCCTTTTAGGGCACAGGCCTAGTAAATCTCAATGTATGAGTCATTCTGAAAACCATTTTCATCTACTTCAGAATGTAAATGTTTTTATTAAATTATTCATTAAATATTTTCACAGTAATTGTAATTTGCTCCTCAGAGTTAAATGTTAATGCTGAAAAAATGTAAATACCACCAACCATTCAGATATGAAAAGTAACCAGTACTTTTTAAAGTAACCACTTTAAAAAGTTTTGTGACACTCAATGGGAATTATGTTTCTTAAAAGAAATTTGCTGTTTGTGTTGAGAATAAAATTCAAAACCTATAATGGCTCAGGTTCATAAATAAGAAAAGACTAGTATGCTGATAATATTTGCAAAAGTCAGCTCTCTCTAATGATCTTTTCTGGCTGGAACAATTCAGGGTGCCTTTTTGTCAGGGGAAAATAAAACTTCATCTGACCATTTACATGACAGCTGCAGGCACCAATTCAATCAACTACCTCACACGTGCTGCTATCACTGGAGAGGTATCCTAAGTCCCTAAGACTACACAGCACCCCAGGGAGATATGTAGTGGCATTCCTTCTTGTCCACAGATTGTTTTTATTAGTAAATATTGGTAATAAATTAGGTATGTGATCAGTATATTTTACATATTACCAAATGACTCATAAGAAACAAATAGAAGAAATGCATGGTAAGCACTCATATCATATAGCCCTGCAGTTCTCAAAGCATGGTCTGTATACCTTTAAAGGAAATAAGATCCTTTCAGAAGGTTCAGGAGATAAATTTATTGTTATGATAACATTAGGACATTATTTGATTTGTACATGGGATCAATATCTGTATTTATGATGCAAAAGCAATAGTGGGTAAATGTTCTAACATTTACATCAGGGCACCAAACTATACTTTTCTTTTTAATATTATTTTCTTTCCTTTTCTTTATTTTTTGGTGTTTTTGCCTTGACCCACTTCAGAGAAAGAAAAATCAGTTTCACTCAAAAATATTCTTGACGAAAGAGTGAATATTATTCATCCTACTAAATGTGTATACCAGAATACATGTGTTTTTGATATATTTGATATGATGAAATGGAAGACATATACAAAGCACTTCTGTAGCATGTCAGAAAGTCCAATGACCATCTGAAAGAAAACGATTTGTGCCACTGTTTAAAATGGGGATAGAATAGCCTTTTTTTTTTTTAATGGTACAGTATTTTTACTATTGAAAATAAGTTTAAGAGGGCTGAGCATATAGTCCAGTGGTCTGACAGATGTCCCTCAACTTACAACAATGTAACATCCCAATATCATAAGTTTCAAATGTCTTTAGAATGCCTGACCTTTTGAACATCACAGCTTAGCAGTACAGTAGTGCACTAAAGAGTGTTGATTGATTCCCTCCAAGACCATGTAGCTGACAGGGAGCTGCAGCTCACTGCCATTGCTCAGCATCAGAAGAAAAGACTGTACCACATATCAACAACCTAAATGATCAAAATGATCAAAATTTAAAACTCAAAGTGCAGTTTATTTGGAATACACATCATCCTTACACCTTCATAAAGTTGAAAGATCATAAGCTGAACTATCTATGTATGTATTTGTGTGTATGTGAAGAGAGAGAGAAATAGAAAGAGAGTGAGAGAGAGAGAGAGATTGATTTCTTAAAAGTAATTGGTTCACAGGATCATGGAGGCTTAAAAAGTCCCCCAAACTACCACAGACAAACTAGAGAATCAGGGGGGTCAATGGTGCAATTCTAGGCCATGTTCATAGACCTAAGAACCCAGTACAAGTTCCAGACAGTCACAGTACAACAGCAAGAGAAGACCTATGTTGCAGCTGGAAGACATGCAGAGAGAAAGCGAACTCCCCCTTACTCAGTCTGAGGTTTTACTCAGGCCTTCAGTGGATTAGATGAGGCCCAGCCACATTGGTGAGGTGGGGAGTTTGCAGCCTGCTTTATCAAGTCTATTGATTCAAAAGTTAATCACCATATAAACACCCTAGACACACCCAGAATAAGATTCTACAAATATCTGGGCATCTTAAGCTGTGGTCCAGTCAAATTGTCACATAAAATCAATTATCACCAGTACTTCACATTCACCAATGTTCTATGCTCCCCTCCCCCAAAAATCCATTGGGTTTTCAGTGTAGGGAGTACATATGATTTTTAGACAGAATATTTGATTAAAATATTAATTCATAGGGACTTTTCTATGGCCTTTAAAATCCTTCTCTGAGTCTCTGCCAACTCACATACACAGGAACACATACACACATAGGCATCTGAAAGATCTTCCCTCAGGAATTTTTAACAGATAATAAGAGCAGTTTGAAATAATTTTTGGCTCTTTCTCTCTTCTGTAAAAGGCAAAGCACATTGAATAGATTATGCTAGCTTACTCATGGTGGGAGATAAGAATGAGAAGGGACAGGAGGGCAAGAAGAGAGCTAGAGAGAAGATGCCCCTAGGTGGGAAGCTGTGCAAAGAAAAGGTAAGGAGGGATCAACCCTGTCACCACCAACCACTAGAAAGTGGGATCCCACATATGAAGGCATGTATTAACATATAATATAAACTTAACAAATACAAATATATAAACCAACTATTTTCAGACATTGTATCTTAAGCAACACCCAGGGTTGCCTTCTCTAAGAGAAGGGACAGAAATTAGTTGAGCCAACAATAGCTGCGCTTTCTGCCTAGAGGCATTTTCCAGCAGGGAACCCAGGAGATAGGAACCAAAGAAGGGAGCTGTACCCCTGAGGAGGAAAGGGTCAGACCGTCACTGGCGTGGCTGAGGCAGCAGCAGGATTTGCATAAAAATGTACCAGAGATGAGGCTACTGCATAGGAAAAAAAGATCTAGAAAGCTTCACAGGGAGACCTAAATACCTGCTCTGCTTATACTGGGTGTGGCCACTTTAGGAATGCCTCCACAAAGCTTAAAAGCAAATCTTTTGAAGCATTTAATGAATGTGACAAATATAAAAATATATTTGAGGCTAGCAATGAAAAATAAAATACTAATTCCCAGTAAGAGTTCTTTGAGTATTTAGATCTATTCATAAATATGTTCATATTCCAACATATAGACATTTTTGTTATTCTTGCATTATTGAACTCTAACTTGCATTATTGAACTCTAACTTAATTGCATTGTGTTAAGATAACATGGTCTGCATGAAGTCTGACTTATTGAAATATGTTGAAATTTATCCTATCCTGTTATTAGTTGTAGCTAATAATTCTTTTCAAGCAAACTTATTGTGTGCTTGAAAAGAATGCTTATTCTCCAATTACAATTTTTTGAACTCCATATTTTGCCAAGATGTATTGCAGCTCAATTGTTGTTTGAGTTACAGAAACCTTCACTAATCTTTTATTTGATTCATTATCACGGAAAATTATACCCTAAATTCTCCCCCTATGATATTGAGGATGTTGAGTTGTTAAAATATTCCACTTTTTTTTTACATATTTTTTCATTGATTTTATTTGGTATGTGCAAGTTTCGTATTAGCACAAAATTGATTTTTTTGTATTTTTCGTTTGCACTTCCTGTTTTAGAATTTTGTATAAGTGGGATGGTAGGTTATGTATCCATTTTGGCATGAGCTATATACCTGCATGTTGTCTTTCACACATTTTTTTGAATCTCCTGCCAATTGGCACTCACACAGCAGTACATGAGATTTTCAGGGTTTCCGTATTTTCACCAACATTTTGGTCTTTTATATTTTAGACATTCTGGTGGGTGAAGTCAGCGTTATCACATTGTGGTTCTATTTTACCATTTTCTAATGCTAAATGGAACACCCTTTAACATGTTTGTCAACCATTTGCATATCTTCTTTATAAATAAATAGCACCTCTTTAAGACTTTTCTAAATTTTACTGTTAAGTTGGCATTTATTTAAAAGATTTGTTGCATAAGCCTATATATATTCTGGATATGAGTCTTTCTTAGGGCAATCAGGTTACATTTAACAAATTAATACTGTCTTTTGATAAAAATAGCTCTTAATTTTTCAGTTAGTCAATTTCATCAAACTTTTTCTTTGATTAGGAAGCATTTCAATGTCCTATTTAAGAAATATCTGTTTATCTTACAAGAATGTAATATATTCTAATAAGTTACATTCATGAACTGTGCTTTCCAATATAGCAGTAACCAATAGTCACATATGGCTATTAAATTTCAATTAATTAAATTCAAATTTAAAGTTCTATTACTCAGTTACACTATCCAAATTTTGAATCCTTGGGAGCCATGGCTAGCTAGTGCTTCCATGTTGGAAGGCACTGAAATAGAATATTTTCATCACTGCAGAAAGTTATATATAATAATACTATTCTATATCCTTTTCATATTTAGATTTACAGATTGGTGTGCTTGATTTAAAGTAAGGATTAAGATTCCTTTTTCCACATGTTAGCTGTCCAATTAACATTATTTCTTGAAATACTACCTTTCCTCACTGTTCATTGAGGTCACCTTTACTATAAATAAGGTGAACACACATGGGTGATCTTTTTGTGGACCTTCTAGATCTAATCCATTGGTCTGTTTTTCTATCCAGAGGGCTAAAATCATGCTATTTACTTAGTATAGTTTTACTGAATGTCTTGATACCTCATAGTATGGAAATATGGGAACTCCTTTACTTCTTTTTCTTCTTCAATATGATATTGGTTATTCTTAGTCCTTGCATTTTATACAAACGTTAAAATCAGCTTCTCAAATTCAAAATGTATTTTTTAGAATTTTTATTGGAATCTTGTTGATTGCACTAATTTCAATAGGGAGAAATAATAGGTTTCCTATATAATCATACCAATCAACACTGTCTTTTCAGCCTCTCCTAATAATAGTTTATAACTTTTAATTCAGAGCTCAAATGCTAGTCAGCTTCCAATTACTGTAATAAATACCTAAGAGAATTGACTAAATAAAATAAAATGTGCACTTCAGCTCACAGATTTGGAAGTTGCACTCCATGACTGGTTGACTCTGTTGCTTTTGGTTCTGTGGGAAGGCAGCAAGCCATGGTAGGAGCCATTCAACTCATGGTGGGGAAGTGCTATGGTATGAATGTATATCCCTGGCCTCAGTTCATATGTTGGAGCCCAGTACCCAATGCCATGTGCATTAGTCAGGGTTCTCTAGAGGAACAGAATTGACAGGAAGTATGATTATAAAAAGGTTAGGTTGGCTTATGCGACCAGAAGCTAGATAGTCCACAATGGCCATCTGCAGGCTGGAGAGTTGGAAGAACCAGTAGCTGCACAGTCCAAGAGGAGGAAGGCCCAGAACAAGGAGGATAAACAACACTGCCCTAGTCTGAGACCATTTCTTGAAAATCCCTGGAGAATCACTGACAGAGTTTGCTTTGGAAGAGTGAAGAAGCAAGAGTCTGATATTCTCAGACAATTGAAGCAGCTATCCAGAACCTGTTCAAGAAGAATTGACCTTGCATCTGCTGCTGCTTCCTTGTTCTTTTTATTCCCTCCAAGCCACCATTCCATTGGATGGTGTTGCCCACACTTAGGGAGAGTCTCCACTTCAATTGGCTCTCCTACATGCCAATCATTCCTAGACACACCCTCATTGACACACCCAGAAGCATCCTAATCATCAGCATCTCTTAATCCAATCAAATTGACAATTCAAAGTAACCATTACAGCATGGTATTAATAGATGCAGCTAGGAGGAAGTGATCATTGTGAAGACTCTGCCATCATGAATTGAGTTAAGGTCCCTACAAGAGGTTTGGGGGAACTCCCTTGCCCCTTCTGCCATGTGAAGACACAGTAAGAAGCACAATGTCTGAATCCTAGAGCAAGCCCTTACCAGATACTAAATCTGTCAGTACCTTGACCTTAGACTTTCCAGCCTTCAGAACTGTAAGAACCAAATTTCTGTTACTTATAAATTTTGTCATCTAAAGTGTTTTGTTACAATAGCTTGCATGGATTAAGACAAATGTAAATAAAATTCAGAGAAAAGGAAAGGTAATGACCTGGTAGATACCTTAATTTTACTAATGCTCTGAAATAATCGATATGAAAAATGAAATTATCTTGAATTGCAGCAAATTATAAGGGGAAATAATAAGACAAAGAAGGAGACAATGAATCCCTGATGACCAGTTCCTTCTACTCTCTAAGACCTTAAACCACAGCCTAAGCTGTACCATCCAAAATAGTAGCCATTAGCCCTCATGTGACTACTTTAGTATTAATTTTATATTAATTAAAATTAATGTTTACTAACAATTAGATATCAATTTAATCTTCATTTAGTTACATATTAAACTCAAATTGAATTAAAACAAAAAATTTATTTCTGCCATAACATGAATCTATTTAAAATGCTTGACAGCCATATATTCAAGAACATTTTCATCAGTACAGAATGTCTTACTGGGCAGCACTGGCCTTGGGACTGTAGGTCCTCTACTTGGAGCCCCCTTTGTCTCCAGAGGATGTTACATGGATTCTAGAAGGGGCAAGATCAGAAACCTCATGCCTACCCTCTTGAGTCAAAAGTTTGAAGGGGATAAAATGAGGAAGAAAGTCAAAGAGGATGCTTTTATTTGAAGAGATTGTCTGAGACAGAACTAAACTATGAGGGGTGAAATAAAAGGAAAAATAGAGACTGTGGCCCCATCAATCCAGAGCTGTGTGGTTAATCCCTGGTGCAAACATGCTTATCCAACAACATGGGGCAGATTGAGAGCATGAGGAAAGCAAGGTGATAGAGTGCAGAACCTCTCTTTTATATGTGCAAAGGGTGAGTTGTTCATGACTCAGGCAGGAGGAACTGGAAGATTATTAAACTTTTGGTACATATGTCTCATTTTTAGAGTTCTCTATTTATCCTCTGAGGCAGCTACTTTTAGATTATGGAAATTGACATGATGGTATAAGATAGAAACTAAAATGCAAATATAGAACTGCCATTTAAGAGCTCTTTCATGATAGTTAGGTATATTGAGAAAAATTATGACAGATATTGCCAAGCAATGTATGCCAGTGATGTTTGCAGTTTCCACATTGAAATGAAACTGCTCCCAATAACATTTTTCTTGTAATTGCTTTCTCTCTCTGAAATTCCAATTTTGTTAATATAATTTTAAAATATCTCACTAAACAAAAAGGCTTAAAAAGATTTTTTTTTTTTTGAGAAGCCAAGATCCAAGGTCCTGGAAGGTTAAAGGAGCATCAATTTCTGCCAAAACCACCAACAACACTGTGTATCTGGAAGCATCTCTGGCCTGCCTGAGCAGGGAAACTTGTCTGGACTTCTCTGGAGAGTTGCTTTAGATATCTTGGGTTTTCCTTTTTTGTAAACCCCCTTTCACAGGAAAAAAAGTATAATACATTCTGATGATGCCCACTATCCATTATAATTTATCTATTTCAGAATTTATATGGAGGAAAATTGTATAAAAAGCTCATATATAAAGAATATAAACTCAAAGAAATAACCAAACTTTTTCATGAACAATGAAATTGTAACTGATACTTTCTAAAAGGATCTTTCTAGATAAACTGACATAACCTTACTATCAGCATTTATTTTCCTTCAGAAGTGCAAATGCTTTTATCTAATGATACATTGTGTGTGAGTCATCATTCTGCTACTTAGAGGAGGAAAAAAAGCTGAAAACATAATTTAGTGTTAAGAACAAAAGGAGTTTCTATGGCAAGTTGTCAAAGACTTATTTCCTTCCTTTTCTTTCTACTTTTTATATACTTCAAGACATCACGACTTACCTAAAGGAAGCAGTTAATAAAAGAGCTTAGGGATTGTGTCACTTCTAGGATGTATAGGGTCCCTGGAAAATATCTGTTTGGGGACCCTTAGCTAAAATAGTTTGAGTTTCCCAATATAAAAAAGCAACTAACATTCAAGTGATCTATTATTACATGATCCTGGGGGAAAAAATAATGCCCTGTGTAGCAGGAGAGAGAGATTTGCCAGACAGACCTCTGGAACCAAGCTAATGACTTCATAGCTATGACATTTAGAGTTCCTTAGGATATCTGATCAACCCCAGGCCTGGAATCAACCAAGGAAAGAACCATAAGTGGGGAAACTGGCTGTAGTGCTGCCACCTCTCCCTCCTGGGTCCTAAACTAGGCTCAGGGGTCTCCTAGACCCTAAACAGGGGTTTAAAATAATTTCCAGGTAGGCCCAATAAAGCACTGGGTTTCTCAAGGACCAGGCAATCATAAGAATGCAGAAAGGATACAACTTGCCTGAGGGAGTTACAGCTTATGCAGTATTTGTATCTCTGTGACTGCTTATTTCACTCAGCATAATGCCCTCAAAATTCATTCATGTCATTGTATACTGCAGAATTTCCTCCATGTCATTGTCACTGCAGAATTTCCTTTTTTCTAAAAGATGAACAATATTCCATTTTATGTTTATACCACATTTTCTTTATTCATTTATCTGTGCTTGAACTCTTAGACTATTCCCACATCTTGGTTACTTTACATAGTGCTGGTATGAATGCAGAAATGAAGATATCTCTTTCATATCCTGACTTCAGTCTTTTGCAAATATTCAGAACTGAGATTGCTGGGTCACATGCTGGTTCTGTTTATTTCTTTTTTTTTTAGACAATTTTACATTGTTTTCTATCATGTGTGTGTAGTGCTGGGGATTGAACCCAGGTCTTGTGTATGCCAGGCAAGCACCCTACCAACTGAGCTATATCCCCAGCCCTTACATTGTTTTCTATAGTGGATACCATTTATCATTTTGCATTCCCACCAACAGTGTCCAAGCATTGCAATTTCTTCAAATCCTTGTCAACATTTGTCCTTTGTGTTATTGATAATAACCATCCTAGCAGAAGTTAAGTGATATTTATGTTTTCGTTTGCATTTCCCTGATGATTAATGATGTTGAACATTTTTGCATATACCTGCTGGTATTTGTAAGACTTCTTTGGAAAAATATCTCTCCAACTACTTAGCCCATCTATTAATTGGTTTACTATCTTTTTATATTGAGTTCTTTATATACTTTGGATATTAATTCCCTATTGGATACACAGGATGCATACATTTTCTTCCATCCTGTAATTTTGTGTTTTTTAAAAAACTCTGTCTACTGTTCCCTTTGCTGTGCAGAAGCTTTTTAATTTCACTGTGGGAGCATGTGTCCCCAGGGCCCGGCCATGCACACCTTCTCCCAAGGTGTAGGCCCACCCCAAGGGGGTGGCGTGGGCGCTACCTTCTCTGCATGGCAGCGGGTAGCCGTGGGCCTCCGGGGAAAGGAGGTGGAGCAGGGAGAAGCAGGACCAGCCCACATGGGGGGGCCACCACTGGGGGAAGTTTCCCCAAAGTAGGAGAAAACGCTAGCAAAAAGAGGCCGAAAGCAAAGAGGACAGAAAAAAAAAAACTATGAAGACTGTGAGAGGAGGAAGAAGAATGAGAGTTTGGGTCTCAGGAGAGATAAAAACACAGAAATGGTTAGGATCAGGATATGCAGTGCTCTGTGAGTACCTTCCGTGGTTTTTTTTTTGTTTTGTTTTGTTTTGTTTTGTTTTTTGGTACTGGGGATTGAACTCAGGGGCACTCGACCACTGAGCCACATCCCCAGCCCTATTTTGTGTTTTATGTAGAGACAGGGTCTCACTGAGTTGCTTAGCGCCGTGGTTTTTTATGGCGGTTCCAGTCAGCAGGTTGTTCAGACCCTTGTGTGATGCCAGATGAAACAGGAAGTGGAAGTATGTTCCCTGACCTAACTTTATCAAACAAAGACAAATAGACACAGAGTATAATCACAAAAAAGCTGGTGTTACCTTCACCAGCAAGACAAGAAAGGCAGGGGACTGCCATGAGGTCACTTACCAGGGGGGCAAGCAAGCCCTGGAGCACGTTGGGCGCCAAAATGTTGTTTTATGTTGTGCCTTGTGTGAGTCTGCCAATGAGTTAGAGTTCCGGGGGGGGGGGGGAAGAAAGGAAGAGGCCCTCAGGGAGGATGGAGTGGGGTCCCCTGGGATGAGATATGGGATGGTCAGTCCACGGAGTCACTTCACCTAGACTCCGGGGGCTGGTAAGATTGCTCTGCCAGAGCGAGATGCAGAGCCCATTTATTCCAGAAATTACAACAGCTTATGTATGATCCTCGGACCAATCATGGCCCCGAAGTCACAAACAACGGGGCACTGCTCTGTCAAGTGTGCGGTCCATCAGCATAGAATGGGGAAAGAAGGAGGGGAGGGGTTGAAGGTATGGGGAGTGCTCCTACAGAATGCATCCATTTTCTTCCATCCTGCAGTTTTTTTTAAACTGTTTACTGTTTCTTTTGCTGTGCAGAAGCTTTTTAAGTTGATGTAAATCCAATTTGTCTATTTTTACTTTTCTTGTCCATGCTTTTAGTATTATGTCATCAAATCAATAAAAGACCAAGGTCAGGAAGCCTTTCCCCTGAGCATTCTCTTCTAGGAATTGTATAGCTTCAGTACTTAATCCATTTTGAGTTGATTTATGTTTATGGTGTAAGATAAGGTTATAAATTTACCCTTTTGCATGTATACATCCAGTTTCTCCCCACATTATTTGTTGACAAGATTATCCTTTTCTTATCTATTCTTAACACCCTTTTCAAAAATCAGTCAACCTTACATGCATAGTTTTATTTGTAAAAATGAGAGATAATTTTGAAAGAAGCAAGAGAAAGGTGACGTGCCATGTATAAAGGAAACTTCATTATAAAATGCCAACAAATAATGCTATACCTAGAAAAACTGTCCTTCAAAAATGTAAAGATGTCCCCAAACAAGAAAACTGAAGTAGTTTATCCCTTCTAGATTTTCACTATAAGAAATAGTGAAGAGTTCTTCAAATTGAAATGAAAGGTTGCTAAATAAGCAATATAATAACTTAATAAAAGTATGAAACATTAATATAAGTAGGTATATATACAAACATGTAATACTGTATTACTCTAATAATTAAGATAAATTACTTTTTTTTGGCAACATTGGGGATTGAACCCAGGGCCTCACACAGTGTTCTGCCACTGAATTTCACCCCCAGATCTGAAAAATAACTTGTAATTCCAATACATGACCCAGTGATGCTTTTGCTAGTAATTCATTTGGAATTTCCCAAATGAAATGAAATCAGCATCTTGTTGAGATATCTGAGCTCCTATTTTTACTATACCATTATTTACCACAGCGAAGATACAGCAACAACTTAAGTGTCTATCAGTGGATGAATATATAAAGAAAATGTGGTATATACACAATGTAATACTACACAGCCTTTTAAAATGCATTTGTTGAAGAGCCTCCACATCTTTCATAATGGCTGTACCACTGTACATTCCCATTAAAAGAGTACAAGTGTTGCCTTTTCTGCACTCTCTAATCACACTTGCTATCTCCTCTCTTCTTATAATCTCCATCTAGAAAGAAGACAGGTAAGTGTATTTAGTTGGGTACTTTGATATTACCACCATATTTTAATAAATACTGATTCTGTTAGTAATTTAGATGGAAATAATAAAGAGGCAACTAACATTTTTTTCTACAGAGTGATTTCAATGTCTAAAACTGTAGAATATTATAAAGTTCAAATCTTGAAGCAAAAACTCTAGAGTATAAAATAATTTTACCAATATAATCAAATAAATGAATTCAGTACTTACTAATTCCAGGTTATGAGAAAGAATTAAACTGTCAAAAAATTTCTTTATCTTTCATTATCTGGAGACAATATATATTATTTAATTTCTGAATTTGATAAAGAATAAAAGTTTATGTATAAATTTAACAAAAGGAAAGTATTATGCACTGGTAAGGCTTTCATTATACTATAAAAGTAGATTAGTCTAAAATAACAGAAATGTAAAGAAAATGGTTTGTTTTCTCTACTGTAAATAAAATTTGGACTGTGGGGGGGGTTGGGGCTTGGATTGCAGTTGCTAGATGTCAGGGATAAAAGTGTTTCTATGATCCCACTTCATTGATTGTAGTGTGTTAGTTACTTCCTGGTCCAAAAAAGGCTCCTCAAACTCCAGTATTTTTTAGATACTTTGGAATCGAAACCTTAGAAATTAAACTACAATATTTGAAATGAAATATTCACTGGAGGGATTTAACAATTGATTAGAGATGAGAAGGGAAAGAGTAAGTGAATCTGAATATAGATTAATAGAAATTATTTAATGTACAGAATAGTGAGAAAAAATAAGAGTTGTAGAACCCTTTTTAGATATGATTAAAGCATGTAATATTAGATTAATTTGAGTTCCATTATCAGAGAAAATATAAAGAATAGACCAAAAAAAGGTTCATTTGAAAAACAGTGGCAAAAAAATCTCCCAATTCAGTTACACATATTTTCAAATTCAGATCTCATGCAGAATCAACATGTAGAAGATCAAACTGAGACATTATTTTCAAACCAATGAAAGACCAAGCTAAAAATCAAATGAGAAATGAGAAACTAGATAAGATCATTTCAAAACTCTATTCAAAACTCTATTCTAGAGGGAGTGGTCAGAGTCCACAATACGACCAACATCTCTCCTTTTTAATGTTGTTGTTGTTTTAAAGAATATTGTGTGTGCTTATTTATTTGTAGAATCTATAAGCTTTGGTAACATTTGAGGTTTATAATGTTTTGGGATACAAAAGATCATAAAATGGTTACTATGATGAAGTAGATTAACAAGTCTATTATCTCATCTGGTTACTTTTTTGGTGAATAGAGCAGCTAACATCTATGTATTTAAGAAAAATCTCTAATAAAATACAATTTATTAACTTTAGTCCTCATTCTATACAACAGATCTCTAAGCTTATTCATTGTATACATCTGCTCTTTACATAAACATGAGACAGCAGCTATCTTTACAAGGTGGTATTTTCATTTCACACACACATACAAATAGGATTGCTGGATCATGTGGTCATTCTACCTTTAATTTTTTTTAGGAATCTCCACTTTGTTTTTCATAATGGTTGTACCTGTTGGCCTCTTTTTGTTTGTTTGTTTGTTTGTTTGTTTGGAGAAATGTCTATTCAGGTCCTTTACTGATTTTTTTTTTAAATTTTATTTTAGCCCCACCATTGGAGAGGCCTGGACTCATAACACTGGCCCACTGGCATGGTGAACAATACTGTACCTGCGGGGGAGAGGACCACTGCACTGCAGCTTCCTATCCACCAACATGAGGCCCCACCCAAACTGCCTCTATCTTGGGACACTGCAGCCACCAATATAGCCCTTCCCAGGTGGTAATCTACACCACAGACAACAAACAGGGAAGACTGCTTGTTTTAGCACCACGAGCCACCACTAAGCAGGCCACCCAAAGCCAGCACACAGCCTATCCTTCCAGCCCCACCTCTGAAAGCAGTTGCCTCCAACTTGGGGCACCTACATCACCACCTGAGGTTAACTCCACTGTTGCCTCCACCATCTTTAGTTGGACCAACTTCTATTTAAGAACATCGACTGGGCCCAGAAGCCCAATATCAAGGTACCTATAGGCTTAATGCTACTGGTGACACCAACTAGGAATGTGGCTACTTCAATGAAGAAACAACAATTGAGACCTGGAAGACCATCACCAAGATCCATGAGGACTGGATGCACCAGAGGTATCCAGAGGTATCTTCTAAGTGTGCTAACAGACAATATACTGTTCCAGAGGCAACAGGGAGCCTTGCATGGGGTCACCTCTCTTTTCCTTTTTTTTTTTCCTGCTAACAGCCAACTTGTTTTGATTCCCCTTTCACTAGTCCTATAATCTAATACCTCCATATTTGAACACCCTACATCATAAAAATCACACCCTAACCACCACTCCACCAGTACTGTCTCTGTGTCCATCATTGGAAAGTGTAAAACCTATGCAAATCTACTGGATATATGGTAGAAGATAACTGAACTCATCATTTCTGTTTATAGCAAAAACTAAAAATGTCTAAATAGGAGCTAATTGATTTGTGGCTGCATTTTGGTTGCATTGGGCACTGAAAACATTGATCTACCCCTTAAAGGTGAGGTATTGGTAATTTGTACAGACACTTCAAGATTTCAGGGTAGAAACTGCAATACTTCAGATCTGCACTGCAAGAAAGGAAGGTTAAGCAGCTCAGTGAGACCCTGTCTCTACATAAAACACAAAAGAGGGCTGGAGATGTGGCTCAGTGGACAAGTGCCCCTGAGTTCAATCTCCAGTACCAAATTAAAAAATTTAAAAAGTGGAAGGCACATAGACAACATGAAAAAACAAGGTAGGAAAGAGCCCCAAACAAACCAAGATACTACAACAATAGAATCCATTGACAGTGCACTAGAGGAAATGTCATAGAAGGAGTTCAGTACATAATTAAAATGATCTGCAAATTAAAGAAGGACCTCAGTGAGCAAATACAGGCAAAAATTGATCACTCCAACAAAGAAATAAGGAAGCAAATACAGGCAACCATTGATCACACCAGAAAAGAGAGAAGAGATCAAATACAGATAGCAAAAGATTACTTCAAGAAAGAGATAGACATTCTGAAAAAAAGAAAAAAACAGAAATCCTTGAAATGAAGGAAATAATAAACCAAATAAAAAAACACAATAGAAAGCACCACCAACAGACTAGATCACTTGGAAAACAGAACATCAGACAATAAAGACATAATATATAATCTCAAAAATAAAGCTGACTATGCAGTGAAAATGGTAAGAAATCATGAACAGACTATCCAAGAATTATGGGATAACATCAAAAGACAAATCTAAAATTTTTCAGGATAGAGAAAAGCAGAGAGTTTCAAAACAAAGGAATGCACAACCTCTTCAATGAAATAATATCAGAAAATATCCCAAACATGAAGAATGAAATGGAAAACCAAATACAAGCGGCTTACAGGACACCAAATGTACAAAATTACAACAGATCTACACCAAGTCACATTATAATGAAAATGCCTAGCATACAGAATAAGCATAGAATTTTAGAACCTCAAGGGAGAGAAATTAGATTACATATAAGTGGAGACCAATTTGAATCTCAGCAAGTTTTTCAACCCAGACCCCCAACCAAAAAATTAAGCTTCATATTTGATGACATAATTAAAATCTTTCATAATAAACAAAAGGTAAAAGAATTTACAGCAAGAAATCCTGCACCACAGAACATTCTTGGCAAAATATTTCATTAGGAGAAAATGAATAACAACAATAAAAATCTGCAAAGGGAGGAATTACACTAAAGGAAAGATCAATCAAAGGGGAAACCAAGTCAAGTTAAAAACCAAAAATAAACCAAAATGACCAGGAATACAAATCTTATTTCAATAATAGCCCCAAATGTGAATGGCTTAAACTCATCAATTAAAAGACAGACTAACACATTGGATTTAAAAATGGACTCAACAATATGCTGCCTTCAAGAGACTCATCTCACAGGGAAAGACATCCACAGACTGAAAATGAAAGGATGGTAAAAAATGTTTCACTCACATGCACCACATAAACAAGCAAAGTTTTCCATCCTCATAGCAAATAAAGTGTACTTCAAACCACAGTTAGTGAAAAGGGACAAAGAAGAACATTTCATACTACTCAATGAAATCACACATCAACAAGACATAACACTTGTAAATATCTGGGCCCCAAATAATGGGCCATTTATGTGTATCAAACAAATGCTCTCAACTTTAAGAATCAAATAGACCAAAACACAATAATACTGGGTGACTTTAACACACCTCTCTCACCACCAGGTAGACCTTCCAAACAAAAACTAAATAAACTATAGAAATCAATGAAACAATCAATAATTTAGACATAACAGACATATATAAAATAGTCCATCTAGCAATGAGTAAATACACCTTTTTCTCAGCAGCACATATATCCTTCTCTAAAATAGACCATATGATACGCCACAAAGCAAGTCTTAGCAAATACAAGAAAAGCAAAATACTACCCTACATTCTATATGACCATAATAGAATAAAATTAGAAATCAATGATAAAATAAAAATAGAAAATACTCCAAAACCTGGTGACTAAACAATACAGTATTGAATGATGCATGGACAACAGAGACATCAGGGAGGAGATTTAAAAATTCTTAGAGGTAAATGAGAACTTTGATACAACATATCAAAATCTCTGGGACACTATGAAGGCAGTGCTAAGAGGAAAATTCATTTCATTAAGCTTATACATTAAAAGAAGTAAAAGTCAACAAACAAATGACCTGACATTACATCTTAAATCCCTGGGGAAAAAAAAGAACAAACCAATTCTAAAACTAGTAGAAGACAGGAAATAATTAATATTAGGCCAGAAATCAGTAAAATTGAAACAAAAGAAAGAATTCAAAAATTGACAAAACAAACAGCTAGTTCTTTGAAAAAATAAATAAAATTAATAAACCCTTTAGCCACACTAATGAAGAGAGAAAACTCAAATTACTAAAATTTGAGGTGAAAAAGGAAATATCATAACAGACACTATAGAAATACAGCAGACAATTAGAAACTATTTTGAAAATTTATACTCCAGTAAGACAGAAAACCTTGAAGACTGACAAATTTCTAGAGAAATATGATGTACCCAAGCTGAACCAAGAGGACATATACAATAGATCAATCTTGAGCAAGAAAATAGAAGATGCCATCAGAAGCCTACGAACAAAGAAAATCCCAGGACCAGATGGATTCACAGCCAAGTTCTACAAGCCCCACAAAGAATTAATACCAATATTCCTCAAATTATTCCATGAAATAGAAAAGAAAGAAACCCTCCCAAACTCATTCTATGAGGCTAATACCACCCTGATACCAAAACCAGGCAAAGACAATCAAGGAAAGAAAATTTCAGATCAGTATCCCTGATGAACATAGATGCAAAAATTCTCAATAAAATTTTGGCAAATTGCATACAAAAATATATTTAAAAAATAGTGCACCACGATCAAGTCAGTTTCATCCAGGGATACAAGGTTGGTTCAACATATGGAAATCAATAAACATAATACATCACATCAACAGACTTAAAGATAAGAATCACATGATTTTATCAATTGATGCAGAGAAAGGATTTGACAAAATACAGCACCCTTTCATGTTCAAAGCACTAGAAAAACTATGGATAGTAGGAACAAGAGCCTCAACATTGCAAAAGCTATCTATGCTAACAAGATGTTGGCTATCAAGGCCAACATCATCTTAATTGGAGAAAATTTGAAAGCATTCCCTCTAGAAATGGGAACAAGACAAGGATGCCCTCTTTCACCACTGCTATTCAACATAGTCCTTGAAACTCTACCCAGAGCAATTAAACAGATGAAAGAAATTAAAGGGATACCAATAGGAAAAGAAGAACTCAAACTATCATTATTTGCCAATGACATGATTCTGTATTAGAGGATACAAAAAATTCCACCAGAAAACTTCGAGAATTAATAAATGAATTCAGCAAAGTAGCAGGATATAAAATCAACAACTATAAATCAATTGCATTTCTATACATCAGAGAAGAAAGCTCTGAAAGAGAAATTAGGAAAACTACCCCACTCACAATAGCCTCAAAAAAAAAAAAACTTGGGAATCAATTTAACAAAAGAGGTGAAAGACCTTTACAATGAAAACTGCAGAACAACAAAGAAAGAGATTGAAGAAGACCTTAGAAGATGGAAAGATCTCCCATGCTCTTGGATAGGCAGAATCAATATTGTCAAAATGGCCATACTATGCAAAGCATTACATATTTATTCCATGCAATTCCAATTAAAATTCCAATGTCATTCTTTATGGAAACAAAAAAAGCAATCATGAAATTCATCTAGAAAAATAAGAGACCCAGAATAGCCAAAGCAATCCTTAGCAAAAAGAGTGAAGCAGGAGGCATCACAATACCAAACCTTAAACTACACTACAAAGCTATAGTAACAAAAATGCATGGTATTGGCACCAAAACAGACATGCAGATCAATGGTACAGAATAGAAAACACAGAGACAAACCCTACATTTTGGGAGCAGATTTTTGCCACATGCACGTCAGATACAGCATTAATTTCCAGGATATGTAAAGAACTCAAAACACTTTATACCAAAAACAACAACAACAACAACAACCCAATCAATAAATGGTCCAAGGAGCTGAACAGACACTTCTCAGAAGAAGAAATATAATTGGTCAACAAATATATGAAAAAACGTTCAACATCTCTAGTAATTAGAGAAATGCAAATCAAAACTAAGATTTCATCTCTCTCCAGTCATAATGGCAGTTATCAAGAATAGAAGCAACAACAAGTGTTGGTGAGGATGTGAGGGAAAAGGTACACTCATACATTGCTGGTGGGACTGCAAATTGCTGCAACCAATCTGGAAAGCAGTATGGAGATTCCTTAGAAAACTTGGAATGGAACCACCATTTGACCCAGCTATGCCACTCCTTGGTCTATATCCAAAGGACTTAAAAACAGCCTACTATAGTGATGCAGCTACATCAATGTTTATTGCAGCACAATTCACAATAGCCAAATTGTGGAACCAACCCAGATGCCCTTCAACAAATGAATGGATAAAGTAACTATGGTATATATACACAATGGAATATTACTCAGCATTAAAAAAGAATAAAATTATGGCATTTTAAGGTAAATGAATGGAGTCAGAGAATATCATGCTAAACAAAGTAAGCCAATCCCCAAAATCAAAGGCTGAATATTTTCTCTGATAAGTGGAGTCTAATCCATAAAGGAGGGGACATGGGATGAGTAGAGGAACTTTGGACTAGCCAAAGGGGAGTAAAGGGAGGGAAGGGGACATAGGGAGAGAAAGATGATGGAATGATATGGACATCATTATCTTAGGTACATATATAATTGCATGAATAGTTTGACCCTACTTTTTGTACATCCAGAGATGTGAAAAATTGTGTTCCATTTGTGTACAGTGATCAATAAACATTCTGCTATCACATATAACTGATTAGAACAAATAAAAATATTTTATTTATTCTTTTTAGATATACATAGCAGTAGAGTATATTTTGGCACATTACATGGAGTAGACTTATTCTAATTAAGATCCTATTCTTGTGGTTGTACATGATGCAGAGTAACCCTGGTTGTGTATTCAAATACAAGGCTAGGAAAGTTATGTCTGATTAATTCTACTATCCTTCCTATTACCTTCCCCATCCCTTCCCTTTGTTCCCTTTGTCTAATTCAAAGGACTTCTATTCTTCCTCTTCCCACTCTCCCTTGTTGTGGGTTAGCATCCACATATCAGAGAAAATATTCAGCCTTTGGTTTTTTGGGACTGGCTTATTTCAGTTCGCATAATACTCTCCAGTTCCATCCATTTATCAGCAAATGCCATAATTTCATTCTTCTTTATGGCTAAGCAATATTCAATTGTGTATATATGCCACATTTTCTTTATCCATTCATCTGCTAAAGAACACCTAGGTTAGTTCCAAAACTTGGCTATTGTGAATTGAGCTGCTATAAACATTTATGTGACTGCATCACTTTACCTATTTTTAAGTGAAAGTGTTTGTTTTTCTGCTATTGAGTTGTAAAACTTCTTTATGAATTTTGGATATTAGCCTTTGATCAGATATGTGATTTGCAAATATATTTTCCCAGTCTATAGGTGGCTTTTTCGTTTTATTGTTTCCTTTGTTCTGCAGAAGCTTTTTAGTTTGATATGCTCACATTTTTTTTTCTTTTATGGCCTGAGCTACTAGTGTAATATAACCAAAAAAGATTGCAAATGCCAATATCAAGAGCTTTCCCTACGTTCTCTCTTCTATAAATTTTATGAGTTAAGTCTTAGTTCTGTCTTAGCAGATTTTTCCTTTCGGTTCAGAGCTGAAATCAAAAAACGGGATGAGAATATGTGTGAATTACTAGATTATAAATTTTACATATTGAGGTAGACAAACACAACTGTAAAAATTAAATGACTCAAAAAACAAGGAAAAATGGTCATCACCAAGAGTTTAGTGAAATAGCCAAGTCATTGCCATAGGAATTTTTCCAAGAGTGTCTCATCTCTTTTGATTAAATAGAGATATCAGTAGTTGAATGGTAAATCTAAGAAAAATGTCAGCAGTCTTACAGTTATTATTCCATTTCCCAGGTTATTATCACAAATCCATTGCACCTTCAACTTTAGAATGCCTTTCTTAGGTAGATAATCCAACTGTTTTTATTAAGTCAAAATAAAAGCAGCAAAAATTGATCGTAGCTCCAGTATATTTTAATAAAACCTATTCCTTTATACTTTATTGAACATGATTTAGAGAAACAGCTACCAGATATTTAAATGTTTCTACTCATCCATAATTTCTTTCTCTCAGTGTTATTCTAAGATAAAAATGAATATCTCATAACAACATCCCTAAAAAATATCTCCTACTCCTATAAAAGATCATCTCTAAGCAGTATCTACTTTAGAGATGAAGATAAACTCAAGCAGTTTAAAGGCTTTAGCCAGTGTGGCAGTAATATTTATCAATTTATTTTATTTCATGTCCTTAACAGATGATGCTTTTATTTCCTAATCATTCCTTTGGTCTGACAATTTCTCTACATCCATTTGCAGAACTTCTGAGCCAAAAAGCAATCCACGAATCAAACTGCGGACCACATCTGCCTGTCATACAGAGTTTTATGTCAGTTGGATTCTACAAAGGCAAAAAAAAAATGTTGAAATAGGTTTTAAGTTGAAAAAATATCAACTGCTCCTTCAAGTTTCCTTTTTTCCTGGTCGTTTGACTCCAAGGTCTCTGTGAAGACTACTTGGGCAAAGAATGAATAACTTTGTGCATATATATTTTCTTTCTGTTGGAAATGTATATACTTGGTATAGTTGCTAGAATTGGATTTCTAGGTCAAAGTGTCAATGGATACAGAGTATAATTAGATATTGCCAAATTCCCTACCTGAGGATTGAAATTTTTTAACTCTCATAACTCTGATGTGTAAGAAATGGTATCTCTGGGTCAGCTTCTTTTCTTGATAATTTACTGAGGCATAATAAGCATATGAAAAATTCTGCATATTTAAAATGTACACTCAATAGGTTACATCTATTCCTGTGAAACTAGCTCCACAATCAAGATAATGGATATATCCATCACCTCTCAAATTTTCCTCCTACTTCTGTTATCACTCCCACCTTCTTTTTCCTCCTCCTCATCAATAGGCAACCACTCATCTGTTTCTTCTTTGTCACTAGTTGATTTGCATTTGCAAGAGTTTTAAATAAACGGCATCAGAAACTATTTTCTCTACTTGTCTGGCTTCTTTCACTCAGCATATTTTGTAATTCATTCATGATATGAGTGTATCAGTAATAATTCACTCCTTTTTATTGCTGAAGACTATTCAACTGTATGCAATAGCTAAATTAAAATTTTCATACACTAATCATGCAATTTCAATTGTATGCAATAGCTAAATTTTATTTATTTATTTATTTATTGATGGACACTTGAGTTTTTTCATTTGGGGCTTTACAAATAAAGGCATTATGACCATTCATGGACCACTCATTGTATAGGTACATACTTTCATTACTCTTTGGTAAATAAGTATTAGTGGAATGGCTAAACTCTCTGGTAAGGTGTATCTTAGCTTCTTAAGAACCTAGCAAATTGTCTTCTGAAGAAGTTTTATGGCTGCAATGTACATAAGTCTTTCAATTCTATAACATCCATGCCAACACTTGGTATAGTTAGTCTTTTTCATTTAGACAATTCTAAAATGTGTAAAGAATCTAAGCATAGTTTTAACTAGCACTTCTCTTATTATCAGTGAAGGGGACAATTTTTTCGCATGTTCAAAGGCCCTTTATTGGGCTGGGGTTGTGACTCAATGGTAGAGCACTTGCCTAGCATATGTGAGGCACTGGGTTTAATTCTCAGCACCACATATAAATAAAATAAAGGTTCATTAACAACTAAAAAAGTTTTTTTTAAAACCCTTTATTGATTAATTTTTCATCTGGAGTTAAGATTCAACTTTTGTAATAGCTCACTGGATTGTATTTAGTTTTAAATAAAGTAGGAAAATTTAACCTCTTGATGATGTTGGACCATCCTAAAGTATAAGAGGTATCCTACCTTTTACTCAAGTCCACCTTTGTGACTTTCAATAATACCTTACAATTTTAAGCTGGGCGCGGTGGCTCAAGCCTGTAATCCCAACACTTAGGGAGGCTGAGACAGAGAATCGCGAGTTCAAAGCCAGCTTCAGCAATGACAAGGTGCTAAGCAACTCAGTGAGACCCTGTCTCTACATAAAACACAAAATAGGGCTGGGGATGTGGCTCAGTGGTCGAGTACTCCTGAGTTCAATCCCCAGTACCACAAAAAAAAAGCCTTACAATTTTGTCCATATACAATTTGAATATTCTTAGCAAATATATCCCCAGTAGCTTATATTTTTACAATTATAAAATAAAATTTCTTATTATATTTATAAATGGTTATTTGTGCACATGAATTATTTTTAAATTAATTTTGTATCTGTTGAATTCTTTTATTGCTTGACTTTATCATTGATTTTCATGATTATAAAAGTATATTGGTATGCCACTTGAAAACACAAGTTTATTTCCTTTTTTAAAATTCTTATGCCTTTCATTATTTTCTCTCATCTAATTGAATTGGTTACTAATTCAAGAACCTAATTAAATAGTAATAGAATGGGTGGGCTTCCTGTAATCTTGCAGTTATTACAACCCTTACTCTCTTACTATTACCATGTACCTGGTATATTTTTGCCCATTCCTTTACTTGTAGCCCCCTCAAATCACTGCTTGACTCCTCTCTAAAACACAGCTGGGTTTTTTTCTTTATTAGTGAATTTTAGAGTCTTTTTCTTTATTAGGCAAGTTCAGTCCATGCATGACTATTGATCTAAATCTGGCAACTTTTTCTCATATATTTCCAGGTCATGAATTGTTCCTAGATTCATCAGGGGTAGAATATGGATATCTGTTTCTCATTCTTCATATTGGTTTTGAGTGATTTTGAAGTGGAAAGTGAGGTAGACAACTTTATTCTGTCTTACTAAAACTGAAAATCCCATTTCATTTTTATTTTATAATTTTATGACTTAAAAGTAGTATCACTCTAGAATGGTTTTGTTTACTCAAATGACAGAATTTTATATCAAACACAATCTCTAATTCTGGTTTTGCCAACAAAATAATATAATGTCCATGCCCCCAAAGTAGCTCCATCTAAAATTTTTCTGATTCTCTAATATGAGGGCTACTTTAATAGCCAAAGTAAATAAAGATATATGATGTTAAACTATTACATACATTCTTCCTGTTTCTCATATAATTCTGATCTGACAATGTCTTTGGTTTGGATAACAAATTATACCAAATTATTATATATTGGATATCTATATGAAATAATAAATCAATAGATATGTAAATGGCTATTATGAAGGCTAGCCACTAGAGAAAATCCAATAGTTTAGATAAGAAAATATTCATGAAAGAGTTAGAACTCAAGCTAAATGTTAAAAAAAGACTAAGAAGAATATGTGTAATTAGGGGGGAAATTTTCTCACAAAGACAAACTTGCAAAAGTGGAAATTAGTAAATTATTATTACTTCTGTCCACTGATAGAGCATACAAACATTGATATTTTATTAGGAATGAACACATCCAGTTCCCTAATCTTGGTTTCTATAACATTTTTAGTAAAAAGATCCAGGGATCCTTGGAGAAATAGCTGATTCTAGGGATGAGTATAAAATACGCAAAAAAGCTTAAAGCATCTTTTTATGCCAAATAGTAAAGTGTACCAAAAAAAGTGCTTCCCATGGTCAAATATGAAACAATTTGAGTGACAGACTAAGTAACATAGTATTGGACTATAACCCAAAGCACAAAATAATTCTACATGTATCCAAACTATATAAATATTGATATAAACAAATATCAAGTAAATAATATAAAGGAAAAAAGAAAAATTTCCCATATAGAATAATGTCAAACAACTTTTATAAATATTTCCCAACAAGATTATGAAACTCCCTCTCCTGCCATGAATGTTGGCTATATTTAACAACTCATTTCCAAAAAGTAGAGCTTTAAAATGAAGGGGAAGTCTATATTGTAAAAACCTGGCAAACACTCTCTTACCCAGTTGATCCAAGGAAACATAACCGGTAATGTACTGTTGATCGCATGCAACTTTGATACGATGTAGTAATGAAGGCGCTTCACTTCTGTGATCTTCTACACCAAAACCCTTAACACCGTCTAGCAAGGAAAGCAATCAGATGAATACCACTAGAAGGACATTATATAAAATACTTGACCAGTATGTCTTGAAAGTATCAAGGTTATCAAAAATAAGGAACATCTAAGAAACTGATAACCCACAGAAGGCTAAGGATCAAGATGACTAACTGTAAAAGGCATTTTGGGCAAGGGATTCAAAATGGAAACAGGATATTTGGGGGGAAAAAACTAGTGAAATATGAATAAAATATGGAAAAAATAGAAGATAGAGTACAATGAATAAAGTTTCCTGTTATCAATCAAAGAGCCAAGGAATTCATCTAAACAAAGCACAATATAGTAATGTTTGCTGATGAGCTAAATCACAGTTAATGAAGGAGACCCATATATATTAAATGCTATGTTGATGTTAGGAAAAGGAGATCCTTCAAATAATGATAACAGGAATTGGAACCTGAGAAGACAGCAACATCAAATTCTGTATTGGTTCTAAAATAAAAGAACATATTTTCCTCTACAAATAATTCTGTTGATATTTTCACCTAACAGAACAGGATGTATATGGCATATTTTCAGTAGCATTGAACTATTAGGCAATTAAACAAAAACGTGGTGAAAAATCAATTGAATTTGAATATATGCAAATCAAAATGTTTCTTTTTTCTTATTTTTTTTTTTTTTGGTACTGGAGATTGAACTCAGGGGCACTCGACCACTGAGCCACATCCCCAGCCCTATTTTGTGTTTTATGTAGAGACAGGGTCTCACTGAGTTGCTTAGTACCTTGCCATTGCTGAGGCTGGCTTTGAACTCGCGATTCTCCTGTCTCAGCCTCCCTAAGTGCTGGGATTACAGGCTTGCACCACCGCACTCAGCTCAAATCAAAATGTTTCTTATTTGCAATATTATCTATATATCCTAAATGCAAGAATACTATCTGGAAATAGGAAGGATAAAAGAGAAAAAACTAAATGAACTAACACTGAGCTTTATTTTCCAAATGTCTGAGCAGTTAAGTTTTTCCTTTTCATATAAAAGTGTGTCTTTAAAGTGTGGATCCTAATTAGCAAGCAATAAAACTATTTCGCCAAGTGGTTTTAAAGGTCTAGCTCAATAATAATTTAAGAAGAATTTGTATCAAGCTAGAAGACACTGCTACTTTAAATAAATTGCACATGATCTTATAATTTGAGTTTTACAATTTTAATTGAATGTTTGCACTACTTATAATGTCACAGTCTTTAAGATTTAACTTAATAATTGCCATCTGAAATTTATCATGTTATTCTGTCAGTCTTCTTAACAAGGTTCAAATGTGTGTGTGTGTGTTTGTGTGTGTGTGTGTTTTCCCTAGATTTTCTTACTTTCTAAATAAAAACTTAAGGCTTTAGAACAGCAAAACAGAACATCATTTTCTAGTTTTAACTTTCCTGAAATGACATTAATTATTTATTCCATTCTTACTGAGAACTGGATGTATACCAGACATCATATACATCCTTGGCAAAATAATATAAAATATCACAGTCTTGCATAGGTGAAACTTACATGCTTATAGATAAGCAAACAAATAACAACTTCCTATTAATATGTTTTCCTAAATTAATTTATATAACTATTAAGTCCAATTTTTAAGAGTTTTAGTTTTTAGAGCCAAATGGGTTCTTAAAACTCATTAAGTCTTATTCCTTCAGCTTTTAAATAACAAAACTAGGTTGAAGCAGATTATTAATTGTCTAAGTATCTTTTGACAGAAGAACTAGAAATACATCTCTAAATTTAAGTCTAAAGATTTTTCTATTGGTAAAAACTCAGAAACACACAATCTATGGTAGATCACCAAATACTGAAATACCTTTGATAAGTAAAAAAATGATTTTTCCACCTTATATAAAATATGATTTTAATCAATCAACATGAACTGAATTGATAGTATTAAAGAATTTGGATTTGTCAATAGAAATTTATTTTATTAATTATAATTTTTATATTTACCAATTCATTAAACTATATTAAGCTATTTTTAATTAATTTCAACTTGTACATATTTATACTTAATCAATCTCTGTTTTCGACTCCCCAGTATGGTATAATAAGACACGTATTTGGAAATTACTTCATACATTTAGATTAGGTGTAGAAAATTAGTAAAATTCAAGTGTGCTTATGTTGATAGCAATATTATAAAAATATTTAACTTAAAACACATAAATTAAGGGTATGTTATCTGTCTAAAAGATTAGAGCTTTAAAAACAGGCCAATATCACTATACATATTCCTTTTGTCCATTCTCTCTACTAAATATTATTATTAAATAATACTTTTTTTCCTATGCTACTTCATGATCAGAACTGTGCATTTAAAGTCTTAGTACAGAATTTGTGTATTGAAGTTTGTGCATTAAAAGTTTTCATTTATAGTTGTTGAGGACCACAATACCTCTCTAGCACACAAAGGGAAATGGCAAGAGTCACAACATTCTTGATCAGTATAAAATGTTTCCCTGTCTGGATCATTGAGGCCTCTGAAGTCCTGCATCCAAATAGTCCAGTTGATACAGGAGAAATAAGAAAACCTAAAAGGCTCCATGGGATGCTAAGAGAATGGCCGCTTCTTGGTTCTGTGACAGAGTATGGGAAAAATAATAGCCAGAAATTGGGAGTCCTGGCAACCAGGAGGTTGTGCTAGGGAATCCATTTGGTCCTGCTTTGTGCCAAAGGGTTGAAAAGCCAAGAAGAGGACTAAGAAATTACCTGTATTTATTTGCGACACATTATAGAGGCCATAGTGAAATGGGTTGATAGACGAAGCAAAAGGGGGAAGAAGATGGAAGACAAGGAAGCATATGAAATAAAGATAATTGTAAGTGAATTCATTGCAGAATTCATTATTGCTAGCATCACAGGGTAGGAGGAAAACAATGGGAGCATTTACTGGCTCAGTTTGCAGCCAAAACCAAATCCCCAGTGTCATCTGAAAAATAACAAGAGCAGCAATATGAGCACTTATTCAAAGGTCTCCATTTCTGCTTCAGGAATCCATATGAAATGTTGGTGTGAGTGGTTCAGATATTTCCAAACAGGTGGCCAACAGTGACTTTGAAATAACAATGACAATAGGGCTCTGAAGGGAAATCAGATCAAATGGGGAGGGAAGCAGTATGCTATAATGGATATGCCTTAGCTTTTAAATGTGAGTCCTTGCCCAGTAGACAAGTCCTTGATAAATCAAAGGATATATCAGGACAAGAATGGGTCCTGGAACTGAATATTGAATTATGGGATTTGAGGAATAGTTTAAATAAAAGTAATAGTTATATAGATGTCTACAGAAAGTGACTTAAGCCAAGATATTTTTCACAGTTATTCACATATAGTGGAATGACATTGATTAAATTATTGATATAAATGAGATTGATGAATCAAAAGTAAATTATTTATGTTTTTAACTTCAAATTCCAGTTTTATGAAACCGTAAAATTGGCGCTTGGATTTTTCCCTTGATTCCTCTTCTTAATTTCAACAGGAACTGTGACTGCTCTATGTAGATGGCAAGCCTGTTACATGTGACTCAGACAATCCTTGCCTTTAGCCACACCTGGGAAGTTGTAGATGCACACTGTCACATCACACTGAACCATAGAGGAAGCACTTCAAAACATCAGTATAGGCAATGGCGTTTTAGGTAATAACTCAGAAGCATAGGCAACAAAGACAAAAATATACAAATGGGATTATACCAAACTAAATAGTTGTTATATAGCAAAGGAGACAGTAAACAGATTGAAGAGAACCTATCAACTGGGAGAAAATATTTGCAAATTATATGTCTAACAAGAGATTAATATATAAAATTTATAAAGAATTTTTAAAAACTCAAAACAACAAAATAATTTGATTCAAAAACATAGGTAAGTGATCTGAGGAGGCATTTCTTAGAAGAAAAAAGAATGGCCAATTCTATGAAAAAAATCCTCAACATCACTAAGTCATCAGGAAAATGCAATCAAAACCACCATGAGATGTTATCCAGTTGGATCTCTGAGTTTATTTTCATTATTGTCCCTCTTTTGTACCTGTCAATTTTTTGAGCCTTCATCCCTAAAATTCATAGTTACCACACAAGACCCATTTTATTCCTTCCTATCCATGCCCCACACACAGGTTATAATTCACACTCATAAGTATGTAATAAATATCACAGAGTGGCGTTCAAAGCATATCTTTTGGAGCCAGACCTGAGTTTAAATTCAATCCCTTCTTCATGCTAACTTTGTGCCTACATCATTTAATCTCTCAGTGTCTTAATCTAGAATTTGATGATGATAACCTCATAAATATGTAGATTAAGTGTAGTAATCTATGTAAAGTACTGTTAGTATCACTTCTGACACACAATACATACTTAACAAAAACTCAATATTATCAAGATTGTTACTAGCTGAATGATCTATTTAATAAGCATTTGCTGTCATTTCTGATGTGCTGGATTCTATACTAGGTTTGCAGTAATAAACACAGAGGCATGATTCCTGCCATCATGGAATCTGCAGTCAGGAAATAAAGGTGAACATTTTTAGCAACACAAAAGTGATGTGTACCCTATTCCTAGCTGGCTTTTTCACCAAAACATAGTCACTGTCACATGTGACTATTAAGTATTTGGGTCTAGATTTGGACTATCCTCACTTTTAGTAATTTAGATTTACCACTATACATAATAGTTTTCTGTTTATTGTCCTCCTCACCCTGCATTATGGCATGGCCCAAATCTTTTTTCCTTACCAGATTCTTGCAAAAAGGAAAAAAAACATTCTCACTCTTTATTTAAATCTCCTTAACCAATCAAGAGCCTCTAGAACCCTGAGGATATTTTAAAGACACTCTTATATAGCCTTGGTCTTTTCCTAAACCAATTATATCCTTAAATGTAACTCATCTAGCAATTCCCTGATGGCTCTCAGTGTCTCTCCAACCCTCCCAAGTGGAATAACACCATCCCTACCCCAATGCCAGAAAGAGAGATTAGCATCCAATATTAACAACTTTTGTTCAACAGATTCTCAATCGTGAAGTCCCTATACAAATGCATGCCACCCTCCTCCTATTTTCAGCATCAATATATAATAATTTTTAGGTTCTCCTGCAGAAGTTTGTTCTATCTCAAATTCTTCCTTTTCACTCCAAATCAGAGGCCCACATTAACTCCAAACATCACACAACAAGCCACAAGTCCTCCTAACCTCGGAGCCTCTTAATTTCTGCGTTTCTTTCAGTTTTGCTCCCTTCTGCAACTCCCCGATATGGAAATACAGTGCTTTTTATTATTACTAAAACGTCTTCATCTTTGATATCTTAAACTTGAAAATTCCTATCAGAGCTTTTTATCCTCTTCAATTTCCTCAAGGTAAATGTTTTTTTTTTTACCACACCTTGACCTTTAATCCTTGATCTCCTCCTACGTTATCAACTTCTCCTTAGTTTTGCTTTTTCCTCTACCTATCCTGGGCTCTGTAACTAATTTTACGCACAACATCACTAACACTGTACATTTCATAACTCCCTTTATTTTTCACCAAATTCATCAAAACATTTTATATACTCTTCACTTGTATCACTAATAAATAAAAGTATAGCTATGCTGAAAGTAGCTGCATTATTATATATGATTTGCAATATCATTTATTTTTTAAGTTTGTCAGTCACTTTAATTCACTCCTTCCTTATTCCCCAAATAAGTGATTATGAAATTTTATAACTTTTAATCAAAACTTCAAATCCATTCCTATCAACTCCTCTCCATTTTGTCTCACTAATGAGACAAATGGGCTCATTACCCATAAAGGCATAAAAAATATCAGATATAGCTGCTCTCATTTTCATTTCTCTATAAATTTAAACTTAATGGCATTTTTATCCACCCAGTTTTTCTTTCCATTCCAGCTAAGAAGGAAAAATCTATGGCTCATATACTTCAAGAAAATGCTCTTCTAGTTTGCCACATAATAAGCCATCCTAAAACTTAGTGAATTAGAAGTATTTATTTTTCTCATGAATTTGTAATTTGGGGAGGGCTTGATTAAGAGAGTTTGACTCTACTCCATTTTATCTCAGGACAATTTGAAGGCTGGGAATTAGAATGTTTGGAAATCTCATTCAATTTCATGGCTCTGAGGTATTGCTGGCTACTAGCTTCAGCCTTAACTAAAGCTGTCTACCTAAATGTGGCTTTTCCATGTGGCCTGGGTTTTCTCAAAACATGGTAGCTGGATTCCAAGACCAATAATTCCAAAAGAGAAGGGACTTAGTGCACCTGTATCACTGTTTATAACAGCCTTGGAAGTTACATATAATCATTTCTGTCATCTTTTATTCCTTAGAAAGAATTACAAAGATGTTATGGACATGTTTTAACGTAATGATGACCTCAATAACAACAACAAAATAAAATCATGTATAGCATGGATAATTTTGAGCTCACCTCAGTAATTATTTATCTTCTGGAAACATGTATCATTTTCTATAATTTTTAAAGAATAGAAGTTTATTTGGCTCACAGTTCAGAGACTAGTAAGTCTGGTTTCAGACTCTGCCAAGGGCCTTCTTGTTGCCTCACATCATGGACGAGGCAGAGAAAGTATGTTAACTTGGGTCTTTCTCCTCTCTCTCTCTCTCTCTCTTATACTTTCTTAATTTTTAAAAATATTTTCCTTTTATTTTTAAAATTCTGTATTAACATTTATTAATTTTGCATACTAGTTGGCTTCAGTTATTTTTCAGTAATATGCATAGAGCATGCATTGATCCAACCAACCTTTTTCTAGCCTTGTCTTCCCCCATGCACTTCCCAATCTCTAGTAACCAATATTGTGATTATATATATGCATGTATATGTACTTCTGTGGTTAGATGATTTTCAGGTTGACATTTTTTGAGAAAGAATATGAACTACTTTTCTTTCTGTCTGGCTTATTTCACTTTACATGATATCTTCCAGTTCTATCCACTTTCCTTCAAGAATCATTCTTTTTATACTGGACCATTGTACACAGTGCTATTCCTTTTCGAGCCATTCATTTTGATCAGCTTCACTGGGCAGAGTGCATCTAAAATAACTAAGACTCCACAGTCTATCATGTCAAATACTCCTGTAAAAATTCCAAGTTAAGCTGGGTGCAGTGGCACATGCCTGTAATACCAGCACTTTGGGAGGCCGAGACTGGAGAATTGCAAGTTCAAAGCCAGCCTTAGCAATAGCAAGGTGCTAAGCAATAGCAAGGTGCTAAGGGTCTCACCCTGTCTCTACATAAAACACAAAATAGGGCTGGAGATGTTGCTCAGTGGTCAAGTACCCCTGAGTTCAGTTCCTGGTGCAAAAAAAAAAAAAGGATTCCAAGTTAACTTGATACATGTCATATTTTCCACTCTCCTATAAATGTCCACCCTTGTATGAACACAATTATTTGTCCTAATATGTACATCAATTTCCTGATTAGTTTGGGATAAAAATCAAAAAACAATGCAGGTAAATATACATACGTGTATAGAAAATCTGTCAACAATTTCAGCTGGATCCTACAAATAACATGGCAATATAACAGTTCCATGGTCAGCTAATACTTCACATTATTTTTGAACTTACACTGTTCTCAAACTTATAATCCTCAAGTTTCTCTCACTTTAACAAGATACATTCATTTTCCATATCACATATAAAAACTTGTTCCCTTCTCTGCCTTTATAGTTCATCTCAATTCAGCTATCCACTTTCAAAATATACATATTTCAAAAAAAATGTATAAAGTACTATATCTCTTTACTGATTTGAATGGGGCAATCTCAAGTTTATATAACCCATTCTATAATAAAAGTTATCTAAGTTATCTTTCTCTCTACAAGTTTGTACGCCTCTGGCGGCTATAAGAAATTGCTCTCACTCTGTCCCCATTCCAGTTCTTTCCATGCTGTTCATTCATCACTCATTTTCCAACATATACTCTGTTCCAGGGAATGTCCCCCAAGAAGTGTCCTTTATTTCCTGATCTGGCTACTTCTTATGAAAAGAAGTCCGTCTGAAATTTTGAAGAATAATGTCATTCATTTTATCCATTTAGTTATTTTTCTCCTGAAAAATATATTTAACCCCTTGACAAACTATTGCAGAGCTCTCTTTCAAATGAACAGATCAGTAGAGGAAACTCAATATTAATTTGAGTCAGCTGAGCCTTTTCTGACTACTAAGCTCCCCTTTCTCTACTTTGCTTATCAGTTCATCCCCTCTCTTATTCCTGTAAATGGTGATACATTCTTCAGTCTGGCTAAAATCATAAAGTTTCTTCTAATAAACATTGCAATTGGAGTACCTGCAAATTCATTATTATCAGAATTCAATTTAAATCCAATTGAATATTTCAATTTTCTCCTCCCTGTCTATATCACCAGCATGAAGAATAGATGGAGGAGTCACCTACCTTTTCTTTGTGAGACTGGTTGGTCCACAATTATGTTCATCTCCTCACAAGTGCAATAATGTGAGAATATTTTAACTCTCAATTCACCAGTGAGAACAGGGCATGCTAGGGTCTTACCACACAGATGGTGACAGTGACTGCACCTCTCTCCAATCCAGTCATTCTAGAAGTAAATTAGAAGGGGTAATCTCTGACTTCCTAGGCTAGCTCAGGTGATTGATTACCTGATAGGTGACTAATATGCCCAAGCCTTTCCTTACCTATGCTCAGCATGTGTGGAAGGAGAATCAGCTTCAAGAGTGTGAGAGACCCTTGGGTCATTCACAGCTCCTCACTTCTGCCCAACTCTCTTAAGTCAGAACTCCACTTGTTGATCCATTATTTTTCAGTTTTGACTAGCTTTAACAACTATAATTCTGGTGTTTTTTAATGAGTGGTTTTGCTTAGTACCTCACACCTAGAGGAAGATATTATGGTTGTTTCTTGCTATTCATAGTAGTTATGCTAAAAAAAGTCAGCACAAATACTGAATTAGAAAATACTGCACTATTGCTTGTAGGAGAAATAAGGGGTTAGGGTCCTTCAAGCTTCTAGTCACAACATATTTGTAATCCAATCAATATATGAACTTACATATTTCTGTTTAAAAACAGCTTATTTAATATATAATTGATTCATTAAATTTGAACTGACACACAACCGCACTATATAATTTATGCCTAAATGAAGCTCCTCTAAGACAAGTATTTTCTTCATAAGGCATATCAGTCTTCTCACATTTAGCAACACTAAACATGAATTTACTACTATGTATGGAAGCCAGTTTAACAACAAAGTCACCAAGAAAAAAACACAGAAGATATGAAAAATATGACACTAAACTGACCATGAAAAGGACCCTCATTTACCATATAAACACTGAAACAAGAAGGCAGACTGTTACCTTGTTCATCTTCAGCTAGAAAGACATATTTCAGGCAACTAAAATCTTTTCCCACTCTGTGCATGTTTGACTCTGTGTCGCAGTATTGATTTTGAGGTTAAAACTCTAGCAAGTAGATGAATTCACCCCATATGCAATCTGCAAATAATGATGACTGACCATCTATATTAACAATCTGAAAATTTTTGAATTTATACTGTTAATTGGCCTGCAGATGGTCCTAGTAATGATTGCCTATGGCATGCTAAAAATAGATGGCATTCTTGGAATATAATACAAAAATAGAGAATTTAATATTTTTTAAATGTTGGATTTTAGCTGCTTTTTAAAACTTGGAAGATATGGCAGTAATTAGGCCCTAGCTATATATGCTGGCAAGGCCCAAATAGTGGCTGAACACTTGGAAGGGTGGGATTTGTGCCTTTCAGTTCTGAAAAGCAAATTCTTCTAAATATTTTAGTTCTAATCTCAGACAGTCCACTTTTTTGTCTTTTTTAACACCCAAACCCTTGCACTATGTTATGGTTTGGATATAAGTGTGCCCCCCAAAGCTCCTGGATTAAAGTAGAAATGTCCAGATGTAAAATGATGGGATCATGATATCTATATTATAATCAGTCCACCCTAGTTTCAATGAACTAATTGGGTGATAATTGTAGCAGGTAGGGTGTAGCTGAAGGAGGCCGGTCATTGGGAGCATACCCTGGAAGGGGTCATCTTCATAGAGACCTCTTCTCTCCTTTGCTCTGCTTCTTGGCCACCATGAAGGCAGTAGCTTCCCTGTACTACTTCTTTCAATGTGGTGTTCTACCTTACCTCAGACCCAGAGCAATGTAGTCAGCTAACCATGGAAGCAACCTCTGAAACTGTGAGCCAAAATAAACTTTTCTTCCTCTAAATTGTTCTTTAGGAATTTTGGTCGCAGCCATGAAAAGTTGCCTATACCCACTGTAATTCCAACATGTAGATAGTTATTGCAAAGCTGTGCTTTCAGTTTATTTCTAGGGTAATAACTTTTGAGGGAGTATAGAGAGAGCTATTAAGGATTGAACCCAGGAGTGCTTTACCATTGAGCTACATCCCCAGCTCTTTTTTTTTTTTTTTTTTTTTGAGACAGAGTCTCACTAAGTTGATGAGGGTCTTGCTAGGTTTCTGAGACTGCCCTCAAACTTGTGATTCTCCTGCTTTAGCCTCCCAAGTCACTGGGATTATAAGCATGCACCATTGCAATTGGCCTAGGGAAAAATGTTATTTAAAATCTCACTGAATCTTCATATCTCATTTCTAAAATCTAGTATGATGTTCCCTTAAATTTATACCTTACAAAATTTAGTTTTCAATTTACATATAGCAAACATTCAAAAGAAATATAAGTCCAACACAAAATGCCTTGAAGAACAATTTGAGTATTTATTTTATAATTTTTTAAAATATCATTTTATTGTTGTTTTTATTTTTTTAAATGTGGTAATGGGGATTGAACTTAGGGCCTCATGCATGCTAGGTAGGTGCTTTACCCCTGAGCTATCTCCCCAGCCCTATTGTATAATTTTTTAAGGGAAAGCATCACAAAGAAAAACTTTGCTAAGATCTTCTTCATGTATCTCTACATCTTGCCAGGTATTCATATGCAGCACTACTTTTAAAAGTCCTATCTTCTTTCTCCAATCCCACTTCTCCACACCAATGTTCTCTTCTTTACCTCTACCTTTTCACAAATAGTAGACAGGAGGTATCTGAAAGCTCCTACTATCCAATATGCAAGTGTCCGTCCAGCTCTGATTCCTGAGTCATATTATACTAACATTAAATTGCATAAACGTAATATAGTTAAATGTTGACTTATTTCCTCACTATACTGGGGATTATATTAACTCAGAGACTAAGTCTTGAGTACCTCCTGGATCCCTAGAGACAAGCTCATGGCAAGCTCTCAATATATGTTGACATTAAGCGTTCTCTTTCACTAGGTTACTGTCAGTCGAACACTTGTATGTGCTCAGGTTAGAAATTTTCAACACTTACATGTTGGTTCGATATATTAGGCGACAACGTAGAATATTGACTAAGTGGTGTCAAGTGGAAGACTTGGACTAAAAGAGGTTTAAAATCTGTGCTGTCCAAGCAGTTAATCTTTAAGATTGGTGGAATCTTATTTTTAGATCAGAAAAAAAAATACATGAGCAGTTCCTTCAATAGTTATTGATGGCAGCTGTCAGGCATACGACTATTGACCGAAGATGAGTCAGATGGGCCAAAGAAAGCATTTGAGTCTTGAACAAAAACGGAAGAGAAAAGATCTTGTAATTGTTTGTAACTCACCAAAGAGAGCCTGCTAATAATTAAATACTAGGGTATTTACCTGAAACAGCCATTATGGGAAACAAATGAACTTGTTCAAAGGATGCAAACAAGTTGTCACCTACTTTGTCAGTCAATAATACTAGAAAGAAGTAATTTCCATCACTGTAGGGACCCACAAGTTAATTCAGAAGTCACCAGATTTTAATTAGCTTCAACGCCTACATAGTGGGTGGTAAAGTTTAGCCATCCACCTTTTTGTCACTTAAAAGTCATTTTTAAATATAAAACATGGTGTAAAATTGTGCATGTCTCTGTACATCATTCATCCTATCTAGAACAGGAAGGGGAGAAAAGAAGGGGAAAAAAGAGAAAGAGGGTCTGCTTTACTAGGATTCTAACACACTCAACAAAGAGCAGAAGAAAGTGGCTAAAGACTTAATGATTTAATCAAATTCTCACTGTTTTCTATATATCTGGTGGTCTCAGAATATACTAAACATGACACAGTAATGAGAACACAGCTAGACAGATTCTTCTACCCATGCACGCTGGCTATTACGTAGTAGTGCTCTGAAAAGTATGGATGCTTCTGTAAGGACATATCAAGTCGTGGGATAGAAAATTATAAAATTCTGCTCAAGACAAGCATTCAACACTGACTTATGAACAGCTGTGATTAGTTTTAAAAGATGATGTAGAACAATTTGTAGCTAATTATTAATTATTAACGTTAATAATTTTATCCTATGATTATAAAGAGAAAAGATAGACATATAGTAGTTCAGTTAGGAAGCAAAATCTGGAACCTATGATTGTCTTGGAATATTTTGTCCAAAACAAGCTAAGATAATGATTCCTAACTAAATTTCTTTCTGATGCATCCAAAAAGTATCAGTAAGGATCTCTACAAAACAGTCTCAAAATTATGAATAAGGATCTTTCACATATTTCACATATATTGAGTTTCTGCTTATAGAAAGTTGATTTTTATGCAGGAATTTAAGAAGACTAAGATATTTTTTAAACATTTAAATAGTAAGGTATTTATAATTTGAATGAAATAATAACCAAACAACTAAGGGGTAAGAGCTACATAAGAACATACTGTCGTTTCTTCCTTCCTTACTTTTTTTTCTTTCTTTTGTACTTTCTTTCTTTCTTCCTTTACTTTTTTCCTGTTTTACAACAGTTTTTTAGATATACAATGGATGTATAACACACTGTACTTATTCAAAGCATAAAATTTGATGAGGTATAACTTAAATATACACAGGTAAAGACATCACCATCAACTTTCTCGTTGGCCCTTCATGAAGCCTCTCATCTCCTTCACCCTCTTCCCATAAACAGACATCTAATGATCTATTTGTAATTTCAAGATTTTTCTATAAATGACATTAGTACTACTTACTCATTCATTCTGACTTCTTTTACTTGGCAGCATTTTTCTGCTATCTATGTGGATATTAAGTATCAAGAATTCTGTATCAAGACATCTGATACTTGACATTAAGTATCAAGACATCTGCTATGTATGAGATCTATCTATGTGGACATTAAGTATCAAGAATTCACTCCTTGAGGTATCCACAATTTGTTCAGTCAATCACCTGTTGATGAGCATTTGACTGGTCTTGGGTCTTTGAGTTTTACAAATAAACATGCTATTGACATTCTTGCATGTGATATGACATTTGGAGGCAAACAGGATTATGATGACTTGTTCATATGCTATATGCATACTTAAAATTTTAAGAAATTGCTAAATTATTTCCTGAAGCAGTTGTACCATTGTACATTCCTGCACACAGTACATGAGGGTTTAAATTTCTCTACATCCTTTTTGACACTTGGTATAAAAAGTCTTTTAAGCTGGGCACGGTGGCACAAGCCTGTAATCCCAGCACTTAGGGAGGCTGAGACAGGAGAATTGCGAGTTCAAAGCCAGCCTCAGCAATGGTGAGGTGCTAAGCAACTCAGTGAGACCCTGTTTCTACATAAAACACAAAATAGGGCTGGGGATGTGGCTCAGTAGTCAAGTGCCCCTGAGTTCAATCCCCAGTACCAAAAAAAAAAAAAAGTATTTTAAATTGTGCCAGTCTAGTAATTAAATTTAAAATTTAATTAGCATTATAATAAAGTTACATTTCATTTTGGTTTTAGTTTGCATTTCCATAAAAACTAATGATGTACAATTTTGTTTATTTGCCATCCAGTCATCTTTGGGGACTAACTGTTCAAATGTTTTGCTCAATTTTACTGTTATTCATTTTCTCATTATTTTGTTTTCA
>CM053412.1:47469839-47504438 GCA_028644305.1 Xerus rutilus
AAGAGAAAGAGCTCAAACTTGATAAAATATGACAAATTACAAGCTACTAAAGTGATGATATTTGGATTTTAGTGTCATGTGGGAAGAAGACATCAATAGTATTTCTCATTTATTATATAATGACTTCCATTACTTGTACCTTTTGCTAGTTGTTAAAAGTTTATAATCATTAAGTAAGACTTGCATCTTGGTCTAAAGAGACATCATTTTTGCACAGAATACAGTTCAGTTAAATTTCTAATTCTTCTTCTCAGTATAGAATCCCTTAGTTGAGGATCTGTAATTCATAAAAGAAGCTCAAAAGTCATTTTAACCTATAAGTAGTTAGCACCCTTCCTCACCACTCCCAAGCAATCTGCATTGGTTAAAAACTTGTTGTGGCCAAGCACAATGGTACACACCTGTAATCCCAGAGGCTCAGGAGGCTGAGGCAGGAGGATCATGCGTTCAAAGCCAGCCTCAGCAAGATGCTAAGCAACTCAGTGAGACCCTGTCTCTAAAAAAAATACAAAATAGGGCTGGAGATGAGGCTCAGTGGTCAAGTGCCCCTGAATTCAATCCCTGGTACCGCCCTCAAAAAAAATACTTGTTGTGTGTCCTTGGGTACTCATGCAATTGCAAGAAATCATAATAAAAAAGGCAACCACTATGCATCCCATTGCAAGAGGCAGCATAAATGGATAACAATTTTATTCTCCTTTCTCAGTAGAAGAAAAAGAGGAATAGCAAATCTACAAAAATTGTTTTTAACTCCAATGGTAAATCATACTTAACTTTCATGCTCACCTACATTTGGTGGTATATTAATCTCCACTCAAACATTAAAGTCTACAATTAGCTTCAGGTTTGGTGAGGTAAATAACTCATAGATAATCATGCACTAAGGTGTATTTTGATTTTTAGAATCTGAATAAAAAGAGAGAAGGTATTCAATGAATACCTAAGAAATAGAATCCTGGGTTTGCTAGGAATAATATCATGAACCTGATATTGTCAAGAATCTTTTCTTGCTAAGGACTACTTTAGCTATCCTAGATCTCTTATTTTTCCAAATGAATTTCATGACTGCTTTTTCTATTTCTGTGAAGAACATCATTGGAATTTTGATGGGAATTACTTTGCATCTGTATAGCACTTTTGGTAGTATGGCCATTTTGACAATATTAATTCTGCCTATCCAAGGACACTGGAGGTCTTTCCATCTCCTAAGGTCTTCTTTAATTTCTTTCTGTAGTGTTCTATAGTTTTCATTGTAGAAGTTCTTTGCCTCTTTTGTTAGATTGATTCCCAAGTAATTCTTTTTGAGGTTATTGTGAATGGGATAGTTTTACTAATTTCTTTTTCAGCAGGTTCATCATTGGAGTATAGGAATGAAATTGAATTTATGGGTATTAATTTTGTATCCTACTACTTTGCTAAATTCATTATGAGTTCTAGAAGCCTTCTGGTGGGGACTTTTTGGGGTTTTCCAAATATAGGATCATGTTATTGGCAAACAGAGATAATTTAACCTCTTCTTTTCCTATTCACATCCATTTAATTTCCTTTTCTCACCAAATTTCTTTGACTAAAGTTTGAAGGACTACGTTTAATAGGAGTGGTGAAAGTGAGCATCCTTGTCTTATCCTTGTTCTTAGAGTAAATGATTTCAGTTTTTCTCCATTTAGAATAATGATGGCCTTGGGCAATCGTAAGTGAGAAGAGTAAGGCAGAAGGCATCACAATACTAGACCTCAAATTATACTACAGAGCTATAGTAATGAAAACAGCATGGTACTGGCAAAAAACAAGTATGAAGACCAATGGAATAGAATAGAAGACAGAGACAAACCGAAGCAAATATGGTTATATCATACTAGACAAAAGTACCAAAAACATACCTTGGAGAAAAGATAGCCTTTTTAACAAATGATACTGGGAAAACTGGAAATCCATATCTAGTAGAATGAAATTCAACCCCTATCTCTCACCTTTCACAAAACTCAACTCAAAGTGGATCAAACGCCTAGGAATTAGATCAGAAATCTTGAACCTGCTAGAAGAAAGTGTAGGCCCAACAGTCCAACATGTTGGCTCCAGAACTGACTTCCTTAAGACTTCTAAAGCACAAGAAGTAAAATAAAAAATCAGTAAATAGGATTGCATCAAATTATAAAGCTTCTTCACAGCAAAGAAAACAACCAAGAATGGGAAGAAACAGCCTACAGATTGGAAGAAGATCTTTGTCACCTGCACCTCAGATAGGGTTTTAATTTCCAGGATATAATAATAACTCAAAAAAACTTAACACCAGTAAAACAAATAACCCTATCAATAAATGGGAAAAGGAACTAAACAAACACTTCTCAAATGAAGAAATACAACAGCAAACACAGGAAATATGTTCAACATCTCTATTAATTACAGAAATGAAAATTCAAACTACATTTGGATTTCAACTCACTCCAGTCAGAATAGCAATTATCAAGAATAAAAGTAATAATAAATGTTTGTGAGGATGTGGGGGAAAATGTACACTCATACATTGCTAGTGGGACTGCAAATTGGTGCAACCACTCTGGAAAGCAGTATGGAGATTCTTCAGAAAACTTGGACTGGAACCACCATTTGACTCAGGTATCACACTCCTCACAATATACCCAAGGGACTTATTATCAGATTACTACAGTGATGCAGCCACATCAATATTTATAGAAGCACAATTCATAATAGCTAAGCTATGGAACCAACCCAGATGCCTTTCAATGGATGAGTGAATAAAGAAAATGTAATATATACATACACAACTGAATATTAGCCATAAAGAAGAATGAAAATATGAAATTTGTTGGTAAATGGGTGGAACTGAAGACTATCATGCTAAGTGAAATAAGCTAGTCCTCCAAAGCCAAAGGTCAAATGTTTTCTTTGATATGCAGAAGCTAATCCAAAATGAGGTGTGGATAAATAATAAAAAAAAAAGAATAGAAGAAAGATCAGTAGAGTAGACAAAGAGCAATGAAAGGAAGGGAGGAGGGATGAGATAGGGAAAGACAGTGGAATGAATCTGACCTAACTTTCCTATGTTCAGTGAACCTCACCATCATGTACATCCACAATACACTAATTTAAACAAAAATAACTATAAGTAAATAGCAGAAAGATGAGTAGAGCAGAGGGAAGGGAACGCAGACGGAAGGGAAAATACTGGGGACTGAATTAGAACACATTATATTCCATGTTTTTGTAATTATGTCAATAATTATAAATTCTATTACCATGTATAACTAAAAAGAACCAATGGAAAAATACAATATAAAAAAGAAAATCACAGTGCTTGAACTTAAAAATAAAAGAATCTGCTTTATTCCTTGCTAAACTGAGACAATAATGGAAGCATCCTTATAGATGGTTAAGGGCTAACTTAAAAATATGTTTCATCAGCTTACCCCATACCATAAGCTTTGCTTTCTTTTATGGGGACACCATTGTCACATACCTTTCTTGCCTCATGATGTCAAAATGTCTGCCAGCAGCTGAGGACTTACATCTTCAAAATCTGACTTGGGGGGTGGGAGGGATGAATGTGTTGTCAATGCCTCCACTAAAGTTCCTAGATTGGACCCACACATGCCTGGATTAAGTCATTGAGACTCAGAGACCCAAGGTTCTGACTGAGCTGGACTGGATGACATGCCCACCCCTGGATTCATGAAGGTCACCCAGAGACTCCCAAACCACAGTGACTGAGGTGGGTTAAACCCTTTTTCCCTACAGAATCACAGGTGTCTGCCATAGAATTCAGATTCTACAACTCTAACTTTATATTCCTCAATATGCATATCACCTTGAAGAAGTTTCCAAAGTTCTCTGTGTCTTAGGAGTCTCAAGTATAATATAAATAGGTAAAATCACTCCAGCCTCATAAAGTTGCTGTGAAATATTTATTAAATTATACACACATACCTAAAACAAGCCTACCTTAGGCTGGGCACATGGAAGGTACTAAGTACACGTTCATTGTTTTAACCCTGTTGTCTCTAGAACAATGTGGAATAAGAAGAGCACATATTGATGAAGACAGCTATCATGTCCTATCGTTTTTGCCTATTTTTGTTTTTAAATTTCAGGCTCAGAATAATCCACTTTTGTGCCCTAATTCTTAATTTTGTGCTAGTATGTCATCCTGGTTACTTTAACCTTTTATCTTTCCATTAAAATATAGTACCCAATTTGGAACACAAAATTCTAAGTATTCTGAATATATTGCATACATCTCATCCCAAACTACCCCCTAAATTCTCCAACCAAAGGAGAAAATATAAAGACAACCATGTTATTAATCTGAATAATGTTCTATTATTTGTTAATAATGTATGTCTAGCAAAACGTGGACTATAATCTCCTTTGATTTAAAAACACTAACTAAGGACACCTGAGATGTCTATGACAAGCAGTGCAACACATTACAGATGTTTGAGTCAATCAATACTCCAGGCCTGAAGTGAACTTGTTATCAAACTATGTCTCTTCTGACCCATACTTTGACAGTTTATTTATCCTTTATCATCAAAGTTTCACAGTGTATACAAACTTGATCGGTGTACCCTGGGTTTTCATTTTCAAGAACAAAATCAGGACCCAGGAGAAGTCCTTCACACACACACCTTTCCTCCTAAGTGGGTAGTAGTCTCACCAACAGCATCCTATTATTCCAACAGTCCTAAATCCCACCCGCATACAATCATCTAGCCTGTGTGTGCAGTGTCTTCAGAAAGGATGTGGAGGTTAAGTCCAGAAAGCTCCACTCAGTTGCTGCATACATACAGTTTTGTTAATTTTATCTTTCAACCAGCACTGCCTTATGTTTTGTTTCTGTTCATTGCCATTTCCGCATAGCATCTTTACAGCAGGAGCTCCTTTAAAGAAGAAATTCATAAGGAACCGCAAAGCACTTAGCACCCAACCTGAGCAAACAGAGGCACACCCAAGACACCAAGTGCCAGGGGATGAAGGTTATGATCACTAAGATCCTATCAAACAGTTATTAGATGAAATCAATAAAAATCAAATTTTTATTTTTATTTTATTTTGATTTGACCCTACTAAAGAGATTCTGAGTCGATGATGAATATTAATTGATTCTATTCTCAAAGAAGCATTCTGTCAGTTTCACTGTCCTAGGGAATGAAAGGTAATTTATCAAACCTATTTACTCTTTGCACAAGTAAAGGAAGTTGACTCACCTGTGTAATGCTGTGACCCAAGCCTCTGTTGCAGGCCCTACAGGACTGTGGGAACTTCTATGGTTGGAGCTGCTGAGCATAATGACTTCAAACATGACCCCAAGACCCTCACCAGTATCTCAGAGCAGTGGGGACAGTGATTCACACTCTATGTGAGCACACACAACCTGCTTCCAGCATTCACTTCCCAGAAAACTAGAAAGAGAAGATATGCTGGGCAGAAGGCTTAGTCCCTGTAGCTACGTGGGTGAGAGGGATGTCTCCAGAACCATTTAATTCACAATATGATTATATTTATACTCCTTGGCTGGAGAAGGCTTGGGGAAGTTTGGGATTGATGCACTTACAGTAATTATGGCTGTGTATATTTATGGAAACTGGAATTATGAACAATAAGTATTTTTACTATTTCATTTATCTATTAGCTATGCTTTTGAACAAATGTCTCTCAATTAGTAGAATTTTATAATCATAGAAAATAATCATAAAATTTAATATATGATTTACAAAAACAAGGTAGGATCCCACGTGCTTTATTGTTTCACATGCTTCATTAGCAATCTGCTTGTTCCATGGGCAAAATGGTTGTCTTACAAATTTTCTTCAGGGGCTGGGGATATAGCTCACTTGGTAGAATGCTTACCTTTTATGTACAAGGCCATGGGTTCAATCCTCAGCACCACAAAAAAAAAAAAAAAAAGAAAGAAAGAAAAAAAATCTCCTCAGTGCAAAAAATGAATATTTTAAAGTAAAGTTGGAAATAAGGTAGAAGAAAGAGAATGAAGAAGATTGGAGAGAAGAAGAGGAAAAGGAAGAGAGAAGGAAGAAGAGGTAGAGGAGGAACTCATAATCACACCAAGACATGGGGCCTACAGCCAAATCCTTTGTCATCCCCTTTCAAGTACCTGCTTGTTGCCAATGTGTATAAAGTAAATTTCTAACCACATTACATGAGTGAACTGATATCATATACATAGAGAAACCTGATTTCAGCAATATAAACCAGCAAGGGACTTGTAGCAAGTAAGTCACTCTACACTTTTGCCTTGGAAGACTACATAAAGACTATAGAGTAATTACTCAAAAATAATTTCTATCTCTGTGAATGCTATTTCCCCAAACTGGCTCTGAATTCTATGCAGAGAAGAAAATTGTAGAATAGCCCAAATAAATAAAGTTCAAAAAGGAAATACACAGGAACACTTACACAGTTCAGCATATTCCCAAGGCAGCCACAACTGTTGAATCTGTAACACTTGAACTTTAGAGGCAGATAACTTAAATTCATTTTGCTTCTCAAACTTATACAGAGAGACTATGACAACTATAAAAACTCCCCAGATAAACCCTGGCTTAATTAGCAAAGGTACCGGGTGCTCTTTTCCAGGACATCAAAACACCATTCCTTAGTGAAACCAAAGGTCACAGTGAGTGAGCAAAAAGCAACACCCTGAGTTCATAACTAATGGGAGGCCAAAGCATATCCAGGAGATTTTGGGGAGTACAAATGAGTTTACTTAAGTACACTGTAAGGAGGAGAGCTCCTCACCAAAATCCAAGTTTGTCAGACAAAAAAAGAAGGAAGGAAACACTTCAATGAGGGCCCAAGTGGAAATAAGTGTTTATACAGAAGTACCAGGGAAAAGTAACTAGTATCAGAGATGTGTGGGTGTTTCAAGTTTTAACTGGAATCCTAGATTACAACCAGTTACAAGTGTAGTAACCAAGATAAAGAATGCCAATTCACAGAAATTAAGGATTTTAAAAATGATAATAAAACTTTTATGTTTGTCCTCTGTAGAGAGCCATCCATGGGCTATGTGTGGACCTCCTCACATTGTAGCCATTTGAATAGGAGAATCTGGTGCCTAGGAATGACCAGACGATATTTCTTCTGGTTGACTGCCCAGACATTCTGAGTCCCAATGAAGTTCTGCCAAAAATCCCACACAGCACCAGAGATGGGTTGACCTGCTGTGGCCACACAGTCCCTCTGAGATGGGTATGACCTGTCAATATGCCAGTCAACCTACTGACCGCAAGGCATCACAAAGCAAGACTCTACCCTTGAAACCTTATCCCTGCCTTTGATGCTTCCCCTTAAATAAACCATGGGACCCATTTTCTTGTTGCCTAGCTCCAGCTCCCGTGTGGACTGGACCTATCAGGGGCTCCAACTTTTGAAACTATCTTTCTGACATTGTCTTTTCTTCTTTACTAATTATTCTAGACTTTAATTTCTCAGGTGATTTACATCCTCCTCGGCAAGAAGAACCTCTCAAGGAGACACTGGCCGGCCGTCTCCCCATAGTCCTGTCTCCATTAGACCTCAGAAAAGTATGACTTCATTCCAAAATAAGGAGTTACCATTCATTTAAGAAATACTTACTTTGCCCTACAATTATCAAGTTACTTTGATTGACATTGTAGGAGCTTTAGAGGAATAAGAGAGAATTTATATGTGCATAAATGTTATAATTTGAGATTCATTATTATAAGTAACCCTTTAATAATTCAAAGGTGTTCAAAGGGGGAACTACTGTTCATCAAAACACCTTAAGAAAGGTATTATGAGGAGGTCGCACTGGGCCTGAATCTTAAGCAATAACTAGGACTTCAACAGCAAAAACGCAAAGGAAACTTCAGTTTAGGCAGAACTATAGGAAATCACACAGTGCAAAGGAGCAGGAATGAGCAGAGCCATTGCTGAAAGGTTCATGGGATGATGAACTGTGGAGTAGACAGCTGTGAGAGTGTGAGGAATTCTGGACAGAAGTTTAGAAAGCTTGATGTAAAAGTGAGTCCTTTTTTTTTTAATTTTTAAGGAGTCTGCAATCAAAATATTGATTTAGGGAAGTTAATTTGTCAGCATGCTCATGAGGAAGTGAAGGGGACAGAAATTAGAAATAATGGGAGTCCTTAAGAAGATAGTTCAGCATGTACAAGAAATTAAAGGGAGTCTTGATTAGAACTGAGTAGCAAGAATGGATGGGAAAATATGAGATATAAGAATAACTAGCCAGGTGCCGTGGCACACATCTGTAATCCCAGCAGCTCAGGAGGCTGATGCAGGAGGATCATGAGTTCAAAGCCAGCCTCAGCAATTTAGTGAGGGCCTAAGCAACTCAGTAAGAGCCTGTCTCTAAATAAAATACAAAAAGGGCTGGGGATGTGGCTCAGTAGTTAAACGTCTCTAGATTCATTCCCTAGTACCAGAAAGGGGAAAAAAGGTGTGTGTGGGGGGGGAATAACTGAAGAGGTTTTACTAAATAGTTCACATGCTGAAAATACAAAAATACATATGTAAGGAGAGAAATCAAAGGTCTGGGTCCCTGGAAGCTCATCAAATAAATAACAATTCCTAGAGAAAATATGTGGAAAGATGGGAGAAGGGAAATGAGGGGAGACTCTGAGGGATGGTGCAAAGGCTGAGGTCAGGTCAACAATGAAGAAGCCAGAAAAAAATAGAAACATCCTAGTCATGGAGTTCCAGAGAAGGCAAAACAAGGAAGCAGACAGTCAATACAGCCCAGGGTGTAGACAAGACAAGAGGAGCACATAGAAATGAAAGCTGGCCATGGTGGTTCACACCCATAACCCCAGCTACTCAGGAGGCTGAAGCAAGACAATTACAAGCTCAAGGACAGCCTCAGTCAACTAGCAAAATTCTGTCTCCAAAAATAAAAAGGACTGGGGTGTAGCTCGGTAAATTAATGCTGGCCCAGCATGCAAAGGCCCCTGGGTTTAATCCTGGTACAGAAAGAGAGAGAAAGACAGAAAGAGAGAAAGAGCCATGGGATTACATTAATAGAGATTGCAGCGAATTACTGAGAAAAGAATCTTATCTGACAACACTCATCAAGCAAGTCTGCCTTGGAATACTGGGTTCTGAGACCACTGAAATGATGGTGGATGAGGTGCTGTAGGAGGAAAGAGAAATACACTGAAGAGAACGAGAATTCCAGAGCCAAAGATTCAGCTCAGCACAGACAATGACATGACAGACCATGGTGGACGCACAGATTACGGTGGACACATAGTGGACATCTAGCAGAGATCACAGGGGGCACTGATGGAGAAGAGGTCTGTTTTGCAAAGTTCTGATTCCAGCTGCAGTATTTCTTTTGCCTGTGGTTTGACACTGTCACTCTAGAACGTTTGGTCTTCACCTGTCAGGCCTGCAGCTGACACATTTCAGCAGGCTGGGAAAGTCTGAGGGCTGACTGCTGTGGCTGGGGTAGGGCAGAAGATGAAGAAGCTTAAGTAGTGTGCACGTTGTGTAATGTTTTAAAGTGAAGAAGAGAAAGAGAGCAAGCAACTTGCAATGGCCAAGGGTTTTCTCTAAGGCATTATTTTATTATTTTTTATGATGGTTTTGTTTCTTTTTATGTTTGGTTAGGAAAGGTTAGTCAAGATGGTCTATTTTAAAAGAGGGCAGAGCTAGTTGAAAAAAACTATATATGCAGACAAAAGAAAATTAATTGATGAAACAAAATTCCAAAGACATTGAAAATGGATAGAATCTAGTACAGATAAAAGGTTAGATTTGAAAAAGAGAAGAGATTTTTAAATTAAGAACACCAAGCCGGGCGCGGTGGCTCAAGCCTGTAATCCCAGCACTTAGGGAGGCTGAGACAGGAGAATCGCGAGTTCAAAGCCAGCCTCAGCAATGGCGAGGCGCTAAGCAACTCAGTGAGACCCTGTCTCTACATAAAACACAAAATAGGGCTGGGGATGTGGCTCAGTGGTACAGTACCCCTGAGTTCAATCCCCAGTACCAAAAAAAAAAAAAAAAAGTAAATTAAGAACACCATGAAGATGTTCTTAGTGAGGTGTGGGAGCACTCTCCAATACCTTCAACCCCTCCCTTCCATCTTTCCCCATTCTATGCTAATAGACTGTGCTCTTGCCAGAGTGCACCCCTTTGTTTGTGACCTTTGGACCTGATTGGTCCAAGAGTGTATTTAAGTTTCTACACTTTCTGGAATAAACGGTGTTTTCTGCTTCTCGCTCCGGGTGTTTCTGCATTTCACTCTGGCAGAGCAGATTTTTTACCTACACCCCAGGGCCTGGGGAGAGTGGCCCCGCGGATCGCCACCTTCCAGAGAGTCCCCATATCATCTTCCCTGGGGACCCCTTCTTTCTCCATCTCTCTGGACCCCAACTCGTCGAGAAGGCCCACGTGGTATCCTACCCCTTTTAAGCGATAGTGGGGAAGATGAGTACAAATTAAAATTTTGAAGCTCAGACAAAAAAAGTTCAAGCAGTCATTGCCAGGCAGCTTTACCCTTCTCAATAAAATTGGATTTTACATCTTTTGCTAAGATTAGAAGACATGGGCATAGAACTGCTAGCTTGAAGTGAATGCTAAATATGAGGACAAGGTATAAGGAAACAGAAGGATGTGAGAGGAATCAAGTGAAGTGAAGCACAGCATGGTGAAGGAGAAAGCATGAACTTGAAAAGTGAAGGAAGAAACATGGCAGTTTCCCCCTGCAGTGCATGGCAACCTATGAACAGAAAATTAGATGGTGCCATGTCTCAGGTCACAAACAACACAGGTTCATTTTGCTCCTACTATAGTTTGGATCTTGAATGTCCTCCAAAGGTTCAAGTGTTAATAGCTTGGTCTCCAATGCTATTGGGAGGTGGTAGAATCTTTGGGAGGTGGAGCCTTGTGGAAGATCTTTAGGTCATTGAGAGGATTATTGGACCCCAGTTTCTTCTTCTTTCTCTTCTGTTTTCCAACATTACTATCCAGCATCTTCATCCAAGGCCCAAATCCATGGATTCACCCAAACTTAAACTGGAACCTCTAAAACCATTAGCCCAAATAAACCTTTTCTCTTTCTTAATTAATACCTCAAGTATTTGTTATTATGATTGAAAGCTGACTAACACTAATTCTTCTGGATATATAATTTGACTCCCTTATATTTTAACTTTAATCTGCATAACCATTATAGCTTCATTTTTCTTTTGTGCTTTCCCTTTTAGTTCAACATGCTGAGATCTTATTTCTGCAAAGAAAAAATGCGCTAGGCTCAAGAAAATATGATTATAGTACAAATAAAATTGCCTTTCATTGAAGCAGGGGCTCTCTTTCTACAGCCAGTAGCTCAAGAGCAGATACAGCCTCATGGGGCCGAGTAAATCTGATTCTCAGCCACTGGTTAGAACTTTGGAGCACAGCCTCCAGAACTGGGGAAAAGGCTGTACAGAGGTGTATTTAACAAGCCAGTTGTGTGGCAGAAATTTATCATTTTTATGTAGGTGAGGTCAGCTGTGAACTTTTCATGGAATATCTTGCAGGAATTTCATGCACTCCTTTAATAGGGTTGGGGTTAGACAATCTCACTGGTGTTTGTAAATCTTCACAAGTAGAGTTTCTTTTGTACTTGGGGGAATGCTTGCTGAGGGTCTCCAGAGCCTGGGGTTCTACCAATTATTCTCTTCTGCATACAAATGTGAAAACCCATGTGTTGTGGCTTTATTAACTGAGGAAATTAGGTAATCCAGATTGTTAATGACCCATCATCTTCCAGACACATGAGAACATAGCCTAAGGCAAATGATTAGCAAGTCATTTACATTTTGGGGGACATTATTAGGAAATTTATAGATAAGAGAAATAAAAATCTCAGAGGAGACAACAGTGACGTTCAGCAATAAAGCCCTGGAATTAAGTTTCTGAGCTCTTAAAATTTTTTATTTTCAAATGATGTTTAGGCTAAAACTGCATATATGACAACAGAAGTCTCCTTTTGGTCCTGGTTACTCCACCAAATAGCAACTTAAAATCAGAATGCACTTAAACCATGAAGCATTCCACAGATAATATTTTTATACTTTCTAAGGAAGGTATTATGTATAGTTTAATGGTGAATAACTGAAATATAGAATGGCTAAGTGACTTGCCAAACTTGGATAGGTCTTACATTGTAGAGCCAGCATGAGAAAAGGACATTCTGATTTTCACTTCAGTCCTCTTTCCACTCCACTCTATCACAAAACCAGGAGTAGAAATATGCAATCACCCTGTTGGTCACTTCTCAGTCAGAGTAGGTCCCAGCCCAGAGATCTGGATTCATGTTCCAGTTATATTTCTAATGAGGGAGCAACATTTGGAAGTCATCATCACTGCTCCCTGGACACCAGCTTCATTTTCAGATGAATATAAGAAAGAAAAGGAGAGAGAAAGGAAGAAGGAAGGGAAGGAGGGAGAGAGAGAAACTAAATTAAAAGGTATTTTATTTTATTTAAGAACAAAAAAATTGAGAAAGGAAAAAAAAGTAAATTAACTTTCCTTCCAATCACTGAGGAGTCTAAAAACCAGAGTCATTTCTGATACCTCTGTCACTAAAAATGGATTTAAAATTAAAAGACAGTGAAGAATGAAGCTCCAAAGAGCTTTTTTGACACCTTACTTCCAAGACTTTTCAAAAGGAACCTCAGTTCCATGATTGCACTGGTACAAGTATCCATCAGTCCACAATAAACTTTTATACTTGCTTTCAGTAACCATTTATATACCCATGACTGTTAACAGTGGCTTTAAAGAAATCACCTGGGAAGGGTGATTTTTTTCTTTGATACAAAGAAAAATTGAGAACTCTTGGAGTAATGCATGAGGATCTCCATCTACTGTTCAGGAATCTGCCATCCACAGGAAACATGGAAGGAGGAAATGGGGCAAGAAATTGTCACTCTGAAAAACATCCCTATTTATTAATAAACTTGGAGGAAGTTGCCCAGAGAAGACAGATTTCACCAAGGGAAAAGATAAATTAACACCCGAAGGGGAGAAAAGTAATTCCTATCAACCAACCTTACAGGAGAAATATTAGATGATTTTATCCAAGCAGATCACTTCCCTGACTCTCCTTGAGACAGAGTGATGAGTTCAAGATGATGTAGAACTACTACATGCCCAGGTATGTGGAATAGGGGGTGGGGAGCTAAGACATTGTTCAGGATGACAATCTACTTGCCCTGGGAAGGAAATCACAGCAAAGAGGAATACAAGGACCTGACAGAGCCATCCTAAGAGCCCCCTCAAGGAAACTTCTTTTGTAAGCTATGTGGTCACACGTTTTAAAATAAGAAGTTCTATAAACAGGTTGATGATGTCCTAGCCATTTTTTAAAATATAACAATGAAAGGACGTGAGAAGTCTTCTCCATGATCAAAGAGTAGACAGAAATAATCAGGCTAACCTCATAGTAAGATAGAGAATATCCAGAAGATGAAGAGGACCCAAACTGCAAACCTGTGAATCCTTCCCGTGATAGTAAGATGGCCAGTCAGCACAAAGGTTAGTTCCCAAGAGGAGTGTTAGTCAAGGAAGACACTTTGACCAAAAACCAGCATCTCCACCTTTGCCCAGTCTAGCACCCCTGGCATGATTCAAGTATTAAAAGAATAATTAAATTTACTATCAGTATTAGGATGCTGAGATATCATCCCATCAACCAATAAAATTTTCTTCATCCTAGATATCTCTTACATGCATCCTTTTATTTCTTCTACTTTAAATCAAAGTAGTTGGAAAATCTTAACACACTCGCCATCAAATTGTGGTGGGCCTCCACCTGCCAGCACTGCTCTCGGTTGACTAGCAATTGGCAGCCCAAGTAACTGGAGCTGAAAATACAAAGTTTGACCCATTCATTATTTTGCTACTATCCATTTTTAAAAAATGATATGTCACTATTTAAAAATATTCCAAAATCCTGAAATTAATTCAAACAGAAGATTTTTACCCTCTCCCCTGTCCCATGATATTCTGCCTTTTCTTATTTTCCTCACCCCATGCTCTAGCTGCAGGAGCCAGTCATGTTCAGCCTCCTTTCACTCAGCCTCCTTTCACTCTTTTCCTGGCTACAGTATGGCCAACCCCATGACAGGCACTCCCCCATTCAGCCTGCAAAATATGTACCTTGCAATCCCGGGAGTGGGCTGACAGGTGAGGTTAACTTGTTACAATTGAGTTTCTGATTTCTTGAGTGTTGCCATCCAAGAGGTAGCCTCCTGTAGAGATCTAGAGAAATCTGCAGCTAAGTGCTAAAGGCAAGCAGTTTGGGCACATTGCCAAGGTTACAACCACTAGACGCGGATGCAGCTCCTGCTTATAGCAAGTTAGAGCTGATGCTTCTCCAGTCATACAGTTGGAAAGCTCTATTGCCCCTGGCCAAGGCCCTCTCCTTTGCAAAATCTAACATCATGCCCTGATGGATCCTGTGTTCTGCCTAGTTTGTGATGAGCACCCACTTCTTTTTTATGAGTTCCTCCTAATAAACACTCCTCTGGAAAACCTGGTGTGTGCCTATGGGTCACTGGCTTCAGATGCCTCAACAAAACCTTCTATGTTTTAATTAGTTTCAAGGATTTTGAAATATTTTTAGATAGTGACATGGAGTCATGAAAACAATGGATAGTAAGAAAATAATTAATGATGGGTCAATCTTTAAATCAGTTCAAAAGGAACTGGCTGAACACATGATACGTTCTTGTCTTTGAGTCTTTGTTTTCAAGTTGCAAAAAGCCATTTCTCTTCTAATGATTAAAATGAGCATTCTCACTTGTTACACTTCCTGTCAAAGGTATCTCTGATAATTTTCTTTAAAATGAAATGTACCCAAGATTTTAATTTGATTTCAGACTTATTTCCTCTGCTTTTTTTTACCTACCTTTAATATTCACAGAGAAGAGAACTGCAACTAATACAGTCATATTGCGTCCCAGGATTACACATCGCCATCTCCCTAGTTCTTCCCTGAACCCAGGTTTGACAGGAGCAGGACAGTTGGTCAGGAGGTAAAAGGAGTCATGGCCAAGCCAGGTTAATAATCTTTCAGGAATCAGGCTTCCTCTGAGATCCAGGAGATGATGCTGTGGGTAGAGAAAAAGTAGATATTTGAAGTCCAGAAGTAAAGTAAACCTGGAAACACTCAGGTTATCAAGAGGCAGCCAATGAGAAAAACAGGAGGGCTGCTGAGGTATGGTCTGCGTCATATGAAATTTCAAGTTATTTTCTTATCTTCATTTCTAACAAATTGGATTAACCCAAGTATTTCCGTAGTAGCACTACACCTCCACCACTGCTTCTTGCCTCTCTCTACCACCCTGTGGTCAAGGTCAAGAGTGGGTAGTGTTTGGATGCAGAGATCAGATGAACCCCAATGGTGCACTGTTGTACTTGATGTAGGTCTCAGAAGAAGCAATGTGTGAAACTCCAGGCAGAGAAACAGGGGGCTTCAGAACAGGCTGAAGGCAGGACCCAGGATACAACTTAACGGCTCAGGGAGAGTTGTGGAAGCCAAAGGCAACTGTCCCAAGAAGTCTCCTTTTGTAACTCCTTTCTCTGGAACACTTTGAATCCCTGGGTAGGAAAAATAGTGTAGTAGGAATATTTAATTTCTCTTCAAAAACATCTACCTCCTGATCTTCAGATCTGGTAAATATGTTACCTTCCCAGGCAAAAGAGGCTTTGTAGATGTGACAAAGGAAAGGCTCTTGAGATGTGGAGATTATCCTGGTGAGCCCAAAGTCATCACAAATTGCCTTATAAAAGGGAATGAAGCATGAAGTCAGAGTAAAAGTGACAAAAGAAAGTAAATTTCAGAGAGAGAAAGAGTGAAATGTAAGCATACCAGGCTGTTAGCTTTGAAAAGCGCCACAAGTCAAGGGATGCAGGTGACTTCTAGGAACAGGAAAAGACAATGAAACATTGTCCTAGCAGCCTCTAGAAAGAACACAGTCCTGTAGATACCCAACATCTGGTCCTACTAGAAAGCAGGTCACTTGTAGATTACAGAGTAGTGGTGTAGCACCCACGTTATTCCTATCACTTTTTCTTAGTGAGCACTCCTCCAGAAAGCCTGGTGTGTGCTTCCAGGTTCATTTGCCAGTGAGAATAATTCAGGACTTCTACAGAACTATGAAATAATAAATAATATGGCTTTAACCCCCACCACATTTGTGGCTATAGCAGCAATAAGAAACCAATACAAATGGGGAAAAAACTCATAAATGTAGAGTTCAAGGTGGTGGATGGCCACAAAATGAAGGTCTAGAAATTTTACACCAATAGTAAAACCGAGATAGTGCCAAGTTACAAAGCTAGAAAACCAAGACTTCCTATATTTTTTTCTACCAATGGGTTCAATGGTCCTAGAACTCAGTAAAACACTGAATAAGAAATTTGAGAATTGGTGGAACCATAGAAAAAGAATCAACTCAATCATCTCCTGACTTGAGGTATCTCTTTATAGCCATTCATTCATTCATCATTCACCAAACATTCAGTGAACTGGAAAGTTAAATGCTAGGGCCAGTGATAAGAATAAGATAGTTAAAATGCCTGACTTCATGGAGCTGTGAATCAAAGAATTGGTGTGACACTCTTCTATAGAAAAAATATTTTCCTCACTTTTTTCTGTTTGAGAACGATCATACATAATAAAGCAGATACTCAGTAAATATGAAAAACTCCCTTGAGTAAGACATATTTAATGATAGTGTTAAAGCAGGATTTCATGAATTTATTACTAATTCTTGTAATCCTCACCATGAAAAAATAATGTGAGAGCTACAGAATGTCATGAATAAAGAACAGAATAATATGGCCATCCAGATTTTTAAAAACCTTTGTGTTTCAGACATACAGCAATCACACAAGAACCATAAGTTAGAAGTCACAGAGAAAATATTGTTCTATTTGAAGACTTAGAAAAAATGTATCGTATTATATTAGGAACTTTAGCAACAGATTAAAAGAGGGCAACTGCCAATCTTGTGCAGAATTGAGTTTCTAAAAATGGGTGCATTATCTAGAAAGAATACTTAACCTTCACCTATGGATGAATATTAGAATTTGACTTGAAGGAATGAAGAGAAGGAAATAAGAACAAAGTTTCTTTAAAGGAAAAAACTCTAAAGGAAATGGAAGACAGGGCAGAGATAGACAAATGTTTTCTTTAAGAGCTAGATAATAAATATTTAAGGCTTTGCAGGTCAGGTGGTATCTGTCACAACTAATGATCTCTCAGTGTGAAATCAACTTTAGATAAATGTAAATTAATAAGTGTGGCTGTATAACAATAATACTTTATTTACAAATGCAGACAATGGCCATATTTGGTCTACTGGCTGTCTTTTGCCAGCTCCTATATTTAGATATAGCTCACTTTTCAGTGGATTTAAAATGCAAAGATCAACTCAATTGTGTGACAATTGTGGTAGCCTCCCATATCCATGACAAAACTTGTGTATGAAGTTCAGCAAGTTACTTAGCCCTCAGTAAGTCCATTTTCTCATTCTGTGAGTGTCTATATTATAGGATTATTAAAACATATACCATGGCCTGGGGGCATAGCTCAGTTGGTAGAATGCTTGCCTCACATGCACAAGGCCCTGGGTTCAATCCCCAGGACCAAAAAAAAAAAAAACACATACCACCATACTTAGCCCAGAAGAGTGTCACTATAATTGCCACTGTCATTTCCAAAAAGTATTACATCTCTGTGATGAATTACTGTGTTCTTCCCACCCCTAAAGGTATCAGTGCTGATTTACCTGCTCTAGTACTCGAGTTGAAACTCATCAGTCACTTCTGTTCTTTGCCATTCTTGGAACTTTTCAACATTCTACACCTCTTCATTTTTGTTTTACACAGGCTAGCTTTCTTGCCTTTCTAGCTAACTTGATAAGCTTCAGAAAGTCAAAGTTGTATAATAGCTTGAGGGACGCAGCAGGCCGTAATCAGCATTCTAAGAGTTTGTTCTGGTTTTAAAAATAAGCCTGAGATGGGGGAAAGATATCTCAGCAGAAACAGTCTCTGAGAATAAGGCAGAAGGTAAGAGAGCTATTTCCAGGAGCTAGAGAGCAAACCAAGAGCTACAGAAATAGGGCCAGGGACTGGGAGCCTCAGGAATCTCTGACAGTGAGCCCAACATCACAAGAGTACATTTCTCCTTTCATATCATCTGCAGGCCTCAGGGTTTCTCTGTGGAAACCCAGAAACCACCAACCATGACATATGAGTATGTGTGGACAGAGAGGCAAATGCTACCTTTTGAAGTTGTCAGTCATTCTGGGACAGAAAAAGAATGTTAGAAATTTATTCTGATCACATATTGAAACTCTTCTCTGATCCTTGCATTATTTTTTTTTGTTTTGATCTAAGACTACATGTTGCTACCCCAAGAACAAGTCTGAACTTGGATAGCCAGTGGTCACCTCTCCTTACCTGTGCCCTGAGGCCCTCCTCCTCAGGGAAGGTCATAGCCCTACACATGCTTCCCACTTCACCATCATCTATTTTAGTCCAGAGTTGACTTTGAGTTGGACTGAAAAACCGGAGCTTTATCTCTGGGGTTGCGTGGATATCTGGTGTTTGACTCTTGGCCCAGATGAAGATGGATTTATAATGTGATTTTTTTTTAGATCCAAACTCTCCCAGAGGACTCTCCTCCCATTAGTTCATGCCAGTGTTCCTGGAACTTGTAATGGTATCCATTTTAAACTCAAATACACCTGAAGACAGAATTCTCAGGGGAACACTTTGGGGAACACTTTGATGGAATACCAAGGGCCAAAGGAAAAAGGATGCCTTTCTTTGGAATTTAGCTCCATCCCATGTATCTTAATATGCAATGTTTCTGTTGTTGACAGTTCTAATGATTTCCAGTTTTCAGAAGCGTATGGAATTTAAGCCATGGATCATTTTCATTTTCTGAAAATATTTCAGAAAAAATATTTCTAATTTCTTTCTGAAAAATAGGGTGGGGATGTGAGGATGGAGAAACACACTGCTAGTGGAAAGGCAAATGGATGAAGCCATTTTAAAGAACAAATTAGAAGTACCTAGTAAAGCTAGAAAAGAAAAGCACAAACCCTATGAGTCTGTAGTCTCAAGTCTGGAATGTTTTCCAGTAGTTTTCATTTGTATTTCTCTAATTATTAGAGATGTTGAACAGTTTTTCATATATATGTTGTTCGATTATATTTCTTCTTCTGAGAAGTGTCTGTTCAAGTCCTTAGTCCATTTATCAATTGGGTTGTTTGTTTTTTTTGGTGTTAATTTTTTTTTTTCAGTTCTTTAAATATCCAGGAGATCAGTGCTCTATCTGATGTGCGTGTGGCAAAAATTTGCTCCCAAATGGTAGGCTCTCTCTTTATTTCATTGTTTCTTTTGCTGAAAAGAAGCTTTTTAGTTGGAATCCATCCCATTTATTGATTCTTGATTTTATTTCTTGCGCTTTAGGAATCTTGGTAAGGAAGTCGGGACCTAATACGACGTGATGAAGGTTTGAGCCTACTTTTTCCTCTATCAGGCACAGGATCTCTAGTCTAATTCCAGACATGTCTACATGTCTACATGTCTATTTTGGTGCAAGTACCATGCCATTTTTGTTGCTATAGCTTTGTAGTATAGTTTAAGGTCTGGTACTGTGATACCTCCTGCTTCATTCTTCTTGCTAAGGATTGCTTTAGCTATTCTGGGTCTCTTATTTTTCCAAATGAATTTCATGATTGCTTTTTCTATTTATATAAGGAATGATGTTAGGATTTTAATTGGAATTGCATGGAATCTGTATAGCACGTTGGGTAGTATGGCTATTTTGATAATATTGATTCTGTCTATTCAAGAGCTTGGGAGATCATTCCATCTTCTAAAGTTTTCTTCAATTTCTTTCTTTAGTGTTCTGTAGTTTTCATCGTAGAAGTCTTTTACCACTCTTGTTAGATTGATTCCCAAGTATTTCATTTTTTGGAGACTATTATGAGTCAGGTAGTTTTTCTAATTTCTCTTTCAGAGTATTCATCACTGATGTATAGAAATGCAATTGATTTATGGGGGTTGATTTTATATCGTGCTACTTTGCTGAATTCATTTATTATTTCTAGAAGATTTCTGGTGAAATTTTTTGGGTCCTTTTAGTATCATGTTGTCAGCAAATAATGATAGTTTGAGTTCTTATTTTCCTAATCATATCCCTTTAATTTCTTTCATCTGTCTAATTGCTTTGGCTAAAGTTTCAAGGATTATGTTGAATATAAGTGGTGAAAGAGGGCATCCCTATCTTGTTCCCATTTTTAGAGAGAATGCTTCCAATTTTTCTCCATTTAGGATGATGTTGGCCTTGGGATTAGCATAGATTGCTTTTACAAAGTCGAGGTATGTTCCTACTATCCCCAGTTTTTATAGTGTTTAAAACATGAAAGGGTGCTACATTTTGTCAAATACTTTCTCTGCATCAATTGATAAAATCATATGATTCTTATCTTTAAGTCTATTGATGTGCTAAATTATGTTTATTGATTTCCATATGTTGAACCAGTCTTGCATCCTTGGAATGAACCCCACTTGATCATGGTGCACTATTTTTTTAAATATGTTTTTGTATGTGATTTGCCAAAATTTTATTGAGAATTTTTGCATCTATGTTCATCAGAGATATTGGTCTGAAATTTTCTTTCTTTGATGTGTCTCTCTCTGGTTTTGGAATCAGGATGATACTAGCCTCATAGAATGAGTTTGGAGGGGTTATCTCCTTTTCTATTTAATGGGAATAATTTGAGGAGTATTGATATTAATTCTTCTTTGTAGGTCTTGTAGAACTCTGCTGAGAATATGTCTGGTCCTGGGCTTTTCTTGGTTGGTAGGCTTTTGATAGTGTCCTCTGTTTCCTGCTTGAAATTGATCTGTTTAAGTTGTGTATGTCCTCCTGGTTCAGTTTGGTTAGGTCATATGCCTCTAGAAATTTGTCAGTGTCTTCGAAGTTTTCTATTTTACTGGAGTATAAATTTTCAAAGTAGTTTCTAATTATCTTCTGTATTTCAATAGTGTCTGTTGTACTATTTCCTTTTTCATCACAAATTTAATAATTTGGGTTTTCTCCCTCCTTTTCATTAGAGGAACTAAGAGTTTGTCAATTTTATTTATTTTTTCAAAAAACTAGCTTTTTTCTTGTCAATTTTTTGAATTGTTTCTTTTGTTTCAATTTCATTGGTTTCGGCCCCAATTTTAATTATTTCCTGTCTTCTGCTTCTATTGGTGTTGGTTTCTTCCTCTTTTTTCTAGTGCTTTGAGTTGTAACGTCAGATTGTTTATTTGTTCACTTTTTATTCTTTTAGTGAATAAGCTTAATGCAATGAACTTTCCTCTTAGTACTGCCTTCATAGTGTCACAGAAATTTTGATATATTGTATTGAAGTCCTCATTTACCCCTAAAACTTTTTTATCTCCTCTCTAATGTCTTCTGTTATCCATGCATCATTTAATACCATATTATTTAGTCTCCAGGTGTTGGAGTAGCTTCTATTTTTTAATGTGTCATTGATTTCTAATTTTATTCCAATATGGTCAGATAGGATGCAGGGTAGTATCTCAATTTTTTTTCTTTTGTATTTGCTATGACTTGCTTTGTGGCATAACATATAAACTATTTGGAATAAGGATCTATGTGCTGCTGAGAAACAAATGCATTCACTTGTTGATGTATGGAATATTCAATATATGTCTGTTAAGTCTAAATTATTGATGTTTTATTGATTTCTATAGTTTCTTTGTTTAGTTTTTGTTTGGAAGATCTATCCAGTAGTGAAAAAGTGTGTTAAAGTCATCCATTATTATTGTGTTGTGGTCTATTTGATTCTTAAAGTTGAGAAGGATTTGTTTGACATACATAGATGTCCCATTGTTTGATGCATAGATATTTAAGATTGTTATGTCTTGTTGATGTATGATTCCCTGAAGCAGTATGAAATGACCTTCTTTATCCCTTCTCACTAACTTTGGTTTGAAGTCCACTTTATCTGGTATGAGGTTGGAAACCCCTGCTTCTTTACATGGTCCATGTGAGTGACATTTTTTCCCCATCCTTTAACATCAGTCTGTGGATATCTTTTCAGTGAGATAAGTCTCTTAAAGGCAGCATATTGTTGGGTCTTTTTTTAAAAATCCAATCTTCCAGTCTGTGTCTTTTAGTTGATGTGTTTAGGCCATTGATATTCAGGGTTATTCTTGAGACATGGTTTCTATTCTGGTCATTTTGATCTATTTTTGGTTTTTAACTTGATTTGGTTTCTCCTTTGATTGATCTTTCCTTTAGTGTAGCTCCTCTCTTTGCTGATTTTCATTGTTGTTTTTCATTTCCTCCTCATGGAATATTTTGCCAAGAATGTTCTGTAGTGCAGGCTTTCTTGCTGTACATTCTTTTAACTTTTGTTTATCATGGAAGTTTTTTATTTTGTCATGAAATCTGAAGCTTAATTTTCCTGCATATAAGATTCTTGGTTGGCATCCATTTTCTTTCAGAGCTTGTTGTATGTTGTTCCAAGATCTTCTGGCTTTGAGGGTCTGAGTTGAAAAATCTGCTGAGATCTGAATTGGTTCTTCCCTACATGTAATCTGATTCCTCTCTCCTGCAGCCTTTAAAATTCTATCTTTGTTCTGTATGCTGAGCATTTTCATTATAATGTGTCTTGGTGTAGATTTGTTGTAATTTTGTACATTCAGTGTCCTGTAAGCCTCCTGTATTTTATTTTCCAATTCATTCTTCATTTTGGGAAATTTTCTGATATTATTTCATTGAAGACATTGTGCAACATTCTGGTTTTTGTGTGTTTGCTTTTTGATAATAGCCATTCTTACAAGTGTGCAATAATATCTTATTGGATTTTAATTTTTATTTCTCTGATGTTTAGTGATGTTGAACACTTTTCCACATACTTGTTGGCCTTTTGTATGTCTTCTCTGGTCAAGTTTTGCCCATTTTTAGTTTGAGTCTATTTTTATTTTTTATTTTTGTTTTTATTTTTTTCTATTGAGCTATGTGAGTTCCTTAGGTATTTTGGATACTAACTCCTTGTCAAATGCAAATTTTTCAAATATTTTCTCCCTTCCTTTTCATTTGTTAATTCTTTGCTGTGAAGAATCTTTTGAGTTTAATACAATCTCATTTTTTTTTGGTACTGTGGATTGAACTCAGGGGTACTTGACCACTGATCCACATTCCCACCCCTATTTTGTGTTTTCTGTAGATACAGGGTCTCACTGAGTTGCTTAGCTCCTTGCTGTTACTGAGGCTGCCTTTGAACTTGTGATTTTCCTGTCTCAGCCTCCCGAAGTGCTAGGATTACAGGCATGTGCTACTGTGCCCAGCTACCTTTAAGTTTTTAATGCATTCTGAGTTGAATTTGGTATGTGATGTAAGGTGAGGATCCAATTTCATTCTTTTCCATATGGGTACCCAACTTTCCCCCACCATTTATTGAGGAGTATGTCCTTTCCACACTGTATGTTCTTGACATCCTTATCAAATATTGTTTAACCAAATATTTGTGGGTTTATTCTGGACTATTTTTTCCTCTGGGTCTACATAATCTGTTTGTATGCCTGTTTGATCACTACATTTTTAAATATAATATGAAATCATGGCATGTAATACCCCTAGTTCTGTTGTTCTTTTTCGAGATTGCTTTCACTCTTTAGAACATTTGGATTCTACACAAATTTTAGAATCATTTTTCTATTTCTGTAAAAAATATCATTGGGATTTTTGACAGGGAGTGTGCTAAATATGTAGATGCCTTTGGGTAGAGAATTCTTGTTTTCCTTCATTCTCCAAGCATCCTTCTATAATTTTAATGTCCCCTTCAAAATTCATATTAAAATTCAATTGCCACTGTGACAGCATTGTGAGTTAAGGCCTTTAGGGTTTGACTAGCTCATAAGGCCCCCATGACTATTTTGAGGCCATTATGGTGGGAGTGGGTTAGTTCTCCATGATGGGCGTGGGTTTGTTATAGACAACAAGTTCTAGACTTCCCCTGTTCTTGCTCTCTCATGCTTGTCTGCCAGTGTTGCTTTCCACTATGTTATGATGCAGCAAGAAGGCTGTCACCAGATTCTGGCACACTGATATTGGACTTCTAAGCCTCCAAAACTATGCTAAATCAAATTTTTGTCTATAAATTACCAGGGCTGTAGTATTTAATTTAGCAGCACAAAAATGACTGAGACAGCATGCCTGTAATCCCAGCACTTTGGGAGGCTGAGATAGGAGAACTATGAGTTCAAAGTCAGCCTCAGCAACTCAGTGAGACCTTGTCTTTAAATAAAACCCAAAATAGGGTTGGGGATGTGGATCAGTGGTCGAGTACCCCTGAGTTTAATCCCCAGTACTAAAAAAAGAACTGAGACACATTGTAACCATTCCAGCATGCCTGTTGTGGTCATATAGCCTCTGAGGTTGCCCACCTCAAGTTTTCTGTGAAAGTTTCCAAGAAGTATTAATAATAAGCCAAAGATTTGGACATCCAAGCTTGATTTAAAAGTCAATAGTAGCCCAAGCAAGAGCTATTGCAAAAAACAGAAAAAGAAAAAGCAGTCAAGTGTCAACTTGTGGAGTCTATAAACAGGATGGCCTCCCCTCCATCAGAGGAGAATCAAGGGCCCACCTATGTCCTCCAGTGACCAAATACTTGATGTGGTACCTTAACCTTTCAGCTTCTTATAAAACCAAGTCCTGTAAAGTGTTGGATTCTGCTCCAGGTAACTGAGCAGCCTCTCAACTGTTATCAATCAAGTCTTTATCCATGGCCATTACCCCAGGTAAAATAAACTTGTCTGAGCTATAGCTTGTTCCCTTCTTCCACTAATATCCTTTTGGTCAGAATGTCTTCTTAAAACCCCCACCTTGGCCTCATGGTTACTACTATATGGGAACCGTGCTTCCTTAAAATTCCATCACATAATGTCATAAGAACAGACATGTTTTCAGGTGTAATTTGAATGGAAATTTCTCTTCAGAGTACAGAATACAAATATCTGATTCTCAAATCAAACCTTAATCTCTGTATCCAGAATGCTTCAAATTTCACTCCAGATAATTACCCACACAACCCTCGGTTTTAAGAAAAGTACTATTTAAGAGGCTGCCTCCTTTTTTTTTCATGGTTTCCTTATTTGCAATCCTTTTTGTCTCATTGTCTTGTCTATAGCTCGGTTCAAGTAAACTTGTTACACATTTGCATGGTACACTATTTTAACTCATATCCTTCTGTTTCAAATTTTCCCATTATCTTCAAAACATCTGCAGAGTGGATTGATGTTCACAAAAACGATGTGTGGTTTTTTGAAAATATGTCATGTGGTTTTTCTCATGTACTTCACACATATTTCGTGTAAAATATTTCAAATGACTTTCAAAACACACACTAAATTATTCTTGTGAAACTTTTTTTCTGAGTAGGTTCTTTGCAAATTGGAGGATGGGAGAAGTGAAAATATAAGAATATATTATGGAAATGACAACAGTTTTATCACTGCACATGATTTAGGGGAAAATCTTGACTAAAAACCAGAAAATGAGGTAGTTGCTCTCCTTAATAAGTGGTTAATTCTAAAAAGAAGTAAATGAATAAAAGGCTCAAAATTCCAAGGCAAATGTGAGTCACAAGAATTTCCAATAAAGTCTATTTTTTTCTGTTTTCTCCCCATATTTCTTTATTGGTGTATTGTAGCAGTACATACTAATGGGATTTGTTGTTACATATTCATACATGCACACAATATACAATATTACAATAATAATTTGGCCAATATCACTCCCAGCACTTCCCCCCTCCCTTCACTCTCTCACTCCTTGGTCCCTTTCCTCTGCTGATCACCCTTTGATTTTCATGAGAACCACCTCCATCTTTCTTTTCCTTTTCCTCTCTAGTTTCTGCATATGAAAAAATATAGAATCCTTACCCTTCTTTTATTTATTTTACTTAATATAATCATCTCTAGTTCCATCCATTTTCCTGCAAATGACATAATTTCAAGTTTTCATGGCTGAAAAAAAAGTATTATGTATACATACCACATTTTACTTATCTTTTCATCCATTGATGGACACCTCTGTTGGTTCCATAGATTGGCTATTGTGAATTGTGCTGCTACAAACATGGGTATGCATGTATCATTATAATATGATGACTTTAATTCTTTAGGATAAATTGTAAGTAGTGATACAGCTGAGTCATATGGGTGATGTTCCCAAGCCTAGTCTTTTATTTTTTCCTGCTCTTTCTTTTATTTTAATTTGTCCTTTTTATATATACATGATAGTAGAGTGTATTTTGACATATTATACATACATGAAGTATAACTTATTCTAATTAGGATCCCAGTCTTGCAGTAGTAGATGATGTGGAGTTTCACTGGTCATGTATTCATACATGAACATAGGAAAGTTATGTCCAATTCATTCTGTCTTTCCTATTCCCATGCCCCATCCCTTATCTTCCTTCCTCTTTATCTAGTCCAATAAACTTCTATTCTTCTCTCCTCACCTTATTGTGTGTTAGCATCCACATGTCAAAGAGAACATTGCTTTTGGTTTTTTGGGGAGATTGGCTTATTTCACCTAGCATGATAGTCTCCAGTTCCATCTGTTTACTGGCAAATGCTATAATTTCATTCTTCTTTATGACTAATATTCCACTGTATATGTACACATTTTCTTAATCTATTCATCTGCTGAAGAGCATCTAGTTTGGTTCCATAGCTTAGCTATTGTGAACTGAGCTGCTACAAACATCACTGTAGTATGAAGATATTAAGTGCTTAGGGTATATACCAAGAAGTAAGATAACTGGGTCAAATGGTAGTTCCATTCCAGGTGTTCTGAGGAATTTCCATATTGCTTTCCAGGTTGGTTGCACCAATTTACTGTCCCATCAGCAATGTATGAGTGTATCTTTTCCCCCATAACCTCACCAAAATTTATGTTACTCATATTCTTGATAATTGCCATTCTTACTAGAGTGAGATGGAATCTCAATGTAAATTTAATTTATATTTCTCTAATCGCTAGAAATGTTTAACATTTCTTTGTATCTTTGTTGATCAATTGTATTTCTTCTTCTGTGAAGTATCTGTTCATTTCATTTGCTAATTTATTGATTGGGTTATTTGATTTTTTTGGCATTAAGTTTTTTAAGTTCTTTGTATATCCCAGAGATTAATGCTCTATCTGAGGTACAGGTGGCAAAAATTTTCTCCCAGTTTTTGGGGCTCTCTCTTCATGTTCTTGATTGTTTCCTTTGCTGTGAAGGCTTTAACTTTGATACAATTCCATGTATTGATTATAGATTTTATTTCTTATGCTTCAGGAATCTTGTTGAGGAAGTTGGTTCCTAAGCCAACATGGTGGAGATTTGGTCCTGTGTTTTCTTCTTGTAGGCGTAGGGTCTCTGGTCTAATGCCTAAGCCCTTGATCCACTTTGAGTTTATTTTTGTGCAGGGTGAGAGATAGGAGATTAATTTCATTCCAGTTTTCCCAGCACCATTTGTTTTATCCCTTTTTTTCAATAAAGTCCTTCTTAAGACAATATTGATAAGAAAATATTAATAACACTGTTTTATCAACCCTCTACTCATTGAGCTTTATTATCTGAATTGTTCCAAAATCTACACAGAGCTTCAAACCTCACCACAAAGCAACACATCTATCCTTGATATTTAAAGGGTAGACAGAAGAGGTGTGTTCATGATCCATTTCACTTGTCATACTCAGGACACTGCTTCTTCCTTGGAAAGTACCTCTCTCTACTCTATACTCTCAATAATTCAGAGGGATGACACCCAATTAAAATTTTTCCTTTCTAACTTGGGCACTGAAAGACTATAATGGTTCTCTAACAGAAGAAAAACACCTTACAAAGTAGTAAGTATACAAAAAATGTTATAATATAGTAGGAGATAAAAAGAATGAAGAATCTTTCACATTTTTATTCCTTGACTTCATATAAATTATATCTGAGAACTGGAATCACTTAAACAATGAGGGGAATTCCTTGCCTCCATTAGGAACAATTTGTTAAGTCTGTGTTTTCTTAGATGGAGTCACTTGGCTATAATAAAGAGTCTTGGCTCCCTGAGACAGGTGAGTAAGGACTTCCTGACATACCCCACACCTCAGTCCTTCCCAACAGATGCAGCAGTCAGCAGGTCATATTAAATGACCTATATTTGACCATAAAGCAGGTTCATGTAATTTGGAAAAATCATAGTTTCAGTAAAATAATGACATTCAGCTTGAAAATATACCAGTTTTTAGGCATGGGTACATTCAGCTCAATAACTCAGAGAACACCATCCACAAGTTACATCTCAAATGGTTACTAATGAGTATAGGATATTTTGCTTGGGGTTAGGTTTAATTTCCAATTCTGTAAGACTCTCCATTTTTTTTTTTTTTTTTTTTTTTTTTTTTTTTTTTAAATATTTTTTTAGTTGTAGATGGACACAATGTCTTTATTTTATTGCTTTGTATGTGGTGCTGAGGATCGAACCCAGGGCCCCACGCATGCGAGGCAAGCGCTCTACCGCTGAGCCACAATCCCAGCCCCTAGACTCTCCATTTTTAATTAACTTTTTGCTTGTCATCAGACATAAAAGTTTAATTTTACATTTGTTCAAAACAAAGTTATCTAAAACCAGAGTGAATCTAAGTTTACCAGCATTCATACAATCCAAAAATGATACTCTTGGCTCTCCTCATTTGGAATCCAAATGCTAAGGAACAAATGCATTGGGTGTACCTCATTCTTCAACCAAAAATAAAGTGAGAACTACTAGTTAGGGCCCCCTGTCTTACTAGATGTAAGTGCCCTCATAAATGTATTAATAGTAACATCAGTTATTTTAATTAAATTTGCACACACAGACTTGGATATACTGTTAGAGTTGTTAGCTATCCTTTTTTAGCCAGTCAGTGATCCATAAGAAGTTGAGTATTTTCACAGTCTGCAATGAAAGACACTATAAACTTGATAAGTCAGAAGGATCACAAGTCACCTGACACTTCTGACAGTCCTATCTTGACACTGTAGCTTTGCAAGCAGTTCTCACCATTTCACCCACACTTGAACTTCTGTGAATGAGATGAGAACTTCAGTAGGCAGAATTCTGTTCCCATTTTCTTTTATTCGCTCTCTATTACAAATTTTTCTTCCACTGTACACGTGAAAATTTAGAAGCTGAATCAGAGAGATGCTTGACTTGGTGACACTTGACACATGGAATATCTTATTTAAAAAGGATTCATTCTAATATCCCCAAAGTCTTCCCATACTTTAGACTCAGGAAACTGACAGTCAACTTATAGCAAAAATTAGGAAATCATAGAATTTATTTTTGGATAAACTAACTGCCCATTCCCCCCAAGAAGATATAAACTTCTGAGGATTCTCTGAAATGGCTAGATATTTGTTTTATAATTTGTACTGAAGCCACCCATTCACTAAGTCCTGGTCAAACACAAGTAATTTTTTACCACCTTCAGCACCTTACTCATAAAAATAAGTGGGCAACCAATATTTAGTGAACAATTTTAATACAAAGGCAAATAACTTCTTAGAAACAAACACAAACCAATCATTTGAGAATAGAGACTGTAGAGGGGAACAGGTGAGATTATTATAAAATTATACAACATTCTCAGAAATAGAAAATAATGTATTACATCCATAAAAAGGAAAATACTGCTATAAAAATATAAACAGAAAACAAGAACATTCTTGGAAATTAAAATTTTTTAAAAATAACTTTAAAAGTTAATGAAATATTTAGAACACCAAGTTGAGAAAATATCAGGACACAATACTGAGATATGGGAAACTGGATAGTAGAAATAAAAAAAAGAAGTCTAACACAGGGAGTATAATATCCAACTATACAAAGTTGCAAAAAAAGAAAAGAAAAGAAAAGAAAATGAAAGGAAGGATATATTTCAAATACAATAAAATTCATTAGAACTGAAAAGTGATTTTCTGGATGAAAAAACTCATGTGCACCTACAAGTTAAATAAGAATATTTACAATAGACATAATGTTATGGAATTTCCAAACACTGATTATAAGGAGAAAATCCTAACTAATTTGGAAAGAGAAAAAAATGCTCTATAAAGCAATCAGAAATCTGAAAAAAATTGGACTCCTCCACAGAGCATCAAAAGGTAAAAGACAAAGGAAAAATACTTCCAAATTCATCTAGTCAGGATAGGCTTTGTTACTGAGTGATAACAAGCAACTGCAAAACCTCAGAGCTAAATGCTTAAGTTTATTTCGCATTCATGTAATCCAGGGTGAGCTCTCCAGAGTAGCATCCTATGAGCATTGATTCTAAGATTCAAGAATGCTTAGACTATGGCTATGCCATCTCAGTACTTGGCATCCAAGTGAGCTGTGGCAAAGGATGAAAGAAAGTATGTAGACTGTACTGGCTTTCGAACGCTTTGGTGCAGAATTTACACATGACCCCCACTCAAGCTGATTATCCATAACTGATAGAAAGGCCCCATCTGAATACAAAGGAGCTGATATCTGTTACCCTAGTGGCATCTTAGATAACAGAAGAGAATTAGTTATAGAAGACCTCCAGAAGTCTCCACCAACACACATTGTCAACCAAAGGAGAAGAAAGGACAAAGATGTTTTCAGAACTGTATGAACACAGAAAAAAAAAATCTCTATGAGCTGTTTTTCAGGAATTTGTTGAAAGATTTGCTCCACAAATTCTGGGACACATGAAATAGAAAAGAAAAGTCAAGGGTATTTCCAAAATGATTGAAAAGGTAGAGACCAGGCTAGCAATAGTGAAGCCAGGTAAGAAAACAAAAAGTCCAGAAAGTCCAGAATAGCACAGATAAACAAGAGACATCAAGAAGAATGTGCTAACATTGAAATTAAAGTGGAAAGTCATCCTAATATGATTGTCACTCTTTAAAGGCAATTGCTATTTTTATGAGGGTATGAAGATGAATTAATGTGGTATGTTAAATAACATACCCTCAGAATATATCCACTTCCTGGTCCTCAAAGTCTGAGTATGTTGCCTTATAAAGCAAAAGTAATTTGTGAATGTGACTAAATTAAGAATCTTGAGATGGAGAGATTATTCTAGAGTACCGAAGAAAGTGGATGGTCCTAAACATAATCACAAAGGCATGAAATCACAGGACATTATATGAATTAAAATATTGAAAATATTGATATATTTCTAAAAAAAGGTAAGTCTTAACAAAAACTTAAGTAGTTCTCTGTAAGTTTAAAATTATATCATATTTTTAAAAAGTATATATGTGTGAAAAAGAGAGAGTGTGTGAAATAAAAAGCAAGAAAATTAACCAAAATGCAGGAAGGTAAATGGAGAGTTTCTAACGTCTTGTTGTCTACTGTGAAAAAAAAAAATAGCTAACAAATTCCTTTGCCTTTTTCTGCATGAGAATTTCCTCTTGGTTAACTCTCTAGTTTCACTCCCCTGGAAACCAGGTGTGGCTTATCTGAGTCTTGTCCATCCAATTTTCAGCTAGGCCAAAGTCTTTTTTTTAGTAGTAGAGTGACCCAATACCATTATTTTATTTATTTATATGCAGTGTGAGGATCAAACCCAGTGCCTCACATGTGCAAAGCAAGTGCTCTACCACTGAGCAACTCCAGACTCTAAAGTGTTTTTTTGATTATTGATGAACTATCTAATCAGAATTGACTATCTGCTGGATCATAAAGCAAGTATTGAAACATTTCAAAGGGTAAAAATCATGTATGTTTTCTGACAACACAGATTTAAGTAATATTAAGCTAAAAATCATAAGAAAATACAACCAAAAATTCCCAAATATTGAGAACTCAAGCATCATGCTTATAAATAGCCTATAAATCAAAGAAAATAATATTGAAAACAAGAAAGTATTTTAAACTTAATGGTATTGCCATAGATACACCAAAAGCTATGGAATCTAAAGCTGTGATTAGAACATTTATGTATGAATGCATCTACTGGGAAAAGAGAGGCTAAAATCAAGGTTTCAGCTCAAGATATTTAAATGTCTAGGAAAGAAATTAAATCCATAATTAAATATCTTCTCATAAACACTATTCAAGCCCATGTAACTTTATTAAATTTATATAAAAGAAATAATGCTTATTTTATTAAGCAGGTATAACCTTAATAGCAAAATCTGACAAAAACATCGCAAAAAAGGCAAAATATAGGCCAACATAGGCCAGTCTTTCTAATGAATATAAATTCCAAAATCTTAAGCAAAATGCTTTTGAGTTAAATCCAGTTAATAATCTACAAAAGGGAACTATATCAAGATAAAAATGAGTTTATTTTTAAGAAAACAAGGTAGCTTTACCATTCAAAATCAAGGTAACTTTCCACATCAGCATGAGAAAGAACAAAAAACAAATATCTCCAGAGAAGTAGGAAAATAGATATACAATAAATTGACTACCTTCCCATGACTTAAAGAGTTGGGAAATAAGCAATGGTTCATTTGCAGAAGCTATACAGGGAAGTATCTACAAAATGCCTCTAGCAAACATTATGCCTAAAGTTGAAATATTAAATGATTGATTTCTAAGACCTGGAAGGAGAAAAATTTATCCACTTATGCTAATTTGATTGAATGACACTAAAGATCCTAGAAACAAGGCCAAAATATTAATACAGATAAGGTTTGGAAGAAAAGATATAAAACAGTCATTATTTGTGGATGTCATGATTACATATATAGGGTAACCCAAAGAACCTATAGCCAAATGATTAAAATTAATAGCATGATTTATCAAGGTCTCTGAATAAAAAATTTATAGTTATTAATTTATGTGTTTATATGAGTAATAGTTATTAGAAAGTAAGAAGACCAATACTTGCTCTAAAAACATCAAATTCTTAGGAGCAAATCTAATAGAAAATATATCTTAAACACAAAACTGCAAAATATTATCAGAAAATTTAATAAGACTTAGAAAAATTAAGGATTATGTCATTCTTGTGCATTAAAAGATGCAAAATTGTGGAGGTGTCAGTTTTCTGCAAATTTATCTATAGTTTCAGGAAACTCCAATTTCAATCTCAGAAAATATTTGTAAAAATTGACAGGTTGATATTTAAAGTTATATGAAGATATAAAGGGCCTTGAGTTGGTAATGAAAGCTTGAAGAAGGAAGGAAATACAAAAGAGCTCATACTGCAAAGTATCAAAATTAATTTAAGCTAGAGAAATTAAGTAATGGTGCTTTATGGCAATGATGACACTTATATTTACTGGGAGAAGGACAGATAAGTGGTGCAGGATTAAGTGGATATCTATATAGGGATTAAATGAACAAAAATAAACTTTAGGTCTAAATATGAATACTAAAATCACTTTTTTTCTTTAGGGAAAAAAAGCAGAGGAAAACACTTTCATGTTCTTGAGGTAGGCAAATATGTCATAAAGGAAATAAAAAGCACTAATGGAAAATTTTAATAAGTTTGGCCTCTATTGGGATTTAAAATATTTATCATAATTCAACATTAGGGGAATAAAACAAGTCACAGACCGTATTTGCATTATCCAACTTTGACAAATGATTCACACTCTCAGATACACAAAATATTCTTATAAATAGATAAGAAATCAACTGTTAATCTAATGTTTTTGAAAGAGCAAAGCACTTTAAGAAGCATTTGAAGAAGAATAAAGAATGTACAAATTACCAAAAAACATATTAAAAGAAAAATACAAATTAAGAACAAGAGAACATCACCATACTCTCACTAGAATGACTAAAATTATAAAGATTGACAATTCCAAGTACTTCTAAGAAAATGAACTAAGTAGAACTCTCATATATTGCTAGTGAAGATATAAATTGGTACAACCTCTTTGGAAATCTGTTTTTAAGTATTTGCTAAAGCTAAACACATGTGTAAGCTATATCCTATCCTTTCTTCTACTGAGTGTATACTATTTGAGTGTGATGTACCTAAATAAAAGGGTGCTTATATTTACCAAAATATATGTACCAAAATGTGTATAGCAGTTTTGCTTATATGATACAAAAATTAGAACCAACTTAAATGTCCCTTAACAGTTAATGAATGTATACAGCGCGCATTCAAAATCAAAGGAAATGGACACCTAGTTCATGAGGTAATATCACAGATAATATAGCTGAGACAATAAAAGTCAGGTCCTCTACACACAATGGAATTTGATTCAGCCTTAAAAAATAATGAAATTATGTCACTTTCAGAAAAAAAATAGATGGAAACTAGAGAACATCATGCTAAGTGATATAAACTAGACTCAGGAAGTCAAGAGTCATGTGTTTTATATGCAGAGACTAGAAAGAAGAAAAAGAAAAAAGGACCTCATGAAAACAGAAAAAAAGAGACCATTGGAGTAGAGGAAAGGAATCAGCAGAGGGAGGAGGGCAGGAAAAAGAGGTGTGAGGAAGGAAATAGACTAATTTATGCTATGTGCATATGTCACAATGAAGACCACTATTTTTTTTTTTTTTTTTTTTTGCCATCCTTTT
>CM053412.1:47504938-47523671 GCA_028644305.1 Xerus rutilus
AAGTTTAAAGATAACAAAAAATACTCCATTGTGACTTAGTTCAGGATAGTGGCTACTTTTGGGAGAAATTGTGAAAATGCTAGGAAATGCCAGAAAAATTCTGTATATGTTGATATGGATGGTACTGATAGGAGCTTATACACATGCAAAGGTTCACCAAGTTACATTCATCTCAAAAATACATACATAAATTCATGCATAGGATACCACAGCACAATCACAAAAATGACTGAATGTAAAATTCTGATAATGCTAAGTGTTTGTAGGAATAGTGGGATATATTAAACTGAGACTATGAACAGGAGAATGTCTGAAAATTATGTAAGAAAAAACTAAGTCTCAGAATAAATTATGTGCTGACATTCAATAGTTTGAAACAAGTTGACTTGGCGCTGTGAAGCTCAGCATGAAGACACCAGTCCTATTCTATCTGGAATATTTTTGTTTCAAAATAGGCAGTAAGAATAGAAGTGTAAAGTTTTATATGCATTAAAGAGAGAAGCTGTTGATTACCTGTTCACCTTGCTGGTGTACCTGTCTAAATAAATTATTTCCTTTGTCTTCTCTACATCTATAAAATACCAGTACCAACTTCTTTTACTTCATCCTTGTGTTATGTAATGAAATAGCTTTCAGAAGAAAAAAATAATCATGATCAGCTATAGGTCACATATTAAGCATTATTCACCTCTCTGGAGGTTGAGCAAATGTTGTATTACATAGTACCAGAGAATCTTTTCCTAGTTTCCAAGAATATTTTTGTAGTTTTATGGCTTTATCTTCCTGTATAACTGGATTAAACCAAAACAATGAATTTCAAATCAGTCTGGTTGTTCTTTCCTATTCTATACAATTGAAAAAGGTGAATTTTCTCTAGATCACAGATATCAAAATTCCAGAATCAATTATCATGTCATTACCAGCTTCAAAAGTATTAACATAAGCCACTGAAGAGTCTCAGATAATGAATTATTGAGCATGCTTGACTAAAAGTTGGAATTTTTTTCCTCATTTATTATAACTGACCCAAATGCCCCAATTTTATGGTAAGTCCTAGCCAAGAACTAGAGGACAGACACATCAACCAATTCTGTCAATAAATTAACCAGTCAGGTCCCTATTATTTCATTTAAAGAGAGTCTAATAATTAAGACTATGCCTATATAATACTTTATCATTGAAGGCTTCCAGGAATTATAGAATTTATATTGAAATACACATGTACACACACACACACAAAATATACATATGCAAAAGGTGTAAATGATCACTTTGTATATACTTTCTTATATATAATCAATTATCAGCTAAGCCTTACTTAAATTGAGCTTCCAATCACACATCCTGTGAATTGTGTCCCCCTACTTGTAACCTTATAATCATGAACCTATGAAGTGTTAACACTACAGATATGCTGTGATGTGCACTTTTGCACACTCCCTCTAGCTGCTTTTTTATCCTCATATCTCCCTGATACCCAAGAGCATGTATGTTCTCTCAATTTTGCCATATCAACCATGCAGGGAACCAGGTATTCACTGATTTCTACCATAAATATAAGTAAATACACATAGATGAAGCATTTTTAAGAGTTTGACAATTTTAGCATTTATTCACATATATCACTGTAAATTAACGTCAGGGCTGGGGCATATCCCATATACCACAGAGCTTCCTACCATCTTCTCCAACTCTTTTAAGCCCTCCTTAAAAGCTCTGATCTCAAGCAGTGTTAGATAACAATTTTGATAAGGTGTGGTCCTACACATGTTTATCACCCTATACTCCAACTAGTAAACAATAATATCTATGCAGAAAGTTTTTAAATTCAAAGTGATTACTGAATAGCTCCAGCAGAAATCATGGGGGCCTAGTCAGTAAACTCAAATACACAAAGATGTCAAGCAGTGGGGTTCTAGGAAAAGAATTCCAATGTACCCATGAAAATGACCAGAATAAAATTTTAACCAGCAGCTATTTTACAAAATGTATTCAAATATCTGGTTATTTGATATTTTCTGTTTTGTTTCATAGATTTCACTTTGTAGAGAAGTTTTGAGTTCACAACAAAATTAAACTGAACATACAGTTTCAATATATGCTCTGCACACCCCTCACACAAGCATCATCATCCCACAACAGAGTGAGACATTTGTTACAATTTATGAAACAACATTGATACATTATCACAATTACATTAGGGCTCACTTTTGGTGTTATAATTCTACTGGTTTTGACAGATATATAATGTAATGTATCTACCAAAATATATGGAGTATTTTCAGTGCCCTAAAAATCCTCTGTACTCTGCCTGTTTATCTTCTCTTCCCACATCACCTGGTAACCACTGGTCTTTTTACTAATTTTGCCTTTCCCAGAATGTCATATATAGTTGGAATCATCTGGCATAAGAATCATGTATCTTTTTCACTTAGTAGCAGTCATTGAAAGTTCATCCATGTTCTTTCATGGCTGGCTAGCTCTTTATTATTTTTTTAACTGCTGAATAATATTTCACTGTCCATATATACCACAGTTTATTTATCCATTTACCTACTAAATGGAAGCAAACTAGTTGCTTCAAAGTTTGGGCAATTATAAATAGAGCTGCTATAAACACTCATTTGTGGGTTCTTGTGTAAACATAAGTTTTCAACTCAGTTGGGTAAATACAAAGGAACACGAGGGCTGAAATGTATGGTAAGAGTATGTTTAATTTTATAACAAACTGCCAAACTGTCTTGCATAGTAGCTGTACTGTTCTACACTCCCACAAACAGAGAATGAGAGTTCCTTTGCTCTCCATTCTCCCCAGGTTCTGGTGTTGCCAGGGCTTTGTCTTCTGGCTATTCTAAGGAGTGATACCTCATTCTAATTTGTAATTCCTAATGACAATGATGTGAAGCATCTATTCACATGCTCTTTTGTCACCTATAAATCTTCTTCAGTGAGATATCTGTTCAGATAACCAACCCCACCACCTCTCTATTTCCTGTTTGAGAGGTGTCTATTGCCCTGTTTTCAATTTCACTCTTCTTTCCTGCATCCATTCGTGAGCCCACTGAAGGCATTCTTCATTTCTGTTACAGTGTTTTCCTATCCAGCATTTCTTTTTTATTCTTTCTCAGTTTCCATCTCTCAATTTGGTCTTGAAAGCTGTCTACTTTTTCCATTGGAGACCTTAACATTATTAATCACAGTTATTTTGAATTCTTTTATTGATACTTGCAGCATAATGTTTTCTCTGAGTCTGTTTCTGGTGATTTATTTCTGTTCAGACTGTAGGGTTTGGTGGAAGGGGGGTTGTTTTGTTTTGCTTTGTTTTGTTTGCCTTTCAGCATCCTTTATATATTTGTGTTGAAAGCTGGGCATCTTCTATCTTAAATATGTACTGAGGTTAAAGAAGCCTTTTGTGAGAGAATTTATATTAATCTAGCCAGGAGTTGGGCCTTGTTTGATGTTTGTTATGGCTACAGGCATCAGAGGCTTGAAAATACGACTACTGACCTTGTTTTTGTCCCCAGCTGGCTGCAGGGCTTCCCTTTGTTCTGCTCCTCTGAAAGAGCTACATCTCCTCTGGCAGCATTTTCAGGGATCATCCACTATTGTTATCCTGGATGGTGGTAGGGGGTGATGGAAGGAAAGTTTTCTATAACCTGCTTAAGCCTCCGTGGGCTTGTGGCTTGGGTTCGAGCCTTCCCAGGTATTCTATCTTTTCTCTAGGAATCCAGTTCTTGATAACTTCACACTTCATTCCCTGACTCTGATATTCCAAATTTATTATCCTTGAGGCCATCTCCCTTTTTCATTTATGTTTTTGTTTTGTTTTGGTCCGTTTAGGTGAAACAGGAAGTTTGGAACCATCTCCAGCTGGATGGATACATTTCCAGAGGATGTATGATCCTCTGGTGAAATAAATTTTCCTATAGAATAAGACTTTCTCATGGGAAAGTTACACAATGGCTATTTTCTATTTTCTCGTGCCAAAGTCAGGAGAGACTTTTCTTGGATCCTTAGCCTGAGAACCCAGCAGGGATCTTGCAGGGAAAATTCATGGTTAGTTCTCCCTATGCTCCTTCTCAGTAGCCCACGCCCAGCCTCCAGCAACTCTACAAAGAGCTAGTTGTCCTGCCACTGACAGCAGGGGTGAGCAGCTCCTGCTCAAGCAGATTCTGCTGTGTCTCTTGGCATGCAACTGTCCTTCCAGACTCCAGGAGGACAGCTTTCCCTGCAACTCTATCTGATGGGACCTCCCAAAAGTCGTTGATCATCAGTTTTTTTCAAGGTCCCTTGTTGTTAGGATGGGGCAATGGACTTCAAGCTCTTTACACGTTGGAGCTGAAACTGGAAGTGGGATCACTGGTTCCATATGGGTTGCCAAGTTTTGTGGCTTTGACTTTCTAGGGTTGCAGTTTTCCAGCTGTAAAGACCAGAGGACTAGAAGGAGATGAATTAAAGCCACTGTGCAAGGCTTTATTGGAAATACACGCTCTTGGGCTGAATTCTCCCGTCTATCAGAGTGTGTCCAGGAGAAATGGCACTGGTGCTCCGGTGTACAATTTCAAAAGGCCCAGTCAGGAAGGGGAGGGCTTGGGGGCATGAAGAGAAGAGTCCTTCCTGGATAGGTCAGGAAAAACCCACTGATTGACAGGAGGCGTGTCTAGTTGTGACATCAGCGTCTGGCTGGCCGCTCTGTTTTGCAGCTGCCCTGATTGCAGCTGCCCTGACCGGTCCCTCTAATTTGACATCCTGGACCCTGATCCGACCTAACATCTTGGCTTTTTTGATGATATAGGACAGCAGATTTGGTCTAGCTACTTCGTGCGGGATTGGGGGAGCCAAGAGGGGGAGATGGCTCGGGTGTTGGTAAGGCAGGGAGGCAGACGCAGGGGTGTGGGAGCCTCTGGTTGTCAGTCATGCTGCTTGAATGTAGAAATATCACCTGTGGGTAGGAACAGAGGCTTGAGAGAGATTACTGATTGGCAGAAAAGGAAGGGAGGCTGCCGAGAAATTTTGAATCTGGTGAGAGTCCAGTGTGATGGGAGTCCAAGGCTGGTTGGTTCTGTAATGAAATTTGTTTAAGTTTTTAAGTAGCAGTTACTGCATAATTGAGTCCTCCTGCCTCAGCCCAGAAGCAGCAAATGGGGGCTAAGGAGAGCTCTTTTTGCCCTAGAAAGGGAGGTGGTAACAAGTCATGGTAATTCAGCCTTACTGTACAGTTAATTGAGTTAATGGGAATCATAGTTACGATTCAAACGTACACAGAGGAAACAGTCTGTAATGTAGGAAGTATAAGGGTTGAGAATTTGTCCCCATAACAAGGCTGGAGAGGACAAGGCATGTAAACATAGTATTTAGTTTTTAACGTCACAGATGTCTATCTTTAAACTATTTTTAAATGCCCAGGAATGGCTATGTTCTTTGTTTTGCTAGGTGTTTAAGATGAAGCAAGTCAAATTGACTTTTGTTTTTACATGTTGTTAAGAGTCACCTTTTGGTCTCCTGGGAGGCATCCTTGAGGAACTTGAGAGCAGCCTGTTAGCTCTGCTAGTGCCATCTGCGTTAGGATAGGTCGAGGTCTGGTGCTGACCATGTGGCTTCCCCGGGAAGCATCAGAGATGGTTCCCTCTCTCTTCGACCTTCCTGTTCATCCATCGTATGGCATTTGATTGGCTTTTTAATTCTCTAATGGTCTCAGAAATCTCCCTGATCAGGAGGTCCTGCAGCCCAGAGGTGTAGAGTGCTTCAGAGAAGTTTCCTCATTCCTTGGATTCAGGCTGACTCAGAGGGCAAGAGCCAAATACTGGTTTTCTTGGCCCTTTAATTTAATTTTAGTTTTTAAGTCTTGATCTTAAACACTCAGAAAGCCCCTCTCACCAGTTTTAAAGTACTGGGCTTTAATTTTAATGTCTATCTGTCCTGTAGGTGATGGCTTATTTATTTTAAATTTAATTGGGTTGTCTGTTCTTGAAGTAGTACCTCTGTAAAACATTAACAGGTAATAGAGTTTAAGTAAAATACAAAATAAAATCAACAACAGTAAAAATATATTTAGTTTGTGTAATAGCTTTCTCAGATTTTGGCTGAGTTACATATTATATCCCTGTTTGAGGTCCTAATGATCTTTACAACAAAATTAATCCTTTGAACATATCTTTAAATAAACTGGAGTCTCATCTACTTTGAAGCCATTGTAGTAAGCTGGGAGACAAGATTACTTCAGGTAGGACAGGGCTCCTTGCAAAATTTTAGCAGAATATTAAATAGATTAGATCCTCATTTATTTAAAAGATCACTTTGATGTAAAAGTAACTTAAAGCCTTATTGATGATAGGTTCAGTTATAAAACATTAAATGATATAAATCGATACCATACAAGTTCAATTTGGAGAACATCAGCTTGGTATAATGCTCTTTTAAAACCTTCTATTTTACAGCTTGTATATCTGAAAGAAATGAACACATTTAATATAAAATAGAACTAGTAGAACCAGAACTACATTGATGTTATTACATTAAGTTTAGTTCTGAAAGAAAAATTTAGATTTTAACTTTTTGTTTAATTACAGTCGTAAACCTTTTGATCAGAAATATTCTCTTTCCTTCCAATAAATACCATATTTAGAATCTTTAATCCCTTCTGTTCATATCCTAAAGCAATCCTTGTAAATTTTTTGAAGTTAGGCAACAGTAGAAACCTTTAAAACTTCATATAGGAATCTATAAACCTTTGTGTTTATTCAATTTAAGTTGAACCTTTAAAATCATGTGAATTAAAATATTTGGATTTATTTTTTTTAGGTTTAATTGATGAGCGCTCATTATCTGTGCCAATTTTGATACCATGTAGATGGTACATACATACACATATACATACACAGACAGACAGACGTACAACAACAATAGTAAATAAAGGCCTGCAGGCAATGTTAGATTTTTAAAAAAAAAAAAAAAACAAAAAAACCTCCATGGTTGAATAAAATAGGACTGATCAGAAAACATTATCCTAGATGTGAAAGATTAAGGTCATGAGCTCAAAAAAAACATAGAAGTTAAGAAAAGAAAGAGTCTTAGAAAAAAAATGACGTGGCCAATAAAATAAAAAATGCAGGGTGCTTGGTTTGGTAGCTCTCAGACGCTGAGCGAGAGAGAGCTTGTGGGCTTTAAGTCTTTTGGTCTGTGGCAGCTGCACTAGCCTGTCTGAGCTGCGTGCAGACGCAGCGAGAAATGCAGGGAGGCGGGGGCGGCCTACCTCACTTTTGTCGGTCCGGAGGGGGAAGACAGAGAGCGGCTTCCGGTCTGGTTCCTAACACCAGCATCAATAAATTGTCCTAACATTAATTTTTAAATCAACAACCAACAGGAAATGTAAATGTCCCATAAAACAATTTTAAACATTTGGTTTTCAAAAATTGTTAAACTTGTCCCACAAAATTAAGCTGTTTTCAATCATCTTAGGAAATGATAAAAAAAGGAACTTTATTTCTTATGTAATATGTACACTAGATTAAACGCTTCAAAGTATGGTGCTCATTATAGCACTCTGAGAAATTGCCAACTTTTTGTAGGAACAATTAGGCTCCTAACAGACTAAAATAAGGGCTTGGACTCTGGTTTTGGGTTTTAGTCTTGAATGAGAATGAATCAGCTGATACTAAATATACCAGAATACATCATGCTATCGAAGCTGCCACAACAGAGAAAAGACATTTTGCTTTGCCCTCTTACATCTCTGAGTTTAATGGGCCCTTACATTTCAACTAGCTAGTGGAAACACATCTTTCTCTTCTGTACATTCTTGCTTTTCCTTGAGAGCTTTAAATTCATCTCCCACAAAAGCAGTAGAATTTTTTTTCTAACTTGTTATTGGATATTTGCACTCTTATCTCCATCCTCTAAGCTCAACGTATTAGTGGATGATAACTTAGCATCCATTTCAGGTATTTTGTTATAACAACACGAAATAGGCTGAACAAAAATGCAGGTTTTGAAAATAAAATATTTATTTTTCTAGAATCCCTATATGGTCTGTCCCAGAGCCATTTCTAGGCCTAAATCAGTAAAGCTTTAAGAAAATTCTCATGTATTTGTTTCAAAAATCATAGTATTAGGGACATTTTGGTGGTTTGCTTGAATTTTTAAGCCTAAAAGACCTTTTATTTTATTCTCACAGTACTTTACAGATGAGAAATAGTTGAGGCTTTACAACATTGCAAATAATACACACAAGCCTGGTGCGGTGGCACACACCTGTAATCCCAGCACTTCGCAAGGCTGAAGCAGGAGAATCACAAGTTCAAAGCCAGCCTCAGCAACAGCGAGGTGCTAAGCAACTCAGTGAGCCCCTGTCTCTAAATAAAATACAAAATAGGTCTGGGGATGTGGCTCAGTGGTCGAGCACCCCTAAGTTCAATCCCTAGTATCGAAAAAAAAAAGAATATACACAACTAGATTGAGACAAAATCCGAACCCAAACCCAGGTCTCCTCAAGTTATTTATATTGGAGCAACTTGTTAAAATCCAATTAAGTACTCTAATTATAATTTATTATTTTCTTTTCATGTTGAATCACTCTCTGGTTTTCATAAAAAGATAACTAGTATTTCTAAATGTGGTTTGAATTTCCTATTTATTCCTGTTTATTCTTATATTCTGACCCATTCTGAAGCCCACACAGTGTTGAAATGGTTCCATTTGTACAGCACAGGCTCACCTAACTGAGGAAATCTTCTGGGTCTGATGGTATCCCTTACCTAGTTCATCTCAGGTAAGATTCTGCCTTTCTAGCTATCAGTAGTTTACCTTATACCTCTCATCTTCCTCTAACATGGGGCTCTGAAGATTGGTACAAGTCTCCACAGTACTGGTATAGAAGGCAATTTCTGCCCATTGTATTTTATTTCTCCTTTCACTTGAATGTAGATTATTCCTGCATGCAAAAGAAGCTCCCAAAAGATGCTCACCTGTGACTATCCATATTCTTATAATGGACCCTAAGTTATCATCCACTAATACATTGAGCTTAGAGGATGGAGATAAGAGTGCAAATATCCAATAACAAGTTAGAAAAAAAATTCTACTGCCCTTGTGGGAGATGAGTTTAAAGCTCACAAGTGAAAAGCAAAAACGTATAAAAGAGAAAGATGTGTTTCCACTAGCTAGGTGAAATGCGAGGGCCTATTAAACTCAGAGATATAAGAGGAAAAAGCCAAGTGTTTTCCTCTATTCTTGCACTGTGGCAGCTCCGGCACATGATGTGTTTTGCTATATTTAGTATCGGCTGATTCACTCTCAAACTTCCTCTTCTTGTCTAATTTCAAGGCTTTACTTTTAAATACCACCTCCTCCAATTTCCTAGTAAGAAATATTTTGGTGTAGTTAGACTAAAGTAATCAAAATGGTTAACTTACTAATGAAATAAATCTACAAATGTCAGGAGTTTCTCAGGGCTGGTCTCACAATAATATTCTTGAGGGTTTGTGGTATGATAGCTAATTGGACTGTTCTAATAGAAAGTGAAATGAAATAAAAAGAAGGCTTGGCATAAAAAGTTCATGTTCAACATTGCAGGGAGACTACTGGAATGATTTGCGGCAGTTGTAATCACCTTAAACCGGGGAGTAGAACTAAGTGGATGCTGTGGTTTGGTTAATATATCCTCAGGGTCATGCTAGCAGGGTGCAGTGGGACCTTTAGGAGGTAGGGCTTAACAGGTAGTCTTAATGTCATTGGGGGTGTGCCCTTGAAGAGTATCATGGGATTCCTGTCTCATTCTGTTTTCTCGTTACTTCTGGGCTCAAGGTAAACAGTTCTGTTCTACCACGGAGTGGTTTTTGCTCTGCCACATGCTCCTGTCATGATGAACTAAATTTGTCAGAGGCCCAAAGTAATGAAGTTGCCAATCATGGACTGGAACTTCCAAAACTCTGAGAAAAAATAAACCTTTCTCTTCATAAGATAATTGTCTCAGTTGTTTCATTATAGTGATGGAAAACTAATACAATGGGTCAACACCATTGTGTGCAGCCAGGAACTCTATATACGAAACACTTAGGAAGAGAATATCTTCATATTTAGAGGACCATTCAAATCAGAGAAAATCAAATATGAAAGCAAAAGAACCATGTCTTTGGTGTGGATGTGGTAAATAAGATGAAGATTCTGAAAATAAAGCCTAGCCAGATGGTGTGGCACATGCCTGTAATCCCAGTGGCTCAGGAGACTGAGGCAGGAGGATCCCAAGTTCGAAGCCATAGCAACTTAGCGAAACCTTATCTCAAAATAAAGAATAAAAAGAGCTAGGAATGTGGCTTAGTGATTAAGTCTCCTGGGTTCAATCCCTAGCACCAAAAAAAAAAAAAAAAAAAAAAAAAAGGCTAGAGAAACTATGTGTCTAATGGCACAGAAAATTGACAAACCAAACCACTAAGGCAATTTTTCATTTGCACCATCTCCTCCCATCATTTGACCACCCTTTCTGAAATCTGTTGCTACATACTGTATGAGAACCAATCAACTCAACTCATGTGAAACTCTCTTTACTTATATAAATATAAAATCATGAGGCTACTCAGGGTTTTGGCTCTCATGGAACTTTCAATCTAAACATGTGATTCATCACTAATTACCATATTAGTAGCTTAAAATAACACCATTTATTAGCTTATGGTTCTGTAGGCAGAAGTGTAAGTGGGCTTGGCTAGATTCTTTGGTGAAACTCTTAGAAGACCAAATTAAGGTACTACTTGGGCTGAGGTTTTACCTGTAGGCTTTAGGAAAGAATCTACTTCCAGGCTTATTTGGCTTATTGAAAAACTTCAGATCCTTGCAGTTGTATGGCTGATGTCCCTGTTTCCTTGGTGGTAGCTGCTAGGAGTTATTCAGAGCTGCTAAGCTATCTTTTGGTCTTTGCAGATGCCACTTCCCCTTCTTCAAGCCAACACCAGTGAGTCAAATCTTCGTTATCCTTCAAGTCCCTCTGACTTCCCTCTGCCTTCCTTCTTGCTACTAGCCAGAGAAAGCTCTCTACTTTTAAAGATGCGTGTGATTAGATCATGAGGCCACCCAGAAAACCTCAGATCCAAAGGCCAACCATTCCATGTAACATAGAAGAACCAGAGGAGCGATCATTCATCGTATTTCCCGGTTCCAGGGATGAGTGTATAGAGTACTCTGTATTGTACAAGAACATACAGACTCACCATCTTGTACAAAATGGTTTTGGAATTGTATTTATTTAGTAGTGCTGAGGATTGAACCCAGTGCCTTGTGCGTGTGAGGCAAGCACTAATACTGAGCTATGCCTGAGGCCTTGGTATTATAATGTAATCACTATTGGATAGCAAATTTCTATAATCAATGAAGATTAAGGAGAGGTGAAATCTCAATCAGAGGACATGAAGTGTAAGTTCCAGAAGGTCCAGGAGCCAAAGCAGGTGCAATTTTGTACAAGAAACAGAATTCACAGGAACTGGTACTAACACTTTGTGAGTAGATAAGCTGAAGAAAAAACCAAAGACCTTTTGAGAGGTATGATCCAGACAGGAGACTGAAATCAGAACTATGGGATACTACAATTACCAGGAATGGGTCTTTCCCCCTGTCTAGCTGTGTTCTTTACAGGTATACCTGTAGCTTACACATAATGCAACATAGTATAGAGGCCCCAACTATCCTCTGCTCAGACATATATTTTATGAAGTATGATATTCATCTTTTAATATGGAAATAAATCCACCATGTAAAATAATTCATTAAACTATTTTGTTTAAGTAGTAAGTGAACTTCTTGAACACAGAATGTACTGTCTATGGGTATAATGGACATGTATTCAATATTCAAGCAACATATATTCCTTCCTCTTCTCACAAACACCAGATGATTATTTTAGGATGACTTCCCTCCCTATAGACTATGGTTTGGATGTTGTTTGTTGCCACAAAGGTTCACACATTGAAAGCTTTTCCACAGGTTGGCATTATTGGGGGGTGTAGAACCTTTAAGATGAGGGGCCTAATGATAGGTCCTTAGCTCATTAAGGGCACTGCCCTCAGACAGGAATATTGGTCTCCTGGAGTGAGTTCTTCCAAGAATTGTTATAAAAGCCTGAACCTGATCTTGAATTCCTCTATTTGGCTTCCTGTTCCAAGATATGATCCTTCTTCTGTCATGTTCTCTACCATGTAGCATGGGGTGCTCACAGAGCTGGTGATACTATGCTGTTTGAACATTCTGCCTCTAAAGCTGTCAGCTAAATAAACCTCTTTTTCTTCACAGGTAGACTGCCTCAGGTATTTTATGACAGTAATGAAAAACTAACACACCATATGTATAGCAGCCGCATGATTTAAAGGGATATTTACTCCACCACATTCTTCAGGTATAAATACATACTCCTTGTTATAGTAATAGGACCAGACATGGAAACTTATCCAGGTTCAGGTTAATTATCATAATTTATTATCCTGGATTAAGTAGAGAGAAACACAAAACTTTTTCTCCCACAGTTGGAGTCTGAAAAGACTTTTCTCTTGCTTTTTACAGATTGGAACATGTAAGGTGAGAACATTTTATTGCCAAGAGGGAAGCCTGACTGAAGGTAAAGACTTCACATGGAGAAAGTAATCAACAAACTATAGCAGAGATATAAAACTAAAGCCCACATCAAACCATACCTGCCTATTCTAGCAGTGGAATGAGATAAAACATTTCCATATAATGTAAGCAAGTTTGTATTCCATTTTCTCTCATTTGCAACTGTGAGCATCTTGCCAGTTACAATAAGGCATATAAAAATGACAAATAAAAGAAAAGAATGAAGTTAAAGATATGAGATCTGTTTTTTAGTATCTCTTTGCCCCGTGATTATAAAGGAAAGTATTCTGGATTCTAACAGCAATTTCAATGCAGAACATTACATCAAAGGTGAAAAGAGAATTCTGTTAATGCAGAGCAAACCTGTTATTAAATTAAGTTTGAGAAAGAAATAAAGGAGAAAGCAAACTTTCCATTCCTTAACTCACTGCAGGGGAACTAATTTCCATTTTCATTTTCTCAATTTTTCCTCATTACATTTGATTTGTGAGCAATGAAAGAAGCTTCCATTTTTCAGCCTTCTCTGTGAGCTTCATGCTTCACTACATAGCATCTATGTAAGTTAGTATTTTGGTGCTGGTAATAAAGTGCTTGCAACCCACAAGAACACCTACATAATATTCAAATTGCCCTGCCTTGTGAAAGCTGGTTGCTGCTGGGTGCTAAGTTCAGATATCACATTTGTCAAATGGTATAATCATCTTCTTGCCTGAAGACAAGTGCCTGGGGAGCTTCACGAATGCTAGCCAGCATTTAGCCAAGCAAAACTCCCTGGAGGCAAAAATGGCCAAAAGAGATGCACCATGAAAAAAACACATAAGCAATCAGTCTTTTTTAAAATTAGCTGAAAAACCAGTAGGCGGTATCGCTTAATTTGAAAACTCGCTCAATATGAAGAAAGCAGACAGTCTTAAATGAAATGTGTGAGCCAGAGAGTTATGCCTTCCATACTTGAGCAAGGAATTAATCTCCTTTAGGACTCTTTCTTCTCATATATGAAACTCAGCTAATAGTTCCTATGAAATAAAGTCATTATAAAGATAAAATTAAATACTATCAAGTTTCTAATACTTCTTGTAGCTAATAACATTGTAATGCACACCAGAAACCTGCTAAGAGAATAGATTTCAGATGTTCTTACCAGACATACAAAAAGGTTACTATGTAAGATAATATACATTACTTGGCTGACTATGGTAATCATTTCACTATGAATGTGTATATAAAACATCATCTGTGATACACTGAATACATGTAATTATTTTTAAAAGAAAGCTTATCTGAAACTTCATAAATGATGCAATCTATTTCAGTCTAAGTTCCTGCGGGATTATGTAGAGCAGAGCCCTCAACAAACCCACAATGGACATGCAGTGTGAGAAATAAATCGCATTATCAGGCTAATCCTAAAATCTTCATTATAATGTGAGAAACCACTGCATAACACTTCCCCATCTTTGTTATTCTCCAAAACAGCACATTGCATTTTCATTTTCATTTTAGAGACTGTAATATTTACCACTGTAAACAATAATTAAATATAAAGTTTGAATTTTTTTTAATTGAGCAAGATACAGAGACAGAAAAGTACTGGATATAGCGTAGATAACCTAAATAATAGAACATTAATGAGGAAAGGAATGAATGTTTTTTTTCTGGATTTCAATGACGATGACCACAAAAACAGGAAGGAAGAAGTTGTAGGAAAGGGAGACGTGCTGGAGGAGGTAACTAAAGTAAGACCAGGTGGTAAATAACCTTCAGTGTCAGAATAAAGAGTTGGCTTTGATAAAGGAAATATATGCACGAATGAGAGCATCTAACATTAAGCAATAGAACACTAAGACTGCATTGGATTAAAGAAATAGGTACTCTTTTCATAAAATAAGAATTTAAGTAGTTAGTTCATGTCTTGTATAGTTAGCCATGTAAGGATTTCACTAAGGACCTCGGTTCCTTTTGTTTTTCTATTACTCCATTCTTGGCATGTGTCTTTTGTCCTCAGGATCTCAAGAGAGATGCAAGTGTCCAGTCATCAAACCTCAAGCCAAGCCAAAAACAGGATTAGAAAAAAGGCAAAAGAGGTAACACTGATTATCAGTGGGGAATTTCAAAAATTCTGAGCAGACCTATGTTTTAAATCTCAAGACCAGAATTTTTCCTTTTAGGGAAAGAAATTGGAAGAATAAGTATTTTTAGCTAAGTGCATTGGAGTTATTAAAAAATACATTAAAAATGGAAGAATGAATATTGTATATTCACCTAGTCACTTAGTACCCTATCAGCTCAAGGTTTTATAATGAAAGGCGAACTCAGGTTCTCACCTCCAAGATCTAGTGCATTTCAGTATTTTTTATATTCTAAATTTATAGATTCTTTTCATAAAAGCTGACTTGTCCTGATTATTATGATCCTAACATTAAATCACTGAGAAGTCATTTATCAGACAGCTCTCCATGTGAGATCACCCACAGATTGTCATCCTTCTGCCAAAGACCCTGGGGTGGATTGTCCTGAGAACCAGGACCAATTTCCCTAGTTGATAAGTGACTAGGACAAAGGCCAGCTGTCTACCATTACTTTGTTTTTCTGTTAGTAGCTACCCTAAAGATTCCAATGTCTGTCTTTGATTTATAACACTCTAATTACTAATGTACCACTAGAAGTTGATGTTTGCTTCCTTTCATATTTTACATTATCATGCATTTTTAACCAGGCATATTAAAATTCCATAAGACTTCATTGCTCTATTTTATAAATCAATATTCACTTATATTGGCCCATATCTCTTCTCTCTTGCTCTCATTCCTTCTTGCATTTCTGTGGTTCTAGCAGCTTTGAGTCATGAAAGGATGAAAGGATGAGGTTTTGAGGATGAAGGATTCCTTTTGTTATTTCTTTTAGAAAATACAATTTTCTAAATACAATTTTAGAAATACAATTTTCCTTTTGTTATTTCTTTCTAGACAGACTGACAATGGTTTCTCTCAATTTCTGTTTGTCTGAAGACTTCACCTGAAGTTTTGAAGGACATTCTTTTCTGAGTAGAGAGTATTTTGTTGCCAGTAATCCTCTTGTATCATTTAAAATATTTTATTCTACTTTCTCTACTTTCCACATTTTCTGGTTTAAAAAAAATCAACCATCAATCTAACTTTTGTTTCATAAAACTGATGACTGCCGTGGATGCTCTTCAGATTTCTCTCTTTGCCTTGGTTTCTGGCACTTGGACTCTGGTACATTTCAGAGTAATGGCTTTTTTCACCCCTAATGCTTGAGGTTTGCAGAACTTATGGAACATGTAGCTTGATGTCTTTCACCGGTTTGGAAGAATCTCTGCCCTTTTCTACTCCGATCATTTCTGCACCATTTTTCCTCCCCTGTCTACTCAGACTTCATTATCATCTGTGTTAGAACTTTTCATTGTGTCCAATAAGACTCACACAATTTCCATATTTTTCATCCTTTTTTTGTCCTCTGTTTAATGTGCCTTCCAGTTCACTCGTCACGTTTTCTTCCTTTGGTATCCAAATCTGCTACTAAATACATCCACTGAATTCTTAAGTTATTCACTTCTATAATTTATTTATTTTTAAAAATATGAATTCTCTGGTGCTTTGCTCATCTTTACCTTGCCACACATTTCTCCACATATTAATCACAAGAATTTTAAAGTGCTTGTCCTGTATCTGAATTACCTGTGGGTATGTTCCATTATATGTTGTTTTCTGGTTACATAATACTGTCACTCTATGCTTAATAATTTTTTTAATTAAATACATAACATAATATGTAAACTTGTAGAAGTTTTAGCCTGTGCTATCCTCCACTGGACAAGGTTTAACTTTTCGTTTTGTAGATAACAGTATGATACGTGATCACCTTAATTCAGTGGGAGACTTAGGTGTCTTGAGGTATGGTTGTCACTATTTAGAGAAGGTGGCCCTCCACTCCTTCCCTCTGCAGTATTCACCAGAGAGCCTCTGGCAAAATCGGAACTCTAGCCTCTGTCTCAACACCAGAACTGCTCTCAACTCTGCTCTGCATGTCAAGTGCATTCTGCTTAGCTTCTCACTCTGCTTATCTGCTGATCCATGCAGTTCTAGAAACATGCAGATATTTTGAGGGAAAAGTCAGTGCTGTGGGTACAAGTTCTTGATCCATCTTTTCTCATTGAGATTTTGGAATCTAAACTCCAGTTCTTTTTCTCTGTATTCTGACAAATTTTCTGATTGTTTCTCTGCCTTGCACCAACTATCCTCTGAACAGTCTTCTTCATTGGATTCTTAACTTCTTGACCTGCACTTAAACTCATTCATACCCTAAAAAGAAAAGCAGCTATGGGTACCAGTCCATCTCTCCATGTAGATCCTACTTCCCCAAGGTTTGGTCCCCTGAAGTCATGTTATTCTGAAAGCTCTCTGATGCCATTAAAGAAATGCTATTGTTTATTATTTGGCTTTTCTAGTTGATCTTGGCAGGACTTCCACAAAAAACTCCATTGAATCCAGAAATGGGAATATCAGCACAGCTTTTCAAATCATCCAATCATTATTCCTTCATTGCTTTTCAAACTTTCTGAAGTCTTCTGAATTTCTAATCATGGCCCTGAGTCACGAGTATGTTTTATTTCTTAGTGTTAGCATAATTTTCTTCTTTTGGGATACTAAATATTTTTTCTAGTTATTCTTTCAATACAATTGAAGATTAGGTATACATATTACAAATCAATTTGTGGGAAAAGTAAAATTCAAACAATGCCATTACATTTTTTTTCATAAATTTGTATCAGTGAACCAGGTATGGTGACATATGCTGTAACCCCAGTGGATCAGCAGATTGATGAGGCAAGATGATTGTGAGTTCAAAGCCAGCCTCAGCAATGGCAAGGTGCTAAGTAACTCGGAGACCTTGTCTCTAAATAAAATACAAAATAGGGCTGGGGATGTGGCAGAGTGGTCAAGGGCCCTGTTACCAAAATATATCTATATATATCTATATATCTATATAGATATAGATATATAGATATATATAGATATATCTATATATCAATGAAAAATCAACAAAATTATAGTTTTACATTAAAATATATAAACAGTTGAGGAACTCCTTTTCTTATTTGATCTGTTATTCTCAAACTAAATTACTGAAACAACTATATGTACCTCTACATGCTATCGCATTTCTACTGAAGAGACAAAACCAACGCCATTTTACTTAGGGCCTCTGTTCCCATGGCCTAGCCCTCACCCAGTTCCTGGAAAAAATCACAAACTGTTCTCTGGCACCAGCAAGTTGTTCCTCAAATTGGGGCCAGCCAATTAAAAACAAAAAAAGGATGGCCCTATAGTAACCAAACCTATCAGTTTTAAAGGTCAGCTAACCACACTTAGCTTACACCCAATCATATAATGACAAGACTGGAATTCCCTTACACGTGCTTTCCTTACCCAATCATGTAATGCCAAGGCATGTAATCCCCAGCTTGCTGTTGTAACCCATAAAAATCCCTTCTCCCTTAGACTCGGGGCCGCACTTCCCTGTGCAGCCCCTGCTCAAGCTTGTAAATAAAGACCCTGTTGTGATTGCATTGGAATCGCACTTCTGGTGGTCTCTGGTGGACTCGTGAATTGGGGCATTACACTACCATGTGGTTAATATGACAGGAACTGATACATAGCTAGCATAGCCTAAATTGACCTTTCTCATAAATCAGAATAAGCAAGCCATCTTTCTTGGGAATTTTATGATCTTTCCTGAAAATCTCCATTAGTAAACCCATATCTAATAGCTCTGCATTCTTGGTTTAATGCCTGTAAAATTCACACGACCAGGAGAAGATGAATTAAGCCACTCGGCAAGGCTTTATTGGAAGGTGAGCCCTCGGACCATCTCCCCGTCCATCAGAGCAGGTCGGGAGAAATGGCGCCAGAGATTCTATACACAGAGAATTTCAAGAAAACCCGGTCAGGAAGGGGAGGGGTTGGGTACAGGAAGAGAAGGCCATAGTCCTTCCTGATGGGTCAGGAAAACTCGCTGATTGACAGGAGGCGTGTCCACTAGTGACGTCACATCTGGCTTGCAGCTCTGCTGACCAGCTTCCTTATTTGGGCATCCTGGACCCTGACCAAACCTGACA
>CM053412.1:47524171-47556321 GCA_028644305.1 Xerus rutilus
GGAAGAGAAGGCCATAGTCCTTCCTGATGGGTCAGGAAAACTCGCTGATTGACAGGAGGCGTGTCCACTAGTGACGTCACATCTGGCTTGCAGCTCTGCTGACCAGCTTCCTTATTTGGGCATCCTGGACCCTGACCAAACCTGACAATGCCCACTTTTATTTTTCTCTTTCTCTTCTTAGAAAAAAAATGGCTTTTATTAAGCCAAAAGAATTTCTGAATCAAAAGTACAGGAACAAAAAATAAGTAGTTTAGAGTATCATTTGATCATATTTTTTGAAATTATATAAAACTAACATAAATGTAAAGGCAGTTAAGCTTTGATCTTTTTGAGACAGACTTTTCACATTTTAACTAAAGCTAAACTTATTAAATGGAATGCTATTTTCTCTGTTGTAGATTTTCAATGTCTGTAACATAATTCTGTTTCCATATTGAAAAAAAAGCCTAAAACACAAACACTAAGAAAAGAGAAAGAAAACAGGGTCTAAGTAGAGACTGATTTGGTATTTGTGAATGATCTCTTAGTTTCTTTAGTATCTCCAATCATTTTTAAAATATGTTAGTAAAGCTAGGTCCATTTCACACTTAATGGTAATTGAAAATGAATCATCAACTAAAATTAGAACAGCAAAGATTTTCCTTTCCATCAGGACTCCAATGACCTAAGTTTTCCTATCCATTGATATTCGAGTGAGATCTCCAAGAACTGAGGGACGTACTCATTGGGGTCAAGTACTGCTCTGTAACCAAATAAAAAATACACACATCCAGAACAGTCTATTCTATCAGTCTAATTTAGCATTCAGTCTATCATCAAAACAGCATAAACAAGTAGTTCTTTCACAGGCAGATTCCCTGGGGCAGTAACATGAAGGCGCAGTTCTAAGTCCAAGAGTCCATTATGTGGTTGACCTATCATCTTCTCTATTGCTTCACCTACAAAAACAGTTGGTCTACCAAGAATAAATGTTTTAAAATACACTTAAAAATTGACTGATTCAAATGAAATGTGATTTTAAAACATTTCACTTAATTATCTTCAATGTGTTGCCCCTTGTGTTATTTCTAAACAAGGACCATGACATTAGTCTATTGTCAGAGGAAATTTTGTGCATTAATAGATTACATAAGTTGAAAATTACTCACTATAAGAAATTAAAAATTAACACAATACTTCTGATTTTATATAATGCCTTTTCATGCTCACTCTTAGATTATATATATTTATTGTCATTATGATAGCTTTTACTTAGTGATTTATCATAAGTATTTCCACTCTCATCATAATCATTACTCTTGGTGAATGGATAACTCCATTGGCATATTATTCACAAATCTGTATTAATATTGCTGCAATGGTTATTTACATATACAAAATTTCTCTCAAATCATAAAAGTAGAAATCCCAAAGTATTTATCTTTATATCTCTTCTCTATTCATATTTACTCCCCAGATGATTTCATCTCATCTCGTGACTTTTAATGCCCAATGTGTGCCAATAACTCTTATATTCAGATCATCAGTCAATGGTCTCTCCCCCAGAATCTACACTTTCATATCCAACTATCTACACAAATATTTATTTAGTTATCTAAAAAAAAAAATCCAGTTTTTCCAAAACAGAGCTCCTGATTGGTCATTATTCAGCCTACCACATTTCTTAACTGGGTATCCACCTCAACCACTTTCTCTTTATGGGTTATTCTCAACACAGCAATAAGAGTGATCCTTTCAAAATGTCAGTCAAGTTATATCATCCTTTTTTTCTCAAAACTATGCAATGAGCTTTGATTTTGCTCAGCATAACAATCAATTCCTTGCAAAGGCCAATATGGCCTTAGGCATCTGGGCTCCATTCCTCTCAAATCTCACCTTCTACTTTATCCTTGTTCACTCCACCTCTCCAGCTGGCCTCTTAGCTCTTCCTGGAACATGCCAAGCACTTTCCTGCATTTCCTGTTTGCTGCTCCATCATTTTCCTGGAGATATCCAGTTGGTAGCCTTCTCTTTTCAAGTTTTTGTTTACATATAACTTTCTAAATAAGGGTCATCCTAGACTCCCAGTTGAAATGATAACTTCTAATCCTAGTATTCCCGAGCATCCTTATTCTGCTCTCCTTTTTCTCTCAGAGTACTCATCACCACCTAATGTCCCATATAGGTTACTCTTTCATAGTTAATGTTTATTATTTATCTGTCACCCACTATTAAATCACAAACTCCATTTTATTCAATTATATATGCCAAGTGTCGACAAGATCCCCTGGTCTGTTTAAGAGATACTCCATCCTTTATTTAATGTATGAATGGCATTTTCTGCTGAGAAATCATTTCATTTGAATAAAGTCTTTATTTATAAAATGATAGGGCCAAAAAACATAAATATTTTATGGGCCCTGAAAAATATTGCTCTATAGTTCTCTATAATGTTCATACCATATAATATTTCTACTAGCAATATGAGTTTCCCTGTTTCATTATCATTTCGTTCTAACTGGGTTTGTATTTCATCTCTTTAAAACAAACTGCAAATGCATATAGACCCATATGGAGATGATCTAATTCCAAGACAGCCTACAAGCATAGTAAACATCAAATAATATGATGGATTATTCTGTCTATTCAGGACAAGATCTTAATTATTCATAGAAGAAAGGTCATATAGATAATTAAGTGGCATGATAAAGTACAAATAACTATCATCAAAAATTTCACAGAGGGTGCTATGAGTTCAAGTTAACTATTCTATATAAAACGTTATAAATTTAGATCAAGTTCAAGTGAGAAAAGAAGTACTTCTTATTTTATTCCTGTAGGTATATTTTATTAATTTATTATTTAACTTAATTTATTAAATAATAAATTAATAAAATATATTAAATATTTAATATTAATTAATTTATTATTTAATTAATTTTTTATTATTTTGTATTTATTTTATTAATTTTCTGACAAAAGACAGGAAATTCTCTGAGGAGCAGCCCTTAAGGAAACTTTCTTGGCTCCCTAAGAGTATAATTAAATAACCAAGGGAATTGTGTGCAACTGTATTTTTATCCAAAAAGGAAATATTTCCTTTATTTTATTAATGGAAAAGTCTCATGCACTATGTCTCCAGGGTTTAAATGTAAACAAAATCAGACCCAGAATTTTGATTGATGCTGGGATGTTCCCCAGTCAGACTTGCCCAGTTCTGTCATGCCTTCAAAACCTCCTGAGAGAAAAGCACAGCTATCAGTAAAGAGCTCATGAGGATGTTGGTCCCTCAAGAATTGAGCTATATCAATATGAGGAATAAAAATCAAACATTGCAATGGAAAAAAAAAATCCTGGGGTCATGACATCGGTGACCTCAAGAATAGGGCTTTTGTTCCAGACTGTGGCCACACAAAGGGTTATGATCCACTCAATGGCTTCAGACCAAAAAGTAAGTCTGAAGTTTACAAGGGGAAATTCTTGTTGCTCGTGAACTCTTTTATCCAAGATTGTTAAAAAGCCCAGCTTTGAGATTTTTACTTTAAAAGAAACACAGGACATTTTGATATAATTATCTCCTGTGTCTCATTCTACTGCATCAATTGCTGAATATCAGTTATACATAAGAAGCCTAAAAGTACACTTTCATTGTTATTCATCTCTAAAATCCTTCATAGCGTTTGGTTTCAAAGTGAATGTGGTGATTAACAGGTAGGAGTTGCTTAGCCTTTTGGATCATTTCTTCCTACATTTACTCTGTACTTGGTCATTAACATTTAACCACTTTATGCTACTTTAATTTACATAACCATTTATAATCCATCAACCCCAAGTGTTTAATCAAATCGATCAATATTACAGTCATTGAAATCGATTGCAGAAACATTCAAATGAGTCTTGCGGATAGTTTAACCATGATGTTTCACAACTATTCCACTTAGATGAATTAACTTTCCCCATTATTCCTGCTGTAATAAACTATTTTCCCATAAAAGCAGAGATTTCATTTTATTTTACTTTGAATATAGCCTTCAGTTTCAAAGATCCACATCACAAGAAAATGATTTAGAAAAAGAATGTTGTTACATAATCTCTCAACTGACTGAAGAAGGTACATGGCAAGGACCCAGACCGATTCAGATCTAGCTTCCAAGTAATACAAAGGAAATATGTAATTCAGCAAGTAATTCTCCTGAACTTATAGTAACATGACTCACAACAAGAAAATGGTTTGATAAAATATGCTGAATGGGAAATGATTCAGTGAAAATATTATTCAGAACAAGCAATTACTGAGTGAAGGTATTACCCACAGTAGACAATTACTCAGTGAAAATATTACAGAGAGCAGGCAAATATTCAATCAAACATTTGACAAGGAGAGCAATTATTCAATAAACAATCATATAATTGTACCCAATGGGGCATGCTTGCCATACGGCATACAAATCATTTATAGATGCTAGGATGATGTTCTGGCTGTTGAAAGGGTAGATAATTTATGGGCCCCATTTGTCATTGTTGAGATAATTTCATTTCAGTTTTACTCTCAAGTAAACAGCATTAAAAAAAGTACACAACCATTCTAAAAATCAATTTTTCAAATAATCCTATTCTAAATATTTTTGTTTATCTCATACTATTCTCCTCCTTTTTCTCTCCCCATCTTTCTCTTATTTCCTGTTTATCTAGCTTCCTCTACCTGTATCTCCCTATTTTCCTTTCTCATAATACATTTTAAAGGATAAGGCTGAATATTGAAAAATACATGTTTATTATTAAATCTTCTCTCTGTAAATCATGAATATATTTTCTAAGAACACATCACCAGGAGCTATTTATCACACATGTTGATAGGTTATGGGTATCATTTCTAATGCTAGATCCAATTAGAATGAAACTACACTTTCAAAAAGTTTATAGGTAAAAACGATGGCAGCAAAAGAAAGTCAATAAATACATAATCCAACCAGCAACATTTACTGACTGTGTACTATCAGTCACTATACTAGGAGATACATATGGCAATTCCTGTTCTCAAGGAGTGTGTAGGCTAGTGATAGAGACTGACCCCCAACAACAAAAGTATCAACATAATATGGGAATGCCAAGAGAAGTGTGCATAAGGGGGTAGAACAAAAAAGCTGAGTTCAAGAGAAGCAACCTTGAGCTACAGAATCCTGAGATAAGCATGGAAGAAACATGAGCATTTAACCAGGTAAAGAAAAGAAGGAAAGATGTCCTTGGAGATGAAACAGGACAAGAAATAATATAGAGGCCTAAACCATGCAATGAGTGTGGAAACTCCACACTCTCTCTCGAGTAACCATGAGGTTTATTTTTATATCTTTCTACAAGGAAGTCTAGAACGTTGTATTTTCATGAATCATCTAGGACATCAGCTCTCTAGCTGTGTTTACTCTATTACAAAGAGTTTCATTTTTGTACATGTTCTTTCACTTTTTTATTGGCATCCTACACAATTTTCTTATAACTCTACTGACCTTATACCATGTTAAAGTTATACAAAAGTGAGAGAGAAGGTGTCTGCATAAGTAATGGTTATCATGCTAAATAAAGAAGAAAAGGTACAGAATTCTATTTTTTGTCTCCCAATAAGTCTATCAAGTGGTAGGTTTAATTTTTATTGATATTCTCTTAGGAAATGTCTGCAAGGTAATTTCCTATAATATCTATCTAGCTGCTTGATTAGGTCATTTCTATTTTTGTTGTTTTTCAAACACCAGGGATGAAATTGTCCCAGTCTCTTAAGAAAGGGCAAGCTTTGTATGTCAACCCATTTTCCATTAGTATTTACCACATGTCTGCCATTTTCATCATAAATTCCGGTATAGGGTAAATGAGGGTCAGTGGGGAGTGGAAAAGTTATCTTGCTTACTTCAGCTCCTCTAGGGGGGAACCACAATCATCCTCCAATTTTGTAAGCCACATATGGTAGTCCCTGGATGGTAGGAACCACTCCCTTACAGGAAGACAGGGATGCCCTCTCTCACCACTGCTATTCAACATAGTCCTTGAAACACTAGCCAGAGCAATTAGACAGACAAAAGAAATTAAAGGGATACAAATCAGAAAAGAAGAACTCAAACTATCATTATTTGCAGATGACATTATTCTATACTTAGAGGATCCAAAAAATTCTACCAGAAAACTTTTAGAATTAATAAATGATTTCAGCAAAGTAGAGAGATATAAAATCAACACCCACAAATCAATTGCATTTCTATACATCAGTGATAAACACTCTAAAAGAGAAATTAGGAAAACTATCCCATTCACAATAGCTTCCAAAAAAATAAAATAGTTGGGAATTTCTATTTTTAAGTGATCTTAAAGTTTTTGGTTTAGGTGGGGAAGTTAATAATGGAGTCCTTAATTATTGTAAATGAAGCCTTTGCATGAACTTTCTGTTTGCCTTAGCTATTTCAGTAGAATTAGTTTTGTTTTCATAAGGCAAGTCAGGAAATAATTGTGTACCCTTGGTTATATATTCATAATTCCTTTTTGTTTTACAGCATTTCTTGGAATGGGCCTATTGTTTATTTCTCCAGGTTATTATTCCCAGCATTATTATTGTTCTCAGGAGAAGTAGTCTGAGGCTTGTCCAGGAGCACAGGCCTTACTGAGTTCCCCTGCAGGTTTGAACCTTGTCAAACACTTGGAGTGACATTGCTCGCACTAAGTTAACACATGGAAAGATCAATACACAGAAAGTTAGTACTCATCCTTTACTTGTATTTCAAAGGTAAGTGATATGTGTAGCTTTCTTTTTCTTCATTTTCTAATGTTGGAAAAAAGATTAAATATGGTTGGTGCCCTCATTTATATTCAGTCACAGAGGGGATTCAAAGGTGGCAAATATTTCAGGAAGCAAAGTGCTTTCTTCAATACACAAAGAAAAGAATTTCAAATATGGTGAACAGCACTAGAAATATATGGAAAGAACATGGAAACAGAAGACCACAGGAGAATAGAAGACTGAGAAGAATGGAAGGTGAGAAGAAACTTGGCTTCATGACATGCCTCAGGGTGAATATGATAGCAGGTGACCTCAGGAATCCTGTGATATTCAAGCAACTGCCAGTTTTCTTCAAGTCCAATAAAGATGGTTATTACTAAACTCGTTTAATGATACAAAAAGTTTGAAGAGGATTCTACTGGGTACCAGCTAGTTTTGCCATCTACTACTTATTTATTCCTCTCTTGATAACTACCCATCCTGCTGCCCACTGAAGGATCAACTCTCCCCAGGCTCTTCCATGTGATTTGGGTAGATTGACCCCTGTTCCTACTTCCATGGGCTTATGACAATCAGGGTTTGTAGTCTGCCCTGTATTCAATGATTTTCCAGCTATGGAAAGCACATAATCTTCTCAAAGGTCACAAGGAGCTATTTCCCAGCCTTCTGGGAAAGAAAGCTTTTGCTCATCTTCCGGATTGTGTGAACAAGTGAAGCTGGAAATGCTGAGCTGTCTTCCTACACTGGGGTGGCTGGGCTAAGAAGAAGGCCTACACTGGACTTCCACACCAAGTCAGAGCACATGGGTATGAGGTATGGTTAATGCCCTAATCAAGCCATATCTTATCCCCTGAGCTTTTTAGAGTATACTAGACAATATGTTTTCTTTTTTCTGCTTAAGCTCAAGCTGGGATTTATATCTTTTGATACCAGAAGAATCTTGTCACAAAAGTTGAAAATTGGAAATAGTTTATTATGTGGCTGCTACACATTCATTTAATTACATAATAAACTAAATATATGAATAAACTATCAATAATGGTATCTCCTTATTTATGAAGATCCCTTTATAATGCAAAATTATTTTGTCTGATGTTACTAATACACACTGAAGTAGACACTACTTACATCTTTTCTTTTTAAGGAATTAAACTATGTTCAGGGTTCTACTAATCATGAGTGTTAAAAGTAGGTACAGCTGCTGCTGGTGGCACACACCTGTAATCCCAGAACTTTGGGAGGCTGAGACAGGAGAATTGTGAGTTCAAACCCAGCCTCAGCAATGGTGAGGTGCTAAGCAACTCAGTGAAAATCTGTCTCTAAATAAAACACAAAATAAGGCTGGGGATGTGGCTCAGTGGTTGAGTATCCCTGCGTTCAATACCTGGTACCAAAAAAAAAAAAAAAAAAGGAGGTACAAACTAAAATTTTCATACTTGAAAGTTCAAGAAACTTGAACATATCTTGATATGTTCAAGATATAATCCAGGATATAATCCAAAATTAGCATAGAAAGAACTACAAAAACTCATATGGAACAAAACAATGAGCCAACGCCAAAACCAAGATGACACTTTTACTATTGGGCATTCACAGAGGTTGAAATTATCTAATAAGAATTTCAGGTGATTAATATTAAAATGCTTGAATGAGAAATCACAAACATCTTTGAAGTCTCAGCAAATAAATAAAAGATATGAAGAAAAGCCTGTGTTCAACACATCACATTCTCTTTCCCTCTGCCACAAAGATCAACAATGCTCCAGATCATGTCTAACACATCATCCCAGATTCTAATTTAAGAACCACATGTAACAGAACATTTCAGTGAACTTATTATAAGATATGTAACATAAATGAGAAATAAATTTCCTGAAATGTATTTGTTGTTTCTTACTGCAGCACAACTTAACCTATCCTGACTGACAAACCTAAAAATTCTGAATTTCACAACACAATTATACTCTTTAAAAATTGCTATCGCAAGCCTGTAATCCCAGCACTTAAGGAGGCTGAGACAGGAGAATTGCAAGTTCAAAGCCAACCTCAGCAACTGCAAGGTGCTAAGCAACTCAGTGAGACCCTATCTCTACATAAAACACAAAATAGGGCTGGGGATGTGGCTCAGTGGTCAAGTGCCCCTGAGTTCAATCTCCAGTACCAAAAAAAATTTAAAAAATAAAAAAAATAAAAATAAAAATTGCTATCAAAGAAGTGGAAAATTTGGACATAAAGCAGTCTTTATTCCATATGAAATCTCAAAAAAAAGTTATAACTCTTTCAAGATAGCCATCTAATTGCTGGTCTTTTCTTAAGAGATATCTATATAGTGATTTCATCTAGCTCTTCTACTTATAAGTATATAGCTGCTTCCTTTTGTGATATCTACACTGAGAAAGAAATCAGGAGATGTTTGAATTTCTAGCTTTATTAATAATAATCATATATGCCAACCAAGATTATTTTGAATCTACAAAAAATTATGTAATATTCAAAAGTTAAGTATATTCAATTAACAAGTATTTTAATGTTATACATTCCTTCCTTGCCAGGTAAAATTGAGTTTGTCACTTTAGATACCTAATTATATTTTCAAGTATTAATATGTATTTACTATTGGGCATTCACTCCAAAATGTACTTAAAATGGTGGTTATCACTGTGAGAAAGCAGTAACAAGGTAGACAGTATTAAAAAATAAATCAACATAATCGCCATACCATTTTCAAATTCTAGAAACATGTAGTCTTATAAATTAGATGTTTTACTCCAATTGACTTTATGTCTATTTATGTAATAAATCAATGTGTAATCTTACCTGGCTTATCAAGAGTTTAGATTGAGTTTAAAAAAATGTGGTGTGACATTTAACCCACGTGTTCATGCTCATTTATTATTAAATACCTTTTCTAAAAATTCTCAAAATGCAGTGTTCGAGAATTGCTGTAACCCAGCTTGTATAATAACTAGACTACTGGAAAAGCAATGTCTATTTTAAGGCTCATAATAACTGGGTTAGAATTATATTTTGCAAATGTATGTCCTAATTATTCATTCTTTTATTTATTTTAATCACCTGATTAACAGAATAATGTTGACGTATGAATTACTTAAATCAAAAGGGTAGAATCTAATCATCATTCTGTGTCAACAAGTTCTATTTTCCCTCTTAGGCAGATCAGGCTCTGTTTATACATTCTCCCTCTTAAGGGGAAAGATGAATTGTTCTTTCTCCCTACTCCACTTATTCCAATAAGATGTATGTGGGCACATTAATAACAGGAAATTGTGTGAGTTCCTTAAAAAGTGGTTGGCACCATTATTATCATTGGAGACAATGGGAAGGAAAACAGAGTTGCTTGGAACATTATTCACTAAATTTTACATTTCTGAATTGCCTGAGCCAGAAAATATATTATCACATCTTCTAATTGTTCTTATTTTAATCCAAGTGCCTTAAATTAAGATCAAACAATTTTCTTTTAAAAAATGAGCAGTAAAATGTCATAATTTTTTAAAACAGTTTTATCAATGTGAATTATGAAAGTCACATGTTGGAAGTTACAAGAGAAACCATAATTTGCAAATAGGATGTGTTCAGATATGAGAAAATCATAGCACCATGATTCCCGGTCTGCAGATAATTTATTTATTATTCATGAGGATCTGAGGCAGTTTGACACTATTTAAGGAGAAAATGTAGCAAACTGGGGAAAAAGACATGGAGTTAGTCTAAAAGAAAGAAGGCTTTTTGGATTGAAATGAACTACCTCATGGAAATATGCCCAAGTGTAGAAAGAAGGTTCTAAGACTAAATCTTTTCATGTCAGATACATGCACAAAATAGTCATGGAGAACAGGAAAAATTTCAAGTAAATAAGAATAAAAACAAAATATACCATCATACCTTGAAATGGAGTTTAAGTAGATAAAAGGAAAAAAAAGACTAGACTATTGAGAATTTGCCCAAAAGGGGAAATTCCAACCTGACTTGAAATACCAGATCCCTGGAATTTTGATGAGTCTTCCTGGAAGATGACGATTCATATGAGTCCAGTAGAAGGACTCTACTAAAACGAATGGTTATGGAGAAGGAAGGTACAGGTATGTTCATGGAAAGAACAGAGGTCTCTAGCCCAGCTGTCCAAAACAACCAGTGCATTTTAAATGGCTGTATTCACAGTCATGTTTCATGTCTGGCAGGTCTCTGAATTTGGTTTAGTTTTAAGTATTTTTTCCATCTGTTACAATTTTTTAAAAATTGCTGTTTTTTGACTTTTTGAACACTTGCTTACTTTCAAACAGTTTTTCAAATTTATAATTTGTTCTCCACCAATTACACATGCCATGCTCAGTTAGTGATGTCTTCATGGATTTTATATTTTTCTACTCAGATTTTAGTTAAGTTTTTCAATTTCTAATTAGTGCATTAGTAACTTTAATGTACCCTGGAGTGCTTTTATAATTTATAAAGCATTAAGTTTTTTTACTTTTTATTTTCATTTAAAATTTATATCCATGTAGTGATACCCATTTTAACTATTTAGCAATGTTTTCACCATTTTTAGTATGCTTCATTTATATTTAAGCAGCATTCCTCAGTTTAAAAAACTAAGATTCATAATAGGGAATTTGGCTCTTTTCAGTGGATTTTCCTAAAAGGAAAATAAGATTTTAAATACTACTTTTATATATGAAAATATGAAATAAAATGGTAAGAATATGTCTAGATCATTAAATTACTCACAGAGCCAGGAATATAGCTTTCATCTTATTTACACTAATATATTGTTAGTGCTATTTCCAAAATTTGATATTTTATCAAAGTGAACAAAGGATCATAGGCTGAGAGGATGCAGAATGAGTGCTTTAAAATACAACCTGCTTGTTGTCTCTGCTGATTCAATTTTTACAAATCTAACCTTTCAGCAATTTTCTTCAGACCACCATTGACTCATAATCAGAAAGGCCCATAGAGAATGCAATGATAAAAACTGCAGCACAGAACAATCTCCCAAGATTGTAGCAATGAAGCCCCAGTGATGAGATATTAGAGAGACTCTTCAGGTTTTGCGTCAGCTTTGGATTCTGATATCTTTTCTGTTACTTAATAAATATCTACTCTTATATAAATTTTCTCCTCCAAAATAGAGGAAAAAAGGATCTTTGTTAGTACTGAATAGCAAGCAAAAATGAAAATACTAATATACAATATCCTATAAATATTATTTGCCTTCTCTTACTCTCAAGAAATACAAACTGGCCTTCCTTCACCCACAGTGGGGTTTGCCCCAATAAACACATCATAATTGAAAATATCCTAAGTTGAAAATACATTTAATATACTAAATCTACCAAACATCATAGCTTATTCTGGTCTGCCTTTTAAATACTTTAAATATGCTCAGAACACTTATATTAGCCTTCACTTGAGTGAAATGATTTAACAAAAGTCTGTCTTAAAATGAAGTATTGAATAGCTCCTGTAATTTATTGAATACTATGCTTAAAGTAAAAAACACAGTGTCTGTATGGCTATGCTTTCTCACCACGGTAAGGCAGAAAAATCACTAAGTTGAACTGTCAAGTGACAGATAATTTATCTATAAAGCACTGTAGAATCCAAGCACTGTGGTAGACACCCTGGGAGAAACAAATGTAAGTAAGTTATAAAGTATAAAGAAGTTTACAGACCAGAGGGGAAAGTTGAAAATATACACCATCTTTTAAAAGGCAAACAGGCAATGATTTTGTGTAGTGATAGGCAATAAATACTTTTTCCCTACTGAATTCACTGAGTAGGCCAACGGTGAGCAGAAAGGTTTTATTTCTATTTTAATTGGCTCTGCCCTTTATGGTGAGAAGCAGGAAGACTAGGCCTATAGTTAGGCAGGAAAGGCCTGGGCTCAGGGAAGGCATGAGACTATACAGGTGAAGGAAATTGGAAAGCTAAGTACCAAACCCCTGTGAACACATGCTCAACCAGACGACTAAAGGAAGGGCTGCTACTAAAATACTGCCCCAAAAGAACTAGTTTGTGGCAAGTGTGTGGAGGGTGCTAGAGCCTCTTAAAGAAGATTAATGAGCCCATGGTTCAGCAGTACATGCTCTTCACATGCAAGGATCTTTAGACAAACTCAAAATCCCTGCAGCAAAGACATTTTCCAAATTGATTATTAGATATTATTAACTGTGAGAATCCTGGTTTTACTATCACTGTTCAATTTGTCCCATAATGTGAGAAAATTTACTCCCCAGTTATAAAAAGAGGTCCAACAAAAGTGCTACCATGTACCCCTGTTGAGGCATTCTCTGAAGGTCAATGAGGATAGGCTGGGCAATGCATCACTCCAGACACCTTCATTTCAAATCTACTGGTAAAACAGAGCTTGCAATCAGTGTAATATAATTGGGAGAAATCTCTTTTATCCAAACTAAACCCTGCCCCCATCTGAATATATTTTATGTTTGCTTGTCCTTAATCATAGCTTGAGTCCAGATCTATAGCTGTAGTATTCAGCGTAGCTGAAGCAGACCAGCCTATGTGAGCTCTCTGTCTGTCTTTCCTCCAAGATACCAGATAGAGTTGGTAGAAGGAAGGAACAAAATACAGACAAGAAGCCGGGCGCGGTGGCGCAAGCCTGTAATCCCAGCATTTAGGGAGGCTGAGACAGGAGAATCACAAGTTCAAAGCCAGCCTCAGCGATGATGGGGCGCTAAGCAACTCAGTGAGACCCTATCTCTACATAAAACACAAAATAGGGCTGGCAATGTGGGTCAGTGGTCGAATGCCCCTGAATTCAATCTCCAGTACCAAAACAAAACAACAACAACAACAAAAACAAAACAAAACAAAATACAGACAAGACCTTGAGAGAAATTCCACAAAACTCATATTCAAAGGGAGAGAAAACAGTTATCATTCTAAAATCAAATATGGTTATATTTTCCATCCATTGTATATTAAATTTAGACTTCCTAATGAATATAAAATCTACTGACTACTAGATTGTGCCAATCTGAGCTGGGATAAGGCCAGAAATGAGGTTTGAGTCCCATATAAAAACAGTATGGTTCGAAAGAACTAAAGCAAAGAACATCAGTTCACATAAAGATGGTTTCTCCCACTCTTGTTTGCCTTGCATTATTAAAAGGACAGAATCCACAAATTCCTATATGCCCCTCAAGTGCAGGGCTTCTTGACTTATATTAGTTGATCTCTTTCGCATTTATATCAACTAGGGAAATGAAGGGGCTTGTAGGTTGAATAATTTCCTCCAAAATCAGAATTTACAAAGAGTAAATTTATGTTAAAACCCCAAGTTGTCTAACTCCAAAATTTCTACTATTCATCATTTTTTTTCAGTCTTTTCTCTCCATTTATCCACTTTCAAATCATTTGCTCTACCACCTCTTCTATTTCCACCATTATGAAGTTACTACTCATATTTGTCAGATCCCACAGATGTGCCACACATCTACAACAGCATCCAGAGGTTACAAAAGGTATGTGTATTAGTCTGCTTTTTCATGGCTGTGACTAAAAGACCTGACAAGAACAATTTTAAGAAGGAAAAGTTTATTTGAGGGCTTATGGTTTCAGAGGTCTCAGTCCACAGATGGCTAACTCCATTCTTCAGGGCTCAAGGTGAAGCAGAACATGGTGGAAGCATGTGGCAGAAGGAAGTGGCTCACATGATGATCAGAGAGCAGAGAGAAAGATCTCCACTTGCCAGGTGCAACATATATACTCCAAAGGCAAGCCACCAATGACCCACCTTCTCCAGCCACACCCTACCTGCCTTCAGTGTCCACTTAGTTAATCCCATCACGGGATTAATTCACTATTTGTGTTAAGGCTCTCACAACCCAATTATTTCTCCTCCAAAACTTTCTTGCACTGTCTCACACATGAGCTCAAATCCAAACTATAACAGTATGCCACAAACATAAAACATTTAAAACCACAAAACTCAAGGAGACCTTTCTGTATCATAATTTCTCAGTTATTTAAATACCTATAATGGGATTATGTCCTAATAAAACCAGTGTTAATTTGTAAATATCATAAGTTGAAACTGTGTATAATGCATCGAACCAACTGAACACCACGGCTTGGCAACACAATATACCACAAAATATTGGTCGTTTCCCCTCATAACTGCATGGTTGCTGGGAACTGCAATTCACTACTACTGCCACTGCCCAGCCTCACCACAGAGTATTATACCACATATCACTACCCTGGGAAAAGACCAAAACCCAAAACTGAGTACTATCAAATATATACCATTTTTTGCACCATTGTAAAGTCAAAAAATTATAAATCAAACCATTATGAGTTGGGGACTATTTGTACTTATTTTTTAGTAGAGGATAAGCCACTAACTTTTAAGTGGATAGAAGACAGGAATGAGAGAGGTGATCAAATCAGGATCCTCTAAGGTGTACAGTAAAATGGTTCAAAATCTATGGTCCTGTGCCAAGTTACTGGGGAAAAGACTGGGCAGTGACTACATTCCTGAGAGTCATTTTAAGGGCTCCTGTATTAGTTATATATTATTGAGTAGCAGAATACTTCCAAACTTAAACACTTAAAAGAATATTAACTTATTTTACTGTGATTTATGTGAGTTGTGAATGTGGGTACAGCTTAGCTGATATCTCTGTTTCGGAATTTCTCAAAGGCTGCAATTAAGGTACCAGCCAGGACTCCAGTCTCATCCAATGGCTCATCTGGGGAAACTGATCCTGAGGTCACTCCTAGAGTCTTTGGCAGGAATCAGTTCTTTGAGTGTTCTTAGACCAGGAATCTGTTATTTTGGAGATATTGGTGGGAGGCTTCCCTTGCTTCTTTGCTGCAGAAACCTCTCCAGAGAGCACCTCACAACATGGGAATAATTGAGAAGGAGAGTCCAGTGAGAGTGCTTACGATGGAAGAAATCGCCTTTTACAACTCAGTTATGAAAGTGATATCCCATGCCTTCTGTCCTCATTCTATTTTTGTCAAGTATGTCACCAACTCCAGGCTGCACTTAAGATGGACCTAGAGATGTGTGTCGTGGGAAGCAGGGATTACTCGGTGCCTTGCCAGAAGCTGCCTACCACAGCCCTCCAGGGAAGACCCTCCTTCTGGCCCCTTCCCTGGACTTTAGTTTCTTTTGTTTCTAAATGACAAACTCATACATTGCCTGCTTAGGCCTTCACTGAAAACAGTTAGGACTAACTGGAAAGCCTGAACTGATCAGCCTAGAATTGATTTGTGGAAAAGGCAAAAAGTTTGAAGATTTTACTCACATTCTTTGTTTTGAGAATAAAAAGAGTTAACAAGAGGTAAGAGAATACAATCTCCTAGTGACATTCTCCTCATGAAATGTAATTTTATTTCATTTATCCATGCCATTCCACTTCTCTAACGACAAAGCTTATTAAGAGTTGGACATGTATTAAATACATCTAAATATACCTGGTCATTAACGAAAATTCATAGTCATTCCATTCAGTTAATCTTTGATCAGAGACCATAAAAAGTCATTGAGTGTCTGGGCCAGTTAGATGGTATGTGCAAATCACCTGAAGACAATATGATTAATACCAGGGTTATTTGTTTTAAAAGCTCACTAATTATTTCTGCACTTTTCGTTTCCATAGTTACAAATCTTTACTTGAACCATTCACAATAAACTGATGCCCAAGGGAGTCCTTGCACTGGTTTATACAGTGCAAGCAATTACAGAATCTGGATAATTATGAACACCTAAAAAAAATCTATCTTCAGGGTTGGTACGTCCTGGTTGCTGCCATAATTTCAAACCATCTTTAATATTTGAGTGAATCTCATTTAAAATCTCACTCCAAATTTGGGGACAATCACATATTAACACAGGAAAAATATTTCCAACAGACGCCAGAATAATTTTTAACTCTATTTGAGAGGGAGAGGTGATCCTTACCTCTACACACAATTCATTTGGTACTGCTTTGTTATGGCAGAATTAACTATAATATTTTTTCTTTCTGAAGGAGGAATTCTATAAGGTAGTTATTTTTTTAAACTTTGCATGCATTTGGACTTGCTCCTGAGCTAGATCTCTGCCCTCAGTATCCTGATTGGAACCAAAATGAAGGAAGTTCCTCCCTTGATCTCTCTGCCCAGCAGGAGGAACAGGGGCCACTGGATTCAAGTTCATGGTGACCTGCACACCCACTCTGCCTGGGCAACCTTGCTAAAATGTCTGAAAGCTCTAAAAGCTTCACTAAATTTGTGGAGCCCTTTGTCCAGCCCAGTACCCGTTTCCTGGAATTCACTGAGTCTTTGGAAGTTTACCTCATGGTATAATCAATAAACACCATAATTCTTGATATTCTACAAATCCTTCAGTGGATTCTAACAGTGCTTACAATTCCAATGCCTAATTCCAGCTCACAGGACTCTCAACAGCCCCTTCTCCAGTCAGCTCACTAAGTGCCTGACTTGCTAGTTTCTTTTTCTCCCATGCCAAGCCCTTCTCTGAGTCTTATATTAATTGTTCTCTGTCTAGACTCTTTTCCTTTGACCTTTTGACATTTCTTTTAGACTTCAATTCTGCTGATAGTTACTTAAACAAAAGTTTTCTGGCTACCTGGTAGTAAACTCTTCATTTTATATTATAGAAATCTGTTTATTTTGCTAATGGAATTAAAACTGTTTACTTATTTGCTTTTTCTGCCGCTGCTTTACTTCTCCATCAGAGTTCAAATTCTAACTTAGCCACATGATATTTAGCAAGTCAATTTACTGGGTCTGTTTGCTCATTTGCAAAAGGTATTGGTAAAATATATAAAGAATGTAGAGTTTTGTAAATTACAAAATAGTGGGGAAAAGTAAGATCTATTGTTCTTTAGGGATGATGGAAGACAATCTTGCTATTTCTTCTTCAAGTTCTTGCCTAAAATTTTCAATTTTTTGGATATAAAAAATTCAGCATGCTTATATTTCAGTGTGGATTTCTACTTTCCCCACAGAGTTTATGCATTTAGATAGATCATTTCCATCCTGGCTCACTTTATAATCCTCCTGGCTTATTTTATGTGCGTGAGCTTATATTAATTTTTGGCTTTATATTAACACCATTTAAATCCTCGCAAATTTGACACCATATCAATTTATTTAGGAACTTTTCTTTTGTTAATAAGCTGTTGCTGGTTGAGGCCTTTATATAGTACATAAAATAAAAGATAGCACACACACCTTGTTTCTCAGTGTCAGGTCTGGTCAGGGTCTAAGATGCCTGGGAAATAAGGGAACTTGTCAGCGGAGCTGCAAGCCAGATGTGACGTCACTAGTGGACACGCCTCCTGTCAATCAGCGAGTTTTCCTGACCCATCAGGAAGGACTCTGGCCTTCTCTTCCCGTACCCAAGCCCTCCCCTTCCTGACCGGGTTTTCTTAAAATTCTCTATGCACTGAATCTCCGACACCATTTCTCCCGACCCGCTCTAATGGACCGGGGGATTTGTCCGAGGGCGCGCATTCCAATAAAGCCTTGCCGAGTGGCTTAATTCATCTTCTCAATGCATAATACTTTTAAAAGTTTCTGTGAAAAGATTTTTCTAAAAGAAGAGAAGTCATGCAAAAACTTAGAAAACTTAATCACCAATCCCTTTCAAGTCTTCATAATGCTTCTCAGATATACCTCTCTGGAACCACCTGCCTGGTAGTTTGGATTTTTAGAACCCTCTTAGATCAATATCCCATCAGGCTTCCTATTGCCATTGTCTTGATCTTCTGTCTACTCATTTTTTAGTAGAGAAGTCCATCAAGACACCTCTCAGGTATATGACTTTTACTGCCTTTGGCAAAAGGGAGCTGGCCAAGTAACCCTACTAGTACCACAGCTATCAGAGTGAGTGATGGCATCTAACCTGAAGGAAACAGGTCAGGGCTTGTCATTGGCCCACTCAGTGTATGAGTCAGTCCTGCCAAACTGCTGTAACACCAACTAGCCTGCCAGCTGGAGCAGTGTGCAGAAGATGCTAACAACCAGGAGTGGGAAACAGCAGCTGGGAGACTTGGAGACAGGAAACAATATGCAGAAACCACAAGTCAGCACAAGGCAGAGAAGTATACAGCAATGATCTTCAGTGACAGCAGGAAGAAAAGAGAGAGAGGCAAAGAAGAGCCAAGTTCCTCTGGTGCATAATAACCAATCCTGAGACAATAACTACTGAGTCCTTATTGGATGCCTAGTGCTGCTGTCAGAAATGTAAAACTGAGGCTAGGTTCCAAAGGTCATTCTAAGCTCTCAGGGACATTTGGATACCTCTGGTTACTGGTGATGAGTTCTGCTTCCTCACATGTTGAAGCCTGAACATTAGAAAAGCATGCTGAGAGCTGGGCGCAGTGGCACACGCCTGTAATCCCCACACTTTGGGAGGCTGAGACAGGAGAATCACGAGTTCAAAGCCAGTCTCAGCAATGGTGAGGTGAGGCTCTAAGCAACTCAGTGAGACCCTGTCTCTACATAAAACATAAAATAGGGCTAGGGTTGTGGCTCAGTGGTTGAGTAACCCTGAGTTCAATTCCTGGTACCAAAAATAAAAAACTCACCAAGGCAAGCAGATAAACAGGGTTTACTTAAAAAGGGGTAACAGACTTCTCCTGGGAGAAAGAAGGGAGTCATAGCTGGTATCTTGGTATCCCAACAAGTATGGGTGTTTTGCCTTTTTATATGTCTTAGGCTTCCTTTGTTCTCCTGCTCTGTTCCCCTTATCTCTCTCCTTTCTGGCTATGTGACTAGGCCCAGGAGATATTCAGTGTGATGGCCAAAATGTGAGAGGCAGATGGATGGGGGAAGGGCCAGATGGGGCAGCCCAGGGCACATTAATTAACAACTTTCATAACTCCCTGTAGGGAGGGACAATCCCTGGAACAGGTTACCTTAGCAACAGGTTGGGGGTGGGGGCAGGTTATCTTGATAAGGGTGAAGGAAGGGCTCTGAAGGCATTAGCATTTCAATCCCTCTCCAACTTCCTAGACCCAGATTGACCTCCTTGATCTGACCTGACTCGATTTGCCTATGTATACTGACTGCCTGTCTAATTCTGGCTTCATTTTGATTTCTTTACTCTTTTAGTATCCTTAAAGGAAGGCTCGCCTTGCTAGAGGTTACTGAGTATGCCTCTGTCCTTGAAATGGCTAAGAACAGGCTTACACATTTAATACCACCTATTACTATGATCAATTTTAGTAATTGGCTCTGTCTTGGCACTTCACTGGTGTTAGAGTCCCAAGGTGATACATCCCTTTCTTGTTCTCTCTGGTGTTCCCAAGGACTGGATTCTATTTGCTAAATTCTGATGTTATGCCTGGCTCTCATTACCTTCTCATTACTTCTTCCGGATTGTTCTACTGCCAGCTGGCTTGCTGGACTCTACCTACCACCTGCTGCCAAGTTCTCTGAATTCTTGTTCCACCCACCTGGAAGCAGACGTTCCAGATGGAGGAGTGTAGGATCATCTGTTGGTGTCTCGCCAGGAGATGATGCAGCCTTCTTCCTGTCACCTGTTCTGTACCTTCCCACATCACCAGCTGCATCCTGCCATGCAGGATGACCTATCCTGGATTGACCTACCTGGTGATCAGTGTACCCCTACACTACCTGTCTGTTATAACGTCTATTATGCTGCTCAAGCAAGGTGAGTTTTCTTCTGCTATATGTCAGGTAACTGCAATAACTGCCTAACTGTTCTGACATCTCAGATCACTCAGCCCTTCCATACACTCAATGAGTCACCTTATTAATTTTTAAAGGAGACTTTGGGTATATGCCCATTTTGGAAAACTATTAACTAAAATACCTGAGAATTTCTTAACCAGGTGTTCAGAGTTCTCTCAATCTGACACCCATCTGCCTACATGAGTTCTCTGCCCCAGCTAAGGAGGGCTTGCTCATGAATTTATTAAAATTATTTTGTGTATTCCTTTTTAAATGCCTTTGTGTGATATGTTCTGCTAAAATAGAGTCCTCTTGATCCTCTCTAACCACTGGATTCCTACACAAGTATGTAATTGAACCAATAGACAATTTTGAGTAACTATCACTTGCCAGACACAATATCAGTTGATAGTTATTCAAAGAAATATGACTTCTTGCTCTCTTATAGTCTGATCAGGAGAGTTAAACATTAGACACAGTAGAAGACATACAGGAGACTGCAAATTCTACTTAGCACCAGAAAGAGAACAAACAGGAAGAGCTAAAAGAAGAATAGGCTCTTGATCTAAACTGTATTTAATGATAAATGTTTGACAAGTTGTAGGGATGGAAAAGAAATATTGTTGGCAAAAGAAATGAGGAAAAAATGGGGAAATGCATGTTGTATATATGTAAAACAGCAAGTGGCAGAAAGAGGGTCATGGCTCAAGATGGAGACAGGAAGACAAAAAGATTATCATATTGTGTAAGTGGACAATGGCATAGTCAGTCTCAAGGATGAGGAAAGTTTGCCAAGTTCCCCCTGCTACTATCAGTCTCACTTCTTTCGCTGTCAATCACAGAGATATCACAAAATTCAAATTCTTCCTCTGTATCACTATGAGCTACTTTTCATCCCCATTCTTCCTTTTCCAACTATAATTTTTGTTTAGCATTTAATCCTTTCTTGCACCTCCTCGATAATATTGGCAGCACTTACCTTCAGAAGCTGTAACAGTCAATTTATTCAACAAATGTTTATTTGTAGTGGATGCTTTGGTGTGCCACCCTATCTCCCTTTAGCACCTACACACTCACTCTCCTGGCTTCAAGATATGTTGGCAGCTGATAACTCACAGTTATGACCTAGCTAAAAATTGAACTCTGTAGAAGGAAGCTGTATTTCCCAACATTTGCTCCCTTTCAGGAATAGTTAGCATCCAATAATTAGTACATGATTAAGTGCAAAGGCTGATCCCTTTGTCTTCATTTAGAACAACACTGATGGTCTCTTCCAGCTCCAAAGCAACCTCAGAGTCAGTTAAAATTCCATTGGCAGCTGAATCCCTGTTCACCTCCTCCTTCTTCCCAGTCATGCTTTCCTAATCCCTCATAGGGATTATCCCTGATTAACAAACTCCCCACTAAACTGCCCGCATGTAAATCTCAGAGTCTTGGAGGCTATTTCCCAGGGAATCCAACCTACATATTTAATGCCAACCATGTTTCTTTCCAAGAAGGAAAGCTATGAAGTGAATTTTATTTATTTATTAAAAATTATTAAGGACAGCCGAGAGCTGTATTATGTCTGGGAAAGATGCAAAGAACAGGAAATGGACTTGGTAATGGCAGTGCATTCCCCAGTTCTGGAAACAGGAGCACTTGCCAAGCTGGGGGTGGCAACAGAGGGTAGGGGGTGTGGAGGGGAGTCCTGCTAGGTCCCCTCCTGCCCAACTCTCCAGGATGAAGATGAGATGACCTTGTTTTGCTCAGTCCAGCCATTTATGGATCTAAAAAGTTGTGAAATCTTCTCTTCTTGGAGGTTGTAATAACAGAATTAATTTCCTGGTACCAAAGTGATGAACATGGTCCTTTTTCAAAATAAGGGAATAGGCTAGATAATGTCTCAAAGTTCTTTTCAGGCAAAAATTCATGTTGATTCTAAAAGTGATGCACAATTTGAAACAAATCTATTTCAGTCTTGATAAAGAACGTATTAAGGAAGGCCCTCGAGAAATTTGCTTGAGGTTTTTCTTGACATGAGGGCCATTTGCTGAGGATAGGCATTGTCTCCCACATATCTTCTAGCTACATTTTGGTACTATTTTCAATAGAGCATTCTGTCTAATAAGATTGTTAAATGCTGATGATCAATTACAACTCTGGGTTGAGGCTAGAGATTTGTTACTTAAGAAGGATTACTGAGCAGTGGCTGTCAGCACTTTTATTAAAAGAGATGATAATGATTTTTCTCCCGGCACACAACAAGCCTACTGTATCATCCCAGACTACTTTTAAATGGATGTGGGTTTACAGTTCCAAAGGATAAAATTAAAACCTGCACATTCTCTCACACCAGCATTATTTATCAAAATGTAAGTGTCACTACTTTTCTTATAGCTTAAAATGGCACAGTGATGATAATTACTTTAATCTATTTTTTAGTACACCATAATAAGATACTTGAATTGCTGATGCAATTTTGAAGTTAGTCTTTATTTATAGTCAGAAGTCTCCCACGGTGTCAGGATTGGTCATTCATAAAAAAGCTAACTAAAATAACTATTCATAGAATATGTCCATAAAGTGTAGATCCTCAATTTAGAAGGAAGAAGTGAAATAGGAAATAGAATTTGTTAATTTCACCTCAAACTTTTCAGGCTCCTTCTTAGATTAACCTTTATGTACATAAAGATCATTTTTCCTTTTAAAAGCAAAGAACAGAAGATCCCCTGACTCCCTCAGTATAAGGCAAGCTCCTTCATTTACCATTTATTCAATGTTCATATGTTCTATAAGTCCCCAAAATCTGTAAACTGCTAGAATTATGATATAAAGAACCCTAGGATATAGATTCCATTTCTACACAAACTTTGGTTGGTTTCCTCATTGCTGTATCCCAAAGACCAAAAGTAGCCACTTCCTAACTACATCCTTAGTGAATAAGTAAAACATGGTCTCTATTATGACCTGATGTAACTAACCAAAAGCTCAGTCCCTGTCCCCAATGCCAATTAATGCAAATTTAATTGTAAGGACATGGTTTTGAGAAAAGGGAAAAGATTTATTGCTTTGCTAGCAAAGGAGAGAAACACAGGTGATTCCTGTCCCAAATCTGTGACTCTCCCAGTCAGGAGGGACAGGAGGGTTTTAAAGGAACTCTTCAAAGGTTACATCCCAGTAGGTAGTCCCAGGACACTCTGATGGGTATTAGGATTCACTTGTTAATTTGGGAGTTATTCACTTCCCAGATCCTTGGCAAGCATCTCCTTCCTGTAGTGGGAGTGTTCAAGGGCAATTAACTAGAGGAAGAAAGGATAACACTGTCTCCTCAATCTTGTTAGGGATGGGGAGAGGGCAGAAGAGAGAAAAACATTAAAAAACATAGATAAACCTTAGAGCAATGAGGACTATATTCAGAAGGTGAAGAGACCACTGTTACACTGATGGGAAAGTTATGACCTAAGAATATGCTCACTAAGAATTTAAGAGAATTACATGTATGTGTGTTTTTTTGAATAGTGCAGCACAGTACTCACAAACAACAGATTTGGTGTCAAATAGACATAAGTGTGTACATATACGTGACACGTCTGTATATATACACAGAGAACACATGACTAGAAAATTTGTTATCACATAATAGGCACTCCACTCATTCATTCAACAAATATTTATAAAGATTACTGCTAGAATGTACTCCCGGTACTAGAGACATAGAGATGCAGAGGGAAAAAAAAAATCTCCCCTTTCCCAGTGGAGTCTACATTGTGGTTTTCTTGAATAAAAATACACAGAATAAAAAATATGTAAGAGTGCAGAGGCAGAAAGTGTTAGGGTTGGGAGCAGCACCACACAGAAAAAATGGTTAGAGGAAGCTTTCCTGGTAAGGTGACATTTGAGCAAATGAAGGAGTAGTTATGTGCCCCTGTGGAGAGACAGCTTTCTATTATGGGAAGAAAAGTCCAAAGCCCCTGAGACATGAACATATGTACAGGAAATCAGCCACCAAGACAGCAAGACCAAGAAAGCAGAAAGGAGGTCAGAAAGATAGCAGACTGCCAAAACATGGAGTTTTGTAGGTGATATAAAGATTTATTTTTTCTCTCAAAAGATGGGAAAAATTAGTGGAGAGTTGTGGGGAAGGAATGACATGATCTTTCATGGTTTTTAAAAAGAATCACTGGATGCTTTGTAAGGAAGGATAGAAGTAGGAAAATGTGACGAAGATGTGAATGCACTTTGTCAATAGCTAATAATAGCATTTTAATGAAAATATTTTCAAGAAGCCTAACTAGAAGCAAATGAATGATGCCGCAGGCTAATTTTGCCTTTCCATGTTGGTTGTTCCTCAGAAAAAGGCCATCTGCTCTTGCCCTCTTACTGCCCCAACCTCGGCCAAGTTCTGGTCTCCTTACTCTCTGACTCTGTGCAGACTCTTTCCAAAGACTGAATTTTCAATGTAGAATATACACAAGGACTGTGACAGACCACGTCATACTATATAGTGGTGGAACAACTTCAGGAAAACAACTTAGTTGACTCTGAGGGGACACCCAAGGAATTAAGATACAATGTGTTCAAAAATTATGGAGTTCTTCTTATTTCAAACTCAAGATATAAGATGAATGTATAGTATTTTAACGCTTACAGAGTAGTTTAAATGTGTGAAAGGACCTGCATTCTCAAGTTGTCACTCAGGAAGTGACATAAGACTGTCTCATATTAGCTCAATAAACTTATCTATAGTTTCCCTCCTTTCCAACTCACTGTATAGGAGCCATACCTTCTTCTCCAGGACACTGACCAGCGTCTCACTTAAGTGTCCATCTCTCTGACTTGCCTCTGCTTCTTCCAGATTCTAGGATAATAGGAGATAATATCTGCTCAGAGAATTTCAAATGTATTATAAGGATGATCACCTTCATTCTCACTCTTTTTTTTCTTTGCTCTTACAACCCTTTTCTGAGTCATTGGAAGCCTAATATCTAGAGGGAAGAAGGATGGGATGAAAAAATGGGGGATTGCACAGAAAAAAAAGAAACAATACAATTATTATTTTAAGTAATAGTCCAGAGATTCTATTTCCATCTAACAGACATGAACACTGAGTCCTGGAGAAACTAAACAACTTGCTCATATTTAGATGACTTATTGGTAGTAGATTCAACACTCAAATTGAGAGGCATCTTCCCCAAATTCATGCTCTTAATTACCACATGACCAGTATTATCCCTATTTTTAGGGAAGGGTAATCAAAGCTTAGACGGGCTCAATGATTTATTCAAGATCATGCCATTGCATACAGCAGAACCAAAATGAGAACCCAGATTGTCTGTGTCTTATTACATATTGTTTCCATGCTACCCATCCATTTTCTCTTGTCTTAGGTTTCCCATTTACCTGCTCTTGCAGGTGATAGGAATCCTAGTATTGTCATGGAATTAATGGAGTTAATATTTCCAACTGGCAGGAAGTCTTTGTTTCTTTACATTATCATTAAATAGAAATTGCATTCAGACACTAATCATCCTACCTATAATTTTATACCAACATTTTCAAAAAAGATTTTAGGGCTACACACACTAATAATACAATAACAATGGTAACCATATAATATAATCTCAAATGATATCACATGTAGATTTAAAGGTTAATAATTGATTCTATGACTATGACAGTAGAAAAAATAACAAGTTTTCAGTGTAGAAAATGCCCTAATCATTACTCTGGTACTTATGAAAGAGCTACCATACCTCTCTAAGTGCTTTCTGGTTCTTTGGAAATATTTCCACACCCAGAGCTCCTAGAGATCTACTGTAGATTCTCTGTATGCAAATAATTAACCTAAGGAGGGTAAACAAGGACAAGAAAAATTTCCCTTGGTAGACACAAACATTAACATTTGACTCATGGTAATGAGGTAGCAGTGACAGCCTAAATCTATTGCAAAAGCATTTTTTATATTTGCAGTTCATAAGCACCTGCTGCTTATTTCCTCTCTCCATTCACAATCCACTAGTTTTTATTTTGTAAACAACTCAGAAATATCCACAGCAAGGACCACAGTATCAAAACAACCACAGTATCAAAATGGCTTTATAGCTTTGAATTTAGAAATCTGGTGAAATCTCAAGATTTTCTTGGGCCACAGCATCATGTGAAAAGGAAAGAATGTAATTATGTGCGTGTATGAATATGTCACAATGAATCCCACTATTACGTATAATCATAAGGCACCCATGGAAATAAAATAAATAGGCGAGAACACAGACTTCAAATAGTATATTCCTACATCCTATAGAAATTTATTCTTGTGAAACAAATCTTGAAATTAAAATAAAATAAAGGAAAAATCTAGGGACTTAATGTTCAATATTACATAAACAGTTACAACTGCAAACTACATGTCAAATCTTTGTTCTGATGAGTGAAAAATAAATGTGTATTCAAAGACTATGTTAGCTCATAATTTTTCATATAAAAATAAAACTAAAAGCAGCCAAATGAACAGTTTCCCAAACCAAATTAAGCAACTTGAATTGAGGATATCGTCTCATTTTTAGTATTTACATCTAACTCCTGCAATCTTTAAATGTCTTCCATGTGTTTAGTGTTGCTCTAATTTAATAAAAATCCATAACATTACCCAACTGATTTTCAAGAATAGCAGCCAATAAGTTACTGTTTTATCTTTGGCATTACATTGCACATCAGAGTGGTATCTAAGGTAATTGGTCATAGCACTGCCTCTCCCAAAGAGATCTCAAAAGAAATTTCAATGCCAGTGGTAAACAGCCCATATACCCTCAAAAATAAAAATAGCTCAAGATTCTTAATATTGTACTGAAAGCATCTTTTAAACATTTTCTAAGAGAGCAAGAAGGCAAAGAATGCTCTGAAGTTGAAAACAAGAGAAAAAGAAAGAAACCTGGGAAAAAAAGGCCAGAATCCAGCTTTTCCCCAGGAAGCATCTGCTCAACCATGGTAATTTTCAGCTTCTGTTTCATTAGCAGTGCAGAACACAGAAAATAGGTAATGAAATTGAGGAAAGATTGGAATGATCAGAAAGATCAACAAATAAGCTTGAAGCAGTTAAGGCCCATCATGGGGACAAATTATGAAAAAACCTGAGGATGTAGCCTCTGCTGACCTGTCACCAATTAAATGAATGGAATGCCAAAAATACACAGAAAAACATTCAAGGTCTTAAGGCCCTAACCTGTTATTCCTTAAAATCAGCATGCATTTTTTCCCTTCCCCACTCTCCCACATTTCTCATCCATCTTATTGCAAGGACCAAGTGCACTATTAAAGTTGGAATATTGGTGTCTAACATCTCCAAGAATAAAGTAATTGACCACTACTCTATATCTTTCACGAGGAAGAAAGTCCTTGAGAAAACACCACACTTGTGACCCATGAGAAATACCAGACCCTAGACACCCCAGCAACCCAATTAAAAGATATCCCCTTCCTTTGTTCAGAGGGCAGTCTGGTCCCCTTTTCATCAGTGGCGTCTCCTTTCAGTTGAAGTTCCAGATGAAAGCCTTGCATATTTATGCTTGTAACACTCCGTTTGATCTTGTTTCTATCTTATTTTTTGCCAAAAGAACCCATCTCTAGTAACAACCTTACATCTCTAAGGCTCTCTGACTAGTATGAACAATTTTGCTCTTATATTCTATTTCCTATCTATGTGGTCAGCAAAGATTTTTTTAATGGTACCAAGTTGACAACATCATCAGGTTACCAGAAGAAGCCAAAAAGAAAAAAAAATGCTTTCTAGGAGCATGCAATCATATCCAGGCCTTAAAAAACTATCACAGCTAAAGTTCTAAGAAAACTGAGCTTAAGTTTTAGTAAAAAATTATGAAATGTGTGAGCAAATAGGATAAAGTTACTTAAAACCAACAAAAGCAAGATAACAGCAATGATTTCAGATATTGGAACTTATCAGAAAGAGAATATGGAATATCTTTTTATATTTCAATAAATAATTCACTGAAATTATGAGCAAAGCACAAATTATGAGCACAGTATAAAAAATAATAAACTTTAAATACATGAAAATTTTTTTGGAAATGACAAGATAAGTAAAATGTAAAACTTTGTTATTAAAGGGAAAAATTAGAAATAGCTAAAGAAAAACTAAATGAACTAGAACACAGATACAAAGAAATTATCCTAAAAGCAGTCCAAAGATATAAATAGGTAGCAAATAGGAGAAGTTTAGGATGGAGTGAGGAAGTCTAACATATGCCTAGATGTAGGTAGACATGGTAGAAAATAATGACAAAAAGGCAGTAATTAAGGGAAAAAAACAATTAGTTTCCTGAGCTGTGGAATGACATCATACCACAGATCACAGAAACCCACTGATTTTGCTGTAGAAAAAAACACATATATAATTTGTATCTATGTAATTAGTCATCAAACATTCTTGGTAAAATTGTAGAGCACCAAATATAAGTGGGATAAAGAAGCCTGAGATAAAAGAATGATTTAAAATATGATATTTCCAATAGAAAACAAAACCAGTGGAAGAGTGTTTATATAGAAAAAATGAACATCAATTTACAATCACATATAAGCAAAGTCAACTTTCAAAAATAGCAAAATTTTGGCAAAAACTGAAATTTTATCACAAGTACTCATTAAAGAAAACTCTACATGTCTGCTTTACTCAAAGAGAAACTTATAAAAGTTCTAAGAGGCAAAAAGGAAATGGTAGTTTGTGATTTGGGTAAATTTTTTAAAAATTGTATTTAAAATAATAATTAGGTATAAGATATGGCATTAAAATACAAATCAGGAATAAACACTATACTGAAAAGGATACGATTTAGTAAAGGAACATTTTTATCACAGTTAAAGCATTGTAATGCCCCCATATATTTAAAATAGTAGCTAAACTTCAGATACTGTTTAGCTAAATATGCCTGTGAGACTATATGGGATAATCATTAAAAAACAAACATACATCAATTTCCAAAATAGTAAAGTATGATTATGCAGAGCAAATGAGCAAAATAATCCCACAAACAAACCAAAAAAGGAATAAAACAATCTAAATGAAGGAAAGAACCTAAAATATAAAGTCTTCTTAAAAATCAAAAATAGAAAGTAAAAATTAAGAAGTAGAATAAATCCAAATATATAAGCAATTATAAAAAGAGAGAAGCTTTTTAGTTAAGGAGTAAAGCTATTTTGCCAAGTTCTTTAAAATCCTGCTGCAAGCCATTTACCAGATACTCTTTTAAATACATATAGACATAGAGAGTCTATATTAAACAGTAGCAAAAGGATATATCTGGCAAATACAAACCAAAAGAAAACTGGTGTTGGAGCTGGGTGCGGTGGCACACGCCTATAATCCCAGCACTTTGGAAGGCTGAGACAGAGGAATCGTAAGTTCAAAGCCAGCCTCAGCAATGATGAGGCACTAAGCAACTCAGTGAGACCCTGTCTCTAAATAAAACACAAAATAGGGCTGGGGATGTGGCTCAGTGGTCAAGTACCCCTGAGTTCAATCCCCGGTACCAAAAAAGAAAAAGAAAAAAATACCCAACAAAATGCATACCTTAAGTTTATACTAGAAATGCAAAGTTGGTTTAACACTTGAAAATCAGTTAATTATTATTATCACTGCAATAATCAACTAGGAATTAAAAAATCGATCATACACAACAATGCAAGAAAAGAATCCTATAAAATTCAATATCAACTCAAGATATTAAAAATTAGTAAATTAGTATAGAATTCTTCCCTAAAACAATAAATTCCTCAGCAATCATTCAAAGCAGTTCTTAACATCTAGAACCTATAAAGGTGCATATCATCACCACTTCATGTCCAGTAGTGAACTAGAGATCCTATACCGTGAAGTAGATAAAGAAAACATGTAAAAAATGTAAAGATTGAAAAGGAAGAAATAAGGCAGTGATTTTAGCAGATAATTGGAGTATCTGCTATCCAATAGATACTGTAGATTATAATTATAGCTACTATGCACATATTTTTATATTATGACATATTCAGCATTTTAATGAATACTACACTACATGATGCAAAAAAACCCAAAACTGGCCATTTAATCAAATCAAAGTGAGCAGAGGAGATACTAGGGACATTAGGGTCATCATTTTTAGTGGAATACTCCCCAGTATAATATACTCTTCCACAAAAATAATTTTCATAGAACACTGCTTCTGTTGGCATAGTCCCCAGTTCTCTTCTCCTAAAGTCTACCAGAAATACTGATAATCTTCTACTCAGTCTCACTACTATCCTTTCAGTTATTCATGCAAACATTATGTTAGTGCCACTTTGTGACAAAACATGTGCCTGGCCCCTGGAAAGCATCAATGAATAAGATGAAGCCCTGCCTTCACAGGATTCACAGGCTAATGCGACAGACATAAATGGAGCAATAAAACAGTAAAAATGTGTGTGCATATCCCAAGGTCATTGGTCTAAATGTATTACTGATGAGAAAGGATGAAAGATATATCACATATGCTGTGAATACGTGCTTATAAAAAAATTCCCAATGCCTCCAGAATCCCAGCCATTTAATAACATAAAAATATTCACTAAGATATTGCCTAATCTATCTTATTCTTAATTTTATGTGGAGTTTAATAATTTCTAGGAAAATCACTTCAACCCTATATTTTTAAAAATCCAACTATTTTTAAGAGGTAAAAGACATGGTGCGCCCTTTCAACAACCTCCCTGTGAACCAGCAGGAGCATGACTTTTTCTAAGCACGTACCAGTCCCTGTTCAGATTTCATTCCCATCCCAGCTGTTCACATCAAATACTTAACTTTCTGTAGGCTTTCTTCTGGGACCAGTGAAAAGTCTTCAGGCAGTATAGTAATAGCCTATATTCCAGACCAAAATGGATTAAAAGTAATCATTTTACTGTTGAATAACATAAACATGTCAAGCATTTTCAAAGCACTACTGGGTGGCATATCTGCTTACCAAATTTCCTTTTAAAAGAGTAAAGCTATTGGACTACCTTCTTTATAGAACCCCTCTCAGATTGCTATCCCACCGCATCTTTCAGGAAGGTTAGTACCTATTTGTAACAATCAAGAACACCTCTCTGCAACCAGTCAACTGAAAATGGCCTGCCCCCATTCTTTATATCAAACACCAAGTTTGTTGCTCTTCTCAATTTAAGGGCACTATTTGGATCTCCTTTCCTTCCCCTCTCAGCCCTCCCTTGCCCATCCCATTAACTTTTATTTGCACTTGTTAAATCATCAGCATCAGGATGTTGGCTTTTGTGAACCCAAGAGATCTTTTCTAGAAGATGTATTAAGCCGAACCACAATTCTGTGTTTTTTCTAGACTAGAATCTGGACACCTGATATGGCCAAGCTCTCTTAGCTGAGTTACAAAGGCTATGGTTCCCACAGCTATTTTGCCTGCTATTTCTGAATTGCAGCTCAACTAGATTTCCCTCAGGTAACATAGTAATCTCTCTCCTTTGTCTCTTTGCAGACAGAATAGCTCCACGTACAACCCAATTGGTATTGTGGCATCCTGGCCAACCCCAAGCATATCCTAATGGCCATGTATTTCAAAATACAAGAAAGGAGAAATAGATTTCTTCAAGGTCTGGTGAGCACTTGGTGCCAGAACTAGAATATTTTGCCCTGCTGTGTCATCACTCTTCACCTGAAGCATTCAAAAATGGGGAAATCAGAAGAGTCAGCCACAGT
>CM053412.1:47556821-47571053 GCA_028644305.1 Xerus rutilus
GTCACCCAGAGGAAAGTCAAGATGCTAGTGTTAATTTTAGGCTATTTTACTGGTCAGTCTACCTAATGTCAAATTGCTAGATTTTCACCCTGTCACTCCCATGGCAACTCAATTAGCAAAAAGCTCCCAGCTTGCAAGAAGATTTTCTCATGAGTATCTTTTAAAGTCATACTCTTTATTCAAGGGAGAGTGAGTAAAGAAAGAGCAGGGGTTTTTTTGTTTTGTTTTGTTTTTGGTTTTGTTTTTGCAAGTATATCTTTCTGTCCTTTATGTCCAAGGAAGAATATCCAGTTTCCATAAAAGTTATGGAGCAGGTCTTATCACAATTTTTGTAAAGGGAAGAATGCCATTTGAAAAAGTAGATACTATTTTTTATCTGGGTGTTAAACAAACCATTTGTTGCATTTTTCAGATTATAAAGCCCTCAACAAACTTAAGGAATACACATAAACCCAGTTCAGAAAAGGAAAAAGTCTATAGAATTCAAAAACAATTATTTCACAAATCACTAATCCAATAGAAATTATCACTTGCAAAAAACAAGTTCTAGGGGCTGGGATTATAGCTCAGTGGTAGAGCGCTTGCCTCGTATGCATGAGGCACTGGGTTCGATCCTCAGCACCACATAAAATAAACAAATAAAATAAAGATACTGTGTCCATCTACAACTAAAAAATATTTAAAAAAAAAAACAAGTTCTGCTTCAAGAAAGACAGTTATACATAGACAAATGGCTAAGTTTAACAAAACTGTGGGCAAGACAAAGATACAGTTTGTTGTTCCCATCAATGAAAATGTTTCCATGAGTTCCCCTGCCTCTGTAACACTTGTACATCTTATGCTATTACTCCTGCACCAATTATTCAGAATACTCTGCTCTTTACCATGTATCTGTTATCTATAGATTTTTTTAAAAATCACTTAAGTAACTGTTTAACCATATAGCATGCCTCACTACTATTTGCCATGGCTATGACAATACAAAGTCAATTATTTATTAGAATTATTTCTCCTGAAAGCTCTGAAGTTACTTGAAAATAAACACTTAAAAATAAAGAAAGTAACACTCATTTGTGAGAGCTTTCATATTACATTATTCTTAATGAAGACTTTGGCATAATTTTACCACTAGAGGTAAAGATTGTTTTCCATGATACATCATAAATAAAGTGTTTTCTTTTAAAGTGTTCATGGTATAGTAACTTCACATGCAAATCTACACAAAATACACACAAAACACAAGAGTGAAAGATACAAAATAGCTAGAAGGGGACATCAAGATGACATATGGCTCTCCTATTGCCAGCATCCTTAACTTCTATCTCCATTAACCCTACAATGTCCTGCGGTTTTCACCCTTTTTCACATCATGATTTGCTGTGGTATGTGAGAATAGAAGAATTAATCATGGAATTTTCTGATATTGTGTTAGTAAGACAGAAAATATCACTAAAATATTCTTTCCTGACTAGAGCCAAGCTTTCACAAACTACTGAATACAATATTTATCTGGGCTGCTAGGCTGAGAAATTTACCAAATAAGCTCCCTCTTATCAAATAAATGGGTAAAATTAAGACTGAACAGTTCAGTTACTTGGTCTTTAAAAGCTTTTAATTTCACTTGTAACTAAATGAGCAAACAGCAAAAAAAAAGATTAATTTCTGTCTCCTTCATAAATTAAGTCAACTCCTTTTATTTCTAAATTGTTTTCCAAAATATCAATCATGTTAAAAATGAGAACATCAAGGCAACTGGAAATGTAATGCACAAAATGTTTAGAAATCAATGCCTCCAAATCATAAGACTAGAAAAGATCATATAATTCAATGGTTTTCCAGTTTGAGTCCTTGTTGTAGTAGGGATTCTGCAGAAGTGTCTTCAGGGGTGCTTTTGTTATGTGGAAGTCTCCAACCAGATTTGGTCACAATTCAATTCTGTTCTACAAATTAGGGTTAAATGCGTTACTTAAAGAAAGTTTTGCAGATGTTTCGTTTTGGACCCATGTTCTGCATCAATTTAGACTAGTCAGAGCTTCAAGCAAAAGCAAGAAGCCAAAAATTTTGTTTTGCCACTTCAGCTCATGGGTATTAAAATGTGTTATTTAAGGGTCACCTCAGGGAACTATCATCCTTTAGAGAAGACTGTTGATTCGCATGTCTGCTAAGCATTTAAACTATTGCCTTGCAAATATCAGAGCAAGGTCAGCTCTAGGGCCATATTAAGCATAAGGAAGGCTAAAAGCACTGCAGGTAATAACTACAAATGGGAGTGATGGGGTATAGTATCTGACAGGAACTAAAATGTAAGACCTTTTTAAATGTATATATCTCCCTTTTAATTGTATTTGATAGGAACTATAAGTTATGTCCCTTTATTGATATTTGTCTAATTGTTTAAGGTAAAACACTTTTAATTTTATTTGTCCCTGTAATTAAAAGGATAAGACTCTTTAAATATATTTGTCTCTTTGAATTGATTAATCACACTCAATCCCATTGTAATTAATGGGTGTGAAAATAAGTTCTGGCTCAGACAAGCAGTGAAAGGTGTTAGCAGACTCAAGAATTGTCGAACCATAAAATATTATTGGCTACCAATTTAACCTTCCGTGACATATATAATATGTATTTGTGTGTATATATGTATGTATATATATATGCATGTTTCTATAACATATACAAATATATTTGCTATCTGCTTCATATGTATGTGTATACAGAATATACAGAATGTGTATACAGAATATACAGAATGTATATGTAGTATTTGACCCTCTCTTATGAAGATAAACTATGGCCTAATCAGACAAGGATTTTTCCTCCATTTGTACCTACAAAGATTTTTTCACTTATTCAGAAGATAATTTCCTGATACTTAAACAATGCAATGGTACCACAGGTTAGCATTCTCTTGAAGACTACAAGGAAACCAATGTTTCCATTAACTGACTTGAATTACTATCTTCTCAGACCTCAAGCCATTTAATCTATTCATAATGTCTAATTCAGTCATTTCTTCCAACAAAACATTGCTGAACATCTACTGAATAGCCCCTATGCCACAAGATATGGTTTCCTTCAAAGATTTGATTCTAATAATTATTCATGAACCTTTCAAAGCTCTCCCTGGGAATTCTTAGGAGTCACAACAAGTAGTCCTAATTCAGGCAAATGAAATCTATGTTCTCATCTTATTCCCCACAAGTGACCCTTTTAACATAAACACATGATTTTACGGGCCTTCTATTTAGAATACAGTCTTTTTGTCTCTCTTCTTAAATAATAAGTCAGAGAGTGAGTTGCATGTGACTGGATTCATCTCAAGTATGAGCTGTAGACTGGAATCTATTCTTCTTTTGTTGAATGGCAGACCTCCTACTATGCAGGTCTTATTTAATATTTTTTTCTTTTGAAAAAAAGAAAGCAGAATCACCAGCCCCATTCTCAGATTTTACAGAGAGAAATCCCACAAAGAAATATTCTAGTGGGCTGATGATGGCTAATTTCTGCTGCCTTTATTCCCTTGTAGAGGAATCTAATTAACATGGAGGAGGTTAGCTCACAAATACGCTGAAGATAAGATTCCTGGCCTATGCAAACCCCATTCCAGACAGATCCCTAGAAAGACAGTTTCCGCTCTGTTTTGACAGCCTTCTTCCCACTTTCAGTCTAGGTGCCTGGTAATTACTTCTGATGACCTGAATGCCTAGTGTGGTAATGGTCTTGTCACAGATTTAGCCATAGACAAGGTAGTTGGGAAGAATTCTTTCCCTGTGGACCAATTTTCTAGGGCTTGCTGTGTGAAACCAAGAAGAAAATACCTTGTCAGATTTATGTGCAGACATAATCAAATAATGCTGAATGGAAGCCCATGGGACTATAACCAATTTATAAATACCTGGAATATTTCCATTAAACCTGGGCCTGGTATTGAATTTATAATGAAAACCCAAATTATATGCTCTAAAGAATTCTGCTTTATGTCCTAGATTTAAAGACACAAAACAGATTTGTGTTATTTTATTTCATTGTCCTTAAACTGATCCAAATACATATTTTCAAAATACTCTTTATGAAAGAGTACACAGTATACTTTCCAGGATGAGAAGACAAATGTTCATCTCATTTTCATTTCATAATCTTAATATGCTTATCATTCTAAAAAAAATAAAATAAACCAATAGTATATATTAAAATATAAGTAAGAGTTTAGGAACTAATAAATTCATTTCATACTTCATATAGCCTAGCTACATAACTCAAGACATTTGGAAGATATAAAAAACTAAGAATAATGATTCTCTTTCCCTTCTAAGTGACACCGAGTTCATTTAGAAGAGAAACAGTTATTTTTTTTACCCCTATAGGCAGCTTCAATTTAACTAAATTTCAGAGGAAGTCTAAAGAAGAAAGCACTTTTTAGCTGTTATATTGAAAATAATAAACTTGGATGAATAGAAATAGTTGATCTCTAAGATGTAAAAGATACAGTGGTCCTTAAGTTACAAAAGGTATAGCCTATACTTGATTATTCTCCAGTTCTCCCTTCCTCAAAGAACCAAAATCATCTGTAGGTTTTAAGCCCTCCTTTTTCCCCAGAAACCTCATGTACCTCAGTGGAAGCCTACTCTACCCCAGCTTGTTAATTCAAAAGCTCTTGCCAATTATTTGTTCCAGAATGGGTATGAGACTTATATTAAGCAGTACCTGAGGAGTATTTTACCAAGAGCTTCTAAGAAAGCTCTTTCTGATTCTTTTATCTAAAATAACCTCCCATGCTTTTCCTGAATATTACTACACATGAATATAAAGTTATAATGTTGACAAACGTCCTACCAGCCTGAGGATAAAGCGAGCATATGGAGACATACAGAGACATAAAGATGCAAGAAACTCCTGCAAAACATACCTGAAGCCAAAACTATGGGAATCCTGATCAGTACCTTATAGATAAACATTCCATTAAGTTAACCAATATGTTTTTATTATTATTTAATTTGAGTTGTGTTTCTGTCAGACACAAAGATTTAAGACAACGCTCAATTTCTCACAATTAGTAAAATATGTCATTGCTTCAAAGAGCACATGGTTAAATGGACTATTTCGGTATAATAAGGTATGTCTCTTGACTAAATCTTAGGATGCTATCATTAGCAACTACTAGCAAGAATTTATTTGCAAAATTAGTTATTTATCATCTACAGGCCAGAATCATTTCATTAACGAAACATGTATTTATTGGGAATCTACTATGTGCTCAAGACTACTTCAGCTGAAACAGATGCAATAATGAAAAGAATGGACAGAAATCTTTGTCCTCATGGAGCTTCAATTCTGAAGGGAGAAATAGACTATGAAGAATTTATAAAAAAAAAAAAAAGAATTTATAAAACATATAGGAATCCATATGGTGATAAATGTTTAGCAACACAGAGACAGAGAATCCAAAGGTGAAAAAGAAGTGGTAACTTCAAAAAGAGAATCAGAAAACACCTCACTTCTCATTAACACTTGAGCAAAAACCTGCAGGAAATTAAGGCAGCAAGAAAGACAATGGCTATGGGGGTGTGGGGTACCGGGGAAACAGCATGTGTACAGGAAAACAGCATGTGTAAAATGCCCTGAAGGTGGAGGCAGAAGCCTCCCACTTGTTCAAGTCCTCGGAATAGCCAGGAATGCCACAAGGCTGAGCTCCAGTGAGCAAGAGGAAGACAGGAAAGATGAAATGAGAGAGAGAACATGGGTCAATCTGCTCTTATGAGAGAGGAGGTCTGGGCTGAGTGGAAATGTGCAACCAGAAAAGTTTGGTTATAGGTATATCTTGAAGATACATCCAGCAGGAAAATGTTGATGGATGAAATGTGGGGTATAAGAGAAATATATGAGTCAAAGATGGTCCAGAATCTTCTGGCCTGAGCAGTAGTTGAAGGATGTTAGCCAAAACTGAGAAGAAGGCTACGGTAGAACAAATTTCTTATAAGGGGTGAAGATGAAGCTCAGTGGTGGAGTGAAAGCTCAGTACACACAAGGTCCTGATTTTAAATGCCAGCATAAAAGAAAAAAATGAATAAGTAAGAGACCCAAAGAGAGAGTTCTGAGAGGATATGACATAACGTAACAATTTTGAGGTGGGGGGGAATTTGCTGGAACAGAGGTAAGTAAGAACCTTATTTCCAACTAGCCCAAAGACTGAGGAATGGACATAAAGGAAATGGGACTCAAACTTGCCTAAGCAATTCTCTTTCTACGTTTAATTCTCCTATCCATGTAGCATATTAACAAAGTGTTTACTTTTCAATGAGGGTTTCCATTTGCAAATAGATCCTTTAGTTGCAAGTAACAGCCCAGATTCAAGCTGGAATAAATGAAAAGGTAACTACTTATTTCACATGACAATGACAGTAAAGGAAAGCAGACCCAGTGGCAGGGCACAAGATTCATTTCCATCTCCCTGTGATTCTCTTGTCCCTGCTCTCTGCCCCTCATTGACTTCTTTTGTAAAACATGTAAATTGCTAGGGGAAAAAACCCCCACAAAATATCACTGCCTTATTATGATCAATCCTAATATTTAAATAGGCTTCAAAAAAATTACCAAGATGGTCACAGCTGCTCCTGGTCTCCTAGCAAGAGCAGAAAAACAGATCTTGCCTTCTTGTATCTCAGAGTATGAAAGAACAGTCAGAAGTGGTGAGGAACCAGAGGTTTGGTCCAGTAAATGGGTCACGTGGAAGCTGACAACATAATCAAGATGGAAGTGATCCATAAGTGATGTCTCATGATGCCCTAGGGCTCTTTAAACCCAATACATTTTTCAAGTACTTTCTAATCACCTTTTTTGCTTCAGTTATGAACCTTCATTCAACCAATCTTTCATAGACATTACCAAATTCCTCCAAACCCTTTTTCTTAGTCTCCTCTCCTATTAATCTCCATCTGCTGGTTCAAATTTAAACTGATTGCTTTCTGGGCCAACTACACAGCTGTCATCATGGAAATGTGTTTTCTTACACATATACACACACATAGATTTCCTGGATCCCATAAGGAAAACTTTTCTAGAAGATTCCAATAGGATACCCTTCCATACTTTATTGGCCAAACTAAATCCTATAACCACTGACACTGACCAATGTCAAGGAGATAGGATGATCATCACTAGACCAAAAAAGGTCACCTTTGACCTAGAAAGAGGATTCCACTCTGAGGAGCAGATGTCCAGGGAAATCAGGTTTGGATTATCCAAAATACAGAAGGAATTTTATACTGTGTATATAACCAATGATATATGTTCAATCATGGGGGGAAGCTCTAAAAGCAAAAGAAAGAAGCAGTGAGTTACAAAAAGAAAAAAATAAAATTGCAAAAGTTAAATGGGTATTTTATTTTATGAATTCTAGGCTTATGAAATATGAAGCAATAGGAAGCTGAGCACGGAGGTACATGCCTGTACTTCCAGTGACTTGGGAGGCTGAAGCAGGAGGATCACTAGTTTGAGGCTAGTCTCAGCAACTTAGTGAGACCCTAACCAACTTGGTGAGACTCTGTCTCAAAAAAATAAAAAGGGCTTGAGACTCTGTCAAAAAAAATAAAAAGGGCTTGGATTTAGCTCAGTGGTAAAGCACTACTGGGTTCAATTCCCCAATACTAAAAAGAAAAAGAAAGAAATAATAAAGAAGATGGAATAGAAACTTTAAATCACATTTAGTACTAATATTAAGATTCAATATTCTTTTGACAAAACATGTGAATTGCTAAAAAAAAAACATAAAATATCACTGCTTTATTAGGATGAATCTTAATATTTAAATAGTCCACAGTTTAGAATATAAGTTGGCTGGTATAATAATATTTTAAATACATAGCTAATGTCAGGTAAATGTAGAACAAGCTCCATTTGATGGTAATTTAATAGAATTAATTTATAAGAATATCAATTACTTAACTTAAAAAATAGTTACCATTTGATTTTTAAAATGTAATTTAATGGAGCTACTATTGAAGTAAAAGTATGACCAAAGCCAGATTAATTGTAGATTAGATAAATGTTGATAATGTTGTGGTATCTCTTAGCTTAAGAAACTCCATTTTGTCTGGGCTCTCAGCCACCTTAACTTTAGCCCACATACTGGGAGGACCCTAACATCACCATATTTTATTTTTGCAAAGAGTCCCGGTCATCTTGACCTAAGTTTCAGTTAGAAAAATAACTTCAGATGGAACACAGGGTGGGCTTAGCTAACTGCAATCTCTGCTTCTGTATTGTTGGTGTGTTTGCATTGGCCAAAAGAGAAAATGTCATAGCGCCTGACTCAAGTTTTCTTTTGCTATATAATCTGTAACCTAAACAAAGTCGTGGGCTGCAATTTTGAATTGGCTTTGAATTGGCTTTGCAGTCCCTCCGGATAAAAAATAAACCTTTAACAAATAAATCTATGAGTTTGTTGATTCTTGCTGATTGGATATAACAATGTCAGTCTTAAAGGAATTCATCATATGTCAACTTTTCTCTCTTTAAATGAGAAAACTCTAAATTGATGCTTATAAAAGCCCTAAGTCATCCCTCCAAATCTCTTCTATTATCATCAACTATGTCTTCTAGGTCCTATAGAACCTGACCTTCACTTTATTTGCCTCTAACTGGGTCTCTGTTACATTAATTGCCTTTGAGAAGGTTATTTTAAGAAGGCAGAAAACACACCATGTTATGAATGTGCAGAACTGTCATTTAAATAAGAAAACTTTTCTTCCATATAAAACTCAGGTCTCTAAAAGAGACATATAGAAATATATGGTCCAATTTATTCTCTTTCCCTAGCTAAATGATGACTAAATGTTATTACCTGGCCCTTTACAATTGATGGCCCACAAGCCCAAGAAATGTCACCATTATTGATTTTCTGTTGGACAAGGTTAATAGTATATCTATTTTTGTGTGCTTTCAATTTACATGTGGCATTTATTTCTCTGATTTTTATTAGTGTTGTTTTTGTTAATAAAAAATCATTTAGTAAATAAAATTATCATTACTGATGTCAATGATCAGGCTTCTCTAATAATGAGGCTATCAGGTAATACACCAGAGTTTTTTTCTCAGAGAAAAATATCCTATTCATTTTAACTTAGATTTGAAACATTCATCTCTCTTCAATTCTTTAAAGATAATTCCAAATTAATTATCAGGCTGCACCAAGCAGAAGTAATGAAAATCCTTTCAAGGTAAAAAATAGATAAATGAATTGATTCTTTATGAAATGATCATCTGAAGATTTGCTTTCATATTTAAAATAGCCATCTCAAGGTCACAGTTGGTATAATTCATATTATTACATCATTTTCCTTTGAAAATCTGAAATAAAGAATTGAAGCCAGTTTCTTAGAGAAGCTATTGTCACCTGATAAAATAACTCATGGGACAATGATAAAGAAAATATTAATTAAAATTCCCAAATAATGCACATGTAACCATCTTTGCTGAACCTTTCTGATTCATACAGATTATAGAGCATTGATTCCCTGGTAATGGATGAGTCACCATCAGAACTGAAGATGGTTCAATGTAGACAGTGCCACTTCTCACATCCTATATTGAACTTTTTTTTACATAATGATTCATTTTCTATTTATGAAGAAATACTTTATCATTACTTAGAGCCCAAATACACTGGCACATGTGGTCCAAATCTCTGAACTTAAAGAAAATTTAACCAAACTACAACTTTAAAATAATGCAAGTGCTAATGAGATTTCAGTGTGAAAAACAGAAGAGTACATCAGGCAAAGCATCCTATCCAGGGCACAGCACATGGGAAAGCTGGTACCTAAAACGGGACCTCAATTTATTGTGATGGCAGACCTCAGTTTGTTGCAATTGTCCTTTGCAATAAAAGAAGTTGTCTGGTGCGCATTATAAAAGTTGCTTTCTTTTGAACAACAGTCTCAGCCAGTTAGTCGTCCTGCTGACAGGCACCATCTTATCTCATCTCCCTGGCTATTAGGGGATGCTGCCACTGCTATCTTGACAGCAGTCCATCTCAATTTGAGTGAGAGTCAGTGCGACTAACCATTCTAGGCTTAAAGAAGGAGAATATGAATAGTTCATTTCCATGACACTCTCAGTGCACAAAGGTGAGGAGCTGGAGAGGTGATTTCATTGAATGTACTGTATAGACGTTGATAACCTAATTGAGAGACAAGTGAGAGGAAATAAAAAGAACCTATGTTGCCCTTGGCCTGACTGAAGACTGAACATGTTTTTTAATTTTCTTCCTAATTGTCAGACCTTTTTTCTAAGACAGTTTGCCTCAACACATCCAGTTTCTCAAAAACATTGCCAATAATTTGAATTATTTTTCTTACTTTCCTCCCTTATGCTATTCTCTTAGCTCTTGGGGCCACAGTCCACTGCCATCACAGGAACATGCTTACATCTTCTTCTGCCATATGTCATCCTTTCTCAGTTTCCTCTTTGCTTTGCTCCAGATCATCTTTAAACAACTTCCTGCATTAAGACTCAGGACTTAGGCAATATGGTAGGTAAACTTTCTGAGGCTTTGAATCTCTAATAATGTCACTATTCTACTGAACACTCAGTTAAAAGATCGGCCAAGGTTAAAACCATTTTCTGTTATCAGACTTTTGAAACTGACTGTCCTCCTGACTGTCCTCCAGCTCAAAGTCTGTCAAGAAATTAGAAGCAGCTCCAACAAAACTTTCTTATTCTTTTTCTCTAGAATTGTTTGGAATATATTTGCTTTTGATAGAACTCAAAGTTCGGTCAACTTCCTCCATGACTGAAGAATTAAGATGAATTGAGATGGGAAACCAACTTCAAACAAACTCAGAGGTGTCTAATCCTTCCAAAATTGTGTTAGAACAAGTTAGTTTATTTTTAGCACAGCATTCCACCAAAGAAACTCACGATAGCATTTTCTGGCTCTAAACTGGGGCGGGGGGGGGCAGTAAGAGAAGAAATTGCTGGATTGCATTTTCAAAATTACACGTTTTAGGTAGAGTTATTGTTTAGCCAAGTATTCATCCTTGGATGGCAGGTTTTTTCCTAAAACAACCACCAAACACTCATATAGCACTTACGGATTATAAAGTACTGTATTCTGAATGCTTTACAACTCGCTATTAGTTTATGTAATCCTAATCCTTATAACAACCCTCTGAGAAAGGTACTATTATTACCTTCATTTTAAAAATGAAAAATATGAGACATGGAGGGGTTAAATTATTGAATAAAACTCATAGCTGTAAATGGCTGTTTCAGAATTTGCAACCAGGAAATCATACTCTTACTCAGGAGACCTCAAGAATTAAGCTATATTGCCTCTCAAGATCCAAATAGATTGGGCTCTTTAAACGCTGTCTTACATTAGGGTTATACAATGAACATTTGAACATTACAAATGAATAAAAAGCCTTACATGAAAAATGTGATGCTTATTTATATTCTCGTCTCGTTCAAAGAATTACATCCTAAATTATCTAAATTCTTCATCTATGGAACATTCCCTACATTTGAAGCCTTCCGTTAGTGTTAAATTGATGTTTTTGGCTGCTGCAGCTATAACCTTCCAAGTCTAATGAGGTCTGAAGAAGAAAACTAACCATTTATTTCATTACATAAGTCAAAACATCCTTTCTTATTTTGCAGCTAGATCAAGTCAGGATAAATGCTGAAGACTATGAAATTTCCAGAAATGCAAATATTAGGTATCCCTTTAGGTCATAATAGTTGGTACTGAACTGATATTTGATTCTGAAACCTCTCCTTTTTTATTGGCTTTTTTGTTTCAATAAGGGGGAAAAAAAGACAGGCTTAACAGGTAACATTTTGAAGTATTACCTTTTTATTTTCATATTGACTTTTCAGAGTCACTCATTTTTTGTCTGCTCCTTTCCAAATGAAATGCCTCTTCCTTAGGGAACCAAATTAGTGCCTTTGGCCCCATGTGGCTAAGCTTGGGGTCTTACCTCTGACACTTTCCGCTATAAGACTGGAAGCAAAATTGCCAACCCCCTCTGAAACTCCTGAGTTTCTCCCTTGGGGACTTGTGAAAATTAGAAACAATGTGCAAGAAGGATTTGATTCAGATTAAGCATTTCATAGATATTACTTTTTCTCTCTCTAAAATCTTGAGAAAAAGAGGGTGCAATGTATCTTTAAATGCAAATTGCCTAATTAGAAGTTGTACCATAAACTAATTCTTCCAAGTTTGAAAACAATCAAGGGATGATTCCTAGAGTCAAGTCTCTATACTCCAAGTCATGAAAATGAGTTTAACTTCTCAAAGAATGAGATTTGTTAAATTGATCATTTGGGATGAAATAAAGTAAAGTGAATACTAAGCAAATTTTAAAGATTTCTTCCTAAACACAGATCTCTAATTATAATAATTGAATGGATTCTTTTTCATCCCTTGCCCATATTAACCGCATCTTAAAAAATCTTTCAAACTCTTGCTAGTCAAATAGAAATATTTAGCATTCTCCTTTTAAAAAGACCTTACTGAAAGGGGCTTTGGTCCTTCTATGAACAATAAAGCTACCCTGAAGCCCCCTCAATGATTAGATTTCTTCAAATTGTTAATTAGGAAGATGTATCAGATATGCCAAGAACCATTATAAGCAGCCTGCTTGAAATACACCGTTTAGAATTCTAAGTTCAAGTTTGCTTTAAAGAGTCTTAAGACAGTCTGAATGTTAAAAATAAAGCATTCTGGTCTTTGACATGCCCCACTCAATCAACATAAAGCTAATGGCACTACTGGGCTGAATTCAAGACAGAAAAATTGTGTCTTCTTGCATCATAAGGACAATGTTTAGCCCAGAGTCTTTTTCCCCTAAGAAGTCATACATTTGTGTCACATGTTCTCTCCTGAATTCCTGATAAAGTGACAATCCCTGTAAGGTCAGTGAGACCAAAGATTCATGGATGTGTTCAAGTCTTCCTCCAATAAGGCCTCCTGACTCCTGCTTCACAATATAAACAAATCACCATTTACTTACATACACAAAAAACAATGTTCTGTTCAATACTAACACTGAAAAAAGAAAGCATAAAGATAGGATTTGTGCCCCATATTTTATAAAAGGTAGTGATGCTATACATGCTTGCTCATGTCTTTTTTTCCCCCCAAATGTGTGTGTTTTGGTATTGTTGTTTGTGAAAACTTACAGATATCAAAACTCTAGGGTAGCCTTAAAAAACTGCCTGCATAAATTCCTTTAGTTTCATGAGGTGTTGTTTAATATGGATTTTGATTTAGATTTAGTTTTACAAAATAATTGTAAAATTACCTAAATTTAATATTGAATTTTCAAAGTATAATATCTTCGTCCTAAGAGTTCTATTTATAATAATTTATAGTAAAGAATTAATCTAATTAATCTAAGTGGACCCAAATGGAAAGACACAGTGTTCCTTATCATATTAGGTATAATGTTGAAAATGCAGGTATAACATATTTACAGGATATTTGGATTTATAGAGGACACTCTGATATGATAAAAATACCATATTCAAATATATATACAAAATATATAACAATATAGTATTTTATGGATAGTATTTATGTAGATGTAAAAAGCACCAATCAAAATAAATAAGTACTTATTGTTGCTGGTATTTTGGATAGCTGCCATTCTGACTGGGGTGAGATGAAATCTGAGAGTAGTTTTGATTTGCATTTCTCCAATGGCTAGAGACGTTGAACATTTCTTCGTATATATATTTATTGATTGTATATCTTCATTTGAGAGGTTTCTATTCAGCTCCTTAGCCCATTTATTGATTGGGTTGTTTGTTTTTTTGGTGTTAAGTTTTTTGAGTTCTTTATATATCCTGGAGATCAGTGCTCTATCTGATGTGCGTGTGGCAAAAATTTGCTCCCAGAATGTAGACTCTCTGTTCACCTCATTGATAGTTTCTTTTGTGGAGAAGAAGCTTTTTAGTTTAAGTCCATCCCATTTATTGATTCTTGCTTTTATTTCTTGTGCTTTTGGAGTCTTGTTAAGGAATTTGGGGCCTAATCCCACGTGATGAAGATTTGGACCTGCTTTCTCCTCAATTAGACGCAGGGTCTCCGGTCTAAAGGTACACTCAAACATTGCTGGTAGGATTGCAAACTGGTGCAACCAATCTGGAAATCAGTATGGAGATTTCTTTAAAAACTTGGAAAGGAACCATCATTTGATCCATATTCCACTCCTTGGCCTATATCCT
>CM053412.1:47571153-47583586 GCA_028644305.1 Xerus rutilus
ATAAAGAAACTGTGGTACATATACACAATGGAATATTATTCAGCAATAAAAGAGAATAAAATTATGGCATTTGCAGGCAAATGGATGGAATTGGAGAACATTATGCTAAGTGAAGTAAGCCAATCCCAAAAAACCAAATGCCAAATGTTCTCTCTGATTAGTGGATGCTGATACATAAGGGGGGTGGGAATGGGGAACACAGGAGAAATGGAGGAACTCTGGATGCAGCAGGGGGGAGGTGGGGGAGGGCAAGGGGAATGGATGTAGTAAAGATGGTTGATTGAGATCATCATCACTACCCTTGGTGCATGTATGAAGACACAAATGGTGTGACTCTATCTGGTTTGCAACCAGAGAAATGAAAATATTGAGCTCTATATATGTACCATGACTTGAAATGCATTTAAATAAATTAATTTAAATAAATAAATAAATAAATAAAAAGAAGATCAGTAGAGTAAAGGAAGGAGAATGGGGGAAGGAAGGAAAAAGGGGAAATGAGGACTGAAATGGACTGAATCAAATTCCATGCATATATGACTGTCAAAATGATCCAAACTGCTATGTACAACTATAAGGCTCTAATAAAAAAAATTTAAGTATAATTTCCAAAATATTAATTATATAATAAATAAATATGTTAATAAAGACATGTATAAAACAGCATTATAGTATGGTCTAAATTAAATACATATTTTATTTTTACATATGTTTGTGAACATGTACAACATTTAACATATCTAGATATTTATTCATTTATGTAAATGGATATATAGGTTTATAAAAACATGAATATATATGAAATATTAAAAGGTTATAAAAATGTCAAAATAGAAAGATGTTCTCCATGTCACTGTATGATCCATGTGCTATATGATGAATATGTACATTTTTATTAAAAATACTCTTTCAATTTAGGAATAAATTTTAATGGGACATGAATCAGTACTTGAATTGGTAATGGGACATGAATCAGTAGATCTGTGCCAGGGGCTTTGGTAGTTATGACAAAGATAGCTAATTGCCTTCTAAAATCTATTCATCTTTGGTAGCAGCAGATTAGTAGAGAGTTCTACCTGCTGCCTGGAATTAAGCTCTGCCTTTTCCAGCTTCCCTTGCAGGCAGGTGTGGCCATTGTGTGTAGGGCTAACCCAGTTAAATGTGGGTAGAATGCTGTATGGAGCTCTCCGTGGCAAGTCTCTAATGGAAGTTGACAGAATGAAAGAAGCACAATCTGCCCTTCTACATCTCCTCCTGTTATGGTCTCCTACAAAAGAGATGATCTTAAAGAGGAAAGTCAATAGCTAGAATGGCAGAGCTCAGCCCCAGAAGGAACCTATGTCTCTAACCATGAAGCCATTGTACTAGTCTAAACTGTGTTTCTGAGAGAGAGAAATAGGTTTATATCTTCTTTAGCTATGTTACTTGAGGATTCTTCTCTTCTGTGCATCTTATACAAATATCGCACCAAAACTGGTACCTGGCCAACCTCAGCAATGATATTACTAAGTAGGAGGCAAAAATAAAAATTTTATTATCAACTTTAGAACAACATTTTTCATATTCAGCCAATACAACTAAGACAGAAAGGAAAAGGAAAAATCATGAAAGTGATATCTGGAGTAGTTTCTGAGAAATGTATATGAAGGCTGCCATTTCCACATAACAGGGAGTCATTTTCCTAAAATATTCTTGCTATAGATTTCTTAATCTTTAAATGGAGGTTTCACTCTATCACTTTTTTCTTCCTGACAGACAAGTAAAAATCCCTAAGGATTCCTTTTATTCAAAGTCTCTGCACAGATACAATATAAGGAGGGTTAAATTATCTCTTTTGAGCTATTCTATTTCATGTCTAATTACTTAATTACAGATTTTCTAAGTAACTAAAATTTTATGAGGCCCTAATGAAATTTTAGAAGTGAAATGTATACTAGATTAAGCTAATTTTATGAGTACTTCCTCAGTCACTTTGGGTTTCATTTGTCTAATATTTGAGTCTAGAGCTTTTAAAATACAATGGAATATTTACTATCTTATTCCAAATAATATATAATTTAGCATTTCCATTCTATTAAACTGTAACACTCTGCTACAATCTTACCATAATTACATAGATTCAAGACTGAACTTCTATATTGCTTTTCTAGTATCTGTTCTGGTTCACTTTCTGGGGCCCAACTTCTCCCCTGAACCCCTTTCTATATGTGTTATCTTGCTTGTCTATCTTTCTTGAAATTGAACCACTTTATACTTTTACTGATTAGATAGCATCCTCTCCAAAACTGGAATAGTGGCTTTGTCTAATCTATCTCTCTATCTCTACTAGTCTCAGGTATCAGAGAACATTAAAATTAATAATATTAATTCACTGTAGTTAGTAATATTAATAAAAATAGTAATGATTGCTAACACTCATTGAGCATTTACTGTATGCCTTATGTATCGGACACTGCTGAGCACTTTACAGAAATACATTACTAAATCCTCAAAACTATGCTACACACACCCACACACACATACACACACGAGAGAGCGAGAGAGAAAGTGAGAGAGAGAGAGAGAGAGAATGGAAGCGCAGACAATATTAGGAACTTAGGAACTTGCCCCAGGTCACACAGTCACACAGCTGGTAAATGGTAGATCTAGAATTTTATCCAGATTCTTAGGAATCAAAAGATTTTGAAACTAGTATGACAAAAGACTGATATACATAAGTCTGAAAGAAGTTGTGTGTACACATTCAAAATCCAAGTCGACAGGATTTCTCTGTGTCTAACTTGGTCTCTGTTCTTTTCAGCTTCCATAAGTCCCCACAGATTAGTCTTCGATCATCTGCTTTTGTGTGTATGGTACAACTCATTTCATGCTCTCACTCAATCTTTCACTCTAGATTTGAGTCCCCTTATTAATTTAAGCCCACTGTGGTTAATATAAGCAGGCTTGCTTCTGTGTGTGTAACATTAGAAGAATTTTAATCACCATTCTACTTCCAGCAGAGGTCTTTGGTCCCTACTTAAAAGAAGCCAACCTGGGCTCATGTAAACTAAGACCCTTTACAGAAGCATCTGACCCCAATGCTTTTACCTAGTCAAAGACATATCTGCAGCAACAGACTCTCCCATCCTAGCCACTACTTACTCTCTCCACTGCCATTTACTGGGAAGATACCTAAAAAGAGTTACCTAACCTTGTACATGCCAATTCTTCCTCTCCCTTCTTTCTCACTCACTCTCAAAGTAAGCTTTGGCCACCAACATTCTAACGAAATAGTACTTCTCAAGTTACCTATGACCTCCATATCATTTTCCTTAATGGAGGAATTCTATAAGATTTTCTTTCTTCTATAATTATATGGAAAGGTATGACACCTTAATGCACATTTAAAAGGAAAATAGCAAAATCACATGTAGAAAGTCACAAGCAACATGGCCTGCACACTAACCATGAGGAAAAGCCAGGCAATCTACACAAAGGGAATTCCAGAGTCATAACCCCTGTAAAGCCCCTGTGAAGCCCTTGTAAAGTAAGATGACATATATAATTGCTGCACTTCTGGCAAAACATAAGAGGAAGCTGGGGGTGTGGTGGTGTGTGCCTGCAATCTGAACAATTCAAGAGTCTGAGACAGGAAGACTGCAAGTTCAAGGCCAGTTGGACAACTTATTGAGACCCTCAAAAACTTACCAAGATACAGTCTCAAAATAATTTAAAGAACAGAAAAGAAAGAAAGAATTGAGGATGTAGACCAGTGGTAAAGGACCCCTAGGTTTGATCCCACTACAACACATACACAAACACATGCGTGCACACATATACACACACAAGGAAAATGCCATTATAAAACTGGATGAGAAGAAAACAGCTAATATTTTAACAAATTATTTTCTTCCCTCAGTTTGTGACATTTTCTTTCATTCTCCTTTTTAAAACTAATTTTAACTGACATAAAAACATAAAAATTGTACATATTAATGGGGTACCACATAAGATATTGATATATGTATAATGTTTGTTTTTTATTTTTTTGTATGTTTAAATCAAATAAAACATGTGTCTCCTTAAATATTTACCATTTCTTTATGAAGAAAACTTTGAAAATTCTTCTAATGTTATGAAATATACAGTCTATTACTGTTGTCTATGGTCATTCTCTTATGCAACAGCCCACCAGAACCTCCTACTCCTATGCAACTGTAATTTAGTACCCAATAATCAACCTTTCCCCAGCTCTCCCCAACCCAGACTCTGGTAACCACCATTCTACTCTTGATTAGTACTACTCTTGACTGGCTCTGGGCATAGTCACCATGGATGGTCCAGCCTGTGGGTCCTATGTCTCAACTGCAGCTAGCTACAGTGCTACCAAACTGTGTCACACATTAATCCCATAGCCTGACCGCACAACACTGGGGAAGGACCAAAACCCACACTGCTATGAGCTGCCTACTACTGAGGTGGACCAAGGAATAGGCTCCAAACCACTGCAACCAGCCATAGTTGATGCTAGCTGAAATAGATGTCCTATGGACTGGGGCCATATGTCTTCCCTGGCAATGGAGGTATTCCAGAGTCTCCATCTACAGGCAGGCCTGGTGACAGGAGCATTAGGATCTGCCCAGTGCCAGCCCATCGCTAAGTTCCAGAGCAAAGTCTTGAGCATACTACCCTGTCCTACCCCTAGTAAATGGGATCTTATACCATCTTATGCTACTGCTGCCTGAGGCTGGGTAGTGCTGGTGAAAGGTACCCAGGCTGATGCTAAGCTGGGTCACACCTGAGTCTTATAGCTACAGAAGGGCAGGTGGGCCCAAGCTCACTCGAAAGCTGGAAAGGAGGCAGGCTAGAAATCAAATCTGTCCCAGGGGCACCCTGTTCTCTGCCCCATGTGTATCTGTCTAGAGATTCTGTCTCTGAGTTCTGGCCTGCATACTATGGGGCCTTCATTTCTAACAGGTTCTGGGTCTCACCCCTGCAGGCCTAGCACTGGACTCTAAGACACAGCCCTGTGCCACCTTTTGTGCTCTGCTCCCTGAGAGTAGAGCCTTGCTCTGGGGAAGGGATGGTGGCCTGGTCAGCTACCTGGCCTAAGGTAACTCCAGCAGCTCACTCCTCCAGTTATCAGCCTAGGAGTAGGGTTGTGGGGCTTTGCCCCGCACTGGGTTTATTTTGGCAGGCCTGGTACTGTGTGTCAAGTCTGAAGCTTAGAGTTAATTTCCTGTCTCTCACCTAAGCAAGAGGCAGCTCCCTCCATACTAGGCTGCTTGGGCTTAGAGGGACGAGTGACCAGGCAACTGTTTTCTTCCTGCCTTCTTCAACATGCATTTCCATCTTCTTAAACTAGAAGCAGGCACTACTGTCTCTCACCTAATTTCCTTAGCTCTGCTGAGGGAGGTTTGGTGCATAAAAACCATCTCAGCTTGGTGGGTCCCTGGGGAGAAGATCTAGAGAAGCTCTCTTAGCAGCCATCCTGCTCCGCCTCCGACAAATTCTTAAAGAGTAAGTATGGGCTAGCATCCCAAACAACACTGCAGACAAAACACAAATTAAGGGGATAATCAAGGAAACATTAATAATTTCATGTCAATAAATCTAACAATCTAGATCATATAGATAAATTCCCTGGAAAATACAAACTTCTGAAGCTCAAGAAGAAATAATATCCTGCTGGGTGCAGTGGTGCGTGCTTGCAATCCCACCTACTAGGTAGGCTGAGGCAGGAGGATTGAGAATTCAAGGTCAACCTGAGCAACTTAATAAGACTCCATCTCAAAGTAAGAAATAAAAAGGGCTGGGGAATGTAACAGCAGTAAAGCACCCTTGGGTCCAATCCCTAGTACCCCCACCAAAAATTAATTAATTCACAGTTTAAATCATTCCCATAAAGGAAATACCAAGAAAGGCTTCACTTGTGAATTATCCTAAACATTTAAAGATGACAAAACATGATTTCTACACAGTTTCAGAACATAGAAGGCAGCAACATAGTTACCATCTTATCTCCTAAGGCAAGCATTAAACTGATATTAAATCAAGACAAAGATATTTAAAAAATAAATACGCAGACAATCTCTCTTTTGAAAATAAATGCAAACAACCAATCGCCAAATCCAATCCAACAATATACAAGAAGTAAAACACATCACAACCAGGTAGTTTTATCCCAGGATGCAAGATTTGTTCTACATTTAAAAATCAATCAATGTGGGATATCAACAGTATAAAAGAGAAAAATTCTTATGATCATCACAATAATTACAGAAAGAACATTGGGAAAAATACAACCTCCAATTGTGATAAAATCTCTCCACAAATGAGAAATGAATACTGATTTGACCTGATAAAGATACATTTGAAAGAACTGCAGTTAATATAATACTCAATGATATAAGTCTAAATTCTCTTTACCCCCACCCCCACCCCACAATCAGAAATAAGACAAGGCTATCTGATCCAACCGTTTCCATTTAACACAGGAGTGAAGGTTATAACCAGTGCAATAAGGAGGAAAGAGAAATAAAAGACGTAACAATGAAGAAGGGCAAAGCAAAACCTTATTTATTCATAGAAAAGAATGTTACCAACTTAGAAAAATTCCAGACTAGCAAAAAATATATTATATAGAAATAAAGAATTGGAAATTGAAAAAATATTTTAAATGACTTCAAAAAATGAAATAATTATGTAGAAAGCTAATAAAACACATGCACAATTTATATTATGGATAATGTTATAAAACATTGATGAAAGAAATCAGAACAAATCTAAATAGTGAGATATACCATATTTGTGAGAGGTAGATTCAATATAATTAAGATGTCAGTTCTCTCCTCCAATTTAGATAAAACCCAATTCTAATCCAAATCTGAGCAGAATTTTCTAAAGAAAATTAAAGGCTGATTATAAAGCATATATGAAAGGCAAAAGAATTGGAAGAGCTAAACCATTTGAAAAAGAAAACAAAGTCAGTAAAAGGAGTGATCAAGATCAATGCAGTATTAGAAAAACAATAGACATGTATTTATTCAACAGAAAAGAGAGTCCAACAATAGATACTATATCTGCCTGCCTTTCATCCTATCTTACTGACTCAATCTTTGCTGATTCCATCTTCAACCTCCATAATATTGAATTTCCACCTAAGTTCCATCCCAAGTCTTTCCTATTTATAACCACTTCTTTAGAGATCTCAAATTATCTCATATCACATACATGCTTCTGATTCTTGAATTTTTATCTCAATCTGGGATCTGTCCCCTAAAATTCAGAATTCCATATCCAATGGCCTATTCAATATTTCTGTTTGGCTGTCTAATAGGCTCTCCTAGAGCAAACTACCAATCTTCTCCCAAAATCCTGAATTTCAGGGATTTCCATTTTGATCCACTGAAGTTCCCTTCCTTGTAGGTGCTAGTCCAATTAGTTTAGAATAAATTAATTATCACAGGCCAATCCATTCTGTCAGCCTGTTCTGTTGTTTCTACCTTGAAAATATCCACAATCCAATCCCTCTCACAATCTCTACTACTACTACCTGTCAAAGCCTCATTATTGTACTGCTCTCCCTTTTATTCTCTTATTTCAACCCGGCCAATATGTTCCCCACACAAATCTAGAGTGATTCTGTTACAACACAATTCAGGACACATATTTCTGCTCATAATCCTCCAATGACCATTCGTCTCATGCTGAGCAAAAGACAAGGTCCTTGAAATGATCTTCTATTTCCTACCCAAGCCATGCCTCTCTTACCTCCCTGATCTTTTTATTGTGCTGGTACTTGGTGCTCCATTTTCTCCCGCCCATTGTTGTTCTGAGAGAACTGCCTGGTACCTTCCCTCCCCAGGGCCTTTATATTTCAGTTTCCTGTGCATAGAACACTCTACCCCAACATATGGGACTCATTCCCTCAACTCCTTAAGTCTGTTCAAATATTTTCTTTCCAGTGACGTCTTCCCAATAATTTTCCTTCTTTTTTATGCTCATATACATAATAAACTAAATTTCATTTATAAATAGTTATACACAGATATATAGAGACACACACATATGTATTTTTCTTCTTATTGCTGGTCTCACTCCAACATTATTGTGTATATTCTCTATGGCCAGGGATATTTTATTTATTTAACTATATAGCTCCAGGCATTAGAGAAGTGTTTGGTTGTGAAAAAACACATATGGAATGAATGACTCCAACACTTTTTTCTCTGAGATCTTAGAACATTCATGGAGATACACCAATGGACTAGGAAACACAATCTTCTACTTAATAAGTATGCAAGAAACATAACATTTTAAAATTCAGTTTGTTACCATAATGCAAATGTGTGATTGATTTTTCCCTCACAAAAATTTCTAATCCAATGAAGCAGGTACTTAATCATTATGGCTCTCCACATATAACACCATATGTATACAAATTTGACTGAATCATTGTGGATTTTTTTGCCCACAATTGTTGGCTGCACTACATTTATCCTAGGTCTGAAAAGAAAAGAGCATACTTCTTGAACACCTGTCATCTGTGGCAACATGAATGGAATTGATATAGGTCTTGGAAAGCAGGTCCTTGATTCCCTGATTCCCCAGTGTTGAAGATTAAACACCTGAGAAATACTTAGGCAAGCATAGAAAGTGAGTTTTATTTGAGAGAGACAGAGAGAGAGAGAGAGAGAGAAGCTGCAACCCAGATCTGATGCCTGTGGAAGTGGGAGGTGTCTTGCTTTTTTATAGACCACTTATTCTCCCTTTCTTTCCAGCACAAATGCCCAAAAGGCAGGCAAACAGCTGCCCAGGGGGTTAATCTCTTATGTTGGAAAGTGACATCCTTCCCCTTCCCCAGGGTGGTCAACCAGTTGCAAGGAAGTGTTATCCAAAGGTTAGATGTTGGCAACCCATTTCCTTTTCTTTGATAATCAGCTACCTGTCTTTTGCCTGGGTCTCAGAACCAGAGGTCATTGTGTTAAGTGAAATAAGCCAGACACAGCATGATCTCATTCCTATGGGGAATTTAAAAAGATTGATCTCCAGGAAGTGAAGACTGAATGATGATTACCTGGGGCTGGGGAGAGTATGCAGGGAGGAAAGGACAGGGAAACACTGATCACTGGGAACCAAATTAGGCCAAGACATTGCACAGTAGGGTGACTTTAAATAACAATAACCGTACTGTGTATCTCAAAAAAAACTACAAGAAAGGATTTTGAATGTTTTTACAGTAAAAAAAAATGATCAATGTTTGAGAAGACAGTTAAATTTATCCTGATTTGAGCATTATGCAAAGCATACATGTATCAAAACATTACATGGTACCCCACAAATATATACATATGTAAATATTTTATACTATATTAGTTAATACAATAAATTCAAAAAGAAAGAAAATAATATTCTTCAAAGAACTGAGAAAAATGTCAAGATTCTTCTGTCATTGATTTTGCTGGATTTATGTTGAAAAGAGATACAATTTGAGAGAAAAGTATGTAATATGTATCATACTGATGCATAGGGATCTACTGATATTAGCATGTTAAAAATTTATCAATAATTTACATTTTTATTTCTATTCTTCTTTTCACTGTATTTCTCTTATTGAAAATGAATTCATCCCTAGTTCTATTTTTATGAGTTCTATTTTAATGTTAAGGGATTAAAATTGTCATTTAGAAAACTACAGTTTTTTGTTTTTTTTTTTAAATTGTATCATGAAACCCATGAGGAATTAAGCTTACAAGAGGGTTTTCTTTTTACAAGTTTCATCATTCCCAAAAGAGTTGAGTTGGATTTATAATAGGTGAAGAAATCTTATGAACTCTGTCAAGATTTTTTCTTGTCAACAGGGGTTATATAAAAATGATATCTTATGTTTGAGGTTACTAACCAAAACTTATTCAAATTTGTCTCATGTGTGATAGTGGGCCATCCAAGTTAGGTCAAGTCAAAATGATACACCCAGCTCTCTCATCCTGAATTCTGGATTTGCAGCATAATAATTTATTAAAACATTCTAAATGCGTGTCTATACAACATGATCTTGAAAGTTAAAATAGTAACTTAAAGTACAAGAGGTGACAGAGAACATACTGGAACTATGGACACACACACACACACCTTGGAGAAACTTTCTTTTTTATTTCACTTTTAAAGAAAAAGATATTTAGTTGGGCACAGTGGCACATGCTTGTAATCCCAGCAGCATGGGAGGCTCAGGCAGGAGGATTACAAGTGTAAACCAACTCTTAGCAATTTAGAGACCTTAAGCAACTTGGCAAGATCTTGTCTCAAAATAAAAGAAAAGGGCTGGTGACATGGCTCAGTGCTTACATACCCCTGGGTTAAATTCCTGGTACCACAAAACAAACAAAGAAGGAAAGAAGATATCTAAAATGTGTTAGCATTGAAAGAACTGGTAGCTTTAAGTACAATTTGACAATGAAAAATTATATTTAAAACATCACTATTTTGAGGATTTATCTCAGGAGACTTCTTTTATGAATTCTGTTCAACAGAGTGTTTCTGGTATTGTAGAGTTCGTTAGCTTTTTAAATTTTAATGAAAAAAATCATAAATTATTTAGTATTATTACAAGCTAACTAAAGAAATCAATAAATAGCAACATTATAACATAAAGTTTAAATATAATGAGTATTTATGTGGTTTTTGGCCCTAAATTTTCACAATTTGCATGGATATAAATTACATTTTTAATAAATCATATTGGCCAATCATTTCTAACTTTCAAGAGGAAAATAAAGCTCATAAACACATATTGGTAAAAACATAATTAAATGTCAGGAGTTCCCTAAAGCATTCATGATGGAAACTGACTCATTTCCTACTCAGTGTTTATCAGATATATATAAGCCTAGTTTAGAATGTGAATGATTAGAAAGTGAGAAAGAAGCAAGACAGGAACAGCAAGAAACGCCAGTGAGAGGTACCAGGGAGATAATCTAAGCCAAAGTGTAAGCATTCAAATAAAGTGGAGGTGCAATCACAGAAAAGCAAGGAGGAGCACCCTTTAGAAGAGAGCCTTCCGACCTGAAATGTTGATGTGTTTTACATCATTCTGCAATCTCAACTCATTCCTTTTATGTAGGGATTTGTTACATAATGTCCTTTATAATCTGAAGGTACTTGGGAGGGTCATAAACTCCAAAAGTAGGATTTGCGTACAGCCCTCCAAGAGAGAGAGCAGGATGGAGTGAGAGGGGAACACTGTTCCATTAGGGAAAGATACCTCCATCCTTGCTTCACCAGGCTCCCTGTGGACAGCACTGGCTACATCAGCTTTGGAAAGAATTAGACACTAGGGAGCCAAGATGTCCCTTTACTAAGCACATTTTAGGAGGCTCAGTGTTTTCCTTGGTGCCTTTGATTTTTTTTTTTTTTTCCTTCTCCATCTGTGGCTACTGGTGCTTCTTTCCTCGGTTCCACTTTGGTGCCCACCAGAGCACGCTGCTTCATTTCTCCCTACCATTGTGACACCAGCCCTTGTCCTCCTGTCTCACCCCAGCCTACTTCATGCTGCCTCTGGAGACCTCACACACCTGTCTGATACTTTCCATCTGATACAATATACCAATGATCTATCAAAAGTATTCTCAAACTTTTGAGCTTTATAAACATCATTTCTACCTGAACTCTCTCCTACCTCTGAGGTTATATTACCAACTAATCCAAAACATTCTTCCCAAAAGTGATGTTGACTTCTCATCCAAGCAGCATCTTATTCACTGTTTCTACAGCTTAATCAACAATCTAATATTCTTGTCACTTTCCAAGAAGCATAAAGCAATTAGGTTTATACTCCCAGGACCCTATCCTTTCCACCCCAATTTTTTTTTTTTTTTTTTTGGTACTGGGAATTGAACTCAGGGGCACCCAACCACTGAGCCATGTCCCCAGCCCTATTTTGTGTTTTATGTAGAGACAGGGTCTCACTGAGTTGCTTAGCGCCTCGCCATTGCTGAGGCTGGATTTGAACTTGCGATTCTCCTGTCTCAGCCTCCCAAAGTGCTGGGATTACAGGCGTGTGCCACAGCGCCCGGCTCCACTCAAATATTTTTGAGTGTCATGCATGGAACAGAGGCCAAAGATGACCACATCCTGAAAGGCACTAGAAGAAGCAGAGTCCCCTATATTCTTCTTCTTTCTTTCTTTTCCTTTTTTCCCCCAAAAGATACAAAATACAATTAACTATCTAAGAAGCTGCAACTACTATTCAAACTACCCATTTTGGGAAGGTTTTTAAAATATAAACTTTTTAATTCACTAAGTCAAATAATATTTGGTCAATTAAAATTACTAAATTCCAAGGTAAGGAGGGGAAAATAAAAGAGTATTGAATCCCACACAGCCATCAGGATGCTCCTCAGCACTATTGCCAAGGTCATTTGGACAATTTCCTAATCAGTCTTTTTATATATAT
>CM053412.1:47584086-47709482 GCA_028644305.1 Xerus rutilus
GAATGTACTAAACATACACATGTGCATGCACAAATACATTGCACACATATATACTCACATACACATGCATTTGCACACACATATAAAAATGCACACACTGACGTAGGTATGCACACTTGTGTACACACACAGCTCATAAAATGTTTCAATAAAATGCAGGTGGTGGCTTTCAAGTCAAATACTTGTGGCCCTAAGTACCAGGTAAATATTCACTATACAAATATTAAAGGAGATTATTGTGCTAAAACAAAGAGAAACTGCCTTACAGACTGATACAGGTTTATCTGTTTACCTGATTAAGCAATATTTATTTAAATTATCTACTCCTGATGACTTCTGAAAAAACTTGAGGGGCTAGACTAATTAACAAACTTTTAACAGCAGTGAAGTGTTGAACCTAGGATGCAAAGAAAAGACCATCGACTCCAATTTTAAATCAAATTAAACAAGCTTATATTGTGTACATATTAGCTGATCAGAGGCTGTCCCACCCAAAAGGGCCAGGACAGCATTTGGTTCAAGAGCAGGGAGGTTTTTATAACACACAAAGAGTTACAAAGGTAGGTATCTTAGGAATTTTCAGTTGACAGGGTTCTGGCAAGCGTAATACAGAAGCAGATAGCAAATTAATGATTCACATGGCTTTAGTCAAAGCCAGATATGATTATCTAGTCAAAGCTGAGATTTTAGGGAGGGCAGGTTCTAGTCGAAGCCAGACACGGTTCAAGCAAGTAAAACAGAAATAAACTTTTTATGACCTCGGGTCGAGATGGCTCCCAATCTTAAAATAGAATTATGCTAGGTTCATCAGAAGCTCCAATTACTATATCTCATTTATAAAAATAGCACTATACTATAAACAATAATGATGATCCGCATCATAAAGCTTTTGAACTAGATAAATATATGTTACTATGTCTAGCTTTTAAATGCATTCTCTTCATATTTTAATGCATAAATGAAATTTTAACAGCATAGATTAATATGACTTCAATTAAAATGTAAGAGCATAGTGGGGAGGGAGGGATGAAAAGGTGAAACAGAGAAGTCCTTTAGGGCAGTGAAACTGCCCCATGTGAGACTACAATGATGGATACATGTTGTTTTGGTCAGCTTTTTCATTGCTGCCACCAAAAGACCTGACAAGAACAATTTTAAGGAGGAAAATTTTATTTTGGGACTCACAGTTTCAAAGGTCTTAGGGCTCAAGGTGAGGCAGAACAGCATGGTGGAAGGGGGGGGAGGACGTGGCTCAAGACATCACACCGGGAAGCAAAGAGAGACTAAGCTCAGCTCACCATATATATACCCCAAAGGCATGCCCCCAGGGACCCACCTGCTACAGCCACACCCTTCCTGCCTACAGTTACCACTCAGTTAATCCCTATCAGGGGATTAATTGACTGATTGGGTTAAAGCTCTCATAACCCAACAATTCTAAACCTTCTTGCATTGTCTCACACATGAGCTTCTGGGGAAATACCTAATATCTAAACCAAAATACATGTTATTACACACTTGTCCAAGCACATAGAATGTACAACACCAGAGTGAACCCCAATGGGTGATAGTGATAATGAGATGCCAATGCAAGTTCATCATTTGCACCAAATGTACCACTCTGGAAGGGGATGGGGAAGAAGAAGCAGGGGTCAGTGGAACTGTGTACTTCATGGTCATTTCTGCTGTGAACCTAAAACTGCTCTGAAATATAAAACCTATTTAAAAGGGAAAGAAATAGGCCAAGAAAAGAAATGTAAAATAAATAAGAGCACAGAGGAAGTGTTTCTAACAAGTTCCCTATATCACATAGTAAGTAGACTGAGTGCAAATTTAAAAAGAAGGAAATTATTAGAGTTGAGCAATCCATATCGGCAGATGCTTCCGAGTTTCTCTGCCTTTGTGCACTTTCACATTCAAGATTATTCCTGATGTGAGCCAAGTTTTCTGTGCTTCTTAGGAGACTGTCCCTTTTATTACTACTGTCAATGATCCTAAGACCTCTGAGGAAAGAAACAGATGTAGGAAACAATAATGGAAAAAGAAGAAAGTGCAAGTTTCCCTTGTTTCATTGCCTCCAACAGCCTCACGAGAAGTCCTATAATTTAAAATTTTTTTACAATGAGATCAAGAAGTCGAATCCCTTCCCTCTCAAACTGAATTTTCCAATGACCCTGTCTGGGCTGCAAATTAGAGAAGAAAAAGAATTCATTTATCAGAAAAAGGCCCAGTAGGTGCTGATATCCTGTGACTGTCCTTCCAGCTTCTCTAGATATGCACCCTAAATTATTCTTAGCTGACCTCATCCACACCTGCTTAAATCAAAGACTCCAGGATGACAGCTCTCCTGAACAACAAATTGCTGCACAGTGAATATTTCCATCTGTACATGATTGATATATCCAAAAATAACCTCATTATCTTATCTGGACTCAAATCTATTACTTATCTCCTTCCTGAAATAATGGCACCTGCAACTCACCCAGCCACTCTGCCAGGAGCACTGTAGAGAGCTGGGCCCCTCCCCTTCCTTCAGGTCCCTCCTCTACTTGCCTGTGAAGTCCTGTCATCTCTCCACCCAAACACTTGCTTCTTCTAGACCCTCCTTCCATCCCACACAAACGCCTCATAGTTCTCATTTACAGGCTGTGGTAACTTTCTGATCACTTTTCGCTAATCTGCACATATCTTCCAGATCTGTTTCTAAAACACCTAGCAAATTTTGTGACTCCTTTCTTTAAAACCCTTCCACGCCTGGCCATTGCTTTCAAAAGTCCCAAACTTGAACTTCCCATGCAAGTTCCTGAGTGATCTTGAGCCCTGAACTCCTCATCAGCCTCCTTTTTCACCGCTTCTCCCCTCACTGTCTGAGTGTCCATTCTGAGTTTCTTTTAATTCATTAGAAGATACCCTGATACAGCCCCTGCTTTTTGATGCATGCTGGAGTATATCTTCCTCTCCTGCCCTGATCTAGATCTGCCAAACCACCCCTTCCTCATCCTTCAAGCCTCAGGTAACCAGCTGTTTGTTTTGGATCCTACAGAGGAAAAAGTGACCAGATGGCACCAGTATAGATATCTTGTCATCAGTGAGGGCTTCCTAATCTTCATCTCTCTAACAGCTGCGGTCCAATAGGGAGGAAAAGCAGAGCCAAATCTCATTCTCATAGCCAATCACCGACCCCTTAAGTTTAGCCAATTTGCATTTGGCCAGCCTGGGAGAGGAGTAAATGACAGTATCCTAGGAACCTTGGCTGAAAGGGCTTCTCCAGTGTTGCGAATAGGAGCCCTGAGATCCACAAATGCGGGCATTGATCGCACTGCACCTGCGAGTGCTGTCTCCTCTCCAGCACTTGCCAAGGTGGGTACATTGCAGATGTTCTGGACCCAGCCAGCCCCGGCAGAAGCCTCATTACAAATCTGATGGTTTGCAAGGCCAGGTGACAAAGAATGATATCATCTGGGAAGGCTGAGCTAGTGTGTGAACTTCCGCTACCTTGAAGTTAGCCAAGTAAATGCAGCTCTCACCTGCTAGCTTCGACAGGTTAAATACCCTCCCTGTTCACCCTCCACACTCTTCATCCTGAAGAAATCAACTGTTCTGTCCCTCCTCCTAACTCCTCCCTGCTCTTCTAAAGGCTTCCTGGAACAGGAACTGCTGTACTTAATACCTGATATATAGTAACACTGTTGGTGAAGTGAATGGAAACATTTTAAGAAGTACCACTTCTAAATCTGGGGGTTCCTCTGTTTTGATACCAATAGCTAAATAAGTTTCCTTTCTTTTTTTTCGTTTTTTGTTTTTTGTTTTTGTTTTTGATTTTTTTTAGCCAGGGAGCAAACTCAGGGGCACTCAACCACCTCAACTACTAGGCCACATCCCCAGCCCTATTTTGTGTTTTATTTAGAGACAGGGTCTCACTGAGTTGCTTAGTGCCTCGCCATTGCTGAGGCTGGCTTTGAACTCATGATCCTCCTGCCTCAGCCTCCTGAGCCGCTGGGATTACAGACATGCCCCACAGCACCCAGCTATAAGTTTCCTTTTGTTCCCATCATTGGAACTAACATGACGAATGCAGGCTAATTTTGTTATGTCTAATGTCTCCTCTCCCAAGTTTTTTGCTGTTGTTTTTCTTCCTCTGAGTCATCATCTATCTCCTACTTAAAAAAAAAAAAAACATATTTCTCCTTCTGGTTCTGCTTCTGAAATCTGGTGTAAATCTAAAGGCCTACTTAATGAAATGACTTCACCAAGACAATCTTTTCACTCACTTTTCAGAGCCTAGCATCACCGCATAACATTTTATTCAGATTTTCAATTTTAATTTAACAATTACATTTCAATTTTTGAAATTCCATCTAGTATATGATCTTTTGCAACCATTTAACAAATTCAGCAAAAACAATTTAATTTCTTCTTCCTGATTGTACTAAATGAGTTTTAAAACTCCAAGTTTTCCAAAAATAGTCTTAGGAAATTTTCATAATTTGCACTTTTCTCAAACACTAAAATTTTTAAGTATCAGAAATAAAAGTGTCATGAGAAGGGGCTGGGATTATAGGTCAGTGGTAGAGCGCTTGCCTCGTATGCGTGAGGCACTGGGTTCGATCCTCAGCACCACATAAAAATAAACAAAGATATTGTGTCCATCTACAACTAAAAAATATTAAAAAAAAAAATGTCATGAGAAAAGCATCATACTATAATCATAGATCACCTACCCATTTCCGCAATTAGGTGACATAAAGTTATTCTCCATCTTATTCGTGTTTGCAGAAACTACACACCATCAGAGTTCTAAGTACATTGGCAGCTCACAAATTCAAACCAGGGATAATCCACACTGAAGATGGAGATACCTAAATTCAGGCAAGTTAAAGGAGAAAACAGCAAGGCATGGTTCAAAATAACCAGCTGTTATGTTTTAGTATATTTCAGTTCAGTGGCCAGTAAGACTAATAATAATGCAAAAATACCTAGATAAATAGGCAGATCTACTGAATAAAGGAACAAAGGCTTTAAGCAAAACTGACTAGCATGGCAATAGGAGGTCATATTTTTTCTGATTTTTAATTAAAACTAAGACTTGAATAACAAATGTTGTCCTGTGAATTTGGGAGTCTAGCATACATATAATTATAAGTGAATATTAAAAGACTCTGGGCCTATGTTTCCCAGTATTTTTCCTCTACTAATCCAGGAAACACTCCAATAAGCTTCACCAATTTAATGAAAGCTCCCCACTATGTTCCTTTTTATAACATTGCAGTAATTATAAATAAAGGCAAGGAACAAAATCATTATTTCTGAGTAAAATGCTAAGCACATTAATTTGCAAGTGTTATTGATATCTCCTTCAGAAAATCACAAGTAGCATAAATAGTACACGATATGAAATTGGCATAGTAAAAACTGCATAGTCTTGCAGAGTTATATCCATCTCATTCAGGGATAAAGTTCTTAGTAGTAGTATATCTGTATGCTAATCACTAAAATATACCTGAGTGATTTTTATACGACAGAATTTTAAAACCACTTATTTCTTCCAACATTATTACATTAGAGTAAATCAATTAGGTCAATTCTTATTTTGCTAGCAATCCAAGTCAACTACTAAAGGAAAATTAGGTATATAGAAAGGAATTTAAGGGGAACAAAATATAATCCAATGTAGGTGAAGCTAGAATTAGACAGGCAGTCAGTGTAGATAGGTAAATTGAGTCAGGTTGGATCAAGGAGGCCAATTTGGATCTGTGAAGTTGGAGAGGGATTGAAATGCTAATGCCTTCAGAGCCCCTTCTCCACCCTTATCAAGATAACCTGCCCCTGCTCCAACCTGTTGCTAAGGTAACCTGTCCCAGGGATTGTCCCTCCTTATAAGGAGTTGTTAATTACGCCCCATTCCTTCCCAAATCACTCCACCTGGGTCCTTCCCCCTGTCCATCTGCTTTTCACCTTTTGGCCACCCCACTGAGCATCTCCTGGACCTAGTCACATATGAAGAAAGGAGAGAGATAAGGGGAAGAGAGCAGGAGAACAAAGGAAGCCTAGGACATATAAAAAGGCAAAACACCTGTACTTCTTGGGATACCAGGTACCAGCTATGGCCCCCTTCTCCATCCCCAGGGAAGTCTATGTTATTCCTTTGTAAACAAACCCTGCTTTATATGCTTGCCTCAGCATGCTTCTCTAATGTTCAAACCTGTGAAGAAGCAGAACTCATCACTGGTAACCAGTGGTATCATAGGTACCTGAGTTGTTGATGTAAAGTTTCATTTTCTCCTATTTGAGGGGAAAACATCTCTAACAAATTAAAGCAAATATTATATTCAAGGTCTTTTATTATCCGGACCCAACCTCTTCTATCCTTAATGTACTGTAAGTTCCAGGTCCACAAGATCTGGGCTCTTCCACTCAAGTGATCTTCTCTTTCTCCGCAGGTGCCATCCTGTTGGTCCTTCATGGCAAAGCTCAGACATTGCTTCCAGGGAGGCTTCCCTGCTTCTTCACTCCCCTTCATTTGAAACAATCAATCTATTACTCATTGACCTTTGTCCTGATAGCATCTGTTCCTTCCATTTTTTACAATAAGCTTCCAATTGTTTCAGCCTTGACTATGTACACCTACCTCCTCTGTTAAGCTGACCACTGCAGAGATCTAACTACCCCTCTTTTTTCTTAGTGGAGCACAGAAAGAACTTACTGATCTTGAGGTGCATAAATTGAGAGTTTCCATTAAAGAGGGCTAACTGTGATTTTGATCACTTTTTGGTACATTTTATAGTATATAAAACATATATATAAAATGTCATCTCTATTCTGTGTTAAGTCCTTGCAAAGTAACAGCACCATGACTTCCTTTTCTATTACTATCCTGCACCAGGTGATCACAAGCTAGCTCAGCTCAGCAACTGCTCATTCTGTGAGCACATGGGGTGCCCATTCTCATTCTTAGTATAACATTACCAAAGAGCAAACAGGTCAACGACCCCAGAAGATGCTTACTCTCTGGAGCAGTCTGCCACTCCTTGTCTAGCTTCTCTGTATTCCTGGAGAATTACTTCCTACAGTAATATTAGTTAACCTGTATCCAGTGCTAGCATAGACTTCAGATTTACACCATCAGCTAAACTGCATAAATGTAATCAAAAATTAGTATATATATGCAACCTTCTCTTTAAAAAAAGAAAAGGAAATGTCTAGGTGCCAGAAATAAAACAGAAATTCAGATGTAGCAAAAAGCTTGTGCCATGGTCCCCTGGGGGTCCATGGAAATATTAGTCTAAAAACAGTCCCTGACTCCTGGGGGTGGGAGGTAGGAAATGCATGATCTTGGGGCCTTAAGATGCAGGAAGTTGACAGAATTGACAGAGACACCCACAGATAGCCAGGGCCCTGGAATGTGTGACACCTCTATAAACATGAACCTTAAAATTCTTTTACCGATCTTCTTCCAAGAAAACCTGAAAAATTCTTTCTGCCCAGAACTCTGAGGAAAAATATATTCCATTGCACTCCAAATGTGCAACTTAATGTGAATATTAGGAAACATTTAGCTGTCGGGTATGAGATTTCCAAGTTCAGATGAAAGGACCAGACTAAAGCCATTTTGTGACTCTAGGCCTCTTATCAGAGCCCTACGTCCCCCACCCAGTTACTGGAAGTTGCAACACAATCAACAGCACCCCTCCCTGGCGCCAAAAAGTGGTTCTGCAACTTGAGTCAGCTAATCAGAAGGCCAGGCAATGAGCTCACTGTAGCCAGACCTATCAATAACCTAAAGGTCAACTGGGCCCATGGTAGCCGGACCTATCAGTCTAAAGGTCCACTGACCACTCAGTGATTTCACCCATCCCCATCCAATCCTACTGCTGTTCCCCCTGTGCGCATTTTCCCTTACCCAATCATATAACGCCAAGCCATGTACTCCTCTGCTTGCGATTGTAATCCATAAAAATCCCTGCTCCCCTAGACTCGGGGCGCGCTTCCTAACCCGCTGCGTCGGTGTGGGTTGGCGGACCCTGCTCGAGCTTGAATTAAAGACCCTTTTGTGATTAACATCGGAATCCGACTCCTGGTGGTCTCTGGTGGTCTCGAGTCTGGGCATTACACAGATAGTAAGATGAATACTGCTAGCAGTTTAATAATAATCCCTTGGAATTTTAGCAGAACAACTAATACTACCCTACAGTTCAAAGTCTAGATGCTTTAAATTCCCACAGTTAAGCAAACAACAGCACTACAGAGGTGTTTGCAATAAAAAAAAAGGTATAAAACAGAAAAACAAGTAATAGTACATTAATAGACAACAAAATAAAAAAGAATTAGCATCCTTAACAATTTTATACAATAAGATAATCTGAAAAAAATATCTAAAAGTTCACAAAGTTAATATTATAAAAATTTATTAAACAATAACATCAAAAATAGATTCAGCCTAGCATGGTGGTGAATGCTTATAATCCCAGAGATTGAAGCAGGAGAATCACAAACTGAACACCAGCCTGGGCAATTTAATGAGACCCTGTCTCAAAATTTCAAAAAATAAATAAAAAGGACTGGGGATATAGCTCAGTGGTACAATGGCTCTGAGGTTCAATCCCCAGTATGATAAACAAACAAACAAAAAAAAAAAAAAACCCAGATTCAAAATAAAAGGGAGCCAAAAATCCCACGTTTAAAAATGAAATTAAATGTTTATAATGTAAATTGGAATGTACTTAAAATTAAATGAGAATGAAAACACTTTGTATCAAAATGGTGCCATTCAGCCAGAGCAGTACTTAGCATAAAATGTGTTGCTTAAATGATAGAATAGACAAAAACATGAATTAAGCATTCAATTTAAGAAGATAGACAATAACAAACAAAACCTAAAAAGGTAAAAGAAAATTAGCAGAACTGAATGAAATAGAAAACAAACCAAAACAAAAAGATGCATAACAAAAAAAGATCTTAGAGACTAAAACCACAGTGAACTTTACCATTGTGTTCATCCACAATACTAGGGTCCTAATTAGAATAAGACATATTCTACACTTGCAAAATTATATCAAAATAGACTCTACTGTCATGTATAACTAAAAAGAACCAATAAAAAAAGAGAGACTAAAAAAACAGACAAATCTCTGGGATATCTGCCAACATAAAAGAGAAAAGGCACAAACAAACTATACTGTCAGTAAAAATGGGTACAAATGCAAATAAAAGTGAAATCCTTTAGGCACTATAAAAATATTTATGCTAATAAACATTAAAGTTAGAAATATAAAAAATTTTCCACAACATATAAAAATGACAAAACTATTCATGCAGAAATAGAAAATGAGAAAACTAGTGACCACTAAATACTTTGAATTTTGCCTGCAATTCAAAAAGAATTTGAATTTTACCTACAAGAAAATTACTAGCCAAGGCAGTTTTACAAATGAGATTATATGAATAATTGAGGAAAAGATAACTAATATTACACATGAGTTGTCATGGGAAAAAGAAAGTGAGAAATGACTGAACTCATTTCATGAAGTAATACAGAGCTCAGCAAAGAATCAGATGAGCCCATCATGAAAAATACAAATATAAGCCAAATCTACAAATATAAGCCAAATATAAACCATAAATGCAAAAATCTTAAGTAAAATATTTGCCAATAAAATCAAGCAATGTATATTTTAGCAGAAATGTTTCATTGACAGCTTATGGTCCCCATCCTGAGTTTATCTCAGAAATGAAAGATTAATATTAGAAATAAGTACATTAATAAATTCATTCCATTTAATTTATTATTTAATACATTTATTTGATATTTAATAAATGCCAATAATTAATATTAATTTATTAATATAAATCAATAAATAACAATTTATCACAATATATAAAAAAGAGGAAACTATTTTAATATTTAAAACAATATGGAAAAAGAATTTGATAAAATTCAACAACGATTCATGATAAAACTCTTATCTAGGAATAGAAAGGAAACATGTTGAAAGAAGGTGTCTCCAAAAACTGATAGCAAACAAACTTAGGGAAAATTAAAAGCATTTTCTCCAAAATTTTAGAGAAACACAATACTTGCCTTACTTCTGTTCAGAAGTACTATGCTTATCTATGATTAAATTTGGCTGTATATCACATTAATATCAATGCCTTAAACAAAGTAAGACTTAGCCCACTGAATAATTAGTTCATTTTCTTGACTAATACAAATCCTGATACAGTCAGTATCAGGGCCAAGTTCTTTCTTTCATTCCTGTTCCATTATTCTCAAAATGTGTTCACATTCTCATGGCGACCGGAGGTCGAAACGTGGTATCTATGTCCTTAGTATTAGAACTTAGGTTGGAATCATCCTTCCCCTTGAAGAACTTTCTTGGAAGTCCAATCTCCCTACTTCCAAACACATCTCAATGGCCATCCTTATATGTAAAGGAAGCTACAAAATGTAGTTGTTGTTGTTGTTTTAACTTGGTTATATTCTATCTCTATTTTTAAGAATGAAAAGATTAAATGTTATATAGACAGTAGTCTCTCTTTTTTAAAATTAGAGCTGTATAGTTATACATAGTGGTTGGGTTCATCCCAAATCATATGCATGGAATTCAGTTTCAGTTCATGATTCCCTCTTTTCCCTCCCCCTTTCTCATCAGTCCTCCCTCCCCTCTCCCATTCTCCTTCCTCTATTCCACTAGACTTCCTTACACTAGTCTATTGATTTATATTTTACTGGTTCTTTTCACTTATGCATAAAGGTGAAATTCCTCATGGTTTATTTGTATATGCACATAACTGGATTTTTAAAGAATTCATTCTGTGTTGCCTCCTCTTATCCATAGCTCCACTCTGCCTCTTGATCTCCTTCTTCTCCATTACTGGAATCCCTTTATCTTTACCATACCCTATTAGCCCAATAAATAAGAGAAAAATAATCAAAAGGATAACCAGAAAGGAAGAACCACATTTGTTATTGTCAAAGACATAGTTTTCTACATAGAAAACCCAAGAGAATCTATAATCTTATAACTAATGAAAGCGGTTAATAAGGTTGATGAAAACAACATTAATACAGAAAAGAATAGAGCTTCTATAGGCCGAACATTTTCATTATATTGAAATATGGTTTCACAGAAATATTAAATACATACACACATAATAATAAGAAAACACCTAATAAAAGATGTATAAAGAAAAAAAGATTTATAAAATGTTAAAGATATGGAAAACCTAGTTAATGGATGAAATAAACTGCCCTTATCATTGATGAATGTCATCAAAATTTCAAAAGCATTGTTTTAATCAATTTTATAAAATGATAATAAAATCTTTAGGAAAGAACCAGATGCCTAGTATAGGCAAAACAATTATTAAGAAGTAAAATAAGATAGATAGGCCTGCTGTAACAAAAATCAAAATGACATAAAGTTGTAGCAATGGTGACAATGTTTTATTAGAATACCCCAAATAGACAAATTAAAATAAAGGGTCCAGAAACAAGCCTCTACTCATATCTGAAAAGTTGACATGAGATAGAGATAGTGTCACAAATTGATGTGGAACCAAAGGACTATTTAATAAATAGTGACAGGATAGGGTTAGCTACAAAAGAATAAATAAACTTAGATGTCTGTCATGGCACACAAAAACAGTTTTCTTTGTCAGAAGCTATGACTTTAGGATAAGAAATATTTCTTAAACAAGACACAAAAGGCATAAATCTATAAAGAAAATGTTCAATTTATTATATTAAAAGTTAAAACTTCTGTTTATCAAAAACTGTTAAAATACAATCACTATCTAATTTTGAAAGAAATATTTACAAGGGAAATAACTGACAAGTAATTAGTATGCCATCTATATCATGAATTCTTTAAAACCAGTAAGTAAAGGGAAAATGATGTAATAGAGTATTGTGCAAAGAAACAGGCGATTCACATCATGTGACTACAGTAATGATGGTACAATATCCCATTAAATAGTTATGCCATAATCTATCTAGCCAGTCTCTGTTTTAAGGCATTTGTCTTTTCCTAATTTTTCTTGATAATGAAAATCGATGTAAAGAATATCTTTGTATTGAGCTTTTCTGTATCTCTGATTATGTTGTTGGAACATGCTCTAAGTAGTCCAGTGATTACCAGCTAATTAAAAATAAATAGCTGGAAAATTTCCTGTCTCCAAGGAATAATCTAGGCAATGGTATGATCCCTGTGGACACCATAGTTCCCCACAGGACTGACTGTACACACTCCAAGCGTGAGCCCCAGTGGGATAGGACTGAAATTCTAATAAAGAAATATGATGGATATCATAGCCCTAACTTTATGTATGGCTTCATGTATGTTGTGATTCTACATCACATACAACCAGAGAAATGAAAAGTTGTGCTCCATCTGTGTACAATGAATCAAAATGCATTCTGGAATAAATAAATAAATAAATAATATTATTTTTAAAATGATTAAAAAATTGGTTTGAAGGCTTTGCAATCCAAAAAAATTATGAAAATGAGGTTTATAGGCCAACAACAGAAAAATATTGTCAGTTAGTAACATACATATACACATATACATATATATATAAAATATTATAAAAATCTTTCTAGCATGAGAATGAATCATATAATGCATGGAAATTCTATCATTCCTATACACTGAGAGAAAATTCAATAACCTGAAGGAAAAAAAACATAAGATTTTTAAAACTCTTTTCTCTTTTAATATATTTCTGTCATAGAAACTGATAAAAAATTCTATCAATCTGCAATTACATCTTTCCTAGCCAACCTTTTCACATGTTCTACCTTTCAAAACATGAAAATTAAGAAATTAAAATGTGGCTCTTTTCAAGCTTATAGTGCAGAAAAATAAAATAAAGTTAATAAAACATATGCCCCTGAATTTTTAAGAGAAACATCATTTGGGGACTTGTATTTTTTATTATTATTTATTTTACAATGGCACATGGGTATTGTCCAACTGTATTAGAGCAAACCCTAGTGGTAGGTGGGTAAAATCTTTGAAGAGTCTCCCTCTTATAGCTTTGCAAGAAGAATGATTTTATTTTGTCCAAAAAGTGACTTAACATAGCCAAAAACCAAATGTAAAAGACCTTGAGAAACAGAGACAAAGCATTCTTAAGGAATTCCTCATTATCACTGAGCCCACAAGCAAGTTGGTGCATTCAAACCCCATAGCAGACACACTTAGCAAGTGTTACAGCAGCCACCTGCACCCTCCTACGGCACAGGGATCATTAGACTTTCATCTCTGAAGCACTTTACAAACATTAGCCAATTAAGAGGAGTGAGCAGACATAAATACCAGTAAGCAAGCAGAGCAAGAATACAGTTATATAAAAGCTCTAGTGAAGATGTTTTTACACATTTGGAGCTAACGATTTAGTTTTAGTAAATGCCATAGCCTGGAACAAATTTTATAGGTCATATTTATTAATGGCATTAAGTTCTTTTATTATTAAGTAGTAGGTGTATAATAAGTTCTAAATGGCATGTAGTGGAAATTCACTCTTCTCTTCCCCTTCCCCTGACCCACAAAAAAGAGAAGAGAAAAAATTATTTACATAGACCCTGATTTTAACCAATAACATATAGAAATCCTTTTTTAAAGAGGGTTATTCTCAAGAACTTAGAGTATCCCAACTAAGATCTATGGAAGCCATATGGTAGGGAATGAATAAACAGTTCATTTATTTCCATTTTGTATGATATCCACTGTGACTAATTCATTTTTGCATTATTTGGGGGGGGAATGCAATTTACAGTTACAGACACCATGCGTAATAAATATGCCTTACATTTTTGGGCAAAATTAGTTTGATCATCAGTTTGAACAAAAAATAAAAAATAGACCTCAAAGGAAAAATTATGTATATTAAAATAATTTCAATGCATCTATTCATCAGGATGAAATGATATTTTCCATTGCCATAGTAACCAGACACTCTGAATGATGATTAAAGTGTAAATATATGGGGCATAAAAGGTGAGATGCCTTACCTAGCTCATTCTTTCTACATAACAAAGCTGGGCATTGTCCTTATAGGATGAGTTCCTGAAATGGAGCTTTAATTGATGGTAGAGTAAGCATATTATCTTATAATTATCTTAATATGCTAATTATATACAGAAAAATGAGCATTGCCAATCCAGCCTCGTCTACACTGCTTTTCTCAAAGCTCTCACAGAATAAGAGAAATGTCATGTATCTGAAATGGAAGGGAAATTTGTCTCAATTTTGTCTCAATTGCATTTCTCAACCAATAAAAAAATAAAAAATAAAGTAAAATTTACTAAGTTAATAAAAAAGTGAAATTTATCTTTAGCATCCCCTTCAAGTATTCCACCTTTACTTGCCTATACTGATTTTTTTTAGTATACTAACATTCCCCATAGCTGATATTGGGAAAGACAAAGATTAACCAGCATATATTCTGTTGAGATAATTACAAGGATGACCTGTAGAAATCTTAAAACAGCAATAATCTGGTCCAAAAATGTACGACATCTTAGTATAAAACTAAAAGGTCTAGCATACAAGCTCTATGGTAAAGGAAAAGAGTACATATTTGGAAGTCAGAGAAACAAACCCTGGTTTCAGGTTTAAGAAAAGTTTACTTTTTCTTAGACTTAGTTTCTTCATCTGTAAAATGAGCACATTACAGCCTTTAAGAATTCAATGATCTAATTAGGTAAAAGGGTTAAGTATACAGCACACAATTCCAGAAAATATATAGGAATTAATGAACAGATGGATGATTAGATGACAGATAGCTGATGGATGGATGGATAGATAGATAGACAGATAGATAATAGATGGAGAGAGAGAGAGAGAGAGAGATGATAGTAGATGTTCCCCCTTCTCGCTTATTAGCCATTTTCTTCTCATGACAACTTTGGACCACTGGACCATCTCAGTTGTTCATCTTCATCAACAATGTTGGGGAACTTTTCTGAAATAAGTCCCCAAAATGGTAATTTGAAGGAGGAGGAATTCGAAACAGGGGGGAAAGAGAGAGTAATAATAACCATAGAAAAATAGGGTCCCCTCCCTGAACCCTATTTTCATCATCAGTCTCCAGAGGCCCTAACCTAGAAGTAATGTTCACATCTCTCTAACAGATAAACGTGGGAATTTCTTTAGTATAAGAAATGCAGCCTTCCTATTGCATAAGCCAAAAGATTTGAAAGGTGACGTAGTATAGTAGTTCAAACCCTAGATCCTTTAGCCACATAGCCTAAGTTCAAATCTTGGCTCCATTACCTATGAACTCACCTAAGGCTAGTTGCCTCTTAACACCTGTATGACACCTGTACTTTGCATAACTTCTCTGTGCCTCAATTGTACAGGATGGTTTATCAGAGTACTCACTTCATAGGATTGTTGTGACAACTCAGGACCAAGTGAGTCAGTATTTTTTAAATGTTTAAAAAAGTAAGTTATTAACGTTTCCTACAAGTTTTAAAGCTCAGGAGAGAGGTATAGATTGAATACTTTAAGACTCTTCCATGGATGTTACATCCATAAAGACTTTATTGTATATCTTACTATTGTGGCTTATAAAACTTTAGCAAAATTAGATACATCGTACTCCATCTTCAAGTCAGGATAGCTCTTTAGGCCTCAGAAACTGCCCAATATCAGTTCTGAAATCAATGGGAATAGAAAAATACGACAGGCATTGAGATACTATATTCAAAGTTATGAGCAAGAGGAAGGCGTGTTCCAGAAAGGTAATAAGGAAGAAAGACTTGCATATAAAACCTCTTCTGCACATGACTTGAGTCTCTGGTCCTCAGACAAGTGTTGGGGCCACTCTGGGAGTCGTGTTGGCTCCTCTTCCCATCTCAAATGCTTTGGCCAGCAAGACTCAGATTCCTGTCCATTCTCTACTGTCTATGATTTGTTGAAACTCCCATCATTTTTCCTCTCAATTGCTACATCTTCAGTGGTCTTTCCCTGGGTCTTTCTCTCCAATCCACCTTCTGCAAAGCTTTTAAACAAATATTCCAAAAATATATTTCTGGTTATGCCACTCTCCTGCCTAGTAGCGTTCAGTTATACCCATTTCCCTCATTATAAGTCTAAACTCTTCTGCAAGAGATGCAGATGTCTTCATCATGTATCCTACCTACTTACCGAAGCCTAACCTCTTTCACCTCTTCTTCCCCACTTAAATTTCTGCTGTCATCCTACCAAAATGACTTCTGTTCCACTGAAGAGACTTCACATTCTTTCACTTCTGGGCAATTATTCCAAAAACTTGAATTCTCTTCCTCTTGAAAGGTAGTTTGGTAATGGGTGAGGCAAATTTTCTTTGCCCTTGAATATTGAAATTCATTTTTTTCCATGTGACCATTTTTTAATGTGAGATGATAAAAAGAACAGCTTGTGAGAAAATGTTCCAAAGAACAAAGTGTTCATCAAATTACTCTGAGGTTATGTGTCCCTGGGACTATTATCATTCCTGGAAATTCTTTCCTAAACTATGACACTCCTTTTGAACTTAGTGAAATGCTTATATATGACAACTTAAAGAATATCTATTTTATGCTGTTGCAATGACAATAATAGTCTCCTGCACTGAAACAAAATGTTCTGCAATGGCTATAACAGAGGAACGAGTAGAACGAACTTGAAAACTGTAACTGAGGGCTCACCAAGTCTCCTTGTGCTCGCCATCCATCACTTTACTTCACCAATTAAAAAGTTGATTTTCCTTTTTGCTCTAAGCACTTTGAACAGAATAGTGCAATTTTTGCATTTATCTTGTGCTTCTTTTATGATGAAAGTTTAACGGAATGTAGCTTTTCCTTTGGGTGTAAGAGGAGAGATTTGGGTTGTTTTACAAAACATAGAGGCCCATCAAAAGCAGCTTTCACTGACTTTGCCAGCTCCCAAACAAATGATCCGCTAGAGACAACTGAGGTTATGACTTAAGACTACAGTCAGCAGCTGCACTCTTTCAACCATCAGGTGTAGCAATGCCGTGCAGAGCACTGGAGAATTCTCTCTCTCTCTCTCTCTCTCTCTCTCTCTCTCTCTCTCACACACACACACACACACACACACACACACACACATCCCAAATGGTCCCTCTAGCTTGGCTCTTGCTCTTAGCCAGTTCTATGCTCATTGTATTTCCATACATCCCTTTATTTCTGTATCCAAGACTCCAAGACACTCTCTCCTTTTAGTATCTAAGAATTTTTTTGAAACCTTCTATGTCTTCAACAGCCTCTTCACCACCTTGGCTTAATAGATTTTGCTGTCCCCTGAGTACACTGCTTCCCCTAGACCCTCTGAAATGGGGCCTCTTTTCTATCTTATGTCCCATCCCCATACTGGTGGTAAAGAAAAGAGTCACTTTCCTTTCCTCCCTATGACTCTTCAAGACCATTACATTCTCTTGCTGTTGCAAAATCACTGCTCCTGTGAGCTATTTGGCAATTCACTTCTTTATTTTTGAAATAGTGCATTGAGCTTCTGGCACTGCTCCTTCATTTATCAAAGACTTTATCTCCTTCCAGCATCCCAGGCAACTTAACGCCCACAGAGCTGACATTTGGAAAGCCCTTACCTCAATTCTTCAACCTCTTTATTTCCAGTCTTATTTTCTTCTGCTTCACCTGAGCAACCCACTTCCGAAATCACAACAGGAACACACCAGAACCAAAATGCTTACAAAATTAGCAGTCTGACCACGACTGCCTTTGCTCCTATCTCTCCTTCAAGTCCAGCTCTTCAGCAGTCCCTAGCCACATGGATCTTCACTTTCTCTCATTAGTCCCTCCTGTCTTCATTTCTGTCCTTGTCCAGGTTAGGTGACATGGATGGCTTCATTCTCTTTCCCTTTCTTTCCCTTTCTTCCTTCCTTTCAGTAAAAGAACACTCCTGCCTTGTTCTGAAGCCAACTTCTTTAGCTTATGTTTTCTTCTTCCCTTTCTGGTACCCCTCTTCTCAGTTTTCCTTTCCATCTTCTTTTTTTTTTTTTACCCAATTGCTCTCTCATCTTTGTCCAATTTATTCTCCATGTAAGAGTCAGAATGATCAAATACTATTTCTAACTCCCTGGCTCAAAAACTTCAATGTTTTCCATTTACTATAGAGTAAAATTTTAAATCCTTAATGTGGGCTTCTACAGCCTCAAATAACATAGCCCTGCCTCCATCTGGACCATCCATCTGGACGGATTTCCTCTATGCTTACTATACCCCAGGTACACTAATTGCCATGGTTGGTTGTGATTGGCTTATGTGTTAGAAGCTTGGTTCTCAGTGTGACAGTGTTGAGTAGTGGTGGAATCCTTAAGAGACGGGGCCCAGTGGGAGGCAGTAAAGTCATGTAGGGCACTGCCATCAAAAGGGGTTACCAGGGGCTGGGGTTATGGCTCAGCGATTGAGCGCTTGCCTCGCATACGTGAGGCACTGGGTTCGATCCTCAGCACCACATAAAATAAAAATAAAGATATAAAAAAAATAGCGCATCATTTAAAAAAAAGGGGGTTACCATAGCTCTCATGAGATCCCAGTTCATTCCAATGAGAGTGGATTCATAAAACAGCAAGTCTGACCCCTGAATCACTCTCTGACTTCTTGTCTTGCCATGTGGTCTCTCCTTGCACATACCCCATGATATTATCTACCTTCAGCAGAAGCCAAACTGATAGGACCACCCAATCTTGGACTTTTGGTTTATAAAACTAGGAGTTAAATAAACATCTTTTCTTTATACATCACCCAACTTCAGGTATTTTGTTATAGCAACAGAAAGTGGACTAAGACACTGACTTTCATGTTGGTCTTGAACGAAGTCTGACCTTTCTCACCTCTTCTTCCCTTTGCCTGCCTGAAGTATCATTTTCTCCAAGCTCTGCCTAATGGACCCTATCTATACATCAGTTCTTTGTTCTGATATCAATATTGTATAGAAGAGTTTCCTTACTATCCACCTAAATCTCATTTCTATTATACTTTCATTCCTCCTTATCTTTTTTAAGGCAATTATTACCATGTATAATTACATATTTTATTGATATGACACTTTGCTTAATATTTCTAAAATCTATGAGAGGAAGACTATGTATATTTTATTTATCACTGTATCTTCAGTGCCTGCAACACAATAGACATTCAAGTATGCCAAAAAAGAAAGAATAATAATGATGTTCATATACCTGGTCAGTGATACTATAAGGATTCAAATGGTTTTTACAGTTTAGGAGACAGGAGAAATAGAAACAGCATTACTGCCTTAAAGCAATTATTGAGATTTTCTCCTCTATACACAAGAGTAAATTAGCTCAGAATTGTTAACAGGTTATGAAAAGCAGCATGTAAAACACATATTTTGGAGTCAATATATCTACTTTGCATTTCAGTTTCCAGAAGCACTACCTATGTGACCCTGAGCAAATTCCATAACCTCTCTGAGGCCCATTTTCCTCATCTGAAAAATAGTAGCAATAGTATTAGCTTGCAGAGTTGTTATGCAGAAAATGAAATATAGTTCAGATAATACCCTACTGCCAAGCATTTAAGAGACCCTACCAAGGTTAGTTTCTATCTGATCCCTATTTTTACATCATTAATGCTAATATTAACATTTTATATGTGCCCTGAGTTTCTTTTATTACACTAATGATATAAGCTCATACTCTTACAAGGCTTCTAAATCATTTCATAGTTTCTTTGTCTTCTAGTTATTTTGAGGAGTTTCCAGGAGGTGACTGATATTTGGCAAGAGTAATTAATTTTCAAATACTCATGTTCCTCCTCTTCCTCTTGGATTGGGGCTTCTGCCTCTGATAATGACCACCACAATTTCCCCTGCCACAGTGGTCCTGCTGGTTCTGGCTATCTCCAACTGCTACCCACAGAGGATGCGCCATGCTAAGTTCCACTGCTTCAAGGTGACCCTCATGTGCTGCTTCCATGAGCCATGTTGCTTCCTGGTGCTGCTCCTGTGTCCCTGTGTTATCTCTTATTGATGCCACTTAGTCATTTTTCAGTTCTGAAGCTTTTTTGACTAAAATGTGAGTAATTTTCACATTCACCTTTTCTCCTCTCCTCCTCTCTTCTCCTCTCCTCTACTTTCCTCCTTTCCTTCCCCTCTATTCCCCTTGCTCTGTTAGAGATCTTTGTGAATACAACTTTTCTATGGCTTTCCAAACAACGATATGTTAAAGGCTTAGTCACCAGCCTAGGTTACTATTGGGAGGTGGTGGAATCTCTAGAAGGTGAGACTTAGTAGAAGTCAGGACATTGAGGGTGTGAAGGGGATATTGGAACCCCAGGCCCTTCTATCTTTTACTTTCTGGCAACCATGAAGTGGATAGGCCTCTCTGCCATATACTCCCACCATGATGTACTATGCCACTACAGGTTCAAAGCAACACGGCCTATGACCACAGAACGAAACCTCCCAAGCCATGAACCAAAGTCAGCTTTTCCTCCTTGTAAGTTGATTATCTAGGATATTTTGTCACAGTAATAGAAAACTGACCAACATCAACTCTTCTTTTATAGCAATGTTTTTATTTCTAGAGTTCAGTCCCAAAACTGTGTGGTTTCTAGAGCTGTGATAACAAAATACCACAGACTGGGTAGCCTAAATAAGAGAAAATTACTTTCTCCCAGTACTAGAGACAGGAAGTCTGAGATGGAAGGTGTCAGTAGGCTGGTTTCTGGTGAAATCTCTCCCCTTACCTTGCATATAGCATCTCTTTGCTATATTCTACCACAGCGTTTTTTCTGTGTATACAGAGAATTCTGAACTCTTCTTATTATTAAGACACTGATCTATTTAGATTAGGGACCACCCTTCTCACCTAATTTAGCCTTATAAACCTCAATTTTATATGTAAAGGTCTCATCTCCAAAACAGAGTCACAATCTAGGTTAGGATTTCAACATACGAATCAGGAGCACAATTTAATTCATAACAGGCCTAGTCTAGGAAAATCAAATAATAGATCATTCATGAAATTTCCCATCCCTTCAAATGACCAATAGATTACTCTTTTCTTTTTTTCTGTACCAAGGACAGTTGAACCCAGGGTAGCTTTACCACTGAGCCACATCCTCAGCCCTTTTTATTTTTTTCATTTTGAGACAGGATCTTACTAAGTTGCTTAGGGCCTCTCTACGTTGCTGCAGCTGACTTACCATCAGTCCTGGTACCTATAGATTACTCTTAGACTAAATTTATACTCCTTCAATTCTTTACCTTTGCAATGGCTTATTTCCTCTTAAGATTTCCTGTTTCTCATTTGACAAATAGACTTGATAAGTTATGAGGAAAAACTCCTATTTCCAATATGACAAACTGGCTTGGTAACCTAAGCTACCCTTCCCCATGTGTCCTGACATATCTGAATTGGCTTGATCCCCTATCCACCCTCAAACCTTTTGCTTTCAGTACCCAAGCAAAGATAAATACCCCAGCTGATGATTACCCAAGGTATTCTTAGTTCCTGAATATCTATCAGGTACTAGAGAAAAATGAAAGCTTCACAGAGAATCAGTCGCTCTTTGAACTATTACTTATTCATTTTGTGCATTTTCTCAGTCACATAGCCTGAAGAGATTATTAATGCAATACACAATTACCTAATTTATTACAGAAGAGCAATTCAGGCCACAGCAAGAATGAAACATATCAACTGCCAATCCCTCTGCTAATATGAAACAGTTATTTTTCTCAACTGGCTATTTGGCTCTTACATTAGGAGCGTTCACAACATAAAAGGAAAAGATGTTGCTTTATTGTGTGTATAAATTTAAGTCTGAGCCCGTTAACTAAGGAGGTAAGATTCTGGTGCTAATGAAGGAAACATGAAACTTCAATCCCCAGAGACTAGTTGTAGTCAGATACAAAAAGCTCTGCTCTCTAGCTTACTACCTTGTTTTTGAATAAAACTGTGCTACTGATCATAAAGGGGATAACCCTCAAATATCTTCCTGATAATTTATTCAGCAAACATTGACTGAGCTTCTTCTGTATCTCAAGCTTTATGCTCATAGTAATGATATAAATATAAATAAGTAAAACATAACCCTTACCCTCAAGAGTCTTGCAGTCAATGAGAATTATTAGCATCACTGAGGGGGGAGCAAGCATCCTACTAATGTGATTTATCTTGAACATGACACACATTTTTCTTAGTACTTTGCAAATTAGCAATTATCTCACTTCATCCTCAGAGTACTCCCTGTAAGTAAGTGTCATTAACCCTGATTTGGAGAACAAAAAAAAAATCTCAGCATTATTTCTAAGGTCATATAGCACGTATGTAAACTCAGGGGTTTCTCTAAAATTCCAATTCCATGTCATCAAAAAATTTATAAGCCTTTGCCAAATTCTTTTAGTCTTCTTCTAAGATCTTATTATATAAATATATATATAATAAATTATATATTATATAATTTATAATATAAAGTTATATTATGACATAAATGATAAATAATTTTTATAACTAATTGTTTGCTAATGTCAAATATGCATTTTCAATAGCAAAGTTTCTGGTCATTTCAAAGATGATGAAGGAATGGAAATATAACACTGATACTTAAATAAAGTCTTACTATAATCAATTGGTCCATACTAATTTGATGCTCTATAAAATAGTCTAAATATTAGCAAAATTTCATTTTTGGATCCTGGATCATATTGTAAAGTTTCATAACTCAAAAATACATTTTTAAAATAAGAATATGTTTTAACCTTCATTATGCTAGTGTGCAAAATTCAACTCAAATAATTAATGTTTAGTTTTGCTCTAAGTGACACATGGAGAAATTTCAACTCTTTGTAAAACCCATATGCGTCACAATGTCTGCAGAGAAGTCTGATGATGAGAGTTCTATATTTGCATAGTGCTTTATTTCTCACTTCACACAGCAAGGCTTTGCTTCCAAAGAGTTTGTGAAGATTTGGTGGAAACTAGCCCAAGGGCTCATACAGCTTATCAACAGTAATTCTGTTAAGTGCGTCTAGCTGCCAGTCAGAAGACCAAAGTGCAGAGGTTCTCAAGCTTGGCCACCTTTTGGAATTACCTAGGCAGCTTTAAAAATATAAGTGTCAGGTTCCACCTTCAGAATTCTCACTTAATTGGTCTGGGATGCAGTGAGTTATTTGGGATTTCTGAAAACTCTGCATGTGGGTGAAAGTGCAATGAAGCTGAAAGGCATTACCTTCAGACAGTGAAAAGGTGATTCCTGGACCAGCACACAGTGGGAACTTGTTAGAAATGCAATCTGAGGACCCATTCAGAACCCAGGGTGGAGAATCTGAGAATGTAGTAGGGACAGATGAAGCAGGACACTGGATAGGAAACAGGTCTATTTGGCTGCAGCAGGTTCAGAGGGTAAAGCTTTCACTATAATCAATTAATCCCTCTGAACCCTGAGTTCAGGCAGTTTCAGAACTTTATACCCAGCGTGTAAGGGGAGGGGCTCAGAAGTTCACAGTCTGCAGTTCACACAAAAGCAGGTCACCCCATCTCCGGTGCTGTGTAGGGCTTGGCATAGCTGAGTAGGATTCACATGTATCTGGGTTCTCTCACCAGCGGGATTGCCACTGGAAGTTCCCAAATACCAGATTTTCCTATTCAATGGACTTCCATGTCGATTTGGTCTACATATAGTACATGGATGGCTCTTGACAGACTCCAAAAGCAGAAATTCAGCTTTCTTGAAAGAATCCAAACTTGTCAAAACTTCTTTGGTCATGTACTATGACCAAACTTTTTAAGACATATTTAAATAGAAGATGACATTTTAAAACTCATTCTACTGGCTTCCCATTTCAGAATATGCTTAGCTGAAGTAACACAAACCTGTCTTCCCCCAAGATGACACAGAAATATTAGATTTTTTAAAACAATAAAAATGAATATTACACACACAGCTATCTAAAAAAGAAGAAGGGAAGGAGTTGCCCTTAACTCTTCTGTCACAGCCCACAGCCAGTCCATGGGGGGGGGGGGTGACCTGTACCTTCCTGCCACTTCTACAATTATCATGCTTGTTAGGCACCTCCTTCTTGCTCCAGAATTACTGAAGTACCCTCTCAGCAAATCCCCACCTTCACCCCTCTAGTAACAACCTATAGTCAAAGTGGTCATTTGAAACATAAGTCAGATCATGTCACTGTTCTCTTCAAAGCACAGACAAAAAATCAAAGTTTTTATAATTGCTCCCAAACTCTGCATAATCTGTCCTTTTCCTTTGCCTCTTAGGCCTTATCTTCTAGGACTCACTCTAGTAACTAACAAACTCCAGCTTCCCTGGTCTTCCCTGGTCTGTGTTGTTCCTAGAAGGTATGCAGCAATCTTACACATACAGGACTTTATTGTGCTGTTTCATCTATCTGAAACACTCTTCCTTTAGAAAGTGCTTGGTTCAGCTCTTCATTTTCTTTAAGCTCTTTCTCAAATTTCACCTTTCCACGAAGGCTATTCAAGAATTTTAGAGAACAAAAAGAAAAAATCTAAACATATTGAAGGAAAAAACTAAATAAATGGATAAATAAATCATGATCACAGGTATGGAGATTTTATACAATTCCTCCAAAATTAGTTGTTGAACCCAGTACTCAAAAAAAAAGACCATTGACTCCAATTTTAAATCAGTTTAAGCAAGCTATATTGTGTACACAAGAGGGCTGATCAGCAGCTGCCTCACCCAAAAACAGGGCCAGGATAGCGTTTTTGTCCAAGAGCAGGGAGGTTTTTATAACACAAAGAGTTACAAAGGTAGGTATCTTAGGAATTTACAGCTGACAAAATTCTGGCAAGCATAATACAGAAGCAAATAGCAAATTAATGACTCACATGGCTCTAGTCAAAGCCAGACATAAAGCTGAGATTTCAGGGAGGGCAGTTTCTAGTCAAAGCCAGACATGGTCCAAGTAAGTAAAACAGAAATAAACTTTTTACAACCTTAGATCGAGGATGGCTCCCAAGCTTAAGATAGAATTAGGTTGAGTTCATCATAATTCAAAAAATAACTTTAATTTCTATCCAAGCCATGCCAAGGGTTTTTTGATTGACTTTGAAACGTTAATCCTGAAGTTCATATTAAAGAATAAAAGGTCAAGAAAAATCAAGATCATTTTAATGAATAAAAGGGAGAGAAGCTTTTCTTATTAGATAGCATAATATATTAAAAATTAAAATTATTTAAAAATAAAGAGATATTAGGGAAGAGGGTATAAATAAACCAATGGAACTGAATTGAGACCTAACAACTAGATAGATCTACATTTACATGGAAACCTGATTGATGAAATGTGGTTTTCAAATCAATGGAGGAAAAATGGCACCCCCCAAAAAAAAAGTCTGTGGAAAAAGTAAAACTAGATCTTTACTTTGTACCAAACTAAAAGTTAGTCCAGGTTTATAAAAAGCCCAAATATGAAAAACCAAAACTTTAAAAGTTCTATAAGAAAACAATCCAATGTATCTATATTTTAAAGTGGCACAGGATATCTTAATCAAAACACAAAAATAAAGGAAAAGACAGAAACTTAGGTACATTAAAATCTCTCTCTGACAAAAGACACATTACAGTTAAAATATAAATTGTAGCCTTAGTATGATATTTCCAATTTATGAAACTTAGAGTAGATTCAAATCAAGAATGCATAAATAAATAAATAAATAAATAAATATCTAAAACCCAATAATGAAATAAAAATAACCCAAAATAAAATGGGCAAATTCACAGAAGAGAAACTATGAATGTACAATAAACAAATGAAACGATTTTCAGTTTTACTTTTCAGTGAAATGAAAACTAAAACAATGATAAGATAGTTTGCACCTGTCATATTAACCAAATTTTAGTCTGGCAACTCTAAGTGAGACTGGAGAATAGAAATAGCTATACACTACTGGTGGTGGCGTAAATCAGTACAGCACACTGGAGGCTGGCCTAAATGTGGTTAGCCTCAAATCCAATCCTATAAAAACTTACATATGTACTCAAAGAGATACCAGGATGTTTGTTGCTTCGTTGTTCAAAATTGGGAAAATCTGAAGTCTTCACATGCCTGTCAGTAATGGAATGGATAAATAAGCCATGGTTGAGTTGCATGATACAATAGAGCAGTTAGTGTGAATGAACTAGATCTGCATGCATCAATATAGATATTGAAAACAAAATATTAATAAAGGAAATTGTTAAAGATTTTACATGATATTAAGCATGCAAAATTTTGAAAACACCTTAAACAATACTATTTTATGTATACATGTGAACATATAATGTAGTAAACATGAGTAAAGAGTAGCTTAATAAACTCCAAGCTGTTTATCTCTGATGAGTGAGTAAGGATAATGAGACAGAAAGGAGAGCCTTAGCCATAGCCATGAAGTTTATTTCTTTAAAAAATAAAACTATCTGAAGCAAATGTGAAAAACTTACAATAAATATGACTGACAGATGTCTGTCATAATGTTTAAGTTTTTTTTTCTTTGAAAACTTTACCTATTTAAACATTGTCAAATAAATGGATAAAATGTTTATTCAACACAGTCTCTGTATTATGTACTAAAAAGCAAAGGCAAATAAGACACAGTCTGTCCGACTGTAGAATTTAAAATGGGAGACGGAAATGCCTTTGTGTGTGATGGCAGAAGTAATAAAGATACATCACTGATGGAGTGAATACACGAAGAAAAGTTAATCAATTTTACCTAAGGTTGGAGGAGGCCTACTGGTCTTTAGAAAAGTGATTGCAGGTGGTTTCTCCACCAATGGGAAAAATTTAACTGCTTAGCACTGCCTCACATTTCAGCACATCCACAATAATAGTTATTTTAGCATCTGGACAAGGAAACTGAGCCACAATGCTTGGAGTCAGGATCAGTTTTCATGATTTTAAATCTCTGTGCTTTGAAAGAACTTGGGTCAATAAATCTGTGAAAGAACTTGACTCAGGACCTTAGATATAGTAATAGGGCTTAATGTGAAATGAGTCCCTGGAGGTATAAGTTTAGTAGAAAAGGTCATGAAAAGTCAGATTCAAGTTGATTCTTAAGCTACATACTTGTCCCAGCTGGACAAACGGAGGTCAATTGTTCTGAACTTTTGTGAATCCCAGTCAGCTCTGAGATTGAATCCAGATGCTACTTCCTTATATTGTATGGCTCATTATTTCTTAGAAGTTCAATCTATAAAAACCTCTTGAGAATCTTTTTTTCATGTGGACTCAGAGAGATACCAGGATGTTTATTGTTGTTGAAGAATCATTCAAGGAACTTTCCAAACCATAGGATCAACTTTTTTCTCATATATTTACATGATCCTGCAATGCCCAGTGCTCTGTCACTGAGCCACAGCCCCTGGCCTGGAAAGTTGGTTCCTTGGGTTAGTATCCTACACAATGTACAACAGATCAGTTTTACCAAATGTTGTTAAAAAGAGTCCATGTGATATGTAAAAACTCCTGCTTGGCACTGACTCCAAAAACAAGAATCAGATAAGAGCAGTGTAATTGTTTATCATCCAAACCAGGACATATTCTTGTGCATATGCTAGAAGTGATACTTTCATTTAACATTTATAGTGATATTATATAGTTCAGGTCAATAGAAGGTTTCCAACTGAAGCATTTTACTTGGTTTAATTCCCTCTTCAGAGAGGAATAGGCAATTTCAGAATCTTTAAAAGGCTATAGACCTGGGGCGGTGGCACACACCTGTAATCCCAGCAGTTTGGGAGTCTAAAACAAGTGGATTAAGAATTCAAAGCCAGCCTTAGCAAAAGTGAGGTGCTAAGCAACTTAGTGAGACTCTGTCTCTAGATAAAATACAAAATAGGGCTGAGGATGTGGCTCAATGGTCGAGTACCCCTGAGTTCAATTCCTTGTACCTCCTCCTCCCCCCACACACAAAAAAAAGAAAAAAATGGCTATGGATCTCTATAATCTTGAAATGCCTCTAAAGTTTAATATTAGTGAGACACAAACACACACACACAAATGCATGTACACATAACACACATACATACACACACAAAAATTAAAGGTACTCAATTCCAGGTTAAAATGAAAATTGGGGTCATTTTTAAGATTATTTATCATAATCATTCTTTTTTCTCCAAAATCGTAGAAAGCAGAACCAATAAATATGAGAGCAAAATTTCTAGAAAAACACTTCACATTACATTTTTGGCAAAGTTCTCCTATAATTACAAATATTACCAAAAAGCATTAGAGGAGCCAGAATACTTTTTGTGATAAAGAAGGTAGTGCTAACAATCATGTCAGCATCCAGGCATTCCTCAGAGCTATCCAGGCCACCAGGATATTCGGTCACTAGAGGTACATCCAGCATGGATTTATACATGGTGTTTGTATATGGTTACAACTCATTCGGGCATGAGGGGTATATTTCATAATTATTCTGTCTTAAAGAGTTCTGTAGGAAGTTACAGTGCTCAAAGTTTAGATGTTCTATGGATATCTTCCTGAAATTTATTTTTATGGCCATAGTGGGCATTTGTTCACACCCACTTTAAAATTGTTCCAAACTATAATTCTCCGTGGCCATGCTTTGGGGGGCTCCATCACCCATCTGTTCCTGTGCTGGAAAAAATTCAAAATTATTTTAGAGAAAATTTTGGCTTTACTCCTCAGTACTTGCTCAGCCCGTCATTCTGTAGAGTTGGAATGGCCTCCTACTCTAACACATGCAAATTCATAATTCTAGATGGAAAAATACGTTATCAACACAAGAAAAACAAAGTATAATTGTTAGACTGGGGAAAACGCGTGCAAAAAATACAGAAGCTCCGACAAAGAGTATGGCAAACCTTGCTCCAGTTCAGAGAATTATCAATAGTTACGGGCGTGTGAGTGTGCGTGTAACTGGAAATGCAGACTGTCCGCATCTCCGAATAGTCATCTGAAAGGATGTCAAACGCTACTACTAAACACTACCTAAAATCTTGATTAAGAGAAAAAAAAAAAGTAGCTTCTAGAAATAACCTGAATCATGTGCTATCTAGTCACTCCTCTAGAATTTGAAAACCCATCCTTAAGAGGACCATGTGATACCCTCACATCTGGACTACATGTGGCTCCTCATATACTTCAGCTAAGCCAAGCGGATTGATTCTGCCAACAGCCAGCATGGAATGAGGCCAAAGAAATAGTCCTGTGGAGCTTGTGGTATTTATTTGTTGAGGATATTGTTCATTTCATTAACAGGCTTTCTCCAGGAGGTTTAGAGCATAAATTTTCTCAGGACTTAGAACCAGGAGTGATTCTGCATATTCTGAAAAATTGGTTCCTTTATCTCAGACACTGTGGCTCAAGTTTATTGCTAAGTGTTTGCTGCTGGAAATTTGATGGTCCCCTCACAGCATTTGGGAACTCATAAAATGCATTTTGTGTTTGAACTTCACCTGTAATTAGCTTACCATTCTGATCTCCATTGTCTCTTCACCATAATTACCTTGCTTACAAAAGTCTTAATGTACTGTACTTATTTTTGGCTTGTGGAATCAACATACACACAGATACATATGTACAAAAGAAAGAAAGAAACCTATAAAATCACTGAGTCTCATTTTCTCATCTATAAAATGAGATGGATGAAGGCACTATAATCTTTCCACTTCTAATTTTATAGAATTCTACATTTTCATTTCTCAATCTGGTTTAGCCTCTGATTTCTCTGACCCCTAGAAGCTAATTCTGTTTCTCAATTTCCCCATCCATGAGAGTACTATATCTTATTTATTTTTAAAATATTTTATTTTGAAAGTATTTTATTTTTCCATGCTCCTTAGAGTTTCATAAAACCACACACATTCTAGAATTAGCCTGCTTGTTTTTCTTTCCCTAATGTTCATCATAGGTAGCAGGGGCACATAAAACTCCACTTCCATACACTAAAATAGCACTTTGAATCATTTCCTTTATGACACGCTGCTGTGGTTAAGCCATCTTCCTTCTCCCTCCTGCACTTTACTCCCAGCTTGCCTTCATACTCACCGAAAGAAATCCGTTTCTTAAAGTCACCTTCCCAACCAGTCGTAAATTTTTAATTCATAACAGAAGGTGAGCATTTTTGCAAATGAACTTTTTGCAAATGAACTATTACTATGTCAACATTAATATGCTAACTCAAGCTGGGCGCGGTGGCTCAAGCCTGTAATCCCAGCACTTAGGGAGGCTGAGACAGGAGAATTTCGAGTTCAAAGCCAGCCTCAGCAATAGCGAGGTGCTAAGCAACTCAGTGAGACCCTGCCTCTACATAAAACACAAAATGGGACTGAGGATGTGGCTCAGTGGTCGAGTGCCCCTGAGTTCAATCCCTGGTACCAAAAAAAAAAAAAAAAATGCTAACTCAATAGAAAGGCATAGGAGACAGCCAAGTACAGAGGCACACACCTGTAATCCCAGCATTTTGGGAAGCTGAGGCAGGAGGATCCCAAGTTCAAAGCCAGCCTCATCAATTTAGCTAGGCCCTAAGCAAATTAGTGAGGCCTGTCTCAAAATAAAATAAAAAAAAAATAATTAAATAAAATAGTCTGGAGATGTAATTCAGTGGTTAAGCACCCCTGGGGTCAATCCCTGGTGCCAAAAAAAAAGAAGAAGGAGGAAGAGGAGGAGGAAGGAAGAAAGGAAGAAAGGAAGAAAGGAAGAAAGAAAGAAAGGAAGAAAGAAAGAAAGAAAAAGAAAGAAAGAAAGAAAGAAAGAAAGAAAGAAAGAAAGAAAGAAAGAAAGAAAGAAAGGAAGAAAGAAAGAAAGCGAGCAAAGTGCAAATGACCCTGTGCCAGACTGTTTGAGAAGTAGGATAACCTGCTGGTTATAAGCAGAGACTGAAAGTCAGACTGTATATGTGCTCATTCCAGCTCTGCCACTTACTAGCTGCTGCTATCTACCAAGTTGCACATCTCTGTGCCTCTGTTTTCTTATCTGTGAAATGGGGTTATGGTAATAAGAATCACATGAGTTAATTAAACTGCACGGCACCTATAAATATGGTCAGTGCTAGCTACCGTTATCATTACTCAGCCACAAAAGCAATAGAATTTAATGGATTAAAAAGCAATATCCACAATGATCTGAGCTATAATCATTCAGACTAGAAAAATGACCACAACAAATTTCTTTGCAAATAGGCTTTGAATTTCTTCTTTGGACGGTGGCAATGACAAATCAATAAAGAATGTGGAATATAAGATTATGAAAAAGTCATTTCTATCACATGCTGATTTCCTCCAGGTAAAATAGAAAACACTACACATCACCAATACTTTAAAGGATTCATAGAAATATATTCATGACAATTATGGTAGGATTTCACTCTACTCATTTAAAAATATTTGCTTTGGGCTTTGTCTTTTAGAGATTAAAAACATGAAGTGAATGTAAGAGATCATATCAGGGTTATTAAGATATATAACATGTTAAGATATATTAAGATATTTGCTGTAAATACACAAATATAACTAAAAGGACCTGCTGATAAATTAATTACCAACTTTTTGCCCAGCTGAATGACATGCATGCATTTGACCAAAACTTATTCAGACCACAGAATGAGTGAAACGTCTGGCGCTTCTTATGAACTATGCTTCATGACTGACATATACTATCTGACACAACATATGTAAATGAGAAAAAAGTTCACTTAATTCATTAAGTAAAAGTAACCATAACCCCTTGACTTTCAGTTCTCCAAATGAATAGTTTTCAACTTCTTATCTGAATTTAGAGGACGTGATTCTTCCTTTCATTTTAGACTGTTTACAGTTGTGGTTTTATGTGCCAATTTTTGGAAACAATTCTAAAACACATCATGAAACATGAGCTATGTGCCCACAGAGAATTGATGAAATTTCCTGAGGGAGGTTAATACTCTGCCACACCATATGGAGGACGGTTTCTCTGCTCACACTGTAGCACACCTATTGGAATATATTTAGTTTTGGTCTAATTTCAGTTTCTTCAATTGGTTTAGAAGTTGATAATTTCTCAGTGACGTCATCTTGTGTTCTTTTTATCATTCATTAAAGCATTAAAATCCAGTACACCATCCAGGCTAAACCTTACTTCTGGAAGCCAGATGGTCTAACAGTACACAAAGCGAACAGTGGACACTCGACTCACAGAATCTCTACTGGGAGACATTTCCCAACTTGTCTCCATCTCCATATTGAACAGTTCATTTCCTCTCAGTCACCTTTAAAATCTCTTCAGGTGGTATCATATAACTTCATTTTATATGGCATTTTCAACTATATATAGTTTCTAACTATTGTGTAGATTTATTTCTTTAATACCTTACCAGAATCCAGAAAGAGGTCAATCTTTGCTCTAGGGTTCCTAGAAAGGTCTAGTTACTTTATTTTTCTTCTATAACCAACAAAATAATTTTCCTTGCTTGATTTATTTTGGGCTATTTCATTATTACAGTCAATGACTCTTGGAGGCCGCCCAGTCATTACTCAAATTCTTCTCAATTGTATTGGGTCACATTTGAGCTGCCTCCCCAGGGAGCAAGCAGTCCACTTCTGTGGGTTCATGTTCCTGTGCACATCTTCACTGCAGATTTCACTATCAGATTTTCAGCCAGAAAAAAATATTGTCTTAAATAACATGTAGTGAGTTACAGTTGTGTTTTTTTGGTTTTTTTTTTTTAATCATTCACCATTCTGACTTTTCCTAGTCTGAGTTAAACTCAGGGAATTGTCTTATGAGATTAATATATCATCCATTTTATTCACAGTACCCTTTCTTTCTCTCTCTCTCTCATATTTCTTTCCCCTCCCTGAAACAAATAGCATAGCTACACAGAATATCTCTAGAGACTGAAGCCAAAGGCATTTTTGATTTTATTCACCTTAAAATGAAACATTGCTGGCATCTGTTCACTCACTCAGAAACCTTTAGTGTCCCCTTTACGTCAGGCCTTATTCTAGATACTTGGTTGTGGTAGTGACTAGCTTATGCAAACCTCTGCCCTGGTGTCGTGTCTATTTGAATAGGAGGGTGGGAGAAGGAGACCAAGCACGCACAGACAGAGTGCACAATGCACCAGGTTTCAGAAGAATACCAAGGAGGCGAGGGGAAAATTCCTGTGGAGTGTGCTAAGAGGCAGGAGTGAGAACAGGTGAGTTGCTATGGGAATTGAGATGGTACCACATTGTGGGTGTACTCTGCACAACACTGCTATGCACGTGCACTTGAGAGCCTGAATATTTAGGTTGAACCTCCATGTTTATTAGGAACTGTGCGGCCCTCCTGCTTATTTACTGCTGTATAACAAAGCACCCCAGCGTTCTGTGGCTTAACACAATGATCATTTATTCTACTCATGAATCTGTGAGTCAGGAATTCTGTCATGACAGGGCAGAGAAGTGTCATCTGTGTGCCATGATGACTGGGGCTTCAACTAGGAGACTCCAATAGCCAGGAGCTGTTGCTATGACAACTAGGGCTCACCAGGCATCAATCTTTCTGGGTTTTTTTTTTTTTTTTTTTTTTTTGCAGTCCCTCCATTTGCCTGTTTGTACCTCTTTCCAACAGGACAATGACAAAGTCATCAGGCTTTCACACAGTGTCTCTGGGCTCCAATTTGTGGACATTTTTAATCTGCCACAGTGTTCTTGGACAACCTTCAGGATTCCCTTATATCTACATTACTTCAGTTATTAATATGGATAATGCCAGAATCTACCTTAAGGGTTTGTTAGAATAATAAATTAATACGAATGAAGTATCTGGAAGGTAGTAAGCACTCAATTTATATTAGCTTTTTTGTTCTTCTTAAGTCATTTTTCATTTTCCTAACCAAACATTTAAAATAGCACATTTCCCCTCAGACATAGATCAACTGGAGTTTAATACTATGTGATATCCAAGAGTCTGATATCTCATATCTCCTTGAAGAGTGTACAAATTTTGGTCACTTTTATAATGGATGACAATGACTCCTGTCCTCTCAAGTCTCCCACCCCTAAACATATACTCACAAAGCCACATGCATCTGCATTCTCTACCCAAGGAATAGGTTGGCACACAGGTGAAAATTTTGGCTAGCTGGAAAGGGATTGGAAGAAAGAAAATAAAGGTTATAAATTATATTGTTATATTGTATGGATGTACAAATATGTACAATGAATTCAACTTTTATGTATAATTGTAATTGACTAATAAAAAAAAATGAGGGTCATGGTATTTTGGTATTGGTGATGATGCTCTTGCTTTGATTATAGGAGGGGGGCTTTTAAAAGAATAGAAGCACTGTAGAAAATGTAGTTGTTCATGGGCCTGAATGACTGTAAGAACACCCAAATGAGGTCAAAGCTATTGCAAGTAGAGCTTAAGAACCAGGGAGCATGGGAAGTCAGCACTGGAGCCTTCTCTCCAGAGTAGATTGGGACCCAAGTCAAGATGGCTTTCCTTCCCACCTGCTCCCATGTTGGATCAGTCCTGAACATCTTCTGCTGCTAGCCCCCAGATGGCCAACCCCCTCCTGACTCTTAGTGGCCTGTTGGAGTCTCTAGATGCCAATGTTGGCTGCTGAGCATAGTACCACCACTGTTCTGACTACCACTATCACGTCAGAAAGGAGCCAGCTTCCTTTCATCATTTCAATGATCCCCCACCCCACTTCATCCATGAGATGTGCTGTAATGCACTCGTTTGGTTCATCTCATGAAGTGCCCTTGAAACAAGTCCTCTGTTTTGAGATACTTTTCCAGAAAGAGTGACGACTGTGCTGTGAGATAGCCTCCATCTCTTACTTCTTCTTCTTTTTTTTTTTTTTTTTTTTTGGCACCGAGGATTTAACTCAGGGGCACTCGACCACTGAGCCACATCTCCTGCCCTATTTTGTGTTTTATGTAGAAAACACAGTTGCTTAGCTGAGTTGTTGCTGAGGCTGGCTTTGAACTGGTAATCCTCTTGCCTCAGCCTCCCAAAGTGCTGGGATTGCAGGCATGTGTCACCACGCCCGGCTTCTTATTTCATTTCCTTTGAGATGACAGTACCCCACTTGTGAGGTGACAACAAGGAATGTGAGTCCAGCCAAGTCAGGAAACAGTAGACACTGCCTTGTTCATGGGGCTGACTTGGGGATCTTGACCACATTGGCAGTGCATTTATCAGACACAGACATTACTCATGTTAGTATTTTAAATGCCAATTTATAATAAAATTTAAGAAACACTAAAATATGGATTGACTGAGTTAGGAAAAGTACTAATCACCAACCTTAAGCAAACAGTGAACAGCAAAAGTAACTATGTCTTCTCACAACAGCCTGAAAAATAAATAAATGAAGATACATTGTAAAGGAAAACTGCAGTGTTAATTTTATCCTTGTTATGGTTGTATATGCCAGCATCCTAAAAACATTTCCTAAGACTAAGCTGAAACCCAGCTGCTATTTTATCTATGAATTTGCCAATATCCAAAATAAATCAAACACAAGAAGGAAGATCTCATTTCCCCTCTATACTGCTGATTTGAAACTCCAATGAAAGGACAGGAAAACAAATAAATAAAACCATATTATCAAGAATTTCTTCAAAAGGAAGAACAGACAATAGCTACTTTTAAATTGTAAGGCAAATACAAAATCCGACCAAATTCATTTAAAAATGTACACACAGATTTATACTCCATTTTTTCCTTTCCTCACCCACTAAATGGCTGTGAAAATTTCATTTAATAGATAAAGAAACAAGGTATTGAATCAATCAGTGCTGATTAAATTGAATTTAACATCTGCTTGAATATTCTAAAATGTGAAATTTTGGAAAAGATTTGGGAATCTTGATTCTCATCTCAACTTGAAGCTGGGGTACCATCTCTCTTTCCCAGTATTTGCCAGATAATCAGGATTAGTCAGCAAGGGAGGAAGAACAAGGACGGACAAGGTTTCCTTTTGTGGAAGATATTTATGTATTTGCTGGATTGTCACAAAGTGGAGATAGTTTAAATGTGGATTTTGAGAAGGCAAAGGAATGGACCACAATATCTTAGAGGGTAGCTCACAAACATATCTATTCAAGTTCTTTCCTCCACTATTTACAATTAGTTGGAGAGAAAAGAGTTGGGGAGAATCCCAGAGATGATATAATTCAGTATTTCCATTATCTACTGTGGTCCTTAATAAGGCATCCCAAAACTTAATAGTTGACAACAATGCCTTATTGGTTTTTATGATTCTGAGCTCAACTGGGTAGTTTCTGCTATCTGGGGTGTGGCTGAAATTGTTCATGTGGCTTCATTCAACTGGGAGTTTAGCTTCTCTTCAACAGCCTTTCATCTTTGACTAGTCTAGCCCAAGCTTCTTCATAACAGAGCTCCTGGCTTCCAAAAGGGAGTGTTTCTAGATGACAATATGCAAGCTCTTAGCAAGTGTCCACTAGTACCATGCTTGCTAGTGAAGCTTTGGACAGAGCAAAGCTGAGATCACCAGAGGATTTTACAGGCATTAAGAACCAGAAGGTATACTCACTGAGGACCACCAAAACAGCAGTGTACCCCATGTACTTCTTTGTCAAGGACAAAATTTCAAATATGTACACAACTCAGTTTTCTGTGAACACTGGAATCAGATGGAACTCATTACCTAGCAAAATCATCTATTCAAATTCAAGGCATTTGATAGAAAGTGCTTCCTTCTAATTTCCAGGAATCCTATTTTTGCTTTTTTTTTTTTAGGTACTGGGGATTGAACTCAAGGGTACTCGACCACTGAGCCACATCCCCAGCCCTATTTTGTGTTTTATGTAGAGACAGGGTCTCACTGATTTGCTTAGCACCTCGCCATTGCTGAGGCTGGCTTTGAACTCGCGATTCTTCTGTCTCGGCCTCCGTAAGTGCTGGGATTACAGGCGTGCATCACCATGCCTGGCTCTATTTCTGCTCTTTTGAGAAATATGGAAAAACTAATTTCCTGTCTCTTTCTAAACATAAGACCTAAAACAATACAAAGAGGCCTATGTCTTCTGTTTTCTGGGCTCAGCATTCCCCATTCCTTCTCACTAACTGGTCAGACTAGAAATGGCAACAAATACCTCAGGTCTGTTCAGGATAAGCTTGGCTACTCTGTAAATTTCTCCCAATAGAAATGCTGACCCATTCAGAATTGTTGGGCTAATTTGTAAAACAACAATTAATAACTGTCTTCCCAAGGACTTGAATTAAAGACTTATATAAGAAATTCAAATTAAAACAGAGAAAAAGAAAAAGAAAAGGAGAGGATACTCAATATGTGAGCATGTCTCTGATAGGTACATTTTCACACAGAATGGTGGCACTGAGATTAAGAGGAGTCTAGAACTATGTCATATGGAGGTCCTTCAAATGCACAGGACATAGTCCATTCAATGGTCTAGTCAGTTTTACACTATCTTGAAGCAAGCCACAAAATCCAGGGAATTGAATCCTTCAGGGACGGACCAAGAGGACTCAGCCTGCATAAAATAGTCCAAGAATGATTCTGATCCTATTCAAACATTTACCCGAGAACACAATGGGAGGACTCTGAGATTTCAAGTCTTTTTCAAAAAATTCCAAACACCAGAGAAAACTAACACCACAACTCCTACCTACAAGCCAGAATATTTTCAAGATACCCTCATGCCCAAATTTGTATATTAGCCATGGAAATTTGTCTGAACCTGGGAAATCACTCAATTGAACTGAATACCTGGAACAATAACAGATCAGATATACAGGTGACCTCACACTGGAACTGACTAAATAGGAATACAAACAGGTAGAACCTCTAATCCACACTGCAACCAAAACAACAATGCTTGGAAATTCAAGTCCCTGCTATGGTATCTGGATCTCCTCATCAGTAGTACAGATGGACCTGGAAATTTGCAAATCTTTGTCAGTCTCTATTTTTGGTCAAGTCTCTATCCACTCAGAACACCTCCCTTCTCCTAACTGATGATATTGTCGTAAGTTGGGCTCCACAAAAGCAAGCTTTGAAATATGTGATCCGACAAGAAATGTATTAGGAAAAACCTTGGGATCAATACTTGTGTAAGGAAAAGAAAGAGACAGAGCAATATTGTCAGAGGCAGAAGTTGACTTTAGCAAAGACATCAGCTAACCCCCGAGACACTCTGAATCTAGGATGACTCTTCTTGTCCAGAGTTGGACTGCAAAGGGCAGGCCTCTCTACCCCTGCACGGTCATGTATAGAATAAAGTTCTCCAGGAAGGAGCATGATATTGAGCAACCAGGTATTTTCAGCCAGGGCACATTACAGAGATGACTATGAGCTGAGAGGCATCTGCTCATGCCACTTTCAGCAGCTGAGGAGCAAACCCTTCATTCCTAAAGGAAAATCTAGCAGCACATCTCAGAGCTTATCTTCATTTTAATGCAGTGTTCTTCCCATAGCCTCGATGGGGTGATGTACAACTGCTTGGAGACAAAATATGAACCTTATCTTACACAATTTAACTCATAGTCTATTTAGACACAATTGAGAATTCAGAGACCTTGAGTTTCAAACTTGGATATGGTAATTTCATATTCAAAATTCATATCAGATATGTCAAGTTCACAAGATATTCCTTCTATCCAAATCCTTAGTGCAATTGTTTGGGGAGGGGGGCCGGATATATAACAATTGAGAATTCTCAATTGTGTCTAAATAGACTATGAGTTAAATTGTATAAGATAAGGTTCATATTTTGTCTCGAAGCGGTTGTACATCACCCCATCAAGGCTATGGGAAGAAACACTGCAAAAATACCATTGATATAATCCAGTTGCATTGATACAATCCAGAGAAAACTTTGCAAATTCAGACGAGATCGGGCGTGTTCAGGGTGGTATGGCTGTAGATGGAATTTGCGAATTCAAACAATATTTTATGGATTTTAAAGTTGCCCGACTTTTTCAATATGATTTGAGTAAATCTCAATATAAAAATATAATGGTATGAAAATAACATGATTTAACTATTTTTTTTATCCCACAAAGCAAATAAACAAAATATTGTCCATTGCTAGTTCAGTCTGCCAAATCAATCAGACTAATTGTTTTTGCACTAACAACACCTTTACTGACTTATCATTTATTAAAGATTTTACCCCAGGCCAGGCGCAATGGCACATGCCTATAATCCTAGCTGCTCAGGAGGCTGAGGCAGGGAGATCATGAGTTCAAAGCCAGCCTAGACAACTTAGCAAGACCCTAAGAAACTTAATGAGACCCTGTCTTCCATCAAAAGAACTGTAGATGTGGCTCAGTGGTTGAATGCCCCTGGATACCAAAAAAAAAATTTTACCCTAAATTGGGTCCAGTAAAAAATATTATGCATACATGCATACTGTTTGTAGATAATACGATAGCTTCCTTGCCTACAGCTAGCATAACTAACACCTGAAGTTCGATTACTTCAAATTCCCTTGACACTCACTCTTTGGATTAATACATCAAAGTGCCAGGTTGATGTCTCTCAATTTCTCTGAAATTCAGAACCTTCTGTTCAGAATCCCTTATTTCTATTCAATTGAACTAAATATTCACATGCAATCAATGAGTTGTTTGGGGAAGAGAGCTGATTCATATGATGATATTTCCCCAACACACACTACATTTTTATTTTATTCAGTTCAATTCAACAAACCATATTGAGGGACTACTATACCCAAGATGCTGTGGGAGATTCAAAAGTTAGCCAGACATACATATGACCTCGTGGATGTATGGGAGTATGTGTAGATTCTGATTTCTGCTAGTTAATTATAGTAGTCTAAAGCATTTGAAAGTGAACATTTTCATCTACCAGCAATTGCTTTCAGCTCAACTTAACATAACATCAAAAATAATATCATTACTTTTCATCATAGAATTGCAAACAACTATTATGGAAGCCAGGAAAAGAATCAGAGAAGGTTTTGTGAAAGACCACAAACTTGCACTTGATGATCGGTTTCAGATGGCCACTAGAAATAGCAGAAGATTGCAAAGAGGAACAGCTTGTATAAGTGCTTAGTGATAGCAGAGCTCAGAGCTTCGTCTAGAAGGATGAGAACATAATGTGGCTTTTATTTAATCTGGAGGTTCCAAATACTCTCTCCCTGAAGGTTGGTTTCTACAAAAGTATTTGGCTTTTGTTTGTTTGATTGAATTTTGTATTTTTGATGGGAAAGCATAGAACTTTCTAGAATCAAGCATGTAGTATATGTGTTCTTCAATCCTGTGGAAGAAAAGATTTTCAAACTTTTGAGCCATTACAGAAATAACATTTTGCAGCAGCTGTCTAGAGAGGAAGATATTTTTCCTCTTAGCTACCTGGAAAATGTGGAGTTGCTATTTCAGGAAAGCAGAAGATGAATCTCATGAAAGCATATCTTTCATTTAGTCAATAAAAATGTCCACCAACCAATTCTACCCACACTAAACAATCAATAGGAATGAAATTTTGGCCTACACAGACTGAAAATAGTAGGGCTAAAGCAAAAAAAGATACTAGAAAAGGACTAGAAATAGAATTTTAATTTCATTTACAGAGTTTTCCCTTATACAAAATCATTTATATAAGCATTTCACACTAAATAGAGATTACTGGATATGCTCCTTAATTCTTAAGAAATTAAGCCAGATTCTGAAGACTTAGTAATAAAACAGAATATAAAAGTTTTAATAACTTTTAAATTGACTGCAAGCAAAAATTATAACACTTGACATGTTAGGTTAAATAACATTATTAAAATTAATTTCACCTTTCTTAAATGTCAGTTAATGTGAAAACTAGAAAATTTAAAATTACATATGTGTTTCACTTTGGTAAAAGGGGTAATATAACTGTTGCCTTGTCTTAGTGATTTGTTCTCAAAACAAATGACCTAATGTATAGACATTTTACAAATTTGTAAACATCTTTGTCATGTATAACTATTACCATGTTTTGTAAGCTATTATGTGGTATATAAATGCAAATAACTATCAAGAATAATTCCTTATGAAAAAAAGGCTACATAATGAATCAAGGTGGGGGAAAAAATGAATCAAGGTGGAAAGCATCACTGCCAGCTATTTTGGCATAAAATTCATTTCTCTATTTTCATTTTTATTTTTGCAGTTCTGAGGCTCAAACTCAGGGCCTCACTCCTATCAAGCAAGTGCTGTACCACTGAGCGACATCCCCAGTTCTGGCACAGGATTTTAACATGCCAAACAAAACCAAGAAATGCAGGCTTGCTCTCTAAGTCTTTCAATGCATTCAATTTGTATAAATTTGAAATGCTAAGCACACCAAGCCATCTGACAGGCTCTTGATGAATGAACCCCGCTAAGAGCAGGATATTATTCTGTGAACATGCTCAAGGGATAAAGTGAGCTATCATTCCATTCTCAGAGGTCAGTCTGGCTGGGAATCTGAAAGGTGTGATATTAGCATCCTCCTAACTGGTGAACTTATCAAGGTGGCATCAACAGTAAACAGCCAGCCGTGTTATCTGAACCCAGGGTTTGTGGATCACTGTTCATTGTCAAAACAATGACAATTTTCTAACTACCATATAAATCTAAAAACTGAGCCTAAATTGGAAAAGGGTTAATAATACTCTTATACTTGGTATTATTTCTCATTTTAAAATCACATCTAACTTTCCTAGAAGTACAAGATGGGAGTACAAAATGTATCAAAGACTATGAGGCTGAGGTGACTGAACAAAGAATAAAGAAGCCTATGTGTAAAGCAGGGTGCCTTTAGAATCTCTCCACCAGATGGGCAAAGACCAATGGGCAAAGCTTCAAGGCAATATATTTTTTAAAAATATTTAACTTTTTAATTGACACAAAGTATTATATTTTATGGGGTACAGTGTGATATTTCAACACATGTATACAATGTGAAATGATCAGGTCAGAGTAGTTATCACCTCAGACATTTATCATTTATGCTATGGCAAGATTGCAATAAATCACCGAGTCCTTTTTTTTTTTAGGTGAGGGGGTACAGGGGATTGAACTCAGGGCACTTGACCACTGAGCCACATCCCCAGCCCTATTTTGTATTTTATTTAGAGACAGGGTCTCACTGAGTTGCTTAGCACCTTGCTTTTGCTGAGGCTGGCTTTAAACTCACAATCCTCCTGCCTCAGCCTCCTGAGCTGCTGCGATTACAGGCGTGCACCATCTCACCTGGCACTGAGTTGATCTTAAAGCAGGAGATGGAACCATCTTCATTCACCAGTTGGCAGGCCATGGGCAAACTGCAAGTTTGCACTCCTCAACCCCTCCAAGAGTTAGAACACACCTTTATAGTTCAAAACCACCTTAATCAGAAGTGGCTGTTGCTATGATTCAAAACCATAAACAACAATCATGAGATCTAAAATCATAAGCAGAAGAAGTGGGTCAAAACAACCCTAGTTGAGTATAAGTTAAAGAATGGTTACTAACGTCTAGACAAACATTAACGTTCTATGCAGTTAGGGTACATTGCCCAAGAAAAATGGGAACCAAAAAGAGAACAATTTTACTTTCTATAGGAACAGAAACATTTGCATTTCTAAGCAGGGTGTGCTAAGCAGGATCAGAGTAGCAAAGGCAGAGTTTTCTCATGCGAGAAGCATTGCTTACATGACACGGAGTCTTAGGGTCTGTTTGGTCATTGCTCATATATTCTGACCCATAACATTTGTTTGTGTTGGGAACATTCCTCTATACTAGTTATGTTGACATACACAATTAATTGTTGTCAACCATGGTTATCCTACCGGGTTATAGAGCATTAGAAGTTATTTCCTCCTATAAATTGCATCCCTGCTCCTCTATCCAAGGGGGAGCAAATTTAAAGTCCCCAAATGCAGCTGCAGTCAGAAGCAGGGGAAAGGATCAAAAGGACCTTCCAGCCTCATATTCTGGCACGTTGTCGCACCTTTGACAATTCACACGGATAACATCAAAACAGCTGTAGTTCTCCAAACACATCTAGTCTCAGAACTTGTGCATGCGCTATTTTCTGCCACATCATGCTCACACACCCCCTGTTCTACCTGGAAAACTGCCACTCCTTCAAGAGTCAGCTCATGTCACTTCCCCCAGGGAATCCATCTCTGACATATCCTGACACTTGGGCCTGTATTATAAAACTAAGCTGCCTCTGTTAAAATTGTCTGTTTCCTTAAGAGGCTTTTCATTCAACTAAGCTCCTTTAACTGTCCTTTAATCTGGTTGAATGTGTTGGAGGAACCTTCGTTCCTTGCTCGTCATGAGGGCAGGGGAACCTCCACTAGAGTGGCCCTCCTGACCTCTCTTTGCCACCTTTCACTCTACTCCTCCAGATTATCAGGTGAGTTAGAACAAACTAACCATGTGCAGCTCTTCTTATTCTCTTTTCTTCAAGATCTGCATATGAGAGCTGGGTACAGAGGTCAGTGGTAGAGTGTTTGCCAAACATGCACAAGGCTCTGGGTTCAATCCCCAGAGATACACACACAGATCTGAGTGGAGAGAATACACGTAGTCATCCCTCTCCTGTGCAGTAGCAGGAACCTGGCTCCATGGTTTCCTAGGGCTAAGTGGCACTGGAGAACAGCATGTATTAGCAAACTCACCTGGCTGACCTCAGCCACAATCTCAGCCACAATCATAATAATTAAATAACTTTAGTTATTATAAAACATTCTTTTATCTCTAGCTATCAGACCTCTGTGTCCATATCAGTTGGCCGCAAACAGAAATGAAGGAAAAAATATTGTTTAAAACTCCCATAAAGTGACTAGATATTTAATAAATAAATAGGTCTAAATTCAATGCTAGAATCATTTAAAAAAAATTTAAAAAGAAGAAAAGAAAAGATCAAGTCAGAAAAAATGTAAGCAGCCTAATAGTGAACACTTAAAAAATACAGAGGACCTGGATGTCATACCAACAAAGCAACAAAGTCCTTGTTTAGAAGATATAGGACATTAACAATAACCCTTGTATACTTTTATTCCTGTCCCTCTTGCCACCCCCTTTTTCATGGCAGAGGAGCATGCTCATTTGTGTGTCTTCCAAAATAGCACCTAACAGTACACATAGTCATTTAATTAATAACTAATATTCTGTGCACATTTATCAGTACTTCCTGGGAGGAGAAACATATAGGTAAATGTTAGAGGGTTTTCTTTTCTTTTTTTGGTACTGGGGATTGAAGTCAGGGATACTCGGCCACTGGGCCACATCCTCAGCCCTATTTTGTGTTTTATGTAGAGACAAGGTCTCACTGAGTTGCTTAGCACCTCGCCCTTGCTGAGGCTGGCTTTGAACTCGTGATTCTCCTGTCTCAGCCTCCCTAAGTGCTAGGATTACAGGCATGCACCACTGCACCTGGCAAGGGTTTTCATTTACCATTCTCTAAGCCACACTCAGTCAGAACCAGAGATGGAGTATATGGTGATGCACACAATACCAAAGAAGTCAGGAAGCTGCATCCTGTGAATGCAGGCCCTTACTAAGCCTTGGAACAGTGGTGGGAAAAGGCCTTTTAAACTTCTAAAACCTGAAATGTAACTGGGTTGTTACTAATGAAGACATTAATGAAACAGAAGTTCAGCTGTGGGTACTGCACTGAACTGCCTGGCTCACAGCCTTCTAAACTTTAGTCCTCGTTCATGAACGAAGGTTAATGAAACCACTAACTCCATAGGATTTTTGTGAGAGTCAAAGAACTTTGTTCACGTAAAGACAATGTTTCATATTTATCACACAGGAAGTATGAGACACCATTGAGGGGCTAAAGCTGCAACAGAGAGAGTCAGTCGTAAAAGCAATAACTTAATGTAAACATCCACACTTTGGAGAACACATAGGTAGCATGATTAAAAAAATATTGAAAGGAAAATAGTACAGATAATTTAATGGGATAGAGTAAGATCTCTCTATAAGCTAGATGGAAAATTTACAATTTTTAGCCTACCGCCAAATAAATTTGAGCTATGACAAATGTTTAATAATTTGTACAGATTATTGGCTAGAATTTTGAAATTTCTATCATATTTCTAACAATGTCAGTTTTTACACCATTAGGAACATTTGGAGATTAAATTAGAAGAGCCACATTTTATCACCTTCCCTGTAGATGCTAACTTCAGGTCAGTAATGTGCAAGTCTGTTAAACCAAATTGGAGTTAAAACCAACCATAAATACAAAATTTTAGTTCTCACTCATTCCTATTATCTACTTATTTTTGAAAACTAACAAACTGGCATTTTTACTAACCTTCGTCTATATTTCACATTTTGTAATAATTATCTGAGTGACTCAGGTTCTCCACATAAAGAAATCTCATATGTAGAGTTCTGTTATTCTTGAACTCAAAATGAGTAACACTTAGTTTTTAAAAACCTTTCCCACACCAAATGTACCTAGTTTTAGATTTTCTGGAAAGAAAACCACAATTCCCTTTCCCAAAGCCAATATTTGAGTTTGGAGCCTGTAGCTTGCAAAGCAATCACCCACCCTTAAAAATTCTGTAAACTGCCATCTATAAGATGTTGCTTTAAGTTGTAAACACCTGCTTTCTAAATCCCTTTTTCATATCCTCTAGGCAACCCATAAAGAAAAAGTTGAACGGATTGTAGAAGTAAAAACTTGCTTCCAAATTTACATTATATCTTCCCACATACTTAAGGAAAAAAGTAACAAAGTTTTCATATAGAGTGAGACACAGCTGGCATCTTGACTGAATATTTATCCATCTACATTCTAGAAAGGAGAAAACGCCAAAATGTTAAGTACATATCTTAAACATTTCACAACCCTTTTGAAAGATGAATCAAAGTAAGCAGTAACTCTAAATTAACACAAGTTTAGTAAAAGTATTTTTAAAATAATAGAAAGTTTGCCAAGTTAGGAAGGACTTCCTCTATAATAATCAATTTCCTCATGCTATTTGCCATTGTGCACATACAATTACAAAAGTTTAGGTACACTTCTTCATAAATGGACCATAACATCTCTGCTTATTGTAGCAAATTTCTACTGCAATTTCAGCCACATAGTCTCTTAGAAAATGTCTATAATTTGCCCTGAAGACTCCATTTGAGCAAACAGGCCACTAGTGATTGAAATTTCTTACCACACACTGAAAATATAGTCATAACCAACTTTACTAATAATTTTTCTACAAATATAAAAAGCTTAAAGGTCAGGTATATTTTATTTTCTCCAACCTGGCCTACTTAAAATAAATCATAGTTCTATTTCCCATCTGCAATTTAATTACCCTCTGGAGACAAGCCAGTTAGTTGCAGAGTATCATTTAGCAGCCTTTGGGGGATTGAAACATCTTTCTATTTGCATTGCTTCTTTATAACAAAAATTCAGGCAGACTTAGCCTCCCCTCTCTTGATCCCCTAGAAAAAGGTCACAGTCTGTCATTAGAAGCTTGAAAGAGAAATAATAACCTGACATTTTTTATCATGAAAATTGAAGGAATTGAAAACAAATAACATATTGACATTTAAAGTATATATTTTTTAAAAATAGAGGGCACTGTATTGTATCATTAGCACATTCTTCCTCATTAAAGAGTTTTCATTCATTTACAGAATCTTTGGGTTGGAAGGAGCAATAAAGGTCACCTTGTTCAAGTACTGCCAGATACCTTGAAAATTTCTTCTTACATAGTACTGGTCTATTATTCCAATAAGTTATCACTACAGTTAGTGAGAAGCCAAAACCTCACAACTTATATTTAATCTTCAACTATGCATTGACTAGTATCACATTTATTTGAACCCTAGAAAACAGTTTGAAAACTTCATAATTTCCATTTTTGGTTCTTCCAAATTCTTTATTCATTGGTCATTAATTCATGGCTTTTTAAAAAATGTCCTTAAAAGAATATCTTGAAATGCAATTAAGTCAAATAGGCCTGTGTCTTATTTTCCTGTTTATTAACAAACTATGGAAATATGTACTATTAGGGTCATTCATTAATATACTTTCAAGAATGGTATGTTTTCACTATGCCCACAAAAATATTTTAAAAACATTTTTGTAAAATGTCAATTGCATTCTGATGGCAAATAATTACCATAAAATTCATTGCAATAATGACCACAGATTCAGTTCATACAAATAACATTTCCTTGAATTCACTCTCCTTTTCCCATTACCTTTGACCATGTATCCCATCTCTTTATGGTTATCCTTTTATCCCCAGGTATAAACAGTTGATTAATAAGGTGAGTGATTTTGGACATTGTTTTTTTGTCAGGTGAAACAGTAACAAGTCTAGGATTAGAGAGGTTGTCCTGCACTTAAAATACACTTTAATACAGTATGGAGATTCCTTAGAAAACTTGAGATGGAACCACCATTTGACCCAGCTATCCCACTCCTTGGTCTGTACCCAGAAAACTTAACTACAGAGACACAGCCACTTCAATGTTTATAGCAGCTCAATTCACAATAGCTAAACTGTGGAACCAAACTAGATGTCCTTCAGTAGGTGAATGGATAAAGAAACTGTGGTATATATACACAATGGAATATTACTCAGCAATAAAAGAGAATAAAATTATGACATTTGCAGGTAAATGGATGGAGTTGTAGAATATCATGCTAAGTGGAGTAAGCCAATCTCAAAAAACCAAATGCCGAATGTTCTCTCTGATAAGTGGATGTTGATCCATTATGTGGGGGAGAACACGAGAAGAATGGAAGAACTTTGGTCACAGGGGTGGGAGGGGGAGGGGGCAGGGGGACAGGAAAGATGGTGGAATATGATGGACATCATAGCCTTAGCTTTATGTATGACTGCATGTATGTTGTGATTCTATATCACATACAACCAGAGAAATGAATAGTTGTGTTCCATCTGTGTACAGTGAATCAAAATGCACGCTGCTATCATGTATATACCTAAGTAGAATAAATACAATTTTTACAAAAAGAAAGATGCAATAGACCTTTTGAAGAATCTGCCAAAATAGATCAAGAGTGATAATAAATAAAAGTAGGATTTATTTTTCTATTTGATTAATCTAATACTAAATAAAATATTTTTGATTGTCTGATAAAAAATACACTTTAATAATCTAGAACCGCATGCACACTAGCCACGTATGTCTAAATGATAACACATAACCATCAGCATCCTTAAGAAGCTTAGAGAAATTTTGGGTTTTCTTTAATAAATATTAATTTGATCTTACTGCATTCCAGATGCTATGTTAGCATCTGTGTTACAAAGAAAAATTAAACATAGTATCCAACATAAGAAAAAATGGAATGGAAGAAGACTGACACACATAGTAAGGAAAATACAAGAAGAACACAGGCAATTAGGTAAGCACAAAGCAGTTGTGCCCACCCTGGAGTAATCAGAGAAAGCCAACTCCACTGCACTGAGTTTGAAAAGATGAACTTGAGTCAGTAAGGAAAGGTGTGGGAGACCAAGTTCTCTCATTGTATGTATTATCCGTGGTTCTCTTGTAGAGGTGAAAATGATGTCAGATATGATCTTATTCAACCCATCTCCTAATTTTACTGATAAGGAATTCAGTATTTGTTGGAAGCATTTCCTCATTAATCTCTAATACTTTTTAGAGACTTGTCAGTAGGCAAACACTATGCTGATTTCTACAGAGTAGGACACTGAGACATAGAAAAGTAACTTTTCAAAAGCTACCACAAAATACTTGATGAAGCAGAAGTTCAATGAGTCTCATCCAACTGTGTATATTAAATAATATTATTTTTATACAAAAAACAAGAAGAACTGGACTTAAAACTTGGAGCCCTGACACTATGTTCTGTGAGTTTCATAGGCTAGTTCATGATACCACATACATTACTATTTGTCACTTGAGTATGGAAGATTCTAGAATCTGTCAAAAATAATTTGATTAAATGGCCCCTTTCATCAAGTTTTTGTTGCCTAAAATTTTTAATTCCATGCCTCCTCTTAATCTAGATTTATCTGTATTTCTTTTTTCTTTCTTTTCAAACTCCAAGCTGAATTTCTGAGCTATGATTAAGCATTTTGAAGCTTCCCAACAAACTTAGCCCATAATGAAAAAGCACTCTGAAAACACCTGTAGCTAGGAACCAAAAAGAACTAAAACCACAATGTTTATACTATTTCAAACTTGAAGTCATAACAGTCCACACCTCAGAGAAAAGTAAACACAAACCAAATGAACCGGTTTTAAATTATAAGCCTGAAAATTTACCAAAGAAAGGTTTTCTTCTCACACTGTAAGAAAGTCATATTTAAGGCTTTTTTTTTTTCACAAATTACCTCCCTCAGCCCCTAATTCTATGCATTACATCTTCACCAAATATGTTTAGTCACTTCCTTTTCCTATTTATTCATCAAAATCCTTTAAATTCCCATGTGTGAAGCCCACTGGTCAGAGCAATGCACACCAGGCTTCCTTGTCATTGAAAAATATACAAAGTGCTTGAAGAGGTAGAACATACCTCAGTGAGATGGTTACTAATTTAAAAAAATAGTAAATAACAAAATGAAAAAGGAATGTGACCAAACATAACTGGCGTTTCTGAGAAAATGACCATGAATGTGATTGGGATGTAAGGAACATTCCACCAAGGAGATATCATTCAACTGACCTGTGGGATGAGTAAGGTTTGTATAGAGCAGAAACAAAGAAGTTATTCCTGATGGAGAGCAGCATAGTATAAGCAAAGTTTGGAGATGAGAAAAATTGAATTCCTACTTTTTCCCAATTGAACTATTCATTCTTGAAGACCTAATAAAACCCATGCCCCTGGCCAAACTCAGTGAAAATTATTCTCAACTCTGAGTACTCCAACTAGTTCATCCACATAAATGTTAAAAGAATATTCCCTGTTGCCTTAGTCAGTTTTTTCATTACTGTGATCAAAAAACCTTACCAGAGCAATTAGAGGAACAAAAGTTTATTTGGCTCAGTTTTTTGGCCCAAAAGTTTCTGGGGTTTCCATCCATAGATGGCTGGCTATATTGCTCTGGGCATGAGGTGAGGCAGAACATCATGGCAGAAGAATATGATGGAGGAAATCAGCTCAGGACATAGCAACATAGAAGCAAAGGATGGGGAGTCTGCTTAACAGGGACAAGATATAAACCTCAATGGCAAGCCCTCAGAGACTTCTCTTCCAGCCACACCCTGCCTGCGTAGAGTTATCATCCAGTCAATCTAAGTGGATTAATGCATTGATTACATTAAGATTCTCATAACCCAATCACTTCACCCTTGAAAATTCTGGCTTTGAATTCTGTGAGTTTTCTGAGGATGCCACACATCCAAAACCGTAACTCCTGTGCTGGTTACTTTTATGTGTCAACTTGATTGGCTAAGGGCTTCTCAAATTAAAGATTATTTCTGGTTGTTAGTATTTTAATTGGTAGACCTAGTAAAGTACATTGTCCACACCATCATTCAATCCTTTGGAGGCCAGAATAGAACAAAAGGTGGAGGAAGGAGAAATTCACCTCCTTTGCTTCCTACCTTCCTACTAGAACTGGAACATCTCATCTCATTTCATCTCTTTGGCCTTTGGGCTGGGATTTGCACCACCAGCTCCATTGTTTCTCAGGCTTTCAAACTCAGACTGGATTTTATCACTGGCTTATTTGAGTCTGCAGCGTACAGACAGCAGTTCATGGAAATTTCAGCCCTTATAATCTCATGAGCTGATTCTTCATTCTAAATGTAAATGTAAATATAATCTATCAATTCTGTTTCTCTAGACTCCAACTAACACACTCCCAGAAAAGAAGACAATTTCCAGGTAGAGTCTCATTAGCATATCCAAAGTCTTTACTCCTAGTCTTATACTGCAGTGGTCTAAGTAGGATTTAACATCAGGACAATGAACACATACTCTTACACTATTTGACCCAGCCTCACTTCTCTCTTCTGAAAACGCTATTAAATCATTCCATTCTCCCTTGGATTTACTGATATATTGGAAACATTCTTGTTTGAGCACTTTGTGATCTTCAAGCTTAAATTTAAACATCATTGAACATCATTGAACAGCACTCCTTCCATTTCCACTGAAAGCTATCTGGTTATGATTTGGATGTGAAGTATCCCCCTCAAGCTCCTGTGTTGATGGAGGAATATTCAGAGATGAAATCATTAGACTATGAGAGCTGTGATTTAATCAGTTCATCCTAGTTTGAATGACTGCCTTTGTGGTAACTGTAGGCAGGTGGGGCATGGCTGAAAGAGGTGTGTCACTGGGAGCATGTCCTGGAATGGTTCATCATCCCTGTGGCTCCTTTCTTGTCCCCTTTGCTTCTTGCCTATCATGAATGGAGCAGCATGCCTCCATACACCCTACCACCATGATGGGATCAGAGCAATGAAGTCAACCCATCATGAACTGAACTTCTGGAACCATGAGCCAAAATAACCCTTTCTTTGCCTTGGAAATAAATATTTTTTTAGAGTTCTATTTTTTTAAGAAAAATAATGGGTGAATGGTTAATGATCATATTTATTAATATTATTAGTGATATAATGTCAACTAAAATAAATTATACAATAAGCTCTGTATTATTCTTTCCAATCTATTTTAATGAAACTGTGTCAATTTCATTGAAGTATTTGCAGAATTGAAAACTTGGGACTTTATGAGTTAATGCCAGCAGATCCTAGAAGCCATTATTAACTTCCCAGGTCTGAATTACATACCTTTCCTTGGACTCTTTCTTTTTTATTGTTTTTGTTTTGTTTGTTTGGTCAGTTTTCTGATACCAGGGATTGAACCCAGGGGTGCTTAACCACTGAGCATATCCCCAGCCCTTTTTAAATATTTAATTAGAGACAGCATCTCACTGAGCTGCTTAGAGCCTTGCTAAAGTGTTGAGGCTGGCTTTGAACTCGTGAACTTCCTGCCTTAGCCTCCTGAGCCACTGGGACTACAGATGTGCACCACCTCGCCCAGCTTCCTTGGACTCTTGAGGGATTTAAGTTCATCATTACCTTTTCACCCAGACAGTGCCTTAATACTTATGTGTGCCCTTGTATGATTCCCCTATCTGTCTTTCAATGGCTTGAGGATAAAAGATTTCTTTTCCCTGTATTCTTGACATATAACATAGCTCTTGATTAGGAACATTGCAGGTGCTCAGAAATATTTGCTAAATGAATGAATCACTGATCCTATGCCAATTTCTTCCTGTTCTCATCTCTAACTTCACTTTTTCCTCAGGAACTTTAGTACTTGAATATCAGTCCTCTCCATGTTATCCACTCCTTCACTACCTCCCCTTTAGAAAGTATCATATCTTCTCTTACCCAGAGTTGCGCAATCCTCTTTTAACTTTTCCCACTACTTCTCTTTTTGTCCAAAACACCTGACTCCATGAACATGAGAGGCACTCAAAAAAAAAAATTTATACTAATGAGAAAAGTAGCATCAAGTTCAGGAATAGTCCCCAGATTTCTGGAGTTGACCAGGTTCTGCAGCACACCTCAGTAAAGCATCTCTGCTACCATGAATGTAAGTCTCTTTACCACTTAGAATTTTCCTTTACCAGTTAGAATGTCTCTTTCCCTATCCTCTCTTTTATTGGAATTTATGGACAACCAAGGAAATAGCCTCCAATACCCATTATGGCTAAAAACAGCACCATTACAAGCACAATTCAGAGTACAGTAAAAAACTTATACCTCCTCTCTCTTTATGTATTCTTGTGTATTCATAAAGCTTAAAGTCACACATATGCTAGATAGTATTACATGCTTAGATATTTATACCTCTACATCTTTATTAGGGTTCACTATGAAGCAAACTATAGCAAATATTTCAATGCCCCAGTGGTGCTAAATTTGGGTATGTGCATAACTTTCACCAATAGCATGTGCCATGAAGTGAAAGTGTATCAATTCTTAGCTCTAAGCATTGCATTTTTCTGTTTGCCTTTTGGTTATGCCGTCCTCCATGGGAAGAACAAGCCACAGGTAGTCACTTAGAACAAGAGACCTTTGGAGCAGACTTAAATCAAACCCACATTCTGAGACATCGCCATACCATTAGCTGACCTGAAGAACAGTTAGCAAGAAATAAACCATTGTTATTTTGAGCCACTGAGATTCAGGAGTTGTTTATTTGTTAAATTACTGCAGTAGGATTTAAGTGATACACCACACTCACTGTATATTCTCTAAATCTCTGACTTCTAAACCACCAGCTTTGCCCAGTGACATACAGTATAAGAAAAGGCAGAATCCTATTTGTAAGACATATGTGTAATATGGTAAAGCCTAAAGATATAGTCCAAAAAGCAGCTGTTCATATTTTACAAGTCACTGGGATTTTATGATGCTTTGGTTTTGTTATTATCATTGCTATTTACCAGGGTTGTCACTGGTCATTCTGTAAATTGATATGGCAAAGTCCTCCCTACCATCTTTCTCTTTCTAAATACACATAATCATGATTATAGTCTTTCTTATGTGAATGCTTAGCTAAAATGACACCCATAAACTACAGCCACATTATATCTTCGGTATTCAAGGCAGGCTTTATGACTTGTGGAAAGTCATAAAGAATTTGATTAACATTAAAAATACATGTGGATAGTGATGAATTAACACTGAAAGATACTCATATTTTGAAGCAAAGAAGCTATAAAGTTGACTAAAAAATCTTGATGGTAAAAAAAAAAAATAAGGTCCTAATCCCTGACATAAAACTGCTCTTTTTTTCTTCATTATTTTTATTCCAAGACCAAATATACATAGGTTCCAATCTCAAATAATTTTAGGACTCAGGTAACTTGGGGATTGAAGACTAGATGGGAAACCAAGAGTCCAGAATTGGATCCTTATTCAGCCTTGGCTTTACTGTCTGATACTTAAAACATTGCTCTTTCATCTCTAAAATGAGTTGATTTGACAAAACATTCCCATTAGCAATGTCAAAGCTATTTTGGAGACGACCTATTCAGAGTGTCTTTAGATAACTGAATGGTAACTGAGTTGAAAACTTCCCAGAATATTGAAAATAAAAACACTTATCTTTGGTTCAATTTAATTTATAATTTAAAAATAAAACAAAAAATGTGGATGGTTGATTTTATGTGATATAGTAAATTGCAGAGAAGATAATTCAAATTTTAGAAATAGTCATGGGTTTCCTCTAACTTCTGTGCTGTATAGTATTGGGAGAGTTACTCAAATTTCCCAAGCCTTGAGTTCCTCATCTGGAAAAAGTAACACAAGTACCTGAGGGCATTTGTGAAGTTGGAAGTCAAGTCTATGTACATTGTGTTTGTGATATACGAAAGCACTAGATCTCAAGTTAGGGCTCAACAAAGGAAAGTGTATTTACTACTGTGGAGTCAAGTCACAGAACAATAAAGGATCCAAAATGTGAGGCTTATGTGCTGTGAGAAATGGACCTGCGGGCAAAGGTAAATAAATGGGATTTGTGTGGCTTTGGGATTGATTCTGTAGTTTATCTTTGTGGGAAACCTGGGAACAACAGGCCAGACAGACAGAGGGCTTTGCTTGAAACACCTTCAGGAATCAAGAATAACAATACAAATGAAACACACAGGGTCTCCAATCCCAAATACTCTGCAGACATTGTCCCCATTGCTAACCTAAGTATTTCAGATCATTTGGTAAACAACACCTCCTTCTTCAACCACATACTCCAAGCTAGTTCCACCTGACAACATTTTGTTGTCAAAATGAAAACAACAGCAACATTTATCACAAAACCAACAATGATTACTAGCAACATTGAACACTTAGTCTATGCCAGGGACCATATTTGTTCCCTAACATATTCTTTTGAGACCTTCCAATCATTCTGAAGGAATGACAGAACTCCAATTTTAAGGAAAAGGAAATAGTCTGTAAGATAATAGAAAGATTTCCAGTGTGATACAGCAAATAAGAAAACACACAAGGATTAAAACCCAGGTTGCTCTGATTTACAAGCATGTTTGTTCCACAAGGCTGTGTCTCTCCACTTTAACAGGAGAGTCACAACATGATAGTTTAAGGTTTAAAGGAAGCTGAGACTTCATCTAATTCAACACTGCCTTATTTTATAGCTGATTAAAATAAATTCCAGATCAGAATGCTACATGACTTATCCATGTTCACCAAATAGTAAGAGACAAAACCAAGGTTAGACTTCTTCACACAATATCCTCTTGTATCCTTCAGTGATTTTATTTTCAGTAAAATTACAGTATGAAAAGATACATTAACAAGCTAAATAATACTGTTTCCATGACTCCCAGACACATAAGGACCTCTCTCTCTCTCTCTCTGGAAATGTGGGAAGAATGACCTCTGCTACTTTCAGGCTGTACCTTACAAATAAAGTCAAAACTTGGCTATAAAACTTCTCATACAATATTGCTATGGAGATTTTTTAAAACTACATTGGCTTATTCAGTGGTCTATGACACAATTCCATAGTTTTTATAAACTCCTGCCTGGAAGACAAGAGGATGAGCTTAATGAGATGCAAAGAGTCAATCTATACTTCTCATCTTGAATATATGTTATTGTAAAGAAGCAGAGATCCGAGTGGGTGGCAAGCACATTGTTGAAGGGAAAAGAATCAGCTTTCACTGGTTTTTCTTTGTCACACAGGAAATCAGCTTGTAAGGGCTTCACCTAATGTAACCATTCACAGTCACCTCTTGCACACTGAAGCATGGTTTCTGACGTCATGCTGACTACTACGATTTGTCAACATAGCTCCAAGGTTGTGCTTTCAGACAAGGGCCAACACAGAGGCTTTCTTTTCCTTGTTTCCCATGATGCTGTGCATGCATCATTTTGCAAACTAACAGCAAAGGTCAAAAGTATCGCCACCATGCTGGGCCACACCAAAACACATTTGAAGGTTGCTTGAGTGATTTCACAATACTTAGATGCTGCTGTCTGTGAATCATAGTCTCCATTTTTCTGTCTAATTCAACTTTGTCAGAACTTTTACCAATGATGACACCATTTCTTTTCATGTCATATTAGTTGCTAGTGAAATCTGCAGAAGAGAGAATGAAAGTGGATTCCAAAAGGCTGATCATTACTTGGTATAATTGTTCCAGATTAGAAAGTAACTTCCATGGAGTTTTATGAAATGCTTTTATTCCTTTGGGATGTGGATGCCATTTCTCAGTGAATGGAGGCAGTTGCAGGATCCTCAGGAGTTAGCTGCCTTCCTTGTTTGTGGCAATGCTTAGATGATCCAAGTGGATGGGGAGTGGTAAACAGGTGTAGACAAAGTTTTGAGGTCACACAACAGAGTTCTGTGTTGGCCCAATTAGCTAAATTCTTTAAGTGAAGGATACAAAGGAAGGAGAGCAAGTTTCCTGCTTTTTTAAAATGATGCTTCAAAAGATGTTTTTCCCCAATAGATTAAGCACATCACCATGAATTCTAGACTCTAAGACCTAGATGTTGAGTGAACTAAAACAAAAGAAACATGAAAAAGTGGCTCTGATAGTGAGGTCTTGATTCACCTTCAAACGAATCTGTTCTGAATAATACATCAAGTGTCTAAGAACTCACATCTTAAGCTGCTTTTTTTTTTCAAAAAATACATTATGAAGTACAAACCATCAAGAAAAGCAGTCATGTTGCCTGACATTTGAGAGGGCTGGCTATTAAAAAAAAAAGGTTTCAATTTTTTTTTTTTTTTTTGGAGTGGGGACAAGTACAGAAGAGAATTCCTGAGCTATGGGTTGAGCATCACAAGAACTTTCTTGCTTTCAGATCTCAGAAGTTCAAAGACACGAGCCTGTGCCTGGAGAACCACAGCTAACAGAGCTGCCACTAAAGGAGCTCTGAAAGAACTGTATTGAGACATGTGTAAAGGAAGGAACAAAGGCATCATCCATTGACAGACTACAGCCCTGAAATACACACAAAGGGCCCCAACAATCCCTTCCAAGCCATGTTTAAGACATGCCCTATGGGGCTAGGGCTGTAGCTCAGTGGTAGAGCACTTGCCTAGCATGTGTGAGGCCCTGGGTTCGATCCTCAGCACTATATATAAATAATAAATGAATAAAATAAGGATTCATCAACAACCAAAAATATATTTTAAAAAAAAGATATGCCCTATAATGTAACTGTGGATATTTGGAAACACCTCATTTTTGCCTGAAAGCAGATACCACTCTTAAAGCAACTCTCAAAAGAAATCAGAAATATTCATGGATTCTAATTTGGAAACTGGTAGTTCAGGATACAAAAAGGGGAAGGAATGTTGACCCATGATTTGACAGACTTATAAAGCCTCATCATATGCTCTGAGTATGCAGGAAATGAACATAATCTGCTTAAGAATATAAGTAATATCAAATGAAATGATTGTTAACAGCATAAGAAGACTTAGCAGTACCCAGCAAAGATGCAGTCATTAGCAAGAGACCCTCTTTAGGGTCCCTGAAAATGACACATCTTGTGAATGCCCTCTACTTGTCAGTATACCCCTACTTCAGCAAGTGCTTCTTGTATACTCTAGTCTTTTATTTTTTTTTTTTAATTATAGTTGTCTTGGGGTTTAACTAGACTCTGAACTCCTTAAGTGAAGAGATTGTATCTTGGACATCTCACTCTTTCCCCTAGAGCTAAGCAAGGCTCCTGATATATAATATATGGTCAACTAATATTTGGTAAATTTTAAAAATGGCTCCCAAATGGCAAAGTTTATGAAAACATCAGTAGATCCTTTAATTTTATTTTCACACTATCAAAGACAATCACAAGTTTAGTCTGCAGAGCTTATGAAATGGGCAGGGCTATGAAACAGTGGAAAAATGCCTTTCTAGACATTTATAATTGCTAGCTGAGTATGGTTGACATCCCCAAATATGCCTTTGTTATTACTAACTTCAATTGTTTCCTAGAGGCAATTTCACAGGAGATCATCTGTGTAGAGTAATTCCCAGAAACACAATTCTGATCATACTCTATCCATGTGGTACTAAGTGCCCAGATAGAGATAGCATAAACAATAATGGTTCAAAGGTGCCATCAAAATAAATCCCTGTGATAAAGGTACTTTCCCAGAGCCTATATCAAATCACAGCTCAAAGATGTCCATGCTGGCTGCCTAGAGTCCCAGGAAAGGGTCTTTCAGTTGTCAATATTTAGAATATAGGGAAATATTAAAATAGATCAAAGCAATCAAAACAAATCCCAAAGCTTACTCTTATTTCTCGTCATTCTCATCATTGAATATAATAACTTCTAACATTTCTTTAGCACTGGAAATTGAGCAGGAGCTCTAATATAGACCATTTTGTTTGACCTTTACAAAAAAATCTAGGGAGGTAAAGAGGGCAGCGTTATTTCCATTTTCAAATTAAAAACTGATGTCAGGGAAAGTAGAAGAATTAACCCAGTGGCACACTTTGATGGCAGGCCAGTGTCTCTTCCCCCATCCCCCTGTTGTCCCTACAGTTTGTCTCTGGGCACTTTGCCTGCTTTAGCCTAGCTGACTACTTGAGCCATTTGTTGAAAAGATGAAACTAGTACCCATTCATGGTCTCTGGAACAGTAAAATACAAGTAATGAGAGATGTATTAACAGAATAAGAAAACCATAATTAAAATAGAAATAAAAATAACTCTAGGAAACTTACAAAATTCTCTAATAAAAATCACCAAATCAACAGCAACAAAAAAATCCACATAATACAAATCTTCAGCTACCACCATGATTAGACTAGAGAGAAACAAGACTATTTTCTGACAATATCATCTTTCTGCTTCCTTGACTGTCACCTTAAGCACACTCTGGTGTAGACATTCTCAAGGAATTCAAGATCCCAGTTTTCTCTTAGGCATACTCCATCTCACCGTACTAATTCCTCAGACTGATAGTCAAGTCAACACTATTTTCTAGCCACAAACACCCACTTGAAAAAGTAAGCTTCTGGTCTGGAGATGGATTTGAGAGTTTGAGAAAATGGAGCCCCAAGGGGGGAAATGCGGCAACCACTCACCATCATGACTCAAGTGAGTGTCATTTCAACCATCAAAAGTGCACTCAAACCCAGTATGGTAGCATACACCTGTAATCCCAGCGACTCAGGAGGCTAACGCAGGAGATTGCAAGTTGACAGCCAGCCTCAACAACTTAGCCATGCTCTAAGCAACTTAGCAAGATCCTGTCTCAAAATAAAAAATTAAAACGGGCTCAGGATGGGGCTCTGGAATTAAGCAACCCTGGGTTCATTCCCTGGTACTAAGAAAACTGAAACCCAAACCAAAAACAAGTATATTCAATGAATGATTTGGCTAAAGCTATTATGGAAAGCAGTATGGAGATTCATCAAAAAACTAAAATCAGATCTATCATACAATAGACTCACTTCTGGATATATACACATATATATAATGAAAACAATCAACATATCAAAGCAATACCTGTACTCTCACATATTTAGTGCAGCAGCACTACTTGTAATAGCCAAGATATGGAATCAACCTAGGTGTTTATCAATGGATAAATGGATAAAGAAGTTATGGTACGTATACACAATGGAATATTATGAAAAAGAATAAAAAGCCATTTAAAAAAGAGTAAAATCTTGTCATTTGTGGCAAAATGAATGAAACTGGAAGTCATTATGTTAAGTGAAATAAGCCAGACACAGAAAGACAATTATCACATGTTCTCATATGTGGAAGCTAAACAGTTTGTCTCAAAGTAGAAGAGAGTGGAATAGTGTTTGCTAGGGATTAGTAAGGGTGGGGAGGAGATAGGCTGGATAAAACACAGTTCCTAAGGATTTTTAAGGACTGTCTGGATTTTGGATAACTGAAAGATAGTATTATTGTGAGTGCATCCACCAACTAAGGCTTTCTCACGGGTATAACTACTCATAATGCCAGATTTAATATCTCTGGTTTCACTCAATTTAAACTCAGGGCAGCATTCAGCAAAAACTGTTTTCTTTTCTTTCAAATGATACATACACAAGGGTTTAAAAACTCAATGATGGAGAAAGGCTTATAACACAATCTCTTGCACAACCCCCTACCCTGCTCCCAGCTTCTTTCTCTTTCTCAGACACAATTACTTTTAACTCTCTCTCATCCTTGAGGGAATACTTCCCAAGACACACTCCCTGCTTTTCTCCCAAGTTACTTTTCTTCCACCGGAATTTTCTCACTTTGATTCCTCTTCTTATACTGGGTCCAGGCCTCCTTGCCAAGTAAGTTGCTTGTGTATTTTTCTATCTTGAGTGTGGAAAGAGCCCCTCTTTTTCTGTCTCCCCATGTCAAATATAACAGGTTGGCATTTCCTAATGGCTGCTCGCTGAAAGTGAAGAGAAACCAAAGGGAAACCAGGCAAGGAAGGTGAAGAGCATAAAGGAGTCAAATTCACAGTGTACAGGTGTGAGAACCTAAGGATCTCAACAGCAGCAGAGACTCCCCAAGCCCAGATTCCCTAAGTGTGACACAAGTGCCCTTCAGCCAGATCAAGGTACAGCATTCAGGCAACTTGGTTACCTCCCGTCTCCCTTCCATTTCCAATCTCCAGCTACTGAAATCATCTGGGAGCCATCTAAGTAAACATTTCGTTCTTTTTAGTGTCCAACACAAGCTTTCTTTTACCCCGGGTTCAAACACAAATTTACCCAGACTATTGCTTTGACTAAAAAATTCCCTATTCACAATGAAAGAGGTTCCCCCTTATAGCCTTTTTTTTTTTAAGAATAGTGTTAATTTAAACTCCTGAATGCAAATGGACGATTAATCCATGTGTAGTACAAGGTTGTTATATTTTTCTGCTCCTTGAACTCTCAGTCAGATGCATTGGCTCCTCCTGGAGAAGCAACTTAGGAAAATAACCAGGATCATTTTCTGAGCTCAAGTGTAAACTGACAATAGCATGCATGGAATCCTCTCATACACCCCCCGCCCAGTGATATATTGGGGAAGGGGTGATGATAGCCAAATGTGTTGATGTTACGCCTATAATCCTAAAAAACAAAAAAATGCTGAAGCAAATAATCCAAGTTTCTAGAATTTCACCATCAAAATGGTTACCACATTTGTTCTTTTCATAACTCCTCTTCAGCAAGTAACTACATGAGGTAATAGAAGAGGCACAGGTGGGTCTCCAGTATGCCAGGAGGAGAGAAACACAGCTACTCCTTCTTGGGTAAGAAACATCCTCCTAAAGCTCCTGGGTTTCAACTCAGCCTCTCTTTCCATGATGAATTGATGCACTGCTTCCCTGTCTTTGGAGGGATACTATAACATAACTGATTTTTATGAAGGCACAATTGTTTCTTAAGCAGCCCTTAGGACCAGGAGAGTTCTCACCCAATGGGTGGATAGAGTTTGCAGAAATCAAAAGGAAAAGAAACAACTCAAGAATCTGCTTCAGGAAACATAATTCAAACAAACTTTGGTTTATCTGTTTCTTAAACCTTGTTTACATTGTCTTTTCTGGGGTTTGATTTTATCTCTTACATGATGCTTCTGTGTTAACTCATTAATAAAACTTAATTCTTTCTTGTGTCTTTTTCATACATGGGAAACAGACTAAGAACAAATGAGATAACCTGAGAAACTCTTAGTTAAACTTTAGTAAATAAGACCAACGTGGTTTATTCATTCTTGCAATAAAATATTGCTGAGTAGGATTATAAGAAAATCATTTTACTAGATATTATTTAAAGAACCATTTCAATAACCCTAATAATACCAAAATATATTATGTGTAAATCCCATATCCTAGAATGAAATTTATAAAGTAATCCTTAAATAAAGAAAAATTTGTCTCTCTAAAAATTTTCCTTCATTACAGAATGATTTATGGAAGCAAATCAACATTAGAAAAATGGCTAAGTAAAAATTGGTATATGCACTGAATGTGATACAAAATATTTACTATAATGATTAATGAAAAGTAGAATTCATAATTGTTCATGCTATTATTGTAACTTTAACAATAATATACTATATTAGTGTAATAACAATATATTATTTAATAATATCCTATAAACTATAAACATGTATTTGACGGGAATATGGAAATATTAAAATACCCAATTCTTTAATGTAATGATATTATAAAGAGAATATTATTTCTATTATTGTTATAATTTTATTTGTACAATTCAAAAATAGTTAAAAGGAAATAACATAATGTATTTATCATATACCTACTTGTGCAAAGAAAAATAAAACACATGACCTGTTCTCAAGAAGCTGATAGAAGATTTGAAAAACAGTATGTAGGGGTTAGTGGTGTAGCTCAGTGGTAGAGCATTTGCCTGGCATGTGCAAGGCCCTGGGTTCTATTCCTAATACTGACAAAAATCAGTATGTAAAAACTATAACAGATAAGATAATATATCACAAAGAAATAAAAGTGAAGCGTTATAGCAGAATTAAAAATGACAACAAAAACAACAACAACAAAGAAGGCTTTCCTTTCTTTTAACCAGCAAGAAAGTACGATTTTTAAAGTTATACAATTAGTGGGTATATTCTAGGAGAGTCCTCATTTGCCTCTGCAGCAATAAGAGAACCAGTACCTCTTTATAACATTCAGAATATGTAACAGAAGACAAGAGGAAAAAATGCACGCCTTAATTTTTAGAAGCTTGAATGTAAACTTCAGAGAGTTACATTCTGATAAAGTCATCTTCAATGGACTTCTTCACTCTTATCAAAGGGACATGGCACACTTTGTATACTGTCTGCATTTTGGCAAAGCAAGGAGGAGATTTTTTCCCCAACAGGAGGAAATAACTATGCCAATCTGCTGTTGGCCAAACCCAGTTAGAATCCAGGGGACAAGGGAACCTAGTTGATGTTCCATAGCCTTCAAGGCACAGAGGCATATAGAAGTAAATATAGAAGGAGAAAAAAATATATCTGCCACAAATATCTATAAAAATTAAATTTCAGAAGATATCATGCTTAAGTGAAAAGTTGAAAGCCTTCCTTTAGAGATAAAGAACAAGACAAGAATGACTACTAACATGACTTCTACTAAATATAGAAGTCTTAACAGAAAAAACTGGAAAATAAACAATAAAATCATAATTATTCACTATAAAATGATTGTATACATCAAAAACACAAAAGAATCTACAAATGAACTACTAGAATAAATGAGTTGAGCATGGCTGCTAATGTCAGGGCAACATACAGAAAATCAACTGCATTTTTATGTACCTGCAAAAACAAAAAATAATTTTTAAAAAATACACATTTATAATAAAATAAAATATGAAATATTTAGGAATAAACCTACTAAAAGATGTGCAATAGCTAGCTCTATGTAGATAATCATAAAATCTTGACATATGTGTAGGAAGACTAAAATAAATGGAAATGTATAACATATACATAGATCAAAAGACCCAATATTAAAAGGCACTCTTTTTCCCAAATCATAATGTGTAGATTAAACCAATCCAAATAAAATCACAATTGATTTTGTCTTAGCACATGACAGTCTGATTCTAAAATCCGTAAAATTGAAAAAGCTAAGAATTATCCAGATTTAAAAAGAACAAGTTCTATTTGACAGAGCAAATTCGTCAGAATATCAACACATCATAATTTCAGAGCAATTAAGAGTGTAACATTGACCCAAGAATAGACAAATATATCAATGGAACAGGACTTAGCACTCAGTTATAAGCCCAGACAAATAAGGCTTCTGTGTATTATTGCTTTGCAAAGTAGTAAAGGAAGGGATGACTTCACTGAATAGTACTAGGACAACTGGATCCCCATAGGGAGGAAGGAAACGATCCGACTTGACACCTTTCACAATCACCTTCCCAAACAGTTCAAGATGTGTCTTAGATTCCTTATGAAAAGGAGATTTATGTTCAAGAGGTGAGGCATGTCCTAAAGATCAACTCCTGAGACAACATCCATCAGTCACAGGGAGGAATGAATCACAACACAATCACACAAAGACCTCTGCCACGTACATGATTAGCTCTGGAGTTGGGTCAGACCTTCAAAATCACCCAAAATTTAAGCAATGAGACCAAGTCTTAATACCATCCATTGAATAGTCATTGAATATAGACTGTCCAACTTCCAACAGGGTGGCTCTCTTGGGAGGGTGCTGGACAGGGGGTGGGAGGATGAAAACAAAAGCCTTGCTTGAGAGCTGTGGGTTACCAATTCTAACAACTTAAGGCACAGATGAGAATAAGGCTTAGGTCAACTTCCACAAAAAGGTGGAATGTCAATCTAAGTGTAAAATATAAATGTTTGCATTTCCCAGGAGGTGAAATGAGAAAATATTTTCATGACTCCAAAGTAAGAAATTTCTTAAATAAGACCCCAAAAGCACTAAACATAAAAAGAAAAAGTGATAAAGTGGACTATATCAAAAGGTACCTACCAGTACGAGAGTAAAGAGCAAGCCATTGGGAGGGAGAAATTATTTGTGACAACATTAAAAAAAAAAAAAAAAAAAAAGGAAGAAAACTTCTATAAATAAATTGCCAAAATAAAAAGGATATAAAATTCCAAGCATTGGGTGATACAGAGCAAATGAATCTCTCATACTGCTGGTAAAATCACAGTGGAAAAGAACTACTAAAGTGAAATGAACAATTTCTCTCCCTAGATAAATCCTTTCTACGTTCCAATTTAAACTTCACCAAAGGTCCTAGGTAAAGAAGAGATTTCCAACTTAAAATTAACAGTATAGAGGGTACAAATAGTGAAGTCTTGTTAATCTTTTTTATCTATGTTAATGTAGATACTATGTTAATCTTTTTATGAAAACCAGGTGCAATTTAAGAACATCATTGCTCCTTAGAGCTTTTCTTTAAATCTCAGCAATAACATGGTCCACCAATGTTCAACGTGTTCTTCAAGATGTAAAGACAATCAAAACTCTCTATTGTCTCAAGTGTTATGGCTGCATCTTGGTACAGACTTAACCAGAGATAAGCACTCTGAAGAGTTAAGAACAAATTTTCAATCTGTAGTCAAAGAAGCAGCAGTGGAATCCTTTGGTTCTGATGATTAGTGCTAGGATTAATTGGCTATGGCATTGGACTATTCTTCAATTGGCTTTGTTTTAACAAGGACAAGCCTTTCATCATGAAGCAATCGCAGTTCTGTTACCAGAAGATAAAGGGTTAATGATAAGAAACATGGTGAATATAAGGCATTATCATAAACTTACCAGCACACGTCAATAACTGTTGTGAACAAACCTAATTATAAAAAACACTATGGCAATACGTTCCACTACGCCCATTCAAATGAAGATATAGGTGAATCATACAGCTTGATGTGTGTCTATCTGGCTAAAAGCTACTTGTTGATGAAATTTTAGGCATCAGCAACGTAAGTAGCAGCAACCTTTGGACAAGGCTAGAACATATCCAGGTATCGCTCAAATTACCTCAACATCTGAGCTCACTGAATCTCAGTAACTATTGTTTGCAAACCATACCATTATTTTGTGTACTACTAGAAATGAATGAGGGTACTGCCAACTAAACACCACCAGATCACCTGTGGTAAGAAGCATCCCAATTTAGAGATGATGATATGGGGATGTATATATTAGAATAAATCCAACAAGTTTCCCTATTTACCAGGTTGGAGTCTGCCCGCCACCTCCACTCTAAGAGCTGGGAATTCTATTTACTTTTCCAGAGACTGCATAAAACAAGAATTTAGCTGTATCTATTTCTATGAAATCCCTATTGCTTATTTTCAGTATTACTTTTTCCCTGAAGAAACTTTGACTTTTTTTTTCTTTGTTCCCCACGTTCTCAATTATTCTCAACTCTTTCACAAGCATTACATTGTATACTTTGGACAAAAAAAGAATGTTCTGTGAAAATAATATAGCAAATATATAATTGTCATAAATATTTTGTCTTCTCTAAATATCGAGAAAAGGTTTTAAGTGGTTTTTCAGGTGCATAGATTTTTAAGAGCATAGATTAATATAAAATACTATAAAATAGTAAGAGTATAGATACTCTGTTAATCTTTTATTATATTAATCTTTTTATCTATGTTAATGTAGATACTATGTTAATCTTTTTATGAAAACCAGGTGCAATTTAAGAACATCATTGCTCCTTAGAGCTTTTCTTTAAATCTCAGAATTACTGTATATAGAACTTAAAAGTATAAAATGCAAAATCCATTCTATTGGAAATGTCCAGATAATTAATTTCCCCAATTCAGATTTTTATGTATGCTGGATGATAGAAAAGTAGTTTACTAAGAACCTAAAAATCTAAGATGTGTATTCCTAAATTGCTTTATATTACACCTATGCAATTGCTTTTATTTGCATAACCTGGTAAGGAAAAGTTTTGAGTGTGATAACATGAAAAACAAAAAGGAAAAAGAGGTAGAAAAATATTAAGGAAATAGAAAGGAGGGAAAAAGAAAGGCAAAGAGGAAAAAAAAATGTAACTTTAAACAAATTTTCTAATCAAATTTAATCAAAGTGGAACACTTTGATGGATTTTCTTAGAACTTCAGCTTTTCGGGGTTTGCATTTCTACTTTTAAATAATAAAAGAACTTTAGAATTTAAATATCTGAACTCCCCACTAGATAGCAGAGGCTGTCTTCTTACCTTTATGTTCCCAGTCTCAAAACTGTGCATGCAGGGATGACTGGCTCCATTACTGATGGTTCATTAATAAATGCATAAATTTTGTTAACTTTCTTTTTATATCTTATTTATGAAAAGTCTGTTAAATGTTTGTGTATTCATGATTGGGAGGTTTTTAGTTTGGGGTTTGTGTGTCTGTGTGTGTGTGTTTCAATGATTAAAACTCATTTTTGGAGGGGTGGGGATATAACTCAATGGTAGAGCACATACCTAACATGCATGAGGCCCTGGGCTCAATCCTCAGTATTGAAAAATAATTGTTTTAGAAAGTAGAAATAACATAGTGAAACAGACAGTGGGCATTTGAAGAAGGGAGAGAAAGCAGAGGAGAATTGAGGTCTGAACTACAGGAGGAATGGGGTATATCTGAAGGAAGGAGTTTTCATAGTGTATACAGAAAGGTTTCAAGTGAATTATTACTGGCTGTGTTCTGGAAAGAAGCTAAGTATAAGCTGACACAAGGCCAAAGAAGCACAAAAGACCTGGGGAAATGGTTAAGTAGGAGAAAGAGAAAGGAACAAATCTTAGGTGAAATTGATGTTAGAATAATTCTAAAAGTCTGAGAATTTCAGAGCTGGAAGGCTCAGGTTATTGACCAAATCCTTCATCTTACAGAAAGGAAATGAACTTTCCACTGTCCCCGCACAGGTACTTAGCAGCCCCTCTGCAGCTGGGCACTGTGGTCCCACAACAGCAGACCATCACTGAGAAGCTTCTAAATCAAAGCTTTCCACACTTTACTGTGCACAAGAACCACTAGGATCTTATTAAGATGTAGATTATGTGTCACTAGTTCTGGAGGAGGACTATGATTCTGCATTTCTACAAAGTTCCCTTAAGAGACTGAGGCTATGGGCCATGGACCATACTTTGAATAGGAAAAAGCCTAGGTCAGTTTCTCAGTGTGGTCTGAGGACCCTCAAGTTAGAATTACTATGGTGTCTATTAAAAATACACATCACTGAGCAGCACCACAAGTATGTAGAAATTCTGAGGTAATTGATGTCTATATTCCAAATTTCCATTAAATGTCACACATAGCATTTTAAATTACAGTAGAAGCATCTCAAACACCCAACCTAAAATTTAAATCTATTTTATTGCTTTTTAAATCTGTTAACTATTTCCTTTTTAAAATTCTTTTTTCTTTGAATTGCCACTTCTTAAAGATAAAAAAAAAAAACACCTGATGGGAACATAAGCAAACAAACAGTTTTCCTCTGCCAGTTAAGGACTTCAGTCCTTGTGACTCTTCCCCACATCGCTTCCCTGCTAGTATTTCAATTTCTCAGAAATGCGTTGCCATGCTTTCTGCCTCAGAATAGACCATCACCAGGGAAGGTAATGCAGGGTCAAAACCCAGGTTCCAAGATACTCAATTCCAAATTCCCCACACCACACTTCATTTTCCTGAATCACTGCTGTACGTTTTATCTTGGGACTTTAGAATACCATAAAGTTAGCTGACCCCTAAAACTGCAGCCCTTCTCCCAAGCTTTTTGTATTCCTTACTATTACCAATATTTTAATTATCACTATTAATATTATTTTTAGCAAATATTGAACTTTTAATATGTTCCAAGAACAGTATAAAAAGCTTGTATGGATTGTCTGAACTCTTGCTTCACAATAGAAAAATAACTTTAAACTATTTCTTTTTTATAAATGATGAACAAATGGTCAAGAAAGTTAAGTAACATACTCAAGCATCACACAGCTAGTGGTCATCTGAGTCTGGGTTTTAACTCAGATATGTTTGATCCCAAAGTATTACATTTTCACCTATATTCTATGTCATACTCATCACCATTACATATACATGTTTTTGGAAATTTATTCATTCTAGCCTCTGAATCTAACAAAATGTCATCTATTTATTTCTACCCATTTCGGTTACTCTTCTAATTTAAATGAAAAGGATGACTAAAAACAAAAGCACTCATCACTCCCAACACCCATGCAGAGCTTAGAAGGGCATGATTCATTTCATGTGTACTAATTGGGGATTCAGTAGCCATTCTATGGAGTCTCTATTTTCAGATGACTTCCAAAAACAATGGAAAAGAGTGATGCAATATTGTCACTATTTCAAGGGGGGAAAATGTAGCAAAGACACTTAAAAGTGTGAATAGGAGTGAGGATTTATACATAATGTTCAACATTAACCTACCCCCTGAGAAGCTGGTCTTGAATAATTTTCCAGATGGACTCATGCATTAAAAGGATGTTTGAACTCTGTTGGTGGTTTCTATTAGTACTCATCAGCAAACATGAGACCTTTATGTTTCCTAGACTGTCAGCTCTGATTACAGGATAAAAGCTAAACAGCTTCTTTGACCAAATTGCATCTTGGCAGTTACAGCTGTGATCCACTTTTCAATGATTATTTCAAAAGCCATTAAAATGGAAAAAAAATCAAGAGGGTGATATTCATCTAAGACTAAGGATGCAAATTCATTTCTTGCTCTTGGATATACTGACACTATGTTTAAAAAGACAAATGAACAGCAATAAGGCTCATGTCCCGAACAAAAGACAGTATGTTTCCCAAATAAACACTTGCTTTGTTCATGACTTGCATGAAATCATACTGCTTTCATCTGTATTTGCTTATTTTCAGTTGCAATAATAACTAGTAGCTGACAAAAGATTTGTCAAGCCTTTAGTTTCTCTTGGGTAGGAAACTAGATCTCTCAATTTTTGTATTATATTTGCCTTTGAATTTTTTTCCCCATCTTTAAAGGTACACACTTTATAGATAGCTCAAAAGATGTAAAGTTGATTTGCCACTCTTTCAAGAACAGAGAAAAAGACTTGTGGTTATCTGACTAATGAAACATCATTATTTTAAAAACACTTGCACCCTGTGTTAAGAAACACTGCTAAAAATGTGAAGAATAAAATTAAAAATCAAATATTTCTGCACTGGGATACCTGGCATCCATAAAAAGGAATAGAAAAAAAGACCAAAAATTTCACTTAGAGTCAGGGCATCAGTTTTTACTTCAATTTATTTTTTATTATTGTCACCTAGACCAAATAAATCCATGGACTTTTTTCTTATTCATTCATACAAGATCATCCCTGCATCTTTCACCTAATTGTCATGGATTACAAATAAGAGGCCATGAAACCACATAATTGTAAAAACTTATTTAATTAGAATGCTTGACAAATATACTAAAGGAAAGATAAAAATCTTAAGCTATACTATCCCCCAGCTGGTATGTAATGAGTGGGAGAGAATGAGAAGGGCCTTTTAGCAACTTTTAAAAATCTCTTTAAAGCATGGAAACCTAATGATGTGATTTTCTTTTCTTCAATATAAAAAAAAATGACTTGTTTCTAGGTTGAAAGGAAATAAGAAGTTACAAAAGAGCACTAAAACTACATCCATATATATTTTATGTGGACTTTTCTGTCTATAAAGTGTGGATGCAAACATTTTTTAAAGAAATGAAAGTTGACGAAGAACAGTCTAAAAAGCAATGACTTTGGCATGTGAGAAGATTGCTATGACTGGTTTAGGTCAGACTTATGAGAATTCACAACCACATAGTTGTTGGAACTTAAGCTTAATGTCCTTTTACTGCATATGTATGATACCAAACTTCTGAGTAAAAAGTGAAACAAATCAACAGAATGGATGGATGTTTTATCTACATGATGTTTAATACCTGAATGATTCCAAATGCATCCTACCAAAATCTGTTTTTACAAGAAATTGATCATTTCGCCTTAATGTTAATAATTCCCAAGTCATTGTTAGTAAGTTTTGTTTCATACAAAAAGAGTGTGGTCAGGTTTACATTATTGAGACTAGAATAGTAATAAAGACAATTGGCAGAGGATATGATCCTATGATACACTATAGAAACAGTGATCAAGTTGAAGACAGGAAATCAACTTAGGAAATTACACTGGAAGACCAGAGTCCAGCAAAATCAAAGTCCAGGATTGGTGGGACTTGAAATGTCAAATATGTAACACAAATCTCTTTCTGTGCAAGTTCTGAACCCATGAGAGGTTTTGTTTTCACTACAAAAAATATTTGAAGAATATGTCTTAGAGCCTTCCTTGGAGTGGAAAATTTGAGAAAGTTACTAGAGGGAAAGAGAAGTCTGAGTATGAAGTCTGCTTTCCACTAGCCTGAAAGAGAATAGAAAATAGAATCCCTGGTAACATATTAGCTTTGTCCAACAAGGAGACATGGACCAATGATCACAGATTAATTACCAAGAATTTTCCTCCTCCACTGTGGGACAAAACATCAGGACAATTGTTCTAAAGAATTCAGTCACTCAACATGGAAACCTGAGAAGTCATAAAGATGTATTTTCCCCTGATTGTCCCTAGCTTGTATTCTGTTAACCCCTTGGGTTTACCTCTCAAGCCTATAGTTGACCAGGAGAGTTCTTATTCTTTTATGACAGACCAGAAATCTATCCAGGTAACTTTATGCCACCATCCAGAGCCTTCTCCTCTAATACTAACTATGGTTGTTTTGTTGATCCTCCTGATAACACTGATAAGTAGTGTTAAATGTTGCTCCTGAAAGATTCTAAAACTAGGTCAGAATCAATTAAATTAACACTAAGGCCATATTTTCTCTAACTTTCTCATTCTAAATATCTAACTGCATCCAACATAGCTCATCAGAGGTTCTGCAAAGAGATTGAATGACAACATCAATAAATGCCATAAAATAGTGCCAACACATAAAAGAGCTATAAATTTGAATGCGAATATCCTTCCATTGTAAATTTCCTAAGGAGACATTAATGTCCTCAAATTAAATTCCCTTAAAAGTCTACAAGATTTAAAGTCAAAAATAATTCCACGCAAAATCAAATTCCCTTCATTCTGTAAATTAAATGTCTAAAGTCATTATAGTACGAAACAAAAATGTCTTGTCCTTATAAGCAAAGTTCAAAGAAACTAAAATTTAAAGTTCTCAAGTTAAAATCTTATAATCCTTATTTCAAAACTTATTGTTGTTCTTGGTCTCAGATACAGATGTCTTATTCTGAATGTGAGCATATTTGTAGTTCTTCAGCATCTAATGCGTAGCTTAGTATCTTCTATGGAAATGTGTTTGGTTCTTTCAGGACCTCAGAATTAAAATTAGTTTCTCATGTGACTCACTTTTTAAAAATTCAAAAAGGTTTGTAGACAAATACAAACAAATTTAGTTTCTTTAACCTCTTAGGGAAGTTAACCTAGGCAGAATTATGTTCCCAGAACCCAACTTTTAATATTGAAAAAACCATAGCAGATGCTCATGCCGAGAGGCAGGAAGGTAGGGTGAAAACATTTTCTCATTTCAGCCTAGCCAGGATGCTAGGCTTTCTCCAAGGCGACCCAAGCAGCCAGGGACAGTCCTGCGAGGAAGGTCACAGCAGCAAGTCAGGAAACTGATTTAACATAACCTTCAGGTCATGCCTTTTAGTTTCTAACATCATGATCTGTAGACCTAGCCAAAAAAAAAAAAAAAGTGTAACAGCAACAAAGTTTGTTCTGCATCCTGATACTCAAAAGTTCTCTTTACGAAAGATTCTTTTGTCCCATAGTTCACATTTTGCTTCAGCTTTGCATGATTACTAAAATGTTAATAACTGGCATTTGCTAGGGGGCATGTAACAGTAGCTTACTATAATCCTTACCATTAATCAAACCCCCTAAGCAGCTTGGCCCACCAAGGTTAAAAATCCTACATGCCCTGTCTTCCTAAAGCCATCCATCTCCAAACACTCCAGAAGACTCTTTAGCATGTGTTTATTTTGCTCCCTAAAGTCTAGCCCATCTCTATTTCTCAACACTGATTCACCAAAATTTGAATTTTTAAGGCAGGAATGATAAATGATACTTTATTCTTCATCTCTCAAAATTACCAACTTAAATTAGATAAAGGGATCAGGTGGACAAAATATCTCCATCATAATAGTAAAGCCTTTTGGCAGGTACACATGCGCCAATTTGATTGAATTCATCCTCTAAGCTTCAGACTGTGTTACCACCTAACTGTGTTGTTTTGTTCCATGGGACTCGGCAGAAACCAGTCCCACCATGGTTATGCTGGAAGTCCAGAGCAGTGACATTCAACCTTGACTGTACTTTGGGATCACCTGGAGAATAGCATGAAAGATATTACTTGAGTCCCAGTCTTGAAAGACTAATTTAGTTGGTCTTTGGGAGTAGTTGGAGCCTGGGTCATTTTAAAAGCTACATATTTGATTCAAATGTGCCAGTCAAAGCTTAGAACAAATCATTGGGGACACCTGAATAAGGTGGCAAGTGTGTGAAGAAAAGGGAGAAGTGGTTTTTCACAAGTGGCAGTAAATCTCTGCTACAAATTAAGTTGTTTGATCTTTGGTTTGTTTTGTTGTTGTTTTTGTTTTGTTTGTTTGTTTTGTAGAATCTAGTATCATTTAAAAGGCCTATAGCAAATAGGCCTGAGTTTAGTTGGTTAAACCCTAGAAATGAAGGCAAATCAGACAGATCTGAGAAGAAGGAAAAAAAAAAACTCAGATTCAGTCTTTAGTCAGCTTAGTCTCTGATTGGATTAAAATGATCACGCACCATTTTTTCTACCCTCTACGTGCTAAAAAGAATCTTCACCAAAGAACAATAACATTATCTGGAGCCTCTACAACGAACTATACACAATGCCCAACATTGAATAAATTGTACCAGACATACTGAGAAACGAGACTTAAAAAAAATAAAATAAACAATGAAAACAAAATCATAGATGATATATTTATGGGAACTATCAGAAATGGAATTTTACAAATCTATGATTCATGATTACAGATAATAAGTGAAAAAATGAAGAAGTTTTGAAGATAACTGAGGAGTCAAAAAAGAATTATAAGTTCAAAGAAACATTAACTAAATTTAAGAACTCAATGGATATTGATTACTAGCAGATATGCAAAAAACTTTTATAAACTGGAAGACAGGTCAGTCAAAAATACATGAGCAGAAACAAAGAGAGCAAATAAAATGGAAAATAAAGAAAAACCATATAAATGGCATATAGGACATGATGAAAAAATCCAACATACAAACAATCGAAGGCCCAAGAGAGGGAGAAAAACAGGGCAAAAACAATATTTGAAGTTTTAAACAGGTTATCCTGTTTTAACAGGCTATCCCCCCTAAAAAGTATTTATAGGGTTAGAGATACAAGGTTTTTTTTAAAGTTTATGGTCAGAAGGATACAAGTTAAATGAACATCATAGAGAATGGAAGGAAAAAAATTTCTGGAAGCTCTCATGGAACTGTTCTTGGATTACAAGATTAAAGCAATTTGAGTCCTCCAAGGAGGGCCATGAACAAATGATTCACAGATATTCACAATGTGGCCCTTATATTCATGTATGGAAGTTTTCAGGTTTCGGAATCATTTTTTCTACCATTGGTCTATCTTAGACAACTCATTTTCAGTCATGATGTCAAGCTAATGAGCAAAAATTTCCAGTCCCCTGTAAAAGTTCTACTCCAGCATCTGAGATATGTGCAGTAAAAATGCAACTACATTTCAGTACTGGATATTCCTACTTTATTTCAAACACCTGGAAATTGCCCCTTCTTGCTTTTAAACTTCACTGTCTTTTAAATAGATTTTCATGATTTAAGGAAGGTTTTTAATGTTTTACCCTGTATTTTTATGTGTGTAGGATGGACAGTAATAACCAAGTGTAATCAATCTGCTGTATTAATCAAAAGTCCAGTTACTGCTATAGGAATCTAATGTACAAAATGTTCTAAGTGACTCTAAAGTGGTAACAGACTATGAAATTAGGTATGACATTGCCAATGGGTCAGCCTTTCTTTCTGAATAGAAAAGAGTGTTAACAAACATGAAAGAATGACTGAGGTGATGCAGCATTTCTCCAGCTAAGATGGATTTCTTTCCAGTTAATTTCTAGAAGGACTGCAGACACGCTGCATTCTGTCTTTTTTTCTTTTCCTTTCCCTCCCTGAAACTTCAAGTCATTCTTGGTTCTCAGATTGTTTCTGGACTATGTAATCCTCTACAAGAGGTGACATCTTACTTGGGAAAAGGAAATTGACTTTTCCCCCCTTCTTCTATTTCTTTTTGCAGATTAGAAGAGTTGTTAATTTTGAGTTGTTAATGGATTTTATAGGGCTTGTCACTTCTCAGCCCAGCTCTGATGGGTACATTTTGTGATCAAAATACTTAGTCATTAGCTGCTGACTCTTTCTACTATTGCTAGTACCCATTACTCATTTTCCAGCCTTAAATTTAAAAATCTGTTTTTTGTTGAATAAGAGCTATCTCACATCACTGTCCTTAGTGGAAGGTGTTTGCTTTCAGGATCTGAACATTAGCTGTAGTGTTTTCTACAAGCTAGCTCTTATATCTTGGAAGAACTGTTGAATTTTTTTAAAAGCATTTTAAATTCAATCTCTAGTTCTAGGTGAAGTAAAGGTGCAAAAATGTCACATTTTTTGATTAGACTCTTGTCAAATCCTCACAGAGGTGGAACTATCTATTGCTGATCTTTCTATTGTGCATGGCCAATTTCTGGGACCCTAAGATATAAGGTTTAACTTTAGAAAATATTCTTTTATTAACTAGTATCTTCCTTTGTCCTTATTTTAAAATAATAGTTTAAATTTTTTCATCAGCTCTTTTAAAGTAGATAAAAGCATAAAAGTTACATATACATGTACCCTCAGTGCAAATAATTTATTATAATGGACATGAAGAATATTATACAAATGCTGGATATTGCTTTCAAATTCCCTGAAACTAAAATCACATTTAGAATAGCAGGCACATTGAACAGTAAGAACAATACTGTAAGAACAGTATTTTGTTGTGCTTGCATCAGGCTAAGTATCTTGTGATGATTTTGCAGTTAGTATTTTGCATTATAAAAAAAATATACAGTGGTTTGTTATGATTTGCATATAAGGTGCCCCTACAACTCTCCTGTGTTAATGCAAGAATGTTTAAAGGTGAAATAATTAGATTAGGGGTGCTGTAACCTAATCACTGGATTAATTCATTTGATGTATTAATGATCTGAGGGACAACCATATTAGGTGGTAACTATAGACATGTGAGGTGGGGCAACACAAAGTAGTTTACGGAGGGCCTGCCCTTGCAAATTATATTGTCCCCTTGGGTCCTCCCTCATCCTTACTCTCTCTGTTTCCTCTCTATTATGAGGTAAGAAGCTTTCCTTTTCTGTGCCCTTCCACTACAACATTCTACCTTACCTCAAACCCAGAGCAATGGAGATGGCCAACCATAATTGGACCTCTGAAACTATGAGCCAAAATGAACTTTTCTTCCTCTAAGTTGTTTTTGTCAGGTATTTTGGTCACAATGACAAAAAGCTGACTAACACAAATTGGTACCAGGACTGGGGTTGTTGCTGTGCCCAACATGACAATGTGGTTCAGAAACCTTTGGAATTGATTTTAGGCATGAGTTTGGAAAAGTTTGGAGATTCAGGATTGAAAAACCACAGAATGTTGTAAGCAGAGTTTTATGGGTGATTCTGGTGGGAAATCAGAAGACCAGAATGCTGATAGGAATGTAGACAGTAAAGACTGCTCATGAGATTTCAGAGGGGAACAGGGACTTTATTGGAAATTGGACTAGAGGCCATTTGTGTTACAGTGTGTCAAAGAACTTATCTACATATTGTCCACATCCTGAGACTTTGTGTGCCGGAATTTTGGGAACTTGAAGTTTGGCCAGAAAAGTGTGTATAAAATTGGGGCCAAGGAAGGTGAGATTGTCGAAGAGATTACTGTTACTAAAGAAGCTAAGAACTTTGCACCTATACAATAGGAAAGACGACTTGAGGGCATCTCAGAGACTTATAAGATCACACCTATCACAGGCTCAAGGGTGTAAATTGGAAAGCTCCCTTGAGAAGAGAGTGTAAGAGCATCCTGGTCACAGGTGTGCCTCAGAAGTTGTTTCTCTAGGATTTAGTTCACTATCCTTAGCCAACTGGCATTCAGAGTTCACTGTAACCTTGACTCAAGGGGTCCAAACTACTGCTAATGCTGGTGGCAGACTTTGGCCTTGTCCACATGGTAATGGTTCTGGAGAAATGCAGAATGAGGAGGTCATGGAGGCTTCCACTGAGATTTCAAAGGAAGGCCTGGAAGATCAGGCAATGTGTGGCCAGGTCAGAATTCCTGCAGATAGCCCTAGAAAGGGAAATGTGCAAAGCTGTGAGGATGAAGCCAAAGTGGAATAGAGATCTGTCAGGAATTAGGAGATGCCAGTAATGTAGAATATCTGCTAAGGAAAGCTGCTGGCTGCAGACAGAGTCAGCATAACAGTAGACTATGTGAACTGCACTCAGCAAGGCCATAGTGATGGGACTGCACAAGCCTTTGGAGATCACATCTTGCCAGTGTGCACCAGATGCCAGATATGAAGCTACAGAACTTAATGCTTTCCTGGCTGGGTTTCAGTCTTGCTTCATTCTCATCCCTTTTTTCTATACCTCATATTCATCCCTTTTGAAATGGGAATATTTACTCTGTGTCATTATATATTGGATGTATATAACTTCTTTTGATTGTTACAAGAGTTTCCCTTGGGTCTCAGAGGATACTTTGTTCTTGAACTTCTGGGCAATACTGGAACTGTTAAGACTAAGGGGGTTCTTGGAGATGGACTGAACGTTCAGAGGTGAAATAATAGGACTATGAGAGCTGTAACCTAATCAGTGGACTAATCCATGGCTTAAGGATTTGAAAGGACTACTGTACTGGTTGGCCACTTTAGGCAGGTAGGGCATGGCTAGAGAAAGTAGGTCACTGAGGTGCATTCTTGGGAATTATATCTTGTCCCGAGGCTCCTTTCTCTCCCTCATTCTACTTCCCACCTACCACGAAGTAAGAAGCTTTCCTCCACCCTGCCCTACCTCCATTAAGTTCTTCCTCATCTCAAGCCCAGAGCAAAGGAGCCAGCTGACCATGAATTGAATCTCTGAAGCTGTGAGCACAAAATTAATTTTTTCTAAGTTGTTCTTGTCAGGTATTTTGGTTACTCCAACAAAAACTGATCAACACATACTGCCTCTGTACACATGATTTTGCTTTCCATAGTTCTAGTTATCTGGGATCAATTATAAGACCAAATGGATAATTCTAGAAAAAAATGAATATGTTTTAAATTGTACACCACTCTGAGTAATATGATAAAATATCATGCCATCCTGCTTCATACCTCCCAGGACAAGAATCATCCCTTTGTCTAGCATATCATGAATCACTTAATAGACATGGCATTGCAGAACTTACATGCAAGTAACCCTTATGTAGTAGTGTAATGCTATGTCACAATGCCTATATCATCCACCTCACTTAATCTATGGTATAGAAACTGTACCATCTCACATCATCATCAGAGAAAGTATGAGTAGAGTACAATGAGACATTTTTAGACACCACATTCACATAACTTTTATTACAGTATGTTGTTATAATTGTTTTTTGTCATTATTTTTGCTAATTTTTGTCTAATTTATAAATTGACCTTTATCATAGGTATGTGATTTCTTATCATAAGAAAGAACATAGTACATACAGAATTTGGTATTATACATGATTTCAGGTATCTACTAGGTCTCTTGAAACATATCCTCCAAGGATAAGGAAGGACTATCACATAGGAGAATTTTGGAGTGTAATCTGTGGAATCTTCCCTTGGAAGCTCATTAGATGTTTCTGAAATTTAACATTGTTGAAAAAGTCTCTTACCTCCACATTCTACTTTCATTTTCCAAGGCATTACTGCCTTTCTCTTGAACCAGCATGGTCCAAATGTTGGAATTAAGAGCATTTTAATGATCCTTAGTAATTTTCATCCACCACAGAAACTTTAAATAATCATTTTTTTGGTGTGTGATAAATAATTTTAAGTTTAAAATGTACATTTTTCTATTGAATAAATATTTCATTAATTTTAGTGTACTTAGTAATTTCAAAATATAGAGACAAATTTTGACTTCTTACCATTTAAAAATGACATATACTAAATTATTTTAACTTAATTGAGAGATAGCATGAGTTAATCCAGTTTTTTTCTTTCTTTTTTTTTTTTTTTAGTACTGGAGATTGAACTCAGGGGCACTTGACCACTGAGCTACATCCCCAGTCCTATTTTGTGTTTTATGTAGAAACAGGGTTTCACTGAGTTGTTTAGCGCCTCGCCGTTGCTGAGGCTGGCTTTGAACTCGCGATTCTCCTGTCTCAGCCTCCCTAAGTGCTGGGATTACAGACTTGCGCCACCGCGCCCGGCTTTAATCCAGTTTTTTTAAAGGACATTATAATGCTTGATCATTGCATTGGCCATATCAATAGTAGATTAATACTGATAGATCGTACTCCAGCTAAAAGTGGATAAGTCCAACAGGATTTCTATGAGGAAGGATCTTATGAGATCCAAGGAAGTCAAGATACCATGTAGTATGTAGGGTAAGGACCTCATCTGAGGGCCTAAGTTTTAAAATAATATTTGATTGAGAGTCACATCACATCTATTGGAAGAACATGCTTACTCTCTAGGAAAAAGGCTAGAGAAGAACACAACTGCAGGTAGACTAACTGGAAGTTCCCAGGCCCACTAACCTTGGATGGCCACCTCATCTCTCTCAAAATTATCAAGATACCACATATGACCATAGGACATGAAGTACACATAGGCAGTAACCTGGTCTACTGTGGCCTGGCCCAAGAACATTTCTGAGCTCAGGTCATAGGAAATAAATCAAGAATGAGTTTTTCATTCATCTCGAAGTGTCCTCCTATTTATATTAGGGGCACATATTAAATTATGCATTAAAATTTAACCATGTGTTTCAATATTAAAATATATTTAAAATGTTTTCTTTTTTAAATTTTTTTTCCGTTGATACTGAGCATTGAACTTAGGGACAATTGACCACTAAGCACATTCCCAGCCCTATTTTGTATTTTATGTAGAGACAGGGTCTCACTGAGTTGCTTAGAACCTTGCTTTTGCTGAGGCTGGCTTTGAACTCACAATCCTCCTACCTCAGCCTTCCGAGCTGCAAGGATTACGGGCATGCGCCACTGCACCTAGCCTAAAATGTTTTCATTATGTGAAATTCTTGCCTTTATAAAACTGATACTATTATTAAAACTTTTTGAGTTATAATTGTAAATAATAAGGTAATACAAGAGACAGTGGACAAGTAACACACTGGGACTAGAAACAGACCTCATGCCCAAGAAATGAAATTGTGAAAGGAATAGATCATTATTATACATTTTTCTCCTTATCTTTGATTTATGAAGCATTGGTAAAATCTTGCTATAATACATAAAAATTTTTAGTATATTCTAACCAAATTATAGATTCATTTTGATAAATAAATACAAAATATTTTAAATTAAGTTTGCAGCTTTATGAGAATTTTATACCTTTTATTATATTCTTGAATATCAACATAAACTTTCTTAATGTTTCTTGACTGTACCCCATGGGTCCATTATATATATGGATTACACAACATATGATTAAATAGAAACCAATTTAAATCCAAGCAAGAAATCCCAAAACTATTTGTAGGTTTTAGACACACACACATACTAAACAAACATTAGGAAGCTTTACTCTGATGAATTTTAAAAGGAAAAATTCAAATAATTTGTTTATTCACTGGAGTATTAAAGACACTGCTACCCTTCAGACGAGGTCCTGGCTATTCTCTAATTAGTGTTGGCAAACACTGCCCTGAACTGTCCAAGCAGGCTCCTAGCATATCTACTCTACTTGCAATCTCTTCTCCATGATACGTAATGACACATGCAACCAGCAGCAACACCCATGTCACCTCTTTTTCCTCAAACCTTCAAGAGTTCCCCTTAATTCTTCCTTTATAAAAGGATCACTTCCCTGATCCTATCATGTAGCCACTGTGCCCACTCTAACTGGCCTCCTCTTGTTCTTTTAATAGAAATAATTACACATGCACAATCTTTTCTTCTTAATTACTCTCTAAAATACTTCCCTAAACATTGTTTATGTGACTCTCCTCTACGCCTTTTCTCTTGCTGGATTCTCTATTTGGAGTACCTTTTTCATTTTTTATTTTAATTTGTTCTAATTAGTTACACATGACAGTAGAAGGCATTTTGACACATTGTACACAAATGGAGCACAACTTCTCATTCCTCTGGCTGTGCATAGTGTGGAGTCACCCCAGTAGTATAATCATACGTGTATATAGGGTAATAATGTCTGCCTCATTCCCACAGCCCCATCCCTCCCCTCACTCCCCTCTGCACAATCCAACATTGCTTTGTTCTTTCCTACCCACCCCCACTATGGATAAGCATCCACTTATCAGCCTTTGGTTTTTTTGGGATTGGCTTATTTCATTTAGTATGATATTCTCAACTCTATCTGTTTATTGGCAAATGCCATGATTTCATTTCTCTTTATGGCTGAGTAATATTCCATGTGTATATATACCACAGTTTCTTTATCCATTCATCTGTTGAAGGGCATCTAGGTTGATTCCATAGTTTAGCTATTATGAATTGAGCTGCTATAAACATTGAAGTGGCTGCATCACTGTAGTATGCTGATTTTAAGTCCTTTGGGTATAAACTAAGGAGTGGGATAGCTAAGTCAAATAATGGTTCCATTCCAAGTTCTCTGAGGAATCTCCATACTGCTTTCCAAAGTGGTTGTACCAATTTGTAGTCCCACCAGCAACGTATGAGTGTACCTATTCCCTCAAATTCTCGCCAACACTTATTGTTTGTATTCTTGAATTACCATTCTGACTGGAGCGAGATGAAATCTTAGTTTTGATTTGCATTTCTCTAATTGCTAGAGATGATGAACATTTTTTCATATGTTTGTTGATAGATTGTATTTCTTCTTCTGTGAAGTGTCTGTTAAGTTCTTTAGCCTATTTATTGATTGAGTTATTTGGGGGTTTTTGGTGCTTTTTGAGTTCTTTATATATCCTGGATATTATTGCTCTACCTGAGATGTGTATGGTAAAGATTTTCTCCCATTCTGTTGGCTCTCTCTTCACATTATTGATTGTTTTCCTTTGCTGAGAAGAAGCTTTTTAGTTTGAATCCATCCCATTTGTTGATTCTTAATTTTACTTCTTGTGCTTTAAGAGTCTTGTTAAGGAAGTCAGTTCCTAAGCAGACATGTAGACCAATGGTACAAAATAGAAGACACAGAGACAAACCCACATAAACACAGTTATCTCATACTAGACAAAGGCGCCAAAAACATTCATTGGAGAAAAGTCAGCCTATTCAACAAATGGTACTGGGAAAACTAGAAATCCATGTGTAGCAAATGAAATTAAACCTCTATCTTTTAGCCTGCCCAAAAATCAGCTCACAGTGGATAAAAGACTTAAGCACTAGAACAGAAACCCTGCACCTAATAGAAATAAAAATAGGCCCAAATCTTCTTCATGTCAGCTTAGGAACTGGAGTACCTTTTTCTAATCATCTTTGCCTTCTGAATACCATGTGCAAAGGCACAGTGGCAAGAAACAAAAGGTACAACTGGACGACAGCAAGTAGCTCTGTATATAGTGAAAACGGATTCTTCTGAAGAGGACACCATGCCAGGACTGCAGACAAGAGTCAAAACGGGAAGAGTTGTAACATCATTTTAAGGACTTTGATTAAAAAGAAAGAGAGAGCACGCCTGAAAGGGTTTTTAAACAGGGGAGTGATATGGTCTGAAATGTATTTTAAGAAAGTTGTTTTGGCTATTTAGGGACATCAATTACAAATGACTGAAAAATGATAGCAAATTCCAGACCAAGGAGTGGCAGTATGGATGGAGAGAAAGCTGGAGTTCAGAGATAGATAGGATATAGAATTACTGACACCCAATAGCACAGGGTTTCTCTTAATTGATACATAATTATTACACATGTTTATGGAGTACTGCGTGATAATTTCATACATGCATACAATGTATAATGATCAGATATGGGTAAATGCCATAGATATCACCTCAAATAATTATTATTTATTTGTGTCAGGAATCTTCAAAATCCTATCTACTAGATATTTTGAAATATCCAATTACTTGTTTTTAACCATAATCATCCCACTGTGACATGCAACCTATTCCTCCTACCCAGCTAGACACACTGATCACCCTCTCTTCATTCTTCCTTCCTCCCCCACCTTCCTGGACTGTGATGACCAGTTTTTGTCTCTACATCTATGAGATCAACATTTTTAGTTTCCAAATGTAAGTGAGAACATACAGCATTTGTCTTTCTGTGCCAAACCTATTTTACCTAACACAGTGTCCTCTAAGTCCATCCCTGTCAAAGCAGTTTTGACCAGTGAGACTAGAAATGAAGAAGCGAGTTGAGGCAGAAGAAGAAGGTCATCTTTGGATGTATCAAGTAGCATACACCTCTGCACACAAGAAGACGTAGAATAGAAGGAATGAAGGACAAGAGAGGAAGATGTAAAATCAAATGAAACTGACTTTGTGTGCAGACTGATGACAATGGATAAGTGAGGAGAATAATTAACATGTAAATCACTGAATTCTGAGGTTAAAGGAAAAGAAAAATGAAATTAAGAGAACAAGCTTCTTTGAAGCTTCTAAGGTGCTTCTGAGACAGGAAGAATCATTCCTTGGAGCAACTGGGAAACATTTTGGAAAAGCAAAAGCTTTCTCACAAAGCTATTTTTGGGATCCCACATGTTCACATAGAGATATTTACACCTCAGCACATCCACTGCAATTACTATGATGGTGTCAGGTGCAGTGGCGCACGCCTGTAATCCTAGCAGCTCAGGAGGCTGAGGCAGGAGGATCGCCAAGTTCAAAGCCAGCTTCAGCAAAAGTGAGGTGCTAAGCAACTCAGTGAGACCTTGTCTCTAAACAAAATACAAAATAGGACTGGGAATACAGCTCAGTAGTTGAGAATCCCTGAGTTCAATCCCCAGTAACAACAACAAAAAAAAGTTACTATGATGTCTCATTGCCACTTTTGGTCCTAACATATTTTATATTTTCAGATATATATTTAGAGAACATATTTTCTATATCAACAAACTGCACATTCTCAATTAGTAGCTCAACAGATATTTGAAACAAGATTTTCCCCTCAAACTTATCTCCATGTAATACATTAATAAGGGCTATTGAGAATGCCCTGTTGCTGTTTGCTATTATTTCCTCAGAGAAGAATTTTTTGAATCCTTAGACTAAATAGGCACTCCATGAAACACTCTAATAAAACTGAGCACCCCTTCTTACCATTGGATACAGATGCCATCAGCTTTGATTTCACTCTATTTGATTCATACTATTTCCTCTCTAATAAGCTCCAGAAGGGAAGCTATCTTGTTGGTTTTGCTTGTTATTTTACACTCCAGTGTCTAGAACAGTGTCCAAAACATATAGTAGGTGTTCAATAAAGAGTTGTGGGATGAAAGTATAAGATAAAGAAAGAATAAACGAGAGAAATGAACTATTTAAACTAGGCCTTTAGCTAGGTAAGCACCTTCCTTTCACTAGAAGAAAAATCACTTAGAACCTCCAATCCTGACAGGACATCATTTTCTCTGCATTAACAAAGCAAGGAGAAAATTAAAGAATTATTTAAATTTAAAATACCTTTAACTGTCATACCATTGAATATTATGCTTTGCCTGGAGGCCCACAGGAGGAAACAGAAATAATAGTAGTGGCACCAAGGTGTGAACTTCTCCCATTTAGCCAATGATGGGAGGATTGTAAGGTTAGTACCAAGGTGAGGGATGAACCTATAAATTGCACTTGATATCAAGTTGAGGAAAACCACAAAGACCAGGAGACTGGATTTTAAAGATAATGTGTCAATGGAAAGAGAAAAGAGGGGACACTGAGGATTTTTATTGCAAAATTTACATGAATTACAGCTAGGCTTTACAAAGCTGATTGTGGAAATAAAGAATGGCTTGGAATCACAGGGATGAAATCCATTCGAATACTGGGATAGTTCATACCCAAGGCAATTAGGCCTGAAATAAGGTAGAAGCTGAGACAAAGGTAGACAAAGAAGTTTTATTTTTTTCCAAACCACTAATTGCAATGCTGATAAAGAAGGTGGGCCAGGTTTACAGGGCTGGGTAAGAAGTTGTCTTCTTGCTAAATCTCGAGGCCATCTGTGTAAAGTTCAGCAAGCACTGGGGAAAAAAAGCTGGGACCTCAAGGAGGATCTGACTAGGAGAGGAAGATTAAAACATCATGGATATAGATGAGACCATCAGACAAGGAACTTGAGCAAGAAAAATTAGATTAAGGAGAGAACACAGAAGAACGTCCGCATTTAGGAATAAGAGGAAGAAGACGTGGACATAGCGTGGTCAGGAAAGAAGCAAAAATAATGGTGTAGAAGTCAGAGGAGAGGCTGACAAAGAACGCAGTGACACTATCAGATGTTCCACAAAAGCCAGGCAGAAAAACCATGAGAAACAGCCTATGGGGGCTATAATTAGGAATCCAATGAACAATTTCTTGGACAGTGTGGTGGGTTGAATAAGGCCCCAAAGATCCAGGTATGCTTAAGTGATAGCTCTTGAGGCCAGAAAATCATCTCAGATGATTTGGATGGACCATGAACACAATTACAGGTGTCTTTTTAGAAGGGAGGCAGAGGGGAATTTGATACAGAAGAGAGAGAAGGGGATGTGATGAGCTCAGCAGAAAGATTTGAAGATGCTACATTGTGAGCTTCTCTTTTTTTAAAGATATACATGACAATAGGGTGGTTTTTGACATATACATACATGGGGTGCAACCCATTACAATTTTGATCCAGTTATTACATGATATGGAGTTACGTGGTTGTGTATTCATATGTGAGCATTGGGAAGTTATGTCCCATCAGCCCTCCCTTCCCTTCATTCATCCTCTCCCCTCCCCTCTACCTTTTTATTTTTGGTACTGGGGATTGAACTCAGGGGCACTCAACCACTGAGCCACATCCCCAGCCCTATTTTGTATTTTATTAGAGACAGGGTCTCACTGAGTTGCTTAGCACCTTGCCATTGCTGAGGCTGGCTTTGAACTTGAGATCCACCTGCCTCAGCCTCCCCAGCAGCTGGAATTACAGGTATGCGCCACTGCATCTGGACCTTCATCCTCCTTTGTAGAGATGCAGGTAGGAGCAATGAACCAAGGTTACACAGATGGCCACTAGGTGCTGAAAGAGACTAAGTTCAAGAAGCTAGAAGAAGGGCTGGGGTTGTGGCTCAGTGGTAGAGCACTTGCCTTGCATGAGTGAGGCACTGGGTTCGATCCTCAGCACCACATAAAATAAAATAAAATAAAGATATTGTGTCCATCTACAACTAAAAAAAAATACTTAAAAAAAGAAAAAAAGCCAGAAAAGCCAAGCACAGTGGTGCATATCTGTAATCCAAGAGGCTTGGGAGACTGAGGCAGGAGGATCCCAGAGTTCAAAGCCAGCCTCAGAAAAAGCAAGATGCTAAGCAACAATTTAGAGACCCTGTCTCTAAATAAAATACAAAATAGGGCTGGGGATGTGGCTCAGTGGTTGGGTGCCCCTGAGTTCAATCCCAGGTACCCCCTACTACCCCTCCAAAAAAAGAAAAAAGAAGCTAGAAAAGACAAGGGAATAGATTCTGCCCTAGGCTTCAAAAGGAATGTGGTCCTGCAGACACTTGGTTTCAGCCCAGTAAAAGTGATTTCGTAATCCAGCCTTAAGAATTATAAGAGAATGCATTTGTGCTGTTTTAAGATGCCAAGTCTATGATAAATTTTATAGTGGCCTTAGGAAACTAATCCAAAAGGGAAGGTGAAAATAAATTTCAGACGCTTGAAAAGTAAATAAAAATGAAGAAGTGGAGTTAAACTGTATATATCACCATCTCAAGAGCGTTAGCTGTAAAAGAATGAGAATATTTTGAATCAGGCTCAAAAAGTTGTGTGTGTGTTTGTGTGTGTGTGAAATGTTTTAGATTTTGGGACACAGGTTTAGAAAAGAGTCAATGGAAAATAAAACTCTGAAGATACAAGAGCAGTGAGACCATGGTTGACAGTTCAAAGCTATGGGAAGGATGAGGAAATGGTGGTAGGTCAGGAAAAAAGTAGAGGGCAGAGGTCACGCTCCTGAATTAGGAGTGCTACAAAACCCCTGCACATCATTTACCTTAGCCCTTATTAGTACATGTTCAAGGGTTATAAATTGACTTTAATGTTATCCTAAGCAAAACATAGATAGGTGAGGTATAGTGTATCACAAGACAGAAAGCATTTCATGGATTTTTAAATAACTAGGTTTTCCATGTTACAATTCATCATCACCAGTATTGGTATCAGAGATTTAACCATACTTCCACATGAATGAAGAATAATAAAATTCACAAAAACATTGATGCAAGTAGTTAGAATAAAATGCATTAGAACTATATTTTGAGTTCTAAGAGTTTCAGTACCTATAATTTATAATTAGTCATGCTTTCAGAAGACTTCAGAAGTCATGCTTCTCTATTCAAAGTGATCATTTAAATCATCATACTCAGTTATAAAGAATATAACTCCATGATTTTTAAGAGATATACATGATTAAGACCCCAAAAGTTGTATCATCATCAGGGATAATTCTGCCCCAGCAAATTGCAAACTTACTAAACCAAACTATATTTCTTTAGCCTAAACCCTTCCTATGTTTTAGACAAGTCCTAAGAAGTTCCTAATTAGAAAAAAAGTCTATCTCCTCATATTAAAAAATATGTCAGAAGTGTTATTAGGTTATAGTGGGTAAAGACTGATGCTTTCAAAAACTGATGAATTAACACTCTGTTCATTCATGTGAATTACTGCTTTAGAGCTGTTCAGATATTGAGGATGCTATGAAACGAATGGCCTCAGGTAACCAGAATTTATTTCCTGGGAGTCTGAGAGCATCAGTAGGGTTAAATATATGAGAGAAGAGAGTTTCCTTCTTTCTGAACAGCCAGACTATACAGTAAAAGAGAAAACAGGCATCTACTATGGCTTCCTGAAGAGCAGCTACCCCAAGATGATTTGGGAAGCTGTCTTTCCTTACATTGAAGGCTTGGGAACCAAGAAATCAAGGGAACATTATTCTCTATACTTCAAGAAAACAGGGGGGCCTTCCCAGCTGCTTCTTGCTGAAATAGGTAAAAGGTAAAAACCCATACTGAAAAATAGGAAAATATGACATGAATGTCTTCTAAGTCTATTATGAGGCTGAGAAGACAACCTTTTCCAGAAAAGGAACAAGATGTGTGTACACCTAGACAAACATTTCCCCCCTTTTAACAAGTAATAAGAGTCTTTACCATCTCTGGAAAAATCCAACCGGAAAACATTTGCTATGATGAAAAATGAACTCCCCCAAAATGGAATGGAAGGTGAGCTATGATTGGCAGTAGTCCAGAATGGTGGACAGGTGGTGGCTGCAGAGGGAACACAGAGCTAACAAAGGCCCTGCCTTCAAGAGCATGTCACAGATCATCCATCAGGAAAGCAGCAGATACAGTGAGAAAAATGGGCAAGTTGGTACCACCGTGGATGGGTAAAAGTGGTCACAAATGCTGCTGCAGGCTTACCTGGGGGCCAGAACCTCTTGACAGTGTACATATGTGAGGCTAAAAAATGCAAAAGAAGCAAGAGGCCTAAATGACCCTACATGAAGACCTACCAGATCATATTTGCCTTGAGCTTTCAATGCCTACCACTCAAAAATAATTATCTCATTAGATGGGAACTGAGTTCAACTCAGTTCAACTATGGGGCAGAAGCAATGGACCTCTCTATACCATTCATCTTCTTGTCCTCATCTCCCTTCCCCACATTTAGGATTTTCTTTCATTCACTCACTGATCCAGAAAATATTTACTGATGATCTACCACATGCTTCACTTTGTGCAGCCACTGGGGACACAATAAGTAAACTAGACAATGTCCTTGCTTGCCTTCAGGAAGGATATAGGCTGGTGATGGAAGCAAACAATAAACAAATAAATGCAGGCCCACATACATACTTTAAAACTAGAAAAAAAAATAGAAGAAGTATCAGGGAAGTATAATTTAGTTGTGGGGTATCAGAGAAGATGAAGAAATGGAAAGGAGCTAGTGAAGTGAGAAGGAAAGAGGCTTCCAACCAGCAAACAACCTGTGCAGGTAGCCTGTGAATGGAAACAGCTTGGCACGTTCAAGGAACTAAAGATGACCAGGGGGTCCAGAGCACACTCAGCAAAGACAGGAATGGCACAAGGGTGGGCTGGGGGAGTGTGGGCAGCACAAGGTAATGCTGATAGCCACAAGCACACCCTCAGACACAAGTGAATCCACTCTTTTAAGAAGTTAACTTTGAGCCTTCAAAAGGTCTTATTGCTCATAGGATGTCTATTCTCCCACTGAGATGCTCAGGTTCTTTACTGATCTGTTGACCCAGTGCAGCCAAATAAAAGTCAACAATCCCTCACACAACATGACACTAAATGACTGAGTTAAGTCAAGAGTTCAGAATGGGTAGGACTTGGGGGAGTGTCAGGCCTGGGAGAAGAAAATAAGTTGTCTTTGACAGATTAATTTAAGAGGACTATGAGAAAACCAAGTGAAAACTTTAAGTTGGTGTTTAGAATTGAAACTCAGGAAAGAAGTCTAGGCTTAAGTTATGAATCTGAGCATTATGGTAACCAACAAACAATAGAAACTAACTCTGGCTAACTGAAGCAGAAGGAAATTTACTGGAAAGAGGTTGGACAAATCACTGAATTTCCAAAATGTTTAGAGATTCAGACTCAAAAAATAAGTAGAAACCACAAAACACCAGACTTCCAAGAACACGGTAAAAATCATGCCATCAGAACCTTCTGGTGAGGTCATGGTAGTCCCCTCTGTTGGTCCTTGCCACTGAACATGGCCACTGGCACCACAGGTCTGACTGGCCCCAGGAAGAAGGATTTGACTTCTGTTTATTCACACTCACATGAACTCTATTTTCCCTGCTTCTTTGACTCGCTAACCTCCGATGCAAATCCTGGTGCCAGTGCCTTATTTGCTAAGCCCTCCTGTACATATTCCAACTGCCAACAGAGAGTACAAAATTAAGTATCAGGAATATGTATCTTAGATAAAGAAAGAGTGCTTGTAGGAACAGATGAGATCACTTAGGAAGAAACCAAGATAGGAACAGGACAGGATGGGAAGAAATGAGAAGAGAAAAGAAGTGTATTCAAGACCTGAATATACCAAAACGTATCTCACTTTTATATATATGTCCACAAGACACTAATTTTAAAACAAGTATAAATAAATAGAGGAAAGAGAATAGGGGAGGTAACGGGGAAGTACTGAGAATGGAATTAGAGCAAATTATATTCCATGCTTGTATAATTAGGTCAGAATGAATACTAATATTATGTATAACTAAAAAGAACTGACTTTAAAAATGCAAAAAAAAAAAAACCTCACTGCATCTCAAGTCTATATAGCATTTAAACTTGAAAATAAGTCAAAAATAAAAATCTTGTCCTTCATTTGGTAATAAACTTGATTTTAACAAATGAATTTCAAAGTGAATTCTAAGAACACAGTATAAACTGACCCCTCAAGATCGCATTTTCCATGTGATCTCCCCCACTCCAAAGCAGCTATAATTAGTATACTCATATAGCTATTAAACTATCTAAAAGTTACAATAGTACAAATAGAAAAATGCTGACATAAATTCATATAAAAATTAATTGAAATACCATATGTATTGTCTGAATGTGCTTATTCAGTATCCTTAACTGACCTGTGACTCTTAGAGTAATTATCTGCAGATCTTCAAAACTGCCAAGAATTTAATTAAAGGTGAATAAAAAGACATACTACATCTTTTGTACTAGGAATAAAATGGAATCTAATACCCTATGGAAAAAAAATGACATGAACATTATGATGATAATTATTATTATTACCAAAAAAGTATGTATGAGTAGTGGGTGAAGATGGAACACCCTGCTTGTCAAGTAAATATACTTTTTCCAGAAATAATACTTTCACCATTAGAAAAATATCCCATTTAAATTATTTTCTTTAGAAAAAATTATCTGCATGTCTTAGTCTGTTTTGCCCTGCTATAACAGAACACCTGAGACTGGGTAATTTATAATGGACAGAAATTTATTGGCTCACAGTTCTGGAGGCTGGAAAGTCCATGTGTGATGAATGTGTTGGCACCTGGTCTAGTGACAGCCTTCTTGCTACATCCTCACATAGCAGAGAGTGAAAGGGAAGGAGAGTGAGAGAGCAAACCCACTCCCAGGAGTCCTTTAAATAATGGCATTAATCTATACATGAGGGCAGTTTCCTCATGAATTAAGCACTCCCATTAGGCCCCACCTTTCAATGCTGTCACCCAGGGATTAAGTTGCCAACAAACACAGTGGAGAGATTTTTTTTTTTTAATGATGCATGATCTTTTCAGTCAATTCTTGCTGCTCAAGCATTTGGTTTTCATGTGTGCATAATAGACTCTGTCAGTTTCTACAGATATGTTTCAGAGAGCATCAAAAATAAAAATAAAAAGAAGACCCATTATGTGTGACAGGACTCCTAGCACCACTCTGGGTTTAAATTTTCAAAATCAGTAATGTGGTGTCAAAAAATTAAACATTATCTAAGGAAATAAAATACTAAGAGTTACTTACTCCACTGCTATGATAGTAGGGCTGTGAAAAGCCCCAAAGTATTCATTTTAGGATAGCATCCCTGAAGTATAAGATGCTAGCTAGCTCAGTTCCCTAAGAACCACAATGCTGCTGAAAAAGAAGGTCTTTCTCCACCACACACCTGAAATCCCACCAGGACATGAACCTCCCAAATGAACATCAAATATAAGGTTGCTAAATTTAGCCAATAAAAATGAGAATCATATGTTAAATTTGAATTTCAGAAAAATAAAATGTTTATGTAAGTACATCCAATATGATACTTGGGAAATACCTATACTGAAAAATTATTCATTGTTTATCTGAAATCCAAATTCATCTGGGCATCTTATATCTTATTTGATAACCCCACTCAAGTCAGACCTGAGCATGTAATTCTGCCCTGGGTGATGGTTGCAGAACCATCAACATCCAAGTTCACCTTACATACATCAGTATTTTTACTATCCAGGAAGTTTTTCCTTGGGAATAGGCCAATGGATCAATCAGAATGGTGCTTCAGATGCCAGGACAGGAAGCTTTCACTAAAGATGGCCTGTTACCCATCTTGCTTTAACTCATCTGATTTAGCCATCCACCTCCTTCCAGTGACTCACTTTAAACTCTGTGGATCTGCTCAGGGTTGCCTTTTTCCAGGACCATTATCTCCATCCTGGCAAGAGTAAAGGACTAAGTAGACTCTTAAATCCTTTCATTTCTTCATGATTATTGCCTGGATATAAATAGGATTTCTCAAAAACTCTACTGACCAAAGTCCTCAGTCTTCAAAGCTCAGACTAAAGAACCTCAAGATTTATCACTACTCTGAACCCTCAAAAGCATTCCATCTATAGTTAGGTAATTGTTTTAAAAACCCAAAAGAACCTTAGAATGATCTCTGAGATGGATCCCATCTATAGTTAGATAATTATTTTAAAAACTCAAAAATTCAACATTATCTGACTGAAGGTGATCATTCTCTGACCTTGTACTTTCTCAAATAGCACTTCTTCAGTAAGTACCCCCTAGCCTCACTAGTTATAGTTGCACACAGCTCCCTCTGTAGCAATCAGTCCCCTAGGTAGCACCTATCGATCACCATTTAAAATATCCAATATTTCACAGATGCGTCTTGTTTCTTTCTGTCTTCACTGCAATGTGAACACCACAAGGCAGTCATTTTGCCTGTTTTATTCAGTAATTAAGACAGTAACCTGGCATAGAAAAGACACTCCAAAACCTGTTTTTGGAATGTTACATCTTTCTTCTAGTAGCTGAATTACTAAAAGGGGTTATTATCTTGTTATTCTGTGGTAGTTCTGTGTCTTGATTTCTTGAGCAATTATCTATGCAAATCCAAAGCTGAGGTCTTACCTTCCTCCTCCAGCCAAAGCCTTTCCAGGAAAGTGCATCCCACACCAGACCTGAAAAACATACAGCCAGCTTTGGTCCCTGTCACCAAAGCTTCCCCATCTAAATCTGTCCTACTTAAACCTCCCTTTAACACTGAAGTCCAGATTCGCCTGCTCATTTTTCTCCTTGCCACATGCCAGTCTTAAGAGAGGGGTGCACAGTCTCCTTGTCATCTTGAGATCAAATGAGTAGCACTCTCACATGGTATATGAACATCTCCAGCCTCCAAGGGCTCTTATCTGTATGTACGTGTTAATAGGCTAACCATTCCTGTTAGGATTTAGTGAACCAGGAAAATTTCTAGAACCTCATGCAACTTTCATACTAGAAAAATAAAATGTCATTAAAATATACACATCCTGACAGAACACTTACCTTTTTAGGAACTATTAACATCCTACAAACTCCTAATAAAGACAATCATTGAGATATATATATCTCAATGATATATATAAATGTTTTTTTTTTTTTTGGTAAAACTATCTAATGGATGGCTTTTTAGGAGGTCCTTCCAATCAGAAAGGAATTTGACTAAGACACTAATATGCTCATACTGGGAGATTCTAAAAATGAGATGTCAGAAAATACTTTTTTAATCTCTAGAAAACAGTCCTTTATCATAAGATAAACTTTTAATAAGTAACCTGTGTGTAATTTCCAGAAATTATGATATACTAAGGTGGGTGACAACTTTTCCCAGATTATTAGTACTTCTGGAACCCAGATTAAATAGGTTCAGTAATTAACCTCAAATGCCCATAAGGCACAAACTGCACAGAAACTAGATTGTGAGTTTCATAGGAACAAGATTTTTTCAAGTTTTGTACATAGCAATTTCCCAATGTCTAAACAGAGTAATCATTCACTAAATACTTGTGGGACAGAAGAATACCGCTTTCAGTTGATAGTCATATGTCAGTTACAGGTGATTTCTGATTTCTAGACATTGGAAACATCTTTAATCATATCCAAGGTAAATCTCTGAGCATGCCTTATGTTGCCCAGAAGCATCATTGTCTTAACATAATCATTCTTTTATGTGCATTGCTTGGATTTCTGTAACTTTCAAACAACTTATATAACTATGAAATAAATTTTGACTAATGTAGAATTATTGGGGAAAAAAACTTCTAGTGATATAATTTTTGTTTGGCTTTTTCTGTTTTCTCCCTGCTTCTACTAAACTCTTCATAGAAAATTAAATTATACAAAGGAAAATAAAAATGGGAACACGTTTACAATATCAAAATAAAAACAATGAAAAATATCCAGAGACAATTTCTACTCCCCCTAGATCTGCCTAAGCCATTGACAATGCAAATTAATATTTTAGCCAAGTACAGTGGTGCACACCTGCAATCCCAGTAATCTGGGAGGTGGAGGGAGATAGGCAGAGTACAACTTTAAGTCCAGCCTAGGTAACTTAGATACATCTTGTTTCAAAAAAAAAAGGTCTGGTGATGTGGTTCAGTGATAGAGTGCTCCTGGGTTCAAGTACCACAGAAAAGAAAGAAAGAAAAAGAGAGGGGGGAGGCAAGGAAGGAAGGAAGAAAGAAAGGAGACAGGGAGGAGGGAGAAAGAGAATTTTTAAATTTTTAAAATTACTTATTATAAATACAGCTTAGATTCCACTTATATGAGATAAAAATAAATGTGACAATAAGAAATATCTATAGTTAAAGGTAATTATCCAGCCAAAAATATAATTTTAAAGCTCTCTTACAATGTCTGGAATTATAATGTTGAATTCACCATAGTTGGGTTTACCATCAATTCCTAAAATGATTTAGCTACTAAAAGCATGTGGCAATCACTACATAGAGTTATCCTTCACTATTAACCTTCAACATAACATAATACCAAGGTTATAACTCATAATATTGAAAAAAAATTTTAGTGGCATCCTTAAAATAAAGATCAATTCTATCATCTATCATATTTTCTGTTCAGATTACAATTTGCAAAGAAAACAAAAAAGTTATAGGAAATATGGGTTTGGGAGCCAGAATTATGGTAGTACCTAAATCTGATTACCAGTTTTCTTTGTAAGTAAAATTTCTACCTTAATGAAAGCTGAAATTCAAAACTAAACCACATAAAACTTATTGCCTAATATACTACATATTTGTGAATCTGCATTATAGATGAGACATCCAGAAAAACTGAAATGATAGCCATCAAAATACTGAATAATTTCTTATGCTTAGAGTTACATCAAAATCCAGTCATTTAGGTAATTGCCTTATTAGCAAATTGTTTGATGAACACTACTCTCTGGTAATGCAAATGAATAATTCAAATTTTCCTTTTTCCTATATTGTCTATACATCTTAATTTAAACATAACAGATTTTAAAGTCTCTGTTTATAAACATGATATTCTGAAAGCCATTGACTTTTGTGCTTTTAGATCTTCTATGCCTGCTTCATAAAGGTATCTATTTTACAAAGGTGTTTGTTTTGTGAAGGATTGCTATGGCCTCCTGGCAGCATCTGATTAATAATTTGGCAAGGAATGTTACATTCTCCCAGAGAAGTCACATAGTAGAGTCTAATGAATTCAGGGAATATACAACTGCTTTCACAATATCAGTCATTCCAAAATTGTGCTATCCAAAAAAGAGTAGTCACCAACTAATGACCATTTAAATTTAAATTAATTAAAATTAGTTAAATTTCAATTATAAGTTCAATTTATGGTGCAGATCCAGATAAAAAAGTGCAAGCATGCTTTACTCTTTCTTTCCCATTGAATACAACTAAAAAACTCAGAAAGAATGCATGGGGAAAATGTTTGAAGATTCTAAAAAATAAATAGCAGCAGGCACATTGAGGAAGAACAACAGAATTTGAAGCACCAAGGAATCAGGAAATCTTTGTGTTGAGTTTCCCATTTTTCTTGTCCTTCAGCCCATGACTTGAATTCAATGCAGCCCAAAACATAAAAGTGAACTCTGTTGCAGATACACTAAACCCCAGGGGAAGCACAAGAGGACTGACTGATGACTAGGAAAGGGAACTCAGGGTGGGGAAAAGTCTATTCTCTCCCTCCTACCATGCCTCAGCCCCCAGGTAATTTCATGGTAGTGTTGGCTGTGATGGCCAAACCACTTCTGAGACCCTGCCAGAGCAAAACAAGAAAAGAAGAAAGGGAATCTTCTTTCCTGTTCAGTGAAACTTTAGTTAGATAACAAAAAGTCTAATCCAGGTTGTTCTTTTTTTTTCTGTTCTCCCTTTTCTGGTGACTCAAAATGTGAGTCCAGTTACAAAGTGCAAATAGTAAAAAATCATTAAAGCCCTAAGTTTCTGGATAGAAGTCCAAAAGTGGATAGCAGAGAATCTAAAATTATCTTTTAATCCTAGAAAGGAAAGAGATTGGGAAAGTGACCTAATAAAGTTGTTTATGAACTTCTGGCCCCACCCCCCAACAGTGTGTGAGATTCTGATCCTAACTGGAGTACCAAATAGTTCAGCAGTTGAAGTAACCTACAGACCATTGCTCAAGGCAGTAGGCACTGACCACTGGGTATTGGACACCCAGGACCTATCCTAAAAGGACTATAACAGGTTTGAAAACTGAGCTGACATTAGAAGATAGGTAGGAATTTGTAGTTTGGATCTAACTAGATTAAATGCTAGCTGAGACAAAAGTAGCAGCACTTTCCATAGAATTTAAATAAGATCCAGAGTATCCTAATGTAATGTATTCAGAATAGCCATTATATAATCAAAAATACCCAACATCTGATGAGCCAAGAAAGTGTCAGCTCACATAAGAAAAGAAAATCAATAGACAACAATGCCAACATAACACAATTATTGGATTATCTGACAAAGACCGAAATGCTCAAAACTAGCAACTATGAATACTTTATCAAAAAAATTTTTTTTAAACTCTCAGCAAGAAGATACAAGATATAAAGAACAAAATGAAAAAACAAAATAAGTGATATAAAAAATGCATCGGACAGTGTTACAGACAGTGCTATGTTTTGGTGTAGTCTCAGTGTTCCTCAAGGATCCAGTGATTAAAGGCTTGGTTCCAGAGAACCAAGAGGTACCACTGGAAGTGGTAGAACCTTTGGGAAGAGAAGCCTAGAGAGTGGTCCTTAGGTCACTGGGGGCATGAGATAGTGTGCCTATGACCTTTTGAGAGTTCTCCAGTGGTCCCTTGAGTTCTCAATTGTTTTAAAAACAAGCCTGCCTCACCCATCCTGTTTCTTCCTGCTCCAATTCAAGATGTGACATCTGCAATTCCATATGATCCCACCATGCTGTGCTGCCATCCACCGCTCTCACCAGAGGTCAAACAAATGGGGATCACCAAAACTGTGAGCTAAATAAATATTTTCTCTTTATAAGTTAGATGCCTCAAGTATGTGTTTGGATATGGCAAATGGAAAGAGAAGAGAACTTGAAGACAGTAGTAGTATTATTGAAGACAGTAGTAGATATTATGCAATCTGAGGAATAGAGACAGCATAACACAAAAGAAAAAAATGGATAGAGCTTCAGGTATCAGTGGGATAATTACAGAATGTTTCATGTCATACTGTCAGAGTGCAGGAGAAAGAAGGGAAAAAGTATGGAATATAAAAATATTTAAGGGAATAAGGGTAAAGAGTCTCCAAATTTGGCTAGAAACATAAACCTAAAATTAAAAGCAAACCCCAAACAAGATAAATCCAAAGAATCCATGCCCATACACAATAATTAAGTGAGTAAAAACAAGAAAAATATTCTTCAAGGAAGCTAGAGGAAAGCAAAACATTAACTGTACAGCAAAAATGATTCAAATCACTGTACATTTCTCATCAGATATCATGGAGGCCAGATGGAAATGGCTACATATTTGTACACTACTGAATGACTGTGAATACAGAACTCAACATCTAAATATTCTTTAAATATGACAGTGAAATAAAGACATTCTCATAGAAATTAATGCTAAGACAACTCTTAGCAGATCTTCTCTAAAAGAATTGCTAAAGCAAACTCTTCAGACTGGAAGAAAATGATACCAGAATAAAAAAAAATAGCAACAAAAATGGCATATATCATGGTGATAATAACAAACCACTCCCCTCTTAAATTCTTTAAAATATGTATACTTATTGAAAACAAAAATTGTAATTTTGACTGATGGGATTTAAAATGGAGATATATAAGACACCTATAGCACAAAGTGGGTGGATAAAGGGTTCTAAAATGTGTAAAATTTTTACATTCCAACTGAGTAGTAAAATATTGATTGAATTTAATCAGTGAAAAGTTATTTATTAATTTTGTGTTCCCTAGAGATCTCTCTAAAAAATTATATGAAATTATATTGTAAGAACTCAGAGAAATTAAAATAAAATATTTTTAAAAATCTTTAATCCAAAGAAGGCCAGAAAGAGGGAAAAGGGAATCAGAAAATAAACAACAAAAAGGTAGATTTAAATCCAAACATATCAATAAATGAAGTAAATGTAAATAGTCTAAGCACACTAGTTAAAAGATACAGATTGCCAGGCATAGTGGCACACACCTGTAATCTCAGTGGCTCGGGAGGCTGAGGCAGGAGGATCATGAGTTCAAAGCCAGCCTCAACAAAAGTGAGGTGCTAAGCAATTCAGTGAGACTCTGTCTCTAAGTAAAGTACAAAATAAAATAGGGTTGGGGATGTGGCTTAGTGGTCAATTGCCCTGAGTTCAGTAGCTGGTACCCCTCTCCTCCGCAAAAGACATAGATTATCTGAATACATTTTTCCACTTTATTTATTTATTTATTTATTTATTTATTTATATTCTAATTAGGTATCTATGACAAAAAGACCCAATCATCTAATATGGATATAATAAACTCACTTCAAGTATAATCTTATTGGTAGGTTACTAACACTAATCAACAGAAAGTTGGATGGTTATATTAATATTAAAAATAGACTTAAGATTAAAAAAAATTACCAGGAATAAAAAAGTATATTACCAGTTGATAAAAGGACCAGTTCACAAGAAGGCATTGCAGTCTTAAATATGTATCCATTTTACATCATAGTTTCAAAGTACATGAAGCCAAAACTGACAGGATCTAAAAGAGATATATGCAAATCTACCATTATAGAGAATTTGACTCTCTTCTTTCAGTTAATACTAGAACTAGTAAATAGAAACTCAGTAAGGATGTAGAAAAATTAAATAATGCCATCATCAACCAGCTGATTGCAATAAACATTAATAGAATATTCTATCAACAACAAAACTGTTTTCAGGCATATTTAGAGCTTTTGCCAAAATAGATGTCCGAGATCATAAAGCAAACCTGAGGGCATTTTAAAAATTAAAATAATAGTATATTCTCAGACCATAATGGAATTATTTTAGAACTCAATACCATTTATCTAAAATTGCCTTTCATTGCAATACTCTCCTCTCTCACCCCTGACAACAGACATCACTGGTCACTCCTGGCACTGAGATAGGAATCATCTTCAAATCATTTAGGTACAACATTCTAAGCCACCAGTACCACCTGATCACGGTTGGTATGAATAAGGAAATGAAATTGCCATTCCTAAGATGACATGACTTTTTGACATGTATTTGATATACTGGGTCTTTGGAAGCCTGTTACAGTCCTTAAGTCATTTCCCATGTATTACTGCCAAGACATCACCTCCATCCTTTATTTGTGCAGTTTTTGGTTTTGATTTCATTTCTGCAATTAGATGCATAATGCATAGGTTCATATTCAACCATATTCAATTAAAATGCCATTTAATACATACAAATGTTAACACCCATGACTTATACCAATGTTGCATGGTTATAGTAAAACCAATATAATCTACTAGCATAATATGGGAGAGGGAGTGAGTAGCAAAAAGTCATTGATAACTACAGCTGTACATATGAGAACAACTGAGGACTGGGGCTTAGGTCAAGCAAAGAGTAGTCAATAGTAAGGAAACAGAAACCAGATGTAATCTTAGACTGCATTAATAAAATCATAACATCAAAATAAGAGTAATAGTCAAGTTGAAGTGTCATACATGTGTTCAATTTAGACAATAAAATATTAAGGATATAATATGAATGTTGTCTATAATAAGATTTCTAGTTACCAAACTAAGTGAACAACAAGTGATAAAACTAAAGAAAAGGCCCAGATTCATATCATACTTTAAAAAGGAAAACACCTGTATGCAAGTGGAAGAAGACTAAGTTTAGGAATGGGTATATTTACAGGTCTGAAAAGGTCTGGAGTGAACTCCAGACTCCAAACTTTGCTGTTTGATCATAAAGCAAATCGTTAAATCTTTCTCTACCTGACTTTTCATTCAACGAACACATGAGCTGAGCACCAAGAATGCATACTGAATAATTCATACATGATACCTGCCTCCCTAATAATTTTAGTCACATAGTAGAAACAGACTTTAAATAAGTAAATTAATGATTTGGAAAAACTATCTTCACATTGTAATGAGTGCCTAGACAATAACAGAAACTCAATAAACATTAGTTTGCCATCTCTCCTGGGAGTAAAGTCAGAACTGATTATTCAATTAATGACATCCTGAAATATAATGGAATGTCTTACAAGGGAGTTTCCCACATCTTACATGTTCAATTAAATGTTTGATAATCACAGGTCAATGATAATGTGAAGAAGTTTACTCTACATACTCTTTCATCATTTCTATGATTCTCTGAATTTCAAACCTCATCCTCTGCCCATCACCAACAAAACCATTGAATACAGTAAAATATACTACTTTTCAAAATACACTGCAATGACTTAGTATTTAATTTGGTCAATTGGGCAAGCACACATTTACTGTACTTACCTTTATATTGTCTAAAATCTTCTTAAATGAAAACATTTAACTTTTATTGATAAATTCAGTGTGGCAAAGGGAAAGAATTGTGACTCCATTTGTTCTTTCATTAGCTTATTCAAAAAATCTCATGAACTCAAAAGTAACTGTGATTAAAACTGTGCATACAATAGAAAGAATATAATATTGAGTATCAAAGCTACTTGCCTTTATATAGTTGCATCTAAAACAGTGCTTTTTAGATTGGGGGGGTTCAAGATTTTGGACCCTCAAATTTGATATTTTAAAACTTGAGAATTTGATTTTAAAAAGTAACAACTATCTCTGGTCACACTGCATGTCTCAGAGTCTTTCTTTCATTTCTCTGTATAGGAGATACATTAGCATTACCCATATTCAAACTTTACCCTGTTTTATTCTCTTCTATGTAGCTATAATTTTCTGACATTATTGTTTCTTTCCTATTTTTCTTTCCTTGCTAGGATGTAATTTACATGTGTTAAAAAACTTTGTTTTTGTGTTCCTTGTGGTATCCACTGTACATGTTTGATATATGAGTACTTAGCTAAATATTTCTTAAAGGAAAGGAATAATAATGGAGTGAATAAATTAATAAAATGGTAATGAATTAGTTATCTGTAGTGAAAGAAAGAAAGAAAGAAAATTAAAAGTAACAACTATATAAAACATGAACCAAATCTAACATAGAATCCATTCACCAGTTTACAATTAGTTTACAGGAATAAAAGAATTAGAAAATTAAAAGAATGGATAAAAGAATTAGAAATTAAATTCTCATACCTGAGAGAAGTCATCTAAATCCATTTAACAGAATAGTCTATAAAACAAATAAACCAGTTTCTCAAATAATTTAATACCATAAAAAGAGGAAGAGTGATCATTATAAAGAAGAGAATTTAGATACTTCCTAATGAATGAATTTTGATTAAATCTTAATTAGGATAATTGAAATTATAATAGTTCAACTATAATGTGACCTATATAAGACAGTTGGGGACATCTGATTTCTGACCTGAGAATTACATGAAGCAAAGGAATCATTGTTCAATTTGCAACTTGTAATCAGGTAGTAGGCATTTAAGGAAAAATTCAGCAGTTGGTTGTATATACTTAAGATTTTACAAAAGAAATGACATGACATCAGGAATTTGCTTTAAAATACTCCTCCATCCTCAAAAAAAAAAAAAAAGTCAAATAGTGAAGCGACAGTGAAATAAAAGTCTCAAATGGCTGCATAGGAATTTGTTTTATTGCCTCAACTTTGGTGTTTGTTCAAAAATTCCCATAATAAAAAAGGATTCTTTAAGATATGCACTCTTTCCACAAAATTAATGTATCCAAATAGAAGTTATATTTTACTTGTGACTTTGAGAGGTTCACATAATGTTAAATCCATTCCAGATTAAGAAATCTTGGCATTGGGGGTAAAAGAAAAGATTTGAGTATAATCTCAAGGGAGAATGCTATTAGTAAGGAAATAAGAAATTGCCATGAAGATTGCACAAACTTCTGTTCTTTGAAACCACCAAAAACAGGACCCAGGTACTCACAAAAATAGAGATTGAGAGCAAGGAAAGTTTCCCTGGAAGTGACTACTATCACTTGCTAATCAAGGGGTTGGTTACACTTAGATGAGGAAAACAGTTCAGTGACTTGGGAGAAATATGAAGGAGACTTTCAGGATGCAGATAATATTGAATTTTTTAAAATGTTTGCTTTGTGATAAACCTTAAATCATTATTCTATATGTGTTTTCATTGTATATTTATCTGCTCATTTATTATAGTCTACACACAAAAAAAATTCTTTTTAAAAAAAGCCCTTAAAATTTAAATAAATGAGTCCTGATATATTAATCATGTGAAGTTAGAAATGACTTCAAAAAATATACCACAATTAGAATAGAAGACAGCATTTCTTTCCTGTCATTAGCTTCTCATGTCTGTTTCAGAAAATAAGGTTATCGGATTCCAAATGGGCAGATCTGGCCCAGGTGGGCTGCCTTCAGGAGACACTGCGGGGAAGGTCAGGTGAGGACATGGAGGAATCTGAAGGTGCTGCCAAGGCTGGATCCATTTTTCTTTATGCCTCATGCCTAAGAAGCCAAAAAAGAAAATTCATTTGTCATTAGACATAGGCAAAAGAACAAACTTTCCAGACTGATCATTAGAGCTTCCCACACAACCAGAATAGCCCTGGCTGGACAGTGATATCCTCAGAAAAGCAGAAGTTTCCAAGTTAATGCCACAAACGAAGAGTTTTCTGCTCAAATGCCAATCACAGAATCAAGATAAAGACAAATACATGTGCAAAGAACTGTATATATTCAACATGCAAATCATGACTATGGAGAATGCCTGCAGACCATTAGCTGATCTTGATGCAGATCTTTGGGGAGATTCATTATTTCCGTTTTGACTGCCTTAGGAAAGAGGTTTTAGAAAGCATATTAGAGAGCTTCACAAAGTCATCCTTTGAAACGCTGCTCTTCTGGACTGTGGAAAACCTGACAAAACTTTGATTTTTCATTTCGATCCCTTTTTGTTTTGGTTTGTACACAGTTGCCATTTCAGAACTAGTGAAGTCATCAACAGCCCACCACAGCCCTTCTCCAAGTACTGTGGGGCATTTTTCACTTAACTTTTCTCTGTTGTAAGGATTTAGGCTCCATCAGGGACTGATAGGCACACACTGCCCCCATGAGGTCAAATTATTCTGCAAAATTAGATTATTTGGGAAGAAGAAAAATGAACTGAATGTACAAGAATGCACAGAAAAGCAGATGTATTGCAAACATCTGGATCTCACCTGGACCTAAACAAGCTCATTTTAAATGAATCATTCTTTAAAAAGATTTCTATTTAGATATTCAGTTCTCAGCATTGTATCTTTAATTCTGATACCATGCAACTGATTGTCTTATACCTCCATTCCCAATTTAGGAGAGTAACCTGAGAGAAAATCCACCCTTTTGGCTGTTTCCCTATTCAGTTCTGGTTTTTTGGTTGTTTTTTTTTTTTTTTTTTTTTTTGGAGGTAGGGGGAGGTAGAGGCGAGAGTACCAAGAATTTAGCTCAGAGGTACTTAACCACTGACCCACATCCCCAGCCCTTTTTAAAATTTTTTATTTTGAGACAAGTTTTCATTAAATTGCTTAGGGAGTCACTAAATTGCTGAGGCTGGCCTTGAACTTGTGATCCTCCTGCCTCAGCTCAGTTCTTTAATTCTTAACGAAATTAAGTTAATTTGGAACCATTTACAGGTTCCAACTAACAATCTCTCCATTACCCGGTGTCAATGTATCTGTGTACTTTTTTAAAAAGAGCTAAATGCTTTATTACTTTATTTCTTTAAATCGTCTTTGAAAAATCTGGGTTCTACGAATAAGTCATGGCAAGTGAGGCAAACATTTTGATGATGCTGATGATGAAATTTGCTTATTAGGAATAGATTTTTTTTAGAGGAAGCTAATGACAGTAAATATTATTTTAATCTTTGGAAGTGTCTATCTGCGTAGGGCAACTTGAATCCATGCTCAGTGTGAGCTAAACTGCCTATGATCTTATCTTATGGATTTCAAAGGTTCTTGTAAAAAAAAAAAAAAAAAAGTCCTGGATAGATAACAGAAATCTCCACATCAATTGATTTGCATAATAAGATATTAAGTCTATAACCTAATCTAACTGGGAGTATTATCATTTTAAACTTAGTAAACTACATAGAGGTAGAGAGTCTCTGAAGAAAAAGTATGTAAAATAGGTAAATTGTAATAGGAGAAAGAGGACGAGGAGCAGTATGGTTTGGCAGCTCCACCGTGACACTTTTCTTACCTGGAACATCTACCTGGAGAACTCATAACCATTTCTCAAACTGCAACTCGAATGTCAAATCTTTGTACATTTTTTTGCTGTTAAAATGGCACTTACTTACAATCTACTTTTAGAGATTCTTCTGAAGTAAGATATGCATAAGAAAAGTATGTAATTTTAATCACCCAGTAAATTTTCAAAAAGTGAAAGGATACCCAGCACCCAATCAAGACTTAAACCTATCATTAGCCAAGCCTCAAAGCACTACCACTCCAAAGCTAACTACCACTCCCCGACATCTAACACAAGAGGTTAGTTTTGCTTGTTTTTTTGAATTTTGTTTGAATGGAATCATATGGTAGGTTGTGTTTATGTGGCTGGCTTTTTTTTTCCACTCAACACTATTTAAAAGATAGATTCATATTACTGTATATAGGAAGAGTCTGTGACCTCTTGCTGCTGTGCTGTACACAATTGAATGACTATACCCTGGTTTTACATATCCCTGTTATTTTTTTATGGAATTTGGATGGCTCCCAATTTAAAGTTATCAGGAATAGTGCTGCTACGAACAGTCCAATGCAAGTCTCCTGGTAAACATATGTTCATATAACTGTTCATCACATATGTAAGAATAAAACTTTCTGGGCAGAGGTGTATGAAAATCCATCCTTAGCATCCAGTCCTTCCCGGTGATGATACCAGTTTATTCCAACCAGCAGAGATCAAGAGTTCCAATTGCTTCTCCTCTTTGTCGACACTTAATGTTCTCTGTTTTTTATTTTTATTGATCCTCTTATGTTCAGAGTGACATGTAATCATAATTTTAATCTGGATTTGGGGATGATTTAGTGAGGCAAGGCATTTTTCATATGTATAATGGAAATTTTAAATTACTTTTATGAGACATGCCATTCAAATCCTTTTATTTGTTAAATTTTTCATCTTGTATAATTTCTTTATATTCGAGATACAAGTCTTGTCATTACAAATATTTATTTGTATCAACTACAAATACCATGTCCTTTTTGGTGTTTTTTGGTGTATATAATAGATGCCCTATTTTTAAAGGTACTTCATCATGTTTTTCCTTTACTATTAATGTTTTCAGTGCTCTGCTTAAAAAAGTGTTGCCTACTCCAGGGACATAAATAAATTTTACACAATTTATTCAAGAACTTTCGAAGTTATATCTGTGAAGCTTACATCAATGTTATCTGACATGAAGTGTGTTTACACTGTGTGGTGATTGCCAACTTTTTTTTTCCATTTCACCCAATTAGTGCAGCACCTTTTATGGAGGAGGTCATCCTTTCTCTAAATATACTTCCATGAAAAATCAGGAAATCAAGTAGCTATCTACATGTAGTTCTGTTTCTGGACCCTATTCTGTTTCACTGTGCTAATTGCCTATCCTTCTACTAATATCCTACTGACTTATTTCCTTTAGCTTTATAAAACATTTTGATACCTGGTAGTTTAAATTCTTTGTTCTTCCTCAAGATTGCTTCTGCTGTTCCTGGTCCTTTCTATATTTCTACATTCCTTATATTCCTGTTCCTTCTATTTCTATAATCTAACTGTGTTACAGAAAAACAGGGTACCTTGTTAAGGACACATAAAACACACAGAAACCTAAACAAATAAATACAGTGAAAGTGCCTTTAGTATACAAACCTCCTATCAAGAACAGCCCCCCAACACACACAAACACAAATGCACACACACTCTGAAGAAAATTCGTCAAGGCCTTAGTTATCAGAATATACAAGGGCCAAAAAAAAAAAAAATGAAGCAAACCTTTGGCATTTTACTACTGCTTTTCTTCTTAAAGTATTTATTTATTTATAAGGTACATGGGCTATAAGCTGTTGTTGCCCTTCCAGAAAAAAACCAAGATAGGAAGTTAAAATGCTAAGAAAACGTTTGGCAGTCTCATGGAGATGAAGAAGTAAAAAAAAAAAAGAAATGTGGATCCCATCAAAGTGGATGGCTCTGGTTATCATCCCAGGCTTTCAGTTAGGATCCCTAAAAGACTATACCATGGGACTAAAGGCAAACTGGAATGGACTAGACCTTAAAAATTAAGACACAGTCTCCAATCAAGTTTTCCTTACTTAGAACAAGTTGTTCTTTCTCTATTTAAATTGCTTACCAGAAGGGACTGAACAGATACTTCATAGAAGAAATACGAACAGTCAACAAATACATGAAAAAATGTTCAACATCACTAGCAATTAGAGAAATGAACAATAAACCACACTGAGATTCCATCTCACTCCAGTCACAATAGCAATTATCAAGAATACAAGTAACAATAAATGTTGGCAAAGATGTGGGGAAAAAGTAACACTCATATGTACTACAAATTGGTGCAACCACTATGCAAAGTAGTATGAAGATTCCTCAGAAAACTTGGAATGGAACCACCATTTGATGCAGCCATCCCACTCCTTTGTCTATACCCAAAGGACTTAAAATCAGCATACTGTAGTGACACAGCCACATCAATGTTATAGCAGCTGAATTCACAATAGCCAAACTATGGAACCAACCTAAGTGCCCTTCAGCAGATGAATGGATAAAGAAAATGTGGTATATATACACAATGGAATTATTACTCAGCCATAAAGAGAAATAAAATTATAGCATTTGCCAGTAAATGTTTGGAACTGGAAACTATCATGCTAAGTGAAATAAGCCAATCCCAAAGAACCGAAGACCCCAAATGTTCCTGTGATATGCAAATTCCAATACACAATAAGGGCAAGGGGTGGGAGGTGAAATTAGACAAAGTGGAATGAAAGGAAGGGAGGAGATGGGAATAGAAAAGACAGTAGAATGAGTCAAACATCACTTCCTTATGTTCATATATGAATACACAACTACTATAACTTCATAACATGTTCAACCACAAGAATGGGATCCTAATTAGAATAAGTTATATACTCCATATATGTATAAATGTCAAAATATATTCTACTGTCATTTATATCTAAAAAGAGCAAATTAAAAAATTGCTTGCCAGAAACTAAAGTTTCCTGCAAGTATTTCACAAGTTTGTATACACAGTATCCAGCATTAATCAAACATTAACAACCATACCAAGAAAACCAATGTGAAAAGAAAAAAATAGACATATTTATAGGTAATAAAAATGTTGGAGTTATCAAAAATAGATATTAAAATAACAATTAATAAGCAACATGGCTATGTTAGTTAGGTTTTCATTGATGTGACTAAAATACCCAGTAAGAACAAATTAGAGAAGGAAAAGCTATTTGGATTCATGGCTTCAGAAATTCAGTCCATGGTCAGCCAACTTTATTGCTCTGGGACAAAGATGAGGCAGAACATCATGGCAGAAGGGCATGGCAGAGGAAATCTGTTCACCTCATGGTAGCCAGTAAGCAGAGAGATCATGCAAGCAGCCAGGGATAAAATGTAAACCCAAAAAGCACACCACAATTGACTTAACTTTCTCCATGTATGCCCCCCACCACCTAGTTAATCCATTCAATTATTAATCCATTAAATCAATCAATAGTGGATCAATCCACTGATTACATTATGATTCTCATGACCTAATCAGTGGGCTGAACCATTTAATTAGGTTATGGTTCTCATAATCTAATCATTTCAATTCCTGCATTAGCACAGGAGCTTTAAGGGGATACCTCATAGCCAAATCATAACAATGGCAAAATAGGAGTTCTCAGTCCTCAATTCCCTATAAAAATGCCAATCTAACAACCATCCGAGGATGAAAACATCTTTTAAGAACTCCATAATCTAAATGAGATGTTAAAGCACCCTAAGAGAGCACAGAAATGAGAAAAGACATATTGAAAAGTATAGAAGCAATTTTACTTTGCTGTCACCCCTCCCCCAAGCTGGCACAACACAACACTTAAGAAAGATTCCCTCAGCATGAAAGTTTTACTGAGATAAAATAGAGAGTAAAGTGCTATGTTTTGGATATGGTGTGTCCCCTATGGGGTCATGTGTTGGAAGCTTGATCCTCAATATGGCAGTGTTGGCATACTAGTATCTTTAAGAGGTGGGGCATAGTAGAAGGTGGGATTACTCTTGAAAGCAATTAAAGTTAGCCTGCAGGGAGTGAGTTAGTTTTTAACAGAGTGGATTGTTATAAATGACCAAGTTTTATCCCTGAATCTCTCTGGTTTCCTGTCTCAGCATGTGATCTCTCCATCTAACACACGTTTCCACCATGATATCATCAGCCATGTTGATACAGCCGAGGGGCACTCATCAGAGGTTAAACAGATGAGGCCATGTGATCTTCAACTTTTATCCTCCAAAACTGTGACCTCTTTTCTTTATAAAGTACCTAGGTCGGGTATTTTGTTGTAACAATAGAAACAATTTCATATATGAAACAATTTCATATATGAAATTAGATTTAATTTCAGGTTTTGAGACACTTCATCTTTTGGGGATGCTACCTAAAAGGATTGCTTCTGTTGTACCTCACCCAGAACACTAAGGGACTTGGCATGACCAGATTACCTGAGAGGAATTAAAAACAAAGTAGAGATAGGAGTTGTCAACATACACTGCACAAATCTCATATCTCAGCTCTTGGTCCACAGTTCCTGGCACAAGGCCTGCCTGCCCACCTACAGACTTAAGCACCATGGCCACCCACAGACTTCATTGGCTATCCACCTGCAGGCCACCTAGAATCTCTGGCCAGGCTGACTTATGAAGGACTTTCCTTATCAAAGCCAGTTTGTAAAGACTGAAGAGATGAGTGCTTCCGTAAATGTACAGAAATCAGCATAAGGATCCGAAGATTATGAAGAATAAGGAAAACATGGCACCACCAATGAAACAAAATTAAGCTTCAGAACTGGGCACGTGGTGCACGCCTATAATCTCAACAGCACTGGAGGCTGAGGCAGGAGGATGGCAAGTTCAAAGCCAGCATCAGCAACTTAGTAATGTCCTAAGCAACTTAGCAAGACTATCTCAAAATAAAAAAAATAAAAAAGAGATGGAGATGTGGCTCAATGGTCAAGTGCCTCTGAATTCAATCCCTGGTACAAAAAAAAAAACACCTCTAGTTATGGGCCCTAAAGAAAGTGAGACCTAGAACTACCTAACAAAGAATTCAGGCTGGGGCTGTAGCTCAGCTGTAGAGTATTTGCCTAATATTTACTAGGTCCTGATTCTGATTCCCAGCACTGCAAAAATAAGAAAAAAAAAAGATGTTGAAAAACAAAAAGGAATTCAAAAACACCTACTCAATAGACTGCAAGAGAACAGAGACAACTAAACAAAATTACATGCACAAAATGAGAAGTTTTAACAAAGAAGTACAGCCCATAAAAAAAGAAACAGAACCTCTAGCACTGAAGAGCACAATGACTAAACTGTAAAATGAAATGGAGAATTTCAACAACAAACTTGGCCAGGCAGAAGAACCACTGAACTCAGACACAAGTGGTTTGAAATCATCCAGTCACAGAGGCAAAAAGAAAAAGGAATGAAAAAGGGTGAAGAAAGCCTAAAGGGCAATGGAACAACATCAAGCAAACCAGGCTATGTACTGTGGAACTTTCAGAAGAAGAGAGAAAAAGAAATAGAAAGTTTATTAAAACAAAATAGTTAAAAACTTTTGAAATCTGAGAACAGATCTAGACTGGTGAAGCTCAAAGGATACCAAATAGGTTGAATCTAAAGAGGGCTATGTTACAATGAAATCGTCAGACATTAAAGACAAAGAATTCTGAAAGCAACAAGAGAACAGTAACTCCTTCAATATAAGGGCATCTCTGTAATGCTATCAGTGGATTCTCAGCAGATACCTTGAAGGCCAGGAGGGTGGGAGGATATATTCAAAAGACTGAAATAATAAAAAATAGAAATTAAGAATACTATACTTAAGCCAGGCACAGTGGCACACACCTGTAATCCCAGCAGCTCGGGAGGCTGAGGCAGGAGGATTGTGAGTGTTATGGTTTAGATGTGATATCCCCCAAAAGCTCACATATGAAACAATGCAAGAAGGTTTGGAGGAGACATGATTGGGTTATATTCTTAACCTAATCAGTCAGTTGATTCCCTGATGGGATAAACTGAGTGGTAGTTGAAGTGGTAGGTTGTGGCTGGAGCAGGTAGGAATTGGGGCATAGCTTTGGGATATATATTTTGTATCTGGAGAGTGAAGTCTCTGCTTTCTGATCAACATGTGAGTTGTTTCCCTCTACCACACTCTTCTGCCATGATGTTCTGCCTCACCTGGAGCCCCAAGGAATGGAGCTGGCCTTCTATGGACTGAGACCTCTGAGACTATGAGACCCTCAAATAAACTTTTCCTTCTCTACAATTGTTCTGGTTGGATCATTTAGTCAAAGCAGCAAAAAAGCTGGCTAAAACAGCAAGTTCAAAGCCAGCCTCAGCAAAAGTGAGCAACTCAATGAGACCCTGTCTCTAAATAAAATAAAAAAATAGGACTAGGGATGTGGCTCAGTGGTTGAGTGCCCCTGAGTTCAATCCTGGGTATCCCCCCCTCCAAAATACTGAATACTATACCTGGCAAAACTGTCTTTCAAAAATGAAACATATCGTCCTGTACAAATAAAAACTGAAGGACTTAATCACCACTAGATCAGCCTTACAAGAAGTGCAAAAGGGGGTTATTCAAATTGAAAAAAAAAAATACTGAGCAGCAACACAAAAACATATTAAAATATAAATCTCAGCCGGGCGCGGTGGCTCAAGCCTGTAATCCCAGCACTTAGGGAGGCTGAGACAGGAGAATTGCAAGTTCAAAGCCAGCCTCAGCAATGGCGAGGCGCTAAGCAACTCAGTGAGACCCTGTCTCTACATAAAACACAAAATAGGGCTGGGGATGTGGCTCAGTGGTCGAGCACCCCTGAGTTCAATCCCCAGTACCAAAAAAAATATATATATATATAAATCTCACTGGTAAAGTATAGAAAAAATAGCAATATCTTGATCTGCAATGTACTACACAAACCACTTTTAACCCTGGTGTAAAAGGTACGAGACAAGGCTGCCTTTCCCTCTGGGGCTGTCCTGCATTTTCCCTTGAATGTGTATTTCTTACTTTATCCTGAAAGGTGTCTCTCCTTTGAGACAGCCCACAATCTCTCTTAAAGGTGTATCTTCTTTTCCAAATAAATGTGTTTCTGAAAGTAAAAAAAAAAAAAAGCAAAAATATTAAGAATAATTATAACCACAAAAATGTCTTCATGATAAAAAGAAGTACCTTCTGGAAACAATAATATAAAATGAGGGAGAGAAGTAAAATTTTTCCATACTGGTCAAATAGGATGCACAAAATGTGTGTACCTTTTTGTGTGTTGACCATACCTCAGTACAGTGTAGCTTAAAAAATAAAAATAAATAACTATTATCATATTTTCAATATTATTGTTATAGATGATATATTGTCTCAATATAAATGGAAATGTATAATGAAGAATTATTAAAATATGAAAATGAAATTCTAGAAGTGAAAAAAATAAAATTTAGACTGAAGAATAGATTGAACTCAGTGGACAGCACTAATAAATTGGAAGATAAGTCAGTATAAAAGGTGCTCATTTAGGCACAGGAAAAATGTACATATATAGAAGAGAGACAGATATAAAGGACACTATCTCTTATGTAAAAGGTGCCAAAAGGGGAAATTATTGTGTTTAATAACATGACTTTGGCAACATGTAAAGAAAAATGGACTCAGATTCTCCTAAAATAATACATCAAACCAAATATTCAGCAAATATAATATTCCACAATCAAGATAAAAACAATGTAAATTCTCCTAGGCACATTAGAGTAAAACCGCTAATATCTAAAGATGAAATCATATATTCAGAAATCAGAAGAAAAATACACACTACTTCCAAAGAAACAAAAACATGGCTGATATCTGATTATTAACAAGAAAGGAGGGAAATGAGTAACTGATGAAAGGATGTCTTTAAAGTACTGAAAGAATGTGACTGTCAACTTATATATGCCCCCAAATAAAGGAACAATAAAGTTGTTTTCTGATGTAGCAGAGTAGTCCAAACTACACACCCTAAAACAAAATGCTTCACAGAGTCTGTGGCTGTTTGGTAACATTTATATGAATGAAGGTCACTATGGATCTTTTGAAAGGTTAACAAACCTCTTGGGGAAATAAAGCTTTTAAAAGAACAATTATGCCTGTAGGCTAATTGGATGTGTGTCAGGGACCATTGATCTGGGTTTCATGGATGTCTCGGCCTCTGTGTTACCAATATATTGCACAAATAAGTCTTAGAGTATAAAGTAAACTCCAACACAAACATAGTCCTTCCCTGGCCAACAAACATTGGCCTGGACCTTTGTTCTTATTCTAATGAACTAAGTTCACAAATACAATCACCAAAAGGGCCTTTGACTCATTTTAGAGTCAATCCCACATATATCATATTTTGGTTCAGAATGAATTATTTTTAAAACATGCATTCAAATTTACCACGTTACAATATCAATAACATGTTTTTAAGCACTTTCTGTAAATTGTGTATTTAAAATAAATAAATGGTTCATTTTTACAATGTTTATATGTTTGTTCCTATATAGCAAGATGAGAAACTTTCAGCACACTGTAAGGGTTTCTCCACAAATAAGATGTTAAAGCAATGAAATATCCTTTTCTCAATCAGACAAGACAAGTAAAATAAAATCATCACAATATTATTCCTTTTAACATTGCTTACGGAAGCGTTGGTAAGATTTTTATATTCTAGGTAAGAATTTTGATCAGATGCCTGCCAAATGACAGATTTATGAAAAATCATCTTGTAGTGAATTTGCATATCATAATTATATGCCTTTCATTAAACTGTTATATTTCAATGTCAACAGCCCATGTTTCTTTTTTTTTTTTTTTTAAATATTTTTTTAGTTGTAGATGGACACAATGTCTTTATTTTATTGCTGTGTACGTGGTGCTGAGGATCGAACCCAGGGCCTCACGCATGCGAGGCAAGCGCTCTACCACTGAGCCACAGCCCCAGCCCCCCATATGTTTCTTGACTCTACCCAATGGTCAATTATGGATATGGGTATGAATTATATAGTATACAATTAAGAATAAAAATGAATGAACACTCTTCTAAGCAACTGAGCCATTAGTATGTTCATCTGATCTTCACTAATTTCCCCACATGTTCAGTAGATAGAAAATAGGCAGCTTTCAAATTGACCCACAAAAGAGAAAACATTCACATAATTAGTTTACTTATTGAATCGTATAAGTCGTTCTAATAACCCCATCTAAAATGAACCCTCTAGTGATGTATTGACGACTGTGGGGAAACACTGCCCTGAACTACAATAAGCTCAAGTACACTTGTGCTACTTCCATTCCTCTCCTGTGAAGTTCATTCTACGTAACACAGCCAGCCACACTCAGATCTTAAAGCTCACCTCTGCTCACATCGCTCCGCTCACCCAAAACTCCAATTGCTTTTTACTCTCTCAAGTTTTTCCTCTACATTCCATTTTGCGATAAATCTGTGCCACAGCCTAACTGAGCTACTTGTGTTTTCTTATAAAGCAATATTTAAGCGCATTTTTTTTCCTCAAAGACAAATGGTTCCATTCATGGGTAAAATGATGGATTGCGTATAAAATATGTATTTTAATATTAATAAAGCAAAACTGAAAGAATTAAAAAGGCAAACAGAAAAATTCAGAATCATTGAGGACATTTTCACATACCACCATCAGTATTCAATAGAAAGCAGACTGAGTTAAGCAAGGACATGGAGAATTTAATACCATGTTTTTAAAATTATCCTGATTGACAGAGTATGGTTTCCAACAACTGTGGAATATAGTCTTTTCAAGTGCATAAAGAATATTTACCTAAATTGACTAGATTCCACTTGTGATATTTTGAGATACTTGTTCACAGTTCCTGGCTCAGAACACCCCTAGCTCTTGTTATTCCTAAATGCCTAGAATAAAAATCAGACCTTTCTAAAAAGAATTTGCTCATCTGTCCTGGAGTAGCTTCAGGTTATAAAGGTGAAGGTGATGTTGAGGTGTTTTGTCCCTGAAAGCAGGCCTCGGGGAGTCAAACTCTCTCTCTCTCATCCTCTCCTGCGTTCCTTTCACCTGCTTCTTTTTCCCCAAGGCAAGCCATAGAAAATGTTGTTTCTCTTCCACAATAAGAGTAATAGAAAATAAAAATATAACCTTCCCTCACCTTCCTATTTTGAAACTAGCCATAAAGAAATTCTCTGGCCCATCTCATCTGATAGTAGATCATAAGATTTCTATTTCAGAAAAGGCCCTGCCCCATATGTAAGAGGAAGGCATATTTCACTGAGAGGCTAAGAGGAATCAGGAGAGGCCTTGATGGATTACTCCAGTCCATTAGCATTGGACCATGACCTTCCATCCAGTCACACTTCAAGTTGTCCAAGCTTCAATCATGCATGTGCAGTAAAGGCTCCATAAAAACCCCACAGGACAGGGCTCTGAGAGCCTCTGGACCATGCAATATGTGGAGGCTCATGGGAAAGTGAATACAAATTCATCAGGGACCCCAACTCCACGGGGACAGAACTTCCTTCACTCAGAACCCTTCCTGACGTCGCCCCACGTATGCCTTTAACCAGCTGTTCATTTGCATCCTTGAAAATTGTGTCTTAAGTTCTCTGAGCCACTATTGTAAAATAATAAGCTTAATGAGGGGGTCTTGGGAACCCCAATTTGTAGCCAGTCAGTCATAAGTTCCAGAGGCATGGACTTGCCACTGGTATCTAAGGTGGGGTAGTCCTGTGGTGCCCAGCCCTCAACCTGTGTGATCTGATACTATAGGCAGATAAATTGTGTCAGGATGCCCCCTTGGTGTCCACTGCAGTACTGATTGCTTACTTGCTGGTGGGGAGAAACTCTCACATATATTGGGACATATATGGGGACAAAATGATGTCTGTCTTGTGAACATCCATTAGGAGAAACCTAAGTTTGTTGTTCTTCTATATCCTCATGGTATTCTTTTTTTTAAAACATTCTTTAGTTGTAGATGGACACAATACCTTTGTTTTATTTATTTATTTTTATGCAGTGCTGAGGATTAAACCCAGTGCCTTGCATGTGCGAGGCAGGCACTCTACCACTGAGCCACAACCCCAGACCCTTAGGCTATTCTTAAAGTAACTACAAATTTTAAAAATTTTAAATATAAAATATTTTATCAGATTACAGTTAATTTAAATTTAAAATCAATACAAAGTAACCAGAAAATTCCTAAATATTTGGAAACCATGCACTTCTGAAAACACATGTGTCAAAGAAGAAATTGCAATGGGAACAGAAAAGTATTTTGAAAACAATGATATTGCAAATACTATCAAAATTTGAGAAATTCTGTTAAAGTTAATTGAAAAGTAAAGTCATAAGCCTCATATGCATATATAGGAAAGAACTGAAGAACTAATATTCATACCATTTACCTCAATTTTCATCTCACTTAACCATCAGCACACCACCTTCCACTTAGCACACAAAAAATTTCCCAGTAATAAAAAATGAATAAATGAACAAGATACTTGGCACCCAACAAAGGGTGAAAAACTGCCTGCTTCACAATTTGTAGTAGGCAAAACCTCTGACATGTAGTTTTCAACCTAAGACAGGTATTATTGATAAAGACAGATATAAATGACCCATGGTGACATTGAACTCATTTAGAATTTAAATGTCATGTATTAATTTTAGGTAGAACAAGCAATATAACTACATAACACATTTATGTATTTTCCATCTTCTTTCCAAATTTCTTATTCTGCCCTGAAAATAGCTATTTGAAGACAAATCAGTATAAAATACAAGATGCTATCCCAAAGTTAGAAGCAATTAAGGGAGAAACTACTGGTCCAAGACTTTATTGTTTGAGCTAACTTCAGATTTTGCTCTGCAAACATTTTTTTTAAATTTTTCTGCTAGAACTTTCATTTCAATTCTTTCCACTTTCCTACATTTTAGCCAACTCATTGGCTCAGCTGGCAGATGACAGAGCGTTCTTATAGCTGAAATTGCATTTGTCACTTTGGTATCAATGTGTCCTGTCTCTGAGGATTGGTGTAGTCTTGTCTCTAAGTGAAACTATCTGTCTTGTATTTCCCTTCTGAGTGAGATTTATGAGGGAAAGCATTTGAATTGCTCATCTCCCTCTAATTCAGTCATCATTCTGACACTACAATGTCTCAGAATTTTCCTTTACTAAAATAAAATAAATGTTCTCTCCTTCTTTGCTGTGCTGACTTTTGTATATAAAAAGATAGGCACAGGTTTTGGGGAACAAAGAGACCCTATATGAGGCAAATGTCTTCCCCGTTTAGCTGGGTACACAAAGAACATCTCACTGACAGCCGATAATCTTTCTCTCTCTTAATAGGCCTCAAATTTTACGTAGGCAACTGACCACCTTATGAATGATCTTAATAATAATATGTTTAGACCAATATCTTGCAAATAGTACTAGGGAAAATTTGACTAATTAATTGTATAGAAAGGAAAAATTCAAATACAAAAACTTCAGGAGGCAGATTTAACATGTTGACTATGAGCATGTAGTTGAAAATTAGAGCTATGTCATAAGTCTAATTCCAAGGTCATATGGTCCAATATCATATGGTCCAATTTCCAATTTCAGGAGTGGTTCTATGAACTACCTTAGAAATAAGAATTTAAATGAATACTCCTTCCCACTTTTTTTTTTTTTTTGGTACTGGGGATTGAACTCAAGGCACTTGACCACTGAGCCACATCCCCAGCCCTATTTTGTGTTTTATTTAGACACAGGGTCTCACTGAGTTGCTTAGCGCCTCACTTTTGCTGAGGCTGGCTTTGAACTCGCAATTCTCCTGTCTCAGCCTCCCAAAGTGCTGGGATTACAGGCTAGCACCACCACACCCAGCTCCTGCCCACTTTTTTATTACTCTCTCCAAATACCCATAATACTACTGGATTGCTATGCTTTCCAGTAGTGACTGGAATGGCTTATTAGAAGATAATTCGGTAGATGGTGAAAATGTGTCAAGCAAAACTTCATAACTGAAAAAAATATTAAATCCTACACAGGATCTAGATGTCAGACAGCCCAACTTTGAATCTTAACAGTACTGGCTGTGCTCAATGAGGCCTGTGCTAATCTGAATCTAGATAAAATGAACTGTATGCTTCCTAATACTTTTTCAGGTTCCAAAATTCAGTTATTCTTTGAAACTTCTGAATTCCCTAAGTCATAAAGAACTAGCACAAGCAGTCAGGTCAAGGACTAACTTTATGCTTGACATTCTCATAGGGGCCTTTATGGACACTTTGAAATTAGCATAACCAAAGCAATTCTTTATTCCTCCAAAGCTCTCCAAAATATGCTCCTTTGTCTTTTCAATACACCAACAGTATCTATCCAATAGTTTAAGCCAAGGATTCTGGAGTTATCCTTGCTTCACCTTTCTATATCCAATCCATCTCATATTTAATGCGGGGGAACATTAACAATCTCATTTTTCTGCATCTATAAGCTGCTTTCTCTGACCCAGATTTTTAACAGAAAGCTGATATGTTGGTCTATACCTGATTCCTGCATCTGTCTCCCAGTTAGTCCAAACTTGGGCTGAGAGGCAGAGGAAGTCGTTCATTTACCACCATCACCATCCCAAATCCCAAGTGTCACCACCAGCTTACCTTCCTGATCAGTGTGTCTTCAGCCTCTATGGCAGGAGCTATGTAATTCTGCATTACAGGCTAGCCCTAGCAGAAGTGCTTGAGCCTGCTCAGTCACAATGAAGGGGCATAGAAAGCAGCATGCCATAGCTATTCTTACCTAACATCCATCACCTGACCTAGCATCATGGCTCCAAAGTACAGTCTCTTCTTATGTGGTCCTTGAAACAAACCTTTGCCCTGAACCCAACTGAGATGTAGATAGGCTTCTTGCGGGGCATGGAAAGCTAAAAACATCATGGTCCACCTCGTGTTTTGGTGACAAATAAAGATCACTCAGCCCTTATTTCATAGCCCTTTTATATTTCTATGAAATATTGAAATTTCATAGCAATCCTTATTGCTATGAAATTTCTACATCATTCATCTCAAGATAATGAGTAAACTATTTTCTTCTTTGTTCAAATGTATCTAGGATACAAGGCTTTGTGGTTTGACCAGCTCTAACCACCTGAACCAGGAGATCTTGATCATAGCAAATGTTAAATTATGCCTGATGAGCAAATCTTGAGAGAAAGTTCTGAGATTGTATTTCCATGAAGCACAGAGATCAAGGATTTCTATTTTCTATGGATATTCTCAATGAGCTCACATAATTCTGGAGCAGCTGCTACAAAGAGAAACTATGTAATTCAAATCTGGGCCACCATAGTGGAAATCTCTCCCTGCATTAAAATGTAGGCAGTTATAGAGGACAACAAAACTCAGTGCATTATTCATAATTATGACACTGGAACATATACAACCATCATAAAAGCTGAAGATGCTCTCAGCTTGTATTACAAGTAATTTAGACATCATATACCCAGTTATAAAATGCCATATCAGCTCTCAGATGAAGTATGAGAAGTTCTGTAGTTTCATTTTCCACAAAGATTATTTAAGATATCGATAGTTCTAAATCTTAAAAGGAACAGATGATAAAAGCCCTAATAACACACACACACACACAACACACACACACACACACACACACAGATGCACATGCACACAAAACAGCAGAGATTACTTTCTTCAAAGCTGGTTGGTCTTGTTTATTACCTCTTGGTTCCAAATAGGACTCCTTCCCCAAAAGAAATGATGCATCCTGAGTCCACTTCCCAAGGAAAAACTCTTCACAGCACCAAAAGAACCAGATGTGCTATGTCTACGTGAAAAAATATTATCCTTAAATATAAGTTCTATTTGTAAGAAGGAAAGGAAATCAGAGTAAGAAACATTCATACTGACAGATCATCTTGTAACTTGAGAGTGTCCATATAAAACTTAGTAAAATGAAAACAAGAAACTTGGTACCACAAATAGCATAATCTTGGGAAAACTCAAGCCATAAAGACATTGAAATGAAAAAGAACTCTTAGTTTTACATTTTTTAATGAGATATAGTTATTGAAAACTTGTAAAACCACATAGCCTTGTATTCTTGGTTAAATTTCTCCATCAATAATGTTTAAGTAAGCTGGGTGTGGTGGTGCACACCTGTAATCCTATTGGCTTGAAAGGGTGAGACAGGAGGATCACGAGTTCAAAGTCCGCCTCAGCAATGGCGAGGCACTAAGTAACTCAATGAGACTCTTTCTCTACATAAAATACAAAATAGGGCTGGAGATGTGGCTCAGTGGTCAAGTGCCCCTGAGTTCAATCCCTGTTACTCATAAACAAACAAACAAACATAAATAAAGTTCAATTGCATGTGCGAATACTGAAATACTGACTGCCCCTGGTGATTTGCAGTGATTTGACTCAGAACTTCTCTACAGTATTGCAAAAGTGATCAGCATTCAGTAGAAATGGCACTTTGAATTTTGAAGTTTGTTCTATTCCCCAGGCTGCCAATCCTCTCTGGTGATGCTGGGCAGTTAACAGCTGCAGCCTCCAGTCATCCAAGCAATCACAAGGGGAATCAACCAGTGCTCTACCTACAGTGTGTTGTGTTGCTAAGCTAGGATATTCAGCAGGTTAGGTGTATTCAGTGAACTTTCCACTTACATTTTCAACTTATGATGGTTTATTAGGCCACAAACCCATTCTAAGTTGAAGCACATCTGGATTTTAGCACCCCTAAAGGTTCTAAAGATCACTTCTGGAAGAAAGCACAGAGTAACCTATTATCTATACTATTATAGCAGTAAAAGATATCATTTCTATGTGTGTATCATTTTTTTAAGGTGTGGGGGCTAAGGGAGGAGGGCTACTGAAGAGGAAAAACACACTGGCCTGTTTTTACTGTATATATTATTTCCTGGAAGCTGGAAATTACTTTGATTAGTCATCTACAATATAGCTCCAAAAGCAGCCCAAACTATGACTCAGCCACTGCAGCTGAGGTAGACAGATTTGCCTTTGGTGAAGAAAGGACAGAGAAACCCAGTACTCGTTTTCTCCTCTTGGTTTATTTAAATTCTGAGCCTAATTATTTTTCTGGGGAAACAAAACAACTAAGCAAAACAAAAAAGAATGGGAACAAGAGGGCTGGTCTGCTTTTCACATCCTTCAGAACTTACATCCCATTTCCATCCAAATAAAACTCAGTATTTTATAATAGTAATCCTTCAATTGTCTCTCCTTTTTAAAGCTTTTCTGATCTTTCAATGGAATTGATTTCCATAATAACCAGACTCCAGTTGGCGGTCAGTTCATGCTCAGTGCCCTTGCCTACATTATGCTGCCTACAGCTCATCCACTCTGATCCTTTAAAGATACTTGAAAAAATAGAAATATGCCTTTTGTCAATAGCATAAGCTGCTGCGGTAACAAGTCTGTAAACAGCAAGAAATAGGAGCCATCCTATTTTATCAGAGTCTAATAATACATACATACCAGGCCTTTTGCCTAAGCCCCAGAAATAAAAGCAAACACACTATGGTAGAAAGAAAAGAAATGCATGCAGCCATGCTTATCTCCTTACTAGACATGTGCTCTACACAGTTCCTATCAAAACTCATGTACCTCCTCTCTCTCCAGCCTGCCTACAAGGTTTTGCCCTTCCTTCCTCTTTCCCCAGTGTTAATGGCATCACAACCCTAGATTGAACTTACCTTCTTGGAAAACTCATTGTTTCCACCTGATTCAAAATCACCTACATCCTGATTTTAGATCTTTCTCTGGTGTTGATTTCTATCTCTAAAGCAAAGATATTTCTGGAACTTTGATAAAAGTCTTAGGGAAATAAAATCTGCTCTTTTATCTAAAGAGTGAGTTAGCTTCCTGTCACTATGATAAAATACCTGAGAGAAATCAACGTAATGGAGAAAAGATTTATTTTGGCTCAGGTTTCAGATGTTTCAGTACAAGGTTGGTTGGCTCCCTTGTTTCTGGGCCTGTGGCGAGGTAGCACGTCATGGCATGGAACATGTGGTAAAGCAAAGCTGCTCACCCTCTGGTGGCCAGAATGGAGAGAAAGAGAAAATGGGGTAGGGGGAAAGTTACACCAAGATATACTCTTCAAAGGCATGGCCCCAGTGACCAACATCCTCTGACCAGGCCCTACCTCCTGAAGTTTCCACCACGTCTCAATAGTCCATTAAATTATCAATCCATCAATGTAATCCACTGACGAGGTCAGAGCTCTCAAAATCCCATCACCTCTATATCTAAAAAGAACAAATAAAAATTTGTTTTAAATCCCATCACCTTCCAAAGGATATATTTATAACCAAGCCCTTAACACATGAGTTTTGAGGGATATTTCAGACCCGAACCATAACAAAGAGGAATAATATTCTGTAATTCAGTTGATCTTCCCATAAAGAAAAAAAAACCTAATAGTGATTTAAATAATCTAGAAGTGAAGTTCATTTTCTAAGTCTAGGGTAAATGATTCTGGGTTAATATAGCAGTTCGTTGAGGCAGTCAAGAATCCCTATTGCCTGTACATCTCTGTGCTGCTATCTTCAAAGGTGGCCTTTGCCCTAATGGTCTAAGATGGAAGGTGGTGCTCCAGCCATCACACACATGTGTCAAATAAGCACCAGGAAGAAAATTAAAGGCATCCTTCTACCTCTTGCTTTTTTGGAGACTATATTACTGATATAAAAGGAGACTGGAAAATATTTAATACAATGTGCCAGCTAAAAAGCAGTCTTGTTTGCCTAAGAGGGAATCATGGATATTGCAAGGCAGGTAGCACTTCCTGCCACACACTTCAACTATTTTGGATAACTGACCATCATCTATGCGGTCATCTTTACCCACCATCACAGGTGACATGTTCTAGTCTCTCCAAGCTAAGTTCATTAAATGCACAGTTTCATTTAATCCTCCAAATAATACCAAAATGTTAAGACCATTATTAATCCCATTTTACATATTTTTTTTAAAAAATAGACTTAGAGAAGTGAAGTAAATTTACCAAGATATATAGTTTGTAAATGAGAATATATGACATAAGCACTGGTCTATGCAAGTCCAGAGTCTTAATGCAACTATATAGAGAGAGGTACCCTACACAAATCACAGTGATGCTCAAGCCAGTAGAGATTGAGAGCAGTCCCCTATGTCCTACAGCACATCCAAAGTAAATAAATATTAATCGATCACATTAACCAGTAACTATGATGCTTTTTTATTGTGATCAGATAACAAGGGAGTGAGCTCCCAATTATGACAGAACTAACACACAGTTTGGTGTCATAATGACAGGAAACTCACAACGAAATTAACATCTGAGATCAGTGCTCCTGATGGTGCTGCACAAAAACAATTTTCAGAATCTGTCTTTTCTTATTATAAAATAGTAGTGAGGCATTTAGACCATTTGGGAAAATAGTTTTAAGATTTCTCAAGGTCTCAACATTATGTTTTTTTTTTTATGTTGTATTAGTCAGCTTTGCGTCACTGTGACCAAAATATCTGACATAAACCACTTGAAGGAGGGAAGTCTATTTTGGTTCACGGTTTCACAGGTTTCAGTCCATGGTCAGACTGCTCCATTGCTCTGGGCCTGAGTAAAGCAGAACATCATGTTGGAAAGGCAAGGCAGAGGGAAGTCACTCAGCTCAAGGCAGCAGAGAAGCACAGAAGGCAAAGCAGCCAGGGAGAAGATAAACCTTCCAGGACATGCCTCTCGTGACCTAGTTCCTCAGACTAGATCCTACCTCCCAGCAGTCTATTTAGCTATCAATGGATTGATCCACTGATGAGGTTGGAGCCCTAATCATTGCTTAATGGCCCCGCCCCGTCTTGCAGCATTGAGGACCATACTTTCAATACTCAAATTTCCCATGTTTGAGCAACATTGCAGATCCTAATCATATTTTGTAATCATGGTGTTCAAACAAATTAGTATTATGATGTTTTTCTTTTTTTGTTACCTTTATATTCTAGGCCTGGTAGACATGGTAAAATCACTGCTTCAAATTCCATTGAGTACATGCAGTATAGCATATGTAATACTTAGCTTTTTTTCTCATATTTCACTATTGTAAATTGTTAGATATAAATTAAGCACAAATGAGACAATATTGCTAAACCAATTTCTCATAGCACATCACTTCTTTCTTTGTCATCTAGTTTCTGTTATCACCATTACCAAAGACTTCCCTGTTGCCATGTAGCCATTTAAATAGATCAGTTTAACATTCAGGAAAGCCATAAGTGGGCCGGGTACAAGTCATCCTTAGAGATGAGACAAATACAGCCTCTATCCTCAAGGATCTCAGCGTCTAGCAATAGGTATAGCCCTGTGAAATGGCAATTGATGGTTGAAACGTGCTCAGAGAACACAAAAGAAGGCATTCAATCCAGCCTGGGCATCAAGCAAAACTGTCTGGAAGAAAACTTCATCACACACACATACACATGAAAAGAAGAACATCTTGGACCCAGCTTTCCAGCCAATGTGCCCATACATCTGCATAGTTCCACATCAAGGGTTCCTATGCACCTCCATGACCCCAATCTAATTCTCCACTCCTCTCTCACTACCTAAGGAATTCTTGACAAGAACAGGTACATGGAATCAGAGAACTGCTATCTGCCTGGCACTTGAGACCATGGAAATTCTAGCTACAAATCTATCAACTGTCAATAAGAAGGAAAAGCAGCATGCTTCTTACCATACCAGTGGCATGTAGGACAAAACTGTTATCTTAAAAATGGTATTTGGAGTCTGGTATTCCAGTTTGGAAAGAAGCTGAGTCAAACAAAAGAAGAAAATCTGGCCCAAGTCGATCATGGAAAAATAACTGTTCCTCAACCTGCAGTAACAAGAATCAACTCATCAATTACAAACAGAATGACTCCCCCCACCAAGGACCACTGTCATGTGCATGAAAAAATTAAAATTGCTTTGCCTTGAGGGTTGGCTCTGGTAGAATAACTCAAGGAATTTACTGCAACACAAATCCCTTTAAAGTAATACAAGGGATTTATAGTAATAACTAAAGTAGAAGACTCACTCTTATTTGTGAAGGATTACATATTAGTTTGAACAAGTTTTGTTCAGGACTGAAATGAGATGATCCCAGCAGCTACATGCTAGTAATCTAAGCACATGTGAACCTCTCTAACTTTCTTAGGCCATTGCCATTCAATAAATAAATAAAATACTTAATAAATGCTTAATAAATCATTACTTTGTGAACAACAATCTACGGTTTGAGGCCAATAGAATAACATTTCCAAGTTGCTAGTATATACATATCATATATACAATTCCAGAAATCCTTACCTTCTTTACCTCCTGTAAGGCAGAAAGTCGTGAATAAGTCTCTTGGTTTAAAATGCTTTGTAAGATGGAATATTATTCAGCAATAAAAGAGAATAAAATTATGGCATTTGCAGGCAAATGGATGGAACTGGAAATCATTATGCTAAGTGAAGTAAGCCAATCCCAAAAAACCAAATGCCGAATGATCTCTCTGATTAGTGGATGCTGATGAATAAGGGAGGTGGGAATGGGAAACATAAGAGAAATAGAGAAACACTGGATGCGACATGGGGAAGGCAGGGGGCAGGAAAGGGGAATGGGTATAGTAAAGATGGTTGATAAAAAATATATATAAATATATATATATATATATACTGTTCACTGAAAGTGCATATAAAGATGTTTAATATGAAGAATGTAATCTGCTTATAATTTTGTGCAAAGTTAGAAAAATTATGATTGTAACAATTTTTTTTCTATTTGCCTCAACAAATGTTTTCAGTGAATAGTGTGTACAGCTTCTGAAAATTTGTTTTTTTCTGTTATGTTTGATAACATGTATTAAAATGCAACTTTTGAGA
>CM053412.1:47716672-47743823 GCA_028644305.1 Xerus rutilus
AGGAGAACAAAAGAGAACCAGGAAGGCAATAAGAGCGCTCAACAAGAATAAAGATTGCTTTCTGAGAACAACGGCGTGATTATTGTCTCCTGCCGGCGGGCGACGATACTATGCACTTTCTAATTTCCACTTAAATTATTGTAAGCTTTTTAAATTTTTATTTATTTTTATCTTTTAAAACAAAAGAATGCATTTCAAGTCATAGTACACATGGAGCACAATTTACCATTTCTCTGGTTTAAACAAGATAGAATCATACCATTCATGTCTTCATACATGTACCTAGGGAAGTGACGTCCATCTCATTCAACCATCTTTACTACCCCATACCTCCTCCCTTCCTTTACCTCCCCTTTGCCCTATCCAAAGTTCCTCCATTTCTCTCATGCTCGCCATCCCCACCCCCATTATGTATCAGCATCCACTAATCAGAGAAAACATTCAGCCTTTGGTTTTTTGGGATTGGCTTATTTCACTTATCATGATATTCTCCAGTTTCATCCATTTACCTGCAAATGCCATAATTTTTTCCATAATTTTTTCCTCTTTTATTGCTGAGTAATATACCACAGTTTCTTTATTCATTCATCTATTGAAGGGCATCTAGATTGTATTGTAAGCTTTTTTAAATTTCTGAAGTGAAGTTTTTCATCATGTTATTTATTTCAAATTCAATTTCATTGTCATCAGAAAATGTGTAGCAGCAATTCTTTAAAATTGTGATGTAAAACAAGGTCAATTCAAATGACTTATGTGTCAGCTTTCCATTGCTGTGACAAAACACCTGAGAGAAATCAATTTAAAGAAGGAAAGATTTATTTGTTTCATGGTTTCAGAGGTTTCAGTCCATGGGCAATTGGTTCCATTGTTTCTAGGCCTGTGGTGAGGCAGTACATTACAGTGAAAGGCACAGCATAGGAAAGCATCTCACCTCATGGTGGCCAAGAAGCAGAGAAAGAGAGAAGCCAGCAACCAGAAATGCCCTTCAAGGACACAACTCCAATGTCCTACTTCCTCCAACTGGACTTCCCTTCCTAAAGTCTCCACCAGCTCCCAATAGTGCCATCAGCTGGGTACTGGGCCTTCAGTACATGAACTTTTGAGGGACATTTCAGAACCAAACCATAACAAGTCTGTACTCTCCAATTATTTGTACAATATGTTGTTATATATCATGACCAATAGGGTCTATCATAGAACAATGTTTAGGTTTGATATTAGGAAATTGGTCAAGGTAATCTAAAATTTTTCTGGATTAAAGAAAAGAAATAAGATAATTTTCCTTGGAAGTTCTTAAGAAACGTTCAGTACAATTCAGCATCTCTTTTGAATTTCAAAATATCACTTAGAAAAGTGAAATTTTCACAATTTGATGAAGGTGATCTTATACAAACCTTCTGCAAGCATGTTTGATGAAGAAATGGTCTATGAATTATTTTTATTTTTAGGTATAGTGCCTGGTATCACCTACAAATACCTTTCCCATCTTCCTCATCTCAGTGAACCACCATATTTACCCAGTTACTCAAGCTAAAACCCCAGCAGTCATCTTTGATTTCTCTTTTCCCTCTCATCTCGTATTTAGTCCACCAATAGGTCCAATCAGCTCCCTCTCCAAAATAAATCCTGAATGTGTTGACTATCCATGGTCACACTTACCATGGAGTTAAGCCTCCTCCATCCCTCACATTAACTTCTAAAATAACCTCCTAACTGGTTTAATTTTCTCCACACAATCCATCTATCACATAGATGCAAGGATAATTTTCTTTAAATATAAACCAAATCATAAGGCATCTCCACTCAAAATCTTTCAATAAGTGTTCATGTTTTTGTGGGGTTTGGGGCGATACTGAAGATTGAACTCAGGGGCACTTGACCACTGAGCCACATCCCCAGCCCTATTTTGTATTTTATTTAGGTATAGGGTCTCATTGAGCTGCCTAGCACCTCTCTGTTGCTGAGGCTAGCTTTGAACACTCGATCCCTCTGCCTCAGCCTCTCCAGCTACTGGGATTACAGGCAGGCACCACTAAACCTGGCGTCCATGTTATTTTTAATAAAATCAAAACATTTGACTGTTGCCTGAAAGCCCTGGAGACTTGGGCCTTGGTCTGACTCTCAGATTCCACCTCTAACATGATTCTCTGTGTTTAGTAAACACTGGTCACATTGGCCTTACCTCATTTTTTTTTTTGACTATTCCATGCTTGTTCTTCCTTTGGAACTTCAGCGTCTTCTGTTCTGTCTAAAATGCTTATCTTTCCACTAAAATGTCACCTTCTTAGAGCTTCACTGACCACACTCATAAATAACCTCCCTGCTCAATCATTCTGTCTCATTATCTTGTTTTACTTCCCTCAAAGAACTAGTCATTATTCAAAGTCACATTATTTATTGATTTGTATGTGTGCTTATTGTTCACTTGTCCCACTAACAAGTAAGCCCTTGGAGAATAGGAAATTTGTCTGTCTTGTTCATTGCTAAATCCCCTGCCTCAAACATTGCTTGGCACACAGGGGGACTCTAAGTATCTTTAAAAGAATAAATTAATCTAACTCAGCACCATCCAATGCATGATTTGTGGACCATATAATGTTTACTACTGGTATGCAATAAATTACATATAGAAATTAAGAGTAAACACTTAGACACTTTAATAACAATTTGAAATGGGCTTGATCATTTCTCCAGTATTTAATTTTATGTGTTTTACAAAAATGTTGGTTTGCATCAAATCAGAAATTTTAAACATGGTCCTCTGTCATAGAAGCACTAATCTAAACAAGGGACTGGGATAGAGAGTAGCTTTCTCCACTAGTTTATGCATTATTGCATTTATTTAATATTCAATAAAATTCTGAGTGCATAATATTTGGCAGACCCCAGATGAGAGGATCAGAGAAGAGCATGACATACACCCTATCCCCAATGTCACCATCTCTTGAGGGGAACAGATCCACTGTGGTTATAATAGGGTAGGTCAGAATCATATACCAGGGACCACTGTAGAAAAAAGAAAGAACATCTCACACTCCTTGTGAGAATTAGAAGACACCTCCTTGAAGATGTAAGGTTTCAAGGAGAAGAAGGCTGCCAGATGAATAAGGGGAGGAGGGGGACATTCTGGGCAAGGAAAGGCAAATGGAAGTCTGTGAGACTAGGGTGTACTCATAAGTGCAGGTGGCTGCTTGACACCCCTGCTAGATGAGACCATGGTGAGAGACAAGTTAGAGAAAGCTTGCTGTGGCTTGTTTTACTGTGCATCTATATGCTGTCCCATCAGCTCTTCTTTCCAGGAGGACTATAGTTCTGCCCACGTTGACCAAGTCCATTTGGACCCATGAAATGTGAGTTGACTTGACATGAGCCACTTCTCAGCTGATGCTTAAAAGCCATCATGGAGTTAACCCAGCCTCCTTTCCTCTGCCATGAGCCTGGCAGGTTCCAATTAAGGGTTATCTATCAACTGGGGTCCCAGAATGGGGACTTGTGCTGCAAAGCTATAGCCTACCCTTGGGAAATAAATCTTAGATGTCATAAGCCACTGAAATTAATTACCACAGAGAAATGTGGTCTAAACTGACTGGTCTCAAGCCCATTATGGCAGACGGAAGAAGAAACATAGAGCAAGGATGTTGCAAGCTGATGTAGATGCCATTCCCAGGCATGAGTTCCCGACCTTGACACCACAGCTTCTAAGGAGTGGCCATGGAACTAACTAATAGTTCATCTTGAGCAAAAATTAGGGAAACATTGACTTCTAAGTTTCTATATGGTGCCCAGCTGTGTTGTACCTAAGTCAGACTATTGAGAATGCCATCCATCAGCTATGGCATTCTGACTAAAACTTAAGGCACATCAGTGAGAGAGAGTGTTGTAACAGAAAATGACAGGCATTCTAGAAAGGAAAAAAAAGGCCCTGTTGTGCAGTTCCAAAACTTTTATTGGATAAAATTCAAACCAATATGCTGACCAAATTGATGAATGAAAACTGTGCTTTGAAAGATGTGTAATATACAAACAGGAAGTCTTGGGACACCCAGATCTGAGAATTTCTGAATGGCATGCATAGTTTCATGTCATTTCTCCACATATCTGAAAATGTGTTTGTTCCCTACTTGACATTGTCATTTTTCTGTTCCAGATATAAAATAGGAAGCACAATCCATGTTTTTACGGTTCATGCTGGTCTCCCTCTGGTCCCCCAGGGAGCAGTTACTGCTTTTGTGCATAGTGTCACTGGTCAAAATCACCTGTCTGCTCTTTATTCCCCTCCCTATTGGGGTACCATCAGAAGAGCAAGGATGTTTCCTAAACCCTCAATCTAGCAGTTTTGTAAGGGAATCTTTGAGATTTCAATACCTAGTACAATGGACTGTTCATATGTTGTTCATATGCCCAAATTTTCATGCGAACACTATTCATAGAAACAAATTCATATGCTGAAATCGTAACCCCCGATGTTATAGAATTGGGGTGGGAGGTCAAGCCTTTGGGAGGTGATTAAGTTATGAAAGTAGAATTATCATGAATGGGATTACTGTCCCTAGGGGAAAAGCCATGATATCTTATTTCTTTCTCTTCTTTACCATGTAAGGATACAATGAGAAGCGAGCAACCTGCAGCCAAGAAAAGGGCTTCACCAGACCCCAACCATGCTGGCATACCAATCCCAAACTTCCAGGCTTCAGAACTCTGAGGAATTAACTTCTTGTGTTTATAAACCATGTGGGCTAAAGCAATTTGTTATAGCAACCCAAACTGACTAGGACACCCAGACACACTGGTAGTACTGCTGTACAATAATCCATATCCTGCTGCACAATAACCCTTTAGATATCAGTGTCTTTGCAGACAGTTCTGAGAAGACACTGGTGTTGGTAGGGAAAAGTCCTATCAACTTTTGAGTTCCATGGCTCAGAGATTTCCAGATCCTCTGGCAATACTGAGCATCTATATGCCCCACCTTGGCATTCTTTCTTCAGATTGAGCACACAGCCCAAGAGAGTGTTTGTGGCTACTCTAGCTGTGAGATTCTTTTTATTTAAGTCATATTATATTAATTTATATATCATATTATTTTCCTGTATATAAATTACAAATGCACTTTTTATAGATTTCAGAAAGTAATGCTTTTTAAACAGAACCCTAAAACTGTGACTAAAGGTATTAGGGGCAAAATAAAATCCAGCTACAACTTCCATTCTGTTCAGGCTTTGACTTTTCTGGCAATTCAGCTATTATTCAAAGATGACAGCTTCTTAATACCTAAAGAGCATGTGTTTCTATGTCCTATTTCCTTTTATTACTTCCTTGCTCTAGTTCCTACATTTCTGTTACGGTCTGACAGTAAACCACCCTTCTCTGAGCCAGGAAATGACAAGCATCCCTTCACAAGTTTAAAGCTGAAGACAGAAAGATAACATCACAGTTACATGGAAGGAAAACCTATAACCTAGAGTAGTAAGTATAGTTGGGGGTAAACAGGCCTCAGTGTCCATCAATTTTCTCACTGCTGAAATTTTTTTTATATATACCATGGTTTGTACATAGGAGAGGGCCATTATCTCCAACAAGTCCTAAGATCTTAACTGTGCCCAGAATCTTAAACCGTAAACCTGAAATCACTTAGGAAAGCCCAGATTCTTCTTGCTCTAATACACAAAAAAATTAAATCATAATAACTATTTTGTTAGCATTAGTGGTACTCAATGCCAGTGGGAGGGAACAGTCATTGATCATAATTATTCCTGCTCAAATGAAGTTATCACTTGCATTAAATAAAAATATATTTTTATCCATTTTAGGATATTAGAATTAATATTGGTTTTTACCATTGTCTTCAAATCTTTTTAAATAATGTCTAAATTAGAATTCATAAATAACAAAACTGAGGCATTAATTTTTTCCTCTCTCTCTCTTTCTCTCTCTCTTTAAAAGGCAAAAGTGAGAGAAGAAAAGTAAAGGAGAGAAACACAGGCATTTTCATTTATGAAGTCCAAATTTCTGACCTTCTGTATCCAAGTGGCATTTGAGTGACACTGTAGTGCTATTCAACACAGGTTGGACCAGGGCAGTCACGGGGGGGAAGGAGAGGTAGGGGACTTGTCTTGAAGCTGTCTTTACATAGTGAGGCACTCTTTCCACCTAGGTCTTGTGGTTATTTGGGGTGGTTGAGATCACATTTCACTTTCTCATCATGTAGGCAATCACATCATCACAATAAGAAACATGAGCACAGTCCAATACCATATTTGAGAGAAACCAGCCACATAACTTTGCTCATAGTATATTGCTATAATTGTTCTACTTTATTCATCTCTTACTATCCTAATTTATAAGTTAAATTGTATCATAGGTATGTGTGTAAAAAAAATAGTATACATAAAGTTCAGTACATTTCATGATTTCAGGCATCCACAGGGTCTTGGAATGCATTCCTTGTGGATGCCTGAAAACTGAATTGAGGATTAAATGAAATTGCCCATGTAAAATACAATTTGTATGTTTCTTCCCCATTTCACCTCTTCCTTTCTTAATGCAAATGACCTCTTTGAGCAAATTCTCAGTTCCCTTCCTACTTCACAGGCACATTCACCCCACCTTACATTCTCGCCAAGCAGAGATCCTAAACAATCCCCTCCAGAGCAGCTCTCAGCCCTTTTTACTGAGGCCACAGGTCCAGCAATGCAATGATCGTTGGCTATTTCTGTATCACCTTTCTCTGTTGAGTCCCCATTCAGGATGTGAAGATGAGGAGTTTGGCACAGACCCCACAGTAGGTGCAGCCCGTTCTGCCTACGCTGCAGCTGCCTCTCTTCTCCCCTGTAATGGAAGAGAAAAGTAAAGCAACATGCTCCACTTTCCATTTTGCTTTGATGCTTTTGAAACAAAAGATGCTTATTAAGTTCTCCATTCTAAAAATATCTAAACAAATTGATCCAGCTTACAAATCTGAAAGAACATTTATGTGATTTTGTCCTGAAAATCTGAGCTTTTCAAACAGAGAAGGTCTCCACAGCCCTTCCTCAGCATAAATTATAAATGCTCTGCTGCTTCAAAGTCTCTTTAGTTTTAGGATGATATTTCTTTCCTTTAAAAATGCAATAGATCAGAAGAGAATTGGAAATATCATTCGGGGTCATGTAAAACAAAAGCAATGCTACTAAAGAAATAAAAATGCACTCAACCAAAAGAGAGAATGTAAACCTTGAGGGAATGAGCTGGGATGACCCTATGAATCTCACCAGGAGACCAGATAATAAGCAGGGGAAGTTAATAATGAATGAACAAATAGAGAGAATTTGGATACTCTAAACACTACAAAAGCAAAATCCTCCCCCTGTGTGTTCTGACTTTGGTTCTACTTCTCATTTCGTTAAATCAAGGGCAACACATATCCTGGGCTGACATTAGAAAATATATAGCCTTCAGAAATTCCACTCTGTTAGAAGTTAAGAAGCATGTCTCAATCTATAGGGCTTAGAGTTTTATTAAAGTAAAAATTAAGAGTTTATCCAAAAGCACATGCCAGTCTAGGATTTGTGGGTTTTCCTGCAGCAAAAGGTATCCCAGAGGACAGCAGAGCAGAGCATTCTCTCAGCTAAGAAGGAATTAAGTCAACAACCTTCTATTTGTGCCCACACATGTAATTATTATATTTGCTGCTGCTAATGCCCTATGGTCTTGTCAATTAGTTAAACCACTCTGGTAATTGATCACTCACCTGTGTTTATGAGAAGTCAGATAGAATATCATTCCACTAGAGACGATGGGCAGCATCTACCACAATAGCTCCTTGGCAAATGTATCCTTAGAAAAGTTCATCAACAATTCTTCAAAGGATACAATGTATTTATAATTATCCTTATTTTCAAATGAAGAAGTTGAATGTCAGTGATTAAGGAATTTGCTTAAGGCCATATATCTTAATCTAATAAGTAAGAGAGAGAATTTGAATTTGACTCCCAGGCTTTGGACATTGTTCTGACACTTGGCAACCTTATATAATTATACATTTTTCCCTTTCATTTAACCTAATTGAGTAGCAATTAGATATAGGGTGTATGACAATTTATACCAAATAAATTAAGCCTCTACTTACAAAAATTCAGAGTTCAGGCATTATAAGCTACTATATATAGCACTAGTATAGAACATTTTAGTCCATACTATCTTCAAAAATATTATGTGCATATGACATGCTGTTAACCTAGTTTTGTAAACTGGACAACTAAGACTCGGGGCAGTTAATCTCTAGCTCACACTGCTGGTGCCTGACAGGTGCAGGACTCAATCTCAGCTTTCTATCATTCCTCCTTGTCGGAGTACTCCTGCTGGGTCGTCTGTCATGGCACACAGTTTAAGAAATGGCTTTTCTATTTTCAATGACCATCTTATAATATTTAACTTATATCCTGAGGAAAGCTTCGTCGACAGTTGAGTTCTCCCCAGAATCAGCAGAAAGTATTTGGTAGCCTCCAGCTGGATCGTAAACTAGTCCCAGACCAATGTTCTACAGCACATAGCAGCTATGGTTGACAATAATGAATGTATATTTCAAAATAGCAAATAGAATTTTGAATGTTCTTAATACACACACACACACAATGATTAACATTTAAAGTGATGGATATACCAATTACACTGATCTAGTCATTATATACATGTACTGAAATGTTACACTGTGCCCCTATAAATATGTGCAATCATTATGGGTTAATCAAAAATATTTTAAATGTTTAAGGAGATAGAAATGTTACCCAACCCAATGTGACCATTACATACTGTCTACATGTATTGAATTGTTACACTGTGTCCCATAATTTGTATAATTAAAATAATAGTCTATTTTACAAAATAAAACAAAATAAATAATAATAATAAAACCAAAGACAGAAGAGAAAAAAGGTTTTTAATCCATGAGGAAAGTAAGTAAACAGATTATTAGTAAAACTAATAATCTGGTTTTTTTGTTGTTTTTTGTTTTTGGTACCGGGGATTGAACTCCAGGGCACTCGACCACTGAGCCACATCCCCAGCCCTATTTTGTGTTTTATGTAGAGACAGTTTTATGAGTTGCTTAGCACCTCGCCTTTGCTGAGGCTGGCTTTGAACTCGCGATTCTCCTGGCTCAGCCTCCCTAAGTGCTGGGATTACAGGCTTGAGCCACCGCGCCCGGCTAATAATCTGGTTTTTACTTAAAAATTTCATTAACTTAAATTAGTGCTGTGTTCCAATACATGTAATTCCTTTTATTCCTTTAAGTAATCTTTCCTATTTTACTGGATAGAGTTTTCTAGTCACAAAGTTACTTTTTGTGAGTTAAAGGATAGAAGAAATCAAGAGAAAAGAGAAAATAATACAATTAAAAATGCAATAGTCACATTACATGGGTAAGTTCATTTCCTGCAACAAAGTTAGCAAAAACTTAAAAAGGATAAATATATTTCCTGAAACAAGGGATCTTACAGAGAATTAAACCCGCATAAAATGAATCTTTGGTTTATATATTTAGAATCCATTTTCTGATTTATGAAGTGAATAATAAAGAATTGCTTTGTGTTTCTTTTTTTCATCATGATTGCTTTGTATGATGATGTATTTATCTGACAAGCTTCATATCTGAATACAATGTCTTTATTGTTTCATGAAATTTTAAAGACCTGCCTCACAAATCACCAGGTAAAATTTTGAGAGTCAGCAACAATTCAATTTTAGGCATTTACTAAATTTGCTTTAAGAAAAAATTACTTTAGTAGCTGGTACAACTAGAAAGTCATATTTGTATTCCAATCAATATCATTTCATATTTATAAAGGCAAAAGTCATCACTACTTTTCAAATACATATGTGTAAGCTATTGAAACAGTAATATCCTATCTCATATAATGACAGGGAGCTGGTTTTCGGTCTGATTGTTGCTAAGTTCTCTATGGAAAGACCAAGGAGATTCTGACCTCCAACACAGGGCTATAGACATCCAACTAGAGGTTAACTTCTTTAATGTTTATCATTAGAAAAAAAAATGTTTTAAGTTAATTGCACACTGGGTACAGAAAATACACAAGTGTTTTAAAATGTTCTTAAGAAAGATGACTTATAAAAGAACCAAAACACAAGGAGTTACTACTATCTTCAGCATCTTCTAAGATAGACAGCATATGAATCCAACTATCATGATTTCTGCAAATAATTTTCATCCACTAGAGCCCTACAAAACAATTTTAAATGTTCTATTAATCAAACTGTGGCATCCCTGAGGCCCCAGTCTTTCTTTGAGCTTTGGAGCTAGACCAGCCTGCTTTGAATTTCAGTCTTTACTGAGTGGTTGAGTAGCCTTAAAAATCCCAATTATTCTAGCATATGTTGGACCATTGCATTTATTATTCTGAATCCTTATAAGAATTTTGCAAAGTGTCAATTAGTTTTCCCATTTTACAAACAGGAAAAGGGAAACAGAATTGTTAAGTGACTTGCTCAAGGTCACAGTTACAGAAAAGGGCAGAGTTGAAATCCTAACATAAGCCTTGCCACCTGTTTCAACCTGTCCACACCTTGATGTAAACTTTGAAGTGAAGTATGAAGATTAAAAGAAATATCACAAGAAAAGCATCTGCAGATCTCTAGAACTTATTTATCTTGTACATCTGTGACTTTATGCCCATTTCCCCCTGGCAACCACTATTCTACTTTCTGTTCCTGTAAATTTGGCCACTTTTGATATCTTCTGTAAATGGTGTCATGCCATATTTATCATTCTGTGACTTATTTCACTCAACAAAATGTCTTCCAGTTCTCTCTATATGTTGCTGCAAAGGGCAGGACTTCCTTCTTTATTAAGGCAGATTTATGTATACAGTCCCCAACTTACAATGGTTCAATTTAATTGTATTTACTTTATAGTTACACAAAAGTGATACAAATTCAGCAGAAAACACATTTTTAATTTTGAATTTTGATGTTTTCCTGGGTTAGTGATATTTAGTACAATCCTCGGGCATAATGCTGGGCAGCAGCAGCAGCAAGTCACATCTCCCAGTCAGTCACATGATCACAGGGCAAACCAATCAATAATGTACAGTGTTGCATGCTGCTAAGCTAGGAGTTCGGTAGCTTAGTGCATTAAGTGCATTTTTTGCTTACAATATTTTCAACTTACAGTGAGGTTATTGGGACGTACTCCATCCCAAGTCAAGCCACACATTCATTGGATATAAAGTTACAGATACACAAAATGAATGAGTGCTAAGATTTGCTGTATAACATATCTCTCATAGTTGGCAATGCAGTATTTTATGCTTAAGCACTTGTTAAGAAGGTAGACCCTAAGTTAAACATTCTTATCACACAAAAAAGCAAAAGAAAACTAAGGGTCACAAGGAAACTTTTGGAGGTGATGGATATATTTTTTACCTTGATTATGGTGATAATTTCAAAAATGTATGTGTATGTCCAAAATCATCAAATTTTATACATTAAATATATGCATGCAACTATTCACATACTAATTATACCTCCATGAAGCTAGGTTGTTGTTGTTGTTTTGTTTTGTTTTTTGTTTTTGGGGTGTTTTTTTTTGAAGTTCTAGCACAGAACCTGATCAAAATTAAGCTTGTTCATTTATTCAGCCTAATTATGGAGCACCAACTCTACGCTATGCACTGTGGAAGACACTAAGAATCAGTGCAAAATTGAGGGATTACAATAGTCCCTGACCTTGGACATTAATTCTTTTCTCCAATAGTTCATGCATGCATGAGCACATGTACACACACACACACACACACACACACACACACACCCCTCCATACTACCAGATTGTTACTCTATCTTGTAATCCTTTTCAGAATGCATGAGAGACAGGTTAAAATTCAAATAGTTCCTTTTGAAATTGGTCTCAGTAGGAACTTATTAAGAAATGATCAAAAGTACATTAGTACTTTAAAAGAATATTCTCTTTTCAATTGTTCTTTTCTCAAAATGTCAAAAGAATTTTAACAGTGATGTGAATAAAAGTAGTCACAGATGGATTTTGTATTTGATTTGATTAATGATGTGAGAAGAAATCAGTGGACACTAGCAAACTCTGGCTTCAGTTGCAATGGGGCTGATACCTATGAGTAGACAGAGCAAGTGGAAAATGGAATGGAATGGACCCTTTCCCCAGCCAGAACAAAGCAAGCACTAACCAAACTCAGCAACTTGGCGGAAAGCAGAAGCCTAGATGGGCAGCCAGAGCTCCAAGTCCAGTAGCGGTGGCCCTTTCAGTCATTCAGCAACACAGAGAAGAGAAACAAAAGTGGATCTTTTCTAAGCAATATATTTATTTCTAAACTGAAACTTTCCAGTAAAGATACCAATTTAAGGGATAATGTATGTGACGTTGGAAGAGGAGGGGAGGAAAGAAGTAGATGACCTCAGTGAAGGAGACTTTCAGCTGACTTGCAGCATGGTTCAACCCAAGATTAGTTGCCTAAACATTCCTGGGGTGCTGATTTTGCAACAAGCACTGAGTTAGGTACCTTAGATGCACAAATGAATGAACGTCAGGTCCTACCCTTGGCAGCTGCTAGACAGTCAGCCAGTTCCGCCCTTCCTTCAGGGTGGTATGGGACCAATCACTACTTCAAGAGACAAGGATTTTCTGACTGGTCAAGGCTGGTCATGTGTATTTCTCTGTAAACAGGATGCGGTAGGAGGGGGAGCATAAAGTTGTTAGGAATAAAGGCAAAGCTACTAAGTTACTGGATCTAAATCCTCAGAAGGAGCAAAAAAAATGGATAAGAGGTGATTCAACAAGGAAGATGTGTTGAGAAGACAACACATACATCCACTATATTCTTAGCAACTCTGCTGTGTATTTAACCCTAGAGGATCCAGTATTAACCTGCACAGAGCAACTGCAGAAGGAGACAAAATAACTTTAAAAAATGTATCAGAAACCAAGTAACTCCACAACAACCAAAGCTCCAACTACATTTTCATTAACAGGATAACAAAATATTTTTAAACATCTGCCAAATGCCTTCTTCAGTTCTAAACTGTCCTGTAATTGTCAGTCTTTGGTCAGATAGAAAAGTCTATTGCAGATACGGACCTTTTTACACTGTGGGTAAGTATAAAAATTTCTGGTATCAATGTCTGCTTGTGATGCATTTGAGAGAAAGAATAGGAAAAAGGCTTATGGAAAGAGGGACTAGAGGGAACAAAGGAGGAAAAAGAAGAGTATAAAAAGGCAAAATAATATAGATGATAGAAATCCCTTAAACTGGAGAAGCTCATATCACATAAAAATCTCAAAGTTCAAAGCCTATTAATAATAGGACCAGAGAAGAAATATTTGCAGCATAAGAAGGTTTTGTTTATTTTTTTTTTAGGAAAGGCAAGCAACAAGTTTCTTATTGTACATTTCTCTAGTTCTATAGCTATTACCATTACTATTTATAAGTGAAGAAACTGTATTTGTCTGTTTTCCTTTGCTCTAAGGAAATACTTGGGGCTGGATAACTTATAAAGAAAAAAATGTTTATTTAGCTCATTGTTTTGAAAGCTGAAAGTCCAAACAGTGTAGTACAAGCTTGGGTGGTACCTCATAGTAGATTGTGTCAAGGTGAGAGCACATTAAAGAGGAAGAGATCGCATGGCAAGACAGGAGGCCACAGAGAGATTCAGCAGTCAGACTCACTCTTTTATAACAACCCTCTTGCAGGGGTCCCAGAAGAACTACAGTGATTCCTCCTGAGGGCAGCACCCTCCATGACCTAACCACTCCCCACTAGGCTTCAAACATCTTAAAGTTTCCACTGCCTCTCACATTGCCAAACTGGGGACAAGTTTCCAACACATGAACCATTGGGGAAAAAATCACAGCCAAACCACAGCAAAAGTCATTCCTAAGTAAAAGACAGAAAAACGGCATTTTTCCAGAGCACAAATGAGAAGATCTAATGTAAGACAGACAGAAACACAGAGCAGATTAAAGAAAGAAGAGAACTGAGACAGAACAGAGCAGAGATTTAACAATCCACTAATGTCATAGTGGAGGAGGACCTGAGGTAATACCATACACTCATCCTATCTTTGTTGTAGTGAGTTTTGTAGACATGTACATGTATTTTTGTTACCTGTTAGGTTGATGTATATAATTTACATCTAAGTATGATTTGTTTGCATTTAATCATTGGTTGCCTTTATAAAACCTAAATTTTAAGAATCTTTTCGGATTCTAGGGCAAAATAGTCTAAATAAGGAGATTGTAGTAGCAATTCCTGTGCCTAGAACTACCCACCTAGTCAGCAATATCCATTGACTGAAGGGGACTGTGGAAATCTATGACGGCTACCCAAAAGAAAACAAGCAAAGTTATTTATTCAGAACTTGCTGTATCAAAAGAGTCAGCTACCATCACTTGCAGTTGGTTGATACTCAAAAGCAGTCACAGGAGTGGGAAAACTTTAGAGTTGAAAAGCAGGCAGGCTTTGGGTATGCCCTGAGTATAGACTGTTGGCATGGAAAAATGAGGGTGGAGGAACTAAAAATGGGATATTGCTAGAGAAGCATATTTGGCTTTCTGTGGATGATCATACACTGGAAGCAGAGAGAAGGATTAGGGAGCCATTGGTTATTGACTAAACCCTTACCATCTGGGGAAAATTCCGATAGAGGTTCTGATTTGGCTTCCTGGACTGGTTGCTGTGGGTTGTGCTTTGGCCTCCTAAGGGTGGTTGCTACAAGTTGTAGGTCATAGTTCTATTTTAATACAGCTGACCTCACTCCCTGCCCAGTTTCATTCTCTATAGTTACAGAAACACACAGTCCATTAAGGTCCAAAAATATGAAAAGTAAAATTCCAGAAATAAATAAGTTTTAAATTGTTCTCTGTCCTGTGTAATATGGTGAAATATCATGCCATCCTGTTTTATCCATTCTGTCCCACTCAGGACCTAAATCATCCCTTGTCCAGTGTATCCACACTGTATATGCTACCAGCCTACTAGTCTCTTAGTAATCATCTTGGTTATCAGATTGACCATTTCAATATTATAATGCTTAGCATATAGAAGATGTAATACCATCTGTAGTTTCAGGCATCCATAGGACATCTTGGAATGTATCCCCCACAGATAAGGGAGAGTTACTGTACATAGTCTAGCCACTCTGCATTTGTATATTTAGTCTCTAAAGCCTTTGGATATGCTACAGATTCTCTATTCAACTGAACTTATAAGCTTCTCATTTATTTCCAATGATCAGAATATATTCCCACTGAGGCAATAATGACTTCTTTCTTTATTTGATCCATCTTTGCCAATGTAAATTCAAATTAAATTTTAAAAATAATGAAGAAATGCTGAAGTAAATGAGTTGATTTCAAGAGAATTATGGTATCAGAAAATAAATTTGAGGTTCACTCTACAAAGTGGGTACAAGACTGAAAAACATAAAAGACCTTTGGGCATAAAGATCTTTCGAGTAAATTTCATTTTCTTTCTCTATGTCAAATATAAGCCAGTTTGTAAGCATTGATAGCAGAAATGTAATCAATGCCTCCCCCTAATAATTCTTTTTCTAAAGTGCATAATTGTGCTAGTATATTTTCCCTAAGAATTGGAGGAACCTAAGATGGCTCCTCATCCCCAGCAGGATCCATCCCCAAGTCTTGAATGTGCCTCACAAGTTCCCTCTTGGTCTTCTCTTTGCTCCTACCTGCTTCTGGAGATTCATATCCTATAACTCTCCTACCTCCAGACCTCTCACATATACAGAATATAAGTACTAATCATACTAAGTTTCTGGCAATTCCTTGAGTAGAACACACTTTTTTATGAGCCTCTAAATTTGCAAATAGTTTTCTTTCTCCTGAAATTCTCTGTCATCTTTCAAGATTCATTCTATTATGGGAAGGTTTTTGTGACCCTACACATATTAGAAGGAAGAAAGGTAATTGAAAGGGAAATATATCTCTTGAACGTATTCCACAAAAATAAAAATTACCAAGTGGTGAATGAGAATACAGACTTCAAAGTCAATCAGACAGATTTTCAAAATCCATGATCCTAAGCAGATTGCTGCATCTCTCAATCTTTTCAACTGTAAAATATGGAAAACAGTGTTTGTCACTTGAGATTTTTGTGACATAGGTCAAACAAAATTCAGTTACACAGATGGTGCTTATTATAATGTTTTCCTTCTCTCCTCACCCAAAGGAGCAGCATTATTAAGGATTAACACTTGTATAATGTAATGTAAATTTTAGAATTTACAAGTGTGTTTTTAAACAATCATCTTATTTCATTTTCCAGTCAACCTTACCAAACAGATTGCATTTATTATCTTCAGAAAGAAAACTGAAGGTCAGAGAGAAAGTTGTGGCATAATCTTTACTCTGGTTAAATTCTCTGGTGTGAAATTCCACACTGCCATCTTAAACTCATTCCCTTAATTTGACAGGCCCTGATATTTCTACACTAACTTTTTTAACATTGCTTTTATTTAAGTATTTAAATGTCATCAAAAACTTTACCATTAATAGGTTTTTTTTTACAGTTGACATTGCATATCACCAATTCTTTTAGGCTTGTATACTATAATGCTTGTTAGTTTCAGTTTAATAATTTTGGTTTAAGTTTCTGATTGTGGGTAAAACGTAATGAGATGCTTTGGTAAGGAGGCATGTGTTGCTAAGAATAATAAGTAATAAGCCATTGAAATAAGAAAAAAGACTATGTATATTTATGTAGATTTTAACAGATGGTTTTATGAATTCAATTAAGTGCTCTGAATTTTTAATCTACTTTAATGCAAAACAACTAAAAACTAACATAATCATGTTGCTAAAACAAGAGGTGTCTTTTTCAAAATAGCCAAAACATATTAAAATTTCACTTTAAACTTCTTGAAGTGACCAACAGCACTATTCATAGATTGCATCACCCTTAATTCTACCCTTCTTCCCTTCACATTTCCGGTGAAAACACAGCAGACACTCATCAATTAGACCAATTTTCAAAGCACTTTAAAATCTTGTTTTATACAATCTTCTCTAGGACAGTTCTATCACTAAGGAAAAGCTATCTTATCACTAAATGTTGCTGATTAGGCCTCAGGGCTAAAAGTGCAGCCATTTACATTCAACCCTCATTAATGGCTAGAAGGAGAAAGGCACTAGAGGGTCCATCTATCTTCCTTTCTGTAATTCTTTATTTACAGGGAGCTCTGGAAAATTGCCTATTGTTCAGAGCAGGCCCACATTTAATGTTTGTGGAGCACAAGGCCAGGTTACAAATGGAGACCTGCTTCCCTGTATCTGAATATCTTGAAGTTATAATTATCACCAACAAAACTTTTCACAAAATACCTTCCATCATCTACCTTTGCAAACATAGCAATGTGGTCAAAATAAAACACAGTTTTGCTCCAAAGAAAGTAGGATATAGATTGCTTTGAGCCAAATTTGAATAGCCAAGGTGCAGGCACATGGATTCAGAGTAGCCTAAATAATGTGCTCTGCTGTGGAAGAGGTTACATGAACTTTTATAGTCACAGAACAAAAGAAAGTCATAAACCAATGCATTTATCAACCATATTGTTGGGGATGTCAGGTGGGCTATAGCAAAGAATGTAAATCTCTTCTATAGATTTCAGATATTATAGCGTTTGGGCTTTAGGGTTGGTAGAAGCTAGAGGTCTGCTAAGCTTAGTGATGCATTCCAAGAGTTTCACTTAGTAGGTATGAGGATGTTGGGTCAAATACAGAGGTTGAAAGTAAATGACTATTAAAGTGACTAAAGATGGCTCAATAGCATATCAGTTGTCTACCTGCAAAATTCCATCTTTTCACTATCACAATATTCTAGTTGACTGAGACCAAACAGTCTGCAAGATCTTCAATATAGATGCAGCTGCTTTGAGACTTCAATTCACAGGAGTCCAGGTTTTAATTTAGACTTCTCAGATCCTCAGGATAGAACATGGTGGAGTGGGAAGAGCAGTCCCTGCTCCCTCGCTGCTCCACCTGTAATTCTGCCGAACACTGGAAGTCTCTCCCTAGCATGTATGTAATTGCTTTGGTCTTGAAACTCAAGTCCTGTGCACAGACTCAGTCTTCCCTCAGGCACAGCTTGTGCACATCAGAGCTGTGTTCTATCATAGGGATTCAATGGAGGTTCATAGATGATGGCATTTTTGAGAGATGGTGGAAACTTCAGGAGGTAGTCAGGTTGAAGGAAGATGTTCACTGTGTGCATACCCTAGACGGGTACATCTTGCCCCATTCCCCCCTCCTTCCTGGCTGCCATGACTTGACAGCTCTGCTCTACCATGCCCCCTCCTCATGATAACTCTGCCTCACCAAAAGCCCACAGCAATGGAGCCAGTTGACCATGGACTAAAACCTCTGAAACCATGAGCCAAAAATAAATCTTTTATTCTTTTTATTTATTTTTTTGTTTGGATACTGGGGATTGAACTCAGATTACTTGACTAATAAGCCATATTACCCAGCCCTATTTTGTGTTTTATTTAGAGACAGGGTCTCAAAGAGTTGCTTAGCGCCTTGCCATTGCTGAGGGTGGCTTTGAACTTGCAATTCTCCTCTATCAGTCTCCCAAAGTGCTAGGATTACAAGCGTCTGCAAATCTTTCCTTCTTGAAGTCATTTTTCTCAGGTATTTTGTCACAGCAATGAAAAGTTAACTAACACACTCTATTATTCTATGTTTATGGAATATATCTTTAAAAAAGAAAGGTAAATAGCTGAAATGATCCATCACCCATAGACTCACACTACAAAATACAGTACAGAAAGTTCTTCAGGTAGAATAAAAATGCAATAAATTATGCTGTGTTATTTTAAGCCACTAAATTTGTGATAAATTGTTATAGTAGCAACAGGAAAAAATGCAATCAGAATGAATCAATGCCTATCAAAGCCTTTGGATTGCTTGGCACGAAGTCTAAATTCCAGGGAATATATCTGATTGGCTCACGTTGAGTCACATGACCATTTATTGTCCTCATGGGTAGGTTATCTTAATTGGCAGTGCCATCAAGACTATATAGCCATCCCTTGGGAAACAACCACAAAAAATTGTTTCCAGGACACCCTCAGATACCGCAATCTGTGGATGCTCAAGTCCCTTATATAAAATGGCATAGAATTTGCATATAACCTATGCACATCCTCCTATATACTTTAAATCATCTTTAGATTACTTATAATACCTATTACAATATAAATGCTATGTAAATAGATGTTATACTGTATTATTTTGTGGGCAATGACAAGAAAATGTCCATAGATGTTCAGCACAATTATTTTTTTGCAGTTGATTGAATCTATAGGCACAGAACCTACAGATATGGAGGACCCACTGTACGATGAAAAAGTAATCCCTCCAAGCAAAAGCAAAATCAGAGTATGTTACCAGAAGAGGAAATGCATACTGTACAGGCAAAATCAACAGATGTTTCTAGAGTGGAACACACTTCTATCTTACCCACAGCACTCCCTCAAAACCAACATGGAGCTTATCAAAACTTCTCCTGACTCTCCTAGTGACTTTCTCCTTAGAAAAAAATACAATTACAGTTATTAAAATATCAAATTTCATGGCTTATATAGGACTCAATTCAATCAGCAAGTGTTTATTGAATGCCTCTTTGTCCATCTATTCTAAGTACTCAAGGTACAATAGAGAACACCACAGGCTTTCTCTTCCCTAGAAGAGAAGACAAGCCATTTTGAGTAGGAAACAATTTCTGCGTGTGTTCATGTGACAGGTATGACAGAAAGGGATAGGTGCATAAAGGACAAGGGGCAGTACAGATATTTGGGGAGAATATTGCAAGGAATTTTAACTGTATCCTACAGGTTGATCATTGAGTCAATGTCCTTTTTATTTGCTTAAAGAACCAAATAATACTTGCATGCTCCTCTCCTTGAAATGAGAAAATAAGCTACTTTGGATCCACCATGATGTGTTTTGCAAAGGAGGCACTCAGTAAATGTTTTAGAATTGAATTTAATTTCCAGGTATGGTCAATGGAGTGAAAAGAGGAAAGCTTTCAAAGGTGAAAACTCTTAAAAGTACTAAACTCAATAAACTTACACCCCTGGTTTACTGGGCTTCCACCCTAGGCAAGTAACAAGTGTCCTCTCATAATGTTCCCCCGACCCTGTGACTATTTCTGGAGAACATGGATATCTTCATTTCATTTGGCACCCCTGCCTGTTTCTCAAATTTGGCCCAATAACAGCAGAACATGTTTGCTCCTGGAAAAATATCCCTCTAGGTACTTCAGTGAGCAGATCTCCCATCAGGTTTACAAGGAATATGAAGAGAGAATCTAATTCTCATTCCTCATAAAGTTGGAAAGGCCCCACCAAACAGTTAGAAAAGTACTTTAGAACCACAAAGGAAAAATGTGTGAGAAACTTTTTCTTTTTTAGTCCAGCTGGTTGACTTGTGGTAATTTCCTATTGTTTTAGTCTGGTTTTTCTGACTGGTTACATTTAAATAAGTGAAAAAGAAACTTCATTTATTCTGGGAACCCTATGTTACTGTCTAAGAATTTAACTTGTAGATCATTAAATAATTAAATCCCAGGAAGCATAGAAGGTTCTGAAATTTTTGCTTCCACAGACATTTTTTTTTAAATATTTTTTTAGCTGTAGATGGACACAATGTCTTTATTTTATTGCTTTGTATGTGGTGCTGAGGATCGAACCCAGGGCCTCACGCATGTGAGGCAAGCGCTCTACCGCTGAGCTACAATCCCAGCCCCAGACCTTTTTTAACACAAAGAATCAAATGATAATTTTTAAGGCAACCAATATTGACTTTGTGAGTTTTTCTGGTGCTTCAACAAGATATTAAGAGGCCAAGCATTGCCACAGTTTGCAGATATCAAACAGTAGAATAACAAGAAAACCCGCATTCCTGAGATAGAAACAGGTAGAAAGCCTCCAAGTCCTTCTCTCTCTGCTCCATTTCCACTTCACGGTGAACTAACTAGTTGGAGAGCAATCCCTCTAGAGCAGCTATGCTGACAAAATGATTAGAATTAGTGCTTTCATTTATTTACTCATTTTGCCCTGGGAGTTTCCAACAAATATGTACAATAATAACATGATAAACAAATTATTCTCTACATCTTATTTTAATCTTGTCTGAAGAAATTCCACAGAGGAGCATTCCCAGTTATCCTACTTCCTAAAATTGTAAAACATCCATTTCTGACAAACTCCTTGCTTTTCTCTATTTCTTTGTTTCAGAAGACAATGGCACTTTGTTCTGACAGACATGATTTAAATATTCTGGCACAAAAACTGCAAATCAGATTCAGACCTACTAGTTGTAAACCAAAAAGGCAGATGATAGAATGTGTTATTAAGTATTTATGAAGTAATCTGGGAGAATATGCAGCTGGTCCCCTACTCCTTAATAGATGTTAAGAGTTGCCAGTATATTTTGCTGATTGATTACATGAATTTTCTTGTTATAGTGGTATATTAGAAAATAGCACTATAATTATTTCATGCCTTTTCTCTGAAAAAGTATCTTTTTGGAATAAAAGGGATGCCTGTTTATATACTAACAGCAGAAAAAGCATTTGTCCCAGAGAAACTCTAGATAAATATTCAAATATATGTTATATGCTAGAACTTCTTAATTAAAGTTACCTCATCAAGATCTTTGTTTGAAATGAATTGTGTCGTCAGTAAGTCATTATATGTAAGTTGTACATCTTTGGGTTTTTCCCAAAGATAGGTTTTTTGGTTTTTTTCCATCTTGTTTTCCCTGGTGTACTACATAAGCTCAAAGGAACTTATTACAAACAGAATTACAAAGGTTCTTCAGTTAAATTTACTTTGAAGCTGAGAATATGTCCAAAACATGTTAGTCCAGAATTGAACAGTCTTGGAAAGTTCCAGTGACTATAAATAGAATTTCTAAATTGGAAATGTCATTTCAACCTTCTCTTCCACCTTGCTGCTGTGACTCTAATAATTGCTCTTGTTGCTTTAATTTCCTTTAGTACACCATGACCATTTCTTGGGATTATTGAGCACTGTGTGATCTTTTTCAGTTATATTCAGCAGCACCTTAAGAGGATTACTTGGTAGGGAAAGAATCATACTCATAATATGAATAACTTTGCATAGGTAGTCTTCAAAACTACTGGTTGACTTTCCAAAGCCCCAGGAGCAATGTTCTTCATGAAGCACTTCAGGGTTCATTCCAGTGGCCATTTTACATTGCACCCTTGGTGGTTAGTATCATGGTAAGCAGTCCACAACAATTGTTAACTATTCTGATGTATAACTGTGGAATTTAAAGATATCAAATTCAGGACCTTGAATGGAATTGTATTGGTCTATTTTCTGTTGCTGTGGCAGAATACCTGAGACTGAATAATTTGTGAAGTAAAGAAGATGGGCTCATATTTCGGGGACCTAAAAAGTCCAAGATTGGACATGGGGCATCTTTTTTACTTCTGGTGAGGGCCTTATGCTGCCTTCACTTATTGTACAAAGTAAAGGGCAAACAGGCATGTGCAGAAGAAAGGGGGTATACAAGAGATGGATACTTTATAAAAATCTTCTGATCATTAACGCACTTTCACAGGAGCTACAGTAAGTCTGTCTTTCTTTTTTTCTTTTTAGTAATTCTTCCTTAAAGGTGGAGTTCCCATAACCCAAATACCTCTTATAAACCCCACCATCTCTCAGTAGCATTACATTGGCAATAGATTTCAACATAAGTTTTGGCAGAGACAAACTGCACCTAGACCATAGCAGGGACCCTAAAAACAATCAAGTGAAACCATTTCATTTAGCAAAGCAGCAAGAGAAGATAAATAACTTTCCCCAAACCACAGGGTTCTTTGGTTGCTGAGCCCAGAATAGAACCAGAGTGTCCTATGTTCAAGGTCACTGCTAGACAGGCCACAGTTAATAGTTCTGACTGACACTAATAAATTGTTCCAGAAACAGTCTACTATCATGACTGTCGCACCAGTCTGAATATATAACAGAAATAACAGTATTTTAAAGCACAGAGAAATAAGAATAGAAAATATTCATCATTTATTTCTTATCAGTCAACATTTTTATTTGATAAGTACAGAAATGTTCACCAATAATTCCTATATACAAACTAAACCAAAAAGAAAACAAACCAAACAGCCAGTGTTTAGGTCTGTTTCCATGTATCTCCGAATGAGAAGTGAGGACTTTTAAGTTTAATAACATGAAAGAATTTGTCTAAAATGTCTGAGTTCAGTAACTCTACCTAGAAATGAAGCCAGGATATTACTCATTTATGGGAAAAGTAAATTAAAAAATAACACAAGGCCAGGCACAGTGGCACATGCCTGTAATCCCAGCAGCTGGGGAGGCAGAGACAGGAGGATCACAAGTTCAAAGCCAGCCTCAGCAATTTAGCATGGTGCTAAGCAACTTAGTGAAATCCTGTCTCTAAATAAAATACAAAAATAGGTCTGGGGATGTGGCTCAGTGATCGAGTGCCCCTGAGTTCGATTCCTGGTACCCACCCCCCCAAAAAAATTTTTAAAATAATACAAGAGGCCTGGCATGATAATGCACATCTGTAATCCTAGCAACTTGAGAGACTGAGGCAAAAGGCTCAAAAGTTCAAGGCTAGCCTCAACAACTTAGCAAGACACTGTCTTAAAAATAAAATAGGCTGGAGATGTAGCTCATTGGTTGAGCACTCCTGGGTTCAATTCCCAGTACTAAATAAATAAATGAATAATAAAGAAATAAAATACATTAATCTTATAGCCTCACAGTCTTATCAATCAATGATCTTCTTTTTTAGGTAGAGTTTTAGAATATTTTAAGAACTCAAAGCATGAAAACAGGACCAAATAAATTCAAATAATTTATTTAAATAATATCTACATATCCACTAATTATCAGCATTCACTATGCAATTGTTTGTGTCTCCAACTGCTCCAAGTTCATGTAATAGTATACAATATGCACTTATTTTTGATAGTCTCATGCCTTTTTTAATTCTCTAGACCTAGGCACTCAGAAAAATGCCAAAATCTAATTCTCTTTTTTAAATAAATTTCTTTTCTCCTACTTCTTAAGATAACTTTACTCATTAGTTTATTGCAAATATCAACACTATCCAGCATTCTCTTATTTATCTAACTAATTCTTCAGCTTCAAATACATTTTTTTTCACCTAAATATATACCTGTTGCCTCCAAAAGTCAACCCTGGCTATCCTAGCACTTTCCTTGTTCTGTTACCTTCTTCAATTTTGGCATTCAGTTCATTCATTCAATAAACATTTCTATTCAGTCACCCCATGAGTTCTTCCCTCCAGTCCTGGTTACTCTTGAATGGGAAAACTTATATGACCCTAACATCTTTTTAGGTTCTTTTCTGATTTCCAGGCAATCTGAATTTTATCCATCAAAAAGCATAATTATAATGGATTTCTTAATATCAGGGGTAAATTTTATATATAATTGAACCCAGAGGCACTTTACCACTGAGCTACATCCCTAGCTCATTTTATTTTTTATTTTATTTTGAGGCACAGTCTTGTAAGTTGCTTAGAGGCTCACTAAGTTCCCAAGGCTGGTCTTGAACTTGCAATTCTGCTGCCTCAGTTTCCTGAGTTGCTAGGATTATAGGCATGTGTCACCATGCCTGGTTCAAAATATATTTTTAAAGCATATACAAAATAATATAGGCAGTACAATTCCAACTTGTGAAAAACTATGCATTTGTAAAGGAAAATACATAAAAGTATATACACACATATAGACAAAAGGAGACAGAAAGGGAGAGGGGTTTGAGATGGGTAACAAAATTTCATGGTTTTTCTTTTTGTGTGTACTTTTTATATTTTTAGAATTGTCTCCTATGACTGATCCTGTAATTTTTTTTTACTTTTAAAATTCAAAATGGATGTTATTGGTTAATTTACAGAATGAATTTCTGTGCTCTGGTTGGTTTCACAAGGTGACGGGAATTTAGAGCACAATTTCCCTTAGCTTTGAGGACCCTGCAATCCCAGATTCAGTCATCTGTGTTCACATCTCCTCCCTTCCCACTAAATGGGAACTTCCCAACAGTACTGTCCTCAGTATAGCTTCCCTCACTCTTTGATAGCCTGCAGAGATCTCCAGAATTCTTTGTGTACACTTTAGCTACCATCTTTGCATTGGATTCTAAACATTCATTTCCAGCCCTTGGCTATGAATATTCCTCTTGAACACCACACCTCAAATTTAGTCTGAAAAATCAAGTTGGTCACTCCCTACTTACCTCTACCCAGTTCTCCTCCTAACCTTCCCTACCTGTGCCAATGGCACTATTCATCTCCCAAAGATGATTGATGGCAATTCTCATTTTCCCTGAGTATTTAGCAACATTCCATTCCTCTTTTGAATAGTCCTTTTTGCCTATTCTTCTGTTTCCACTGCCACTACCTCAGTTTGGTTCCTTATCACTCTGTGCCTATGCTGCTGAAACAGCCTACTTTGTGTGTTCACCACTGAACCTTCTGCACTCTCTCCAGAACACAAATTGTTCCTTTCCTTGTGGCACAACATAAACAGAAATGTGGTAACATTTCTTGTGGCATCTCCTATGAATGCAGAATTTGGGGTTCTACATCAACCTATGTTTCAGCCTCTACATTTTAACAACATAACCAGGTGATTCATGTGTTCGAAGATGTTCAAAAATCCCTGCCTTATTGGCACCATGAATCTCCCTTATTTAAAGGGTCTTTTCTTCTCTAGCCAAACTTTCCGTGCTCAGAGCTATCATCCTCCAAGTCTGCTCCACTCCAGCTCACCTATTCTTATCCTTCACGGAATCTGTCACCATCTTCCCCTTATTCTGATGTTTCAAAGCGTATTTTTGTTTTTCAAAATGTGTCAGCCTTCCCCAGGTAGTTTGTAATTGTCTGAGTAAAAACTTGATTTACTTTCTCTTATATACCTGCAAAATTAATAAATGTTTACAGATCAAATATGACTCAATTCTCTATAATACATTATAATTAAAATGCCAAAAATCAGAATAAAAAAATAATTTTAAAAGCTGAAAGAGTGAAATGCCAGGTCATCCACAAGGATAAACCAATCAGAAAAATAACAGATTTCTCAGCAAAAACCCTAAAGTCTAGAAAGGAATGGAATGAAAGAAAATAACAGTCAACCTAGATTGTTATGTCTGCCAAAGATATCCATAAAGCTTGAAGTGATATAAAAACTTTTCAAGATCAGCATAAACTAAAGGAATTCATGACTACTAAGCCAGTATTGCAGAAGGGACTTAAAGTAACACTACACATAGAAAAAGAAGATAAAAAACAACCTAGAGAGCTTGAGAGAATAATTCTCATAAGAAGAGTAGATAAGCAAATAATAGTAAAAACTGAATCAAACATTAGAGATAAAAAGGGATAGGAAGTAATATATATCTCTCTAAAATAACATTGGATATAAATGGTCTCAATTCTCCTATTAAAATACATACACTGGCATATCAAATAAAAATCAATACCTAACCATATATTGCCTCCAAGAAATACACCTCATTGGCAAGGAAATCAACAGACTGAAAAGGAAAGAATAGAAAATGATATTTCATGCAAATGGAATGGAAAAGCAAGAAGGAATAATTACTCTCATATCCAAAGAGTAAACATTAAGGAAAAATTAGTTAGAAGAGACAAAGAAGGTCATTAAATATCAGTAAAGGGAATAATCCAATGAGCGATATGATAAATATTTAAGCACTAATTATCAATGCACCTAACTATATAAAACAAACATTATTCAAAGTCTAAGATAGAACCCAAGACAACAATAAAGGTGATTTCAATAGACCTCTTTTTTTTTAAATCAATTAAAATATTTTATTAAGCATAGTTATTTTCACATTTGCTACAATCATAGTAAATACATTTCTTGGCATAAAGACAAAGACTGAAAGTTAAAATATCTCCAACTGCAAGATTATGCATATAAAACTCCCAGTGTTGCTTATGTAACAATGGATCATTAAAATTAAAAGTTATGCTATCTAGAATAAAGTAAAATGGAAATATTTTACTCATAAGATTTATATTTAAGTCATCTTTACTTAC
>CM053412.1:47744323-47810031 GCA_028644305.1 Xerus rutilus
TGTCTTCATTATCCGAGGTTTTGTCTTCCAGGGGATCTAGTCTGCTGGTGATGCTTTCTATTGAGTTTTTTATCTGGTTTATTGTTTCCTTCATTTCAAGAGTTTCTGATTGTTTTTTTTTCACCATCTCTAGCTCTTTCTTAAAGTAATCTTTTGCTACTTGTGACTGCTCTCTTATCTCTTTGTTAGAATGATCAATTGTTGCTTTTATTTGCTCTCCTATTTCTTTGTTGATCAATTTTTGCCTGTAATTCTTCACTTATGTCATTCTTTAGTTCACTGATCATTTTAATTATGTACATTCTGAATTCTTTCTCTGACATTTCATCAACTATGCTGTCAGTGGATTCTGTTACAGTGGTATCCGGGTTTATTTGGGGCACTTTCTTCCCTTGTTTTTTCATTTTGATTGTGTATCTTCCTTTCTTGAAAAATCAATCTGAGCTATTGCAGCTTCTATCCTATAATCTTGTATTGACACTCCAGATTACCTGTGTCTCACCTTGGAGCTACTTCTGTTCTCCCAGTGTCCCCAGATGGGCACTACTGTCACTAAAGTTGGTGGCAGAGGTAGTGGACATACCTCTAGAGGGCAGTGGGAATGGCCTTGGCTGGGCTCCTGAGGCAGCCACTGAGGGTTGTTTTGCCCCTCTCTTGCACTCCTGCTGATGAACAGGAACTCTGGAGCAGAACTAGAGGAGGGCCCAGGCCTCACTTAGGCAGAGTCACAAGCTGGAGAGTCTGTGTGCAACCCTTACAGTGAGTGTGAGCTCCCTTGGTGCTGGAGGCTAGCTGGCTCTGGTCTGCCTTCAACTGGGCACCCCTGGCATTCCCTAAGGGTGTTTTTGGGCCTTCTGTCTTGCCTGACCACAGGAACTCTGGAGCAGAACTGAGACTGGCCCAGAGCGCATTTGGGGGGGCCTCTTCAAGCTCGGATCTCTGGAGGCCACTCTTACCCTGGGTGTGCCTTCCTCTGTGGCTGGTAGCAATCAGACTCTGGTCAACCCTTAGTTGGACACCCTTGGAGTTTCCTGTGGGTGGATCTTGGCCCTCTATAACTCCTGCCTGACCCCAGGAACTCTGGAGCAGAACTGGGGTGAACCCAGACTGCCATTGGGTGGGGATGCCTCTTGCTAGGGTCTCTGTAGGGACTCTTATCCTGAGTTTGGGCTCCCCAGTGGCTAGAGGTAGCAGTCCCTGGTCTCCTGTTGGCTAAACACCCATGGAGGTTCCTAAGGGCAGATCTGGGCCTTCTGCGGCTCTTGTTGGTCCACAGGAACTCTGGAGTGGAACTGAGGCAGGCCCAGGCCACCCTTGGGCAGGGCTGCCTCATGCTAGGGTCTCTGTGGGGACTCTTACCCTGAATTTGGGCTCCCCAGTGGCTCGAGGTAGCAGTCCCTGGTCTCCTGTTGGCTGGACACCCGTGGAGGTTCCTGTGGGTGGATCTGGGCCCTCTGTGGCTCCTGCCGGTCCACTGGAACTCTGGAGCGGAACTGCAGCAGGCCCAGGCTGCCGTTGGGTGGGTCTGTCTCTGCTGGTGTCTCTGGACACCAGAGCGACTCTTACCCTGAATTTGGGCTCACCAGTGGCTAGGGCTAGGGCCGTGTGTCCACAGGAGCAACTGCTAGAGGCCCTGCATGGTTGGGTGGGTGCTGGAGCCAGGTACCCTGTGTAGAAGCAGGCCCCTCCCGGGGTGAGCCCTAGGCTGGGGCTCCAAGCCACCCGCAGCTGAGCTCCACCACTGCTTGCTGCTGAAGTCATGCTGCTTGTGGCAACTCACTGCTGCCTGGTGGCCCTGCATACACGCACAAGTGAAATTCCTGTGCAGGTAGCTGTAGGATGATGTCCAGAAGCTGGCTGGGAGATGGGATTTCCACAACTTCAATCTCGGGTTCTAGAGAGACTGACCGCGGTGTCTGTCTAGGCCACCATCTTGGAACCCTCCCTGCAGCATGCATTTTGATTCATTGTATGCAGATGGAGCACAACTTTTCATTTCTCTCATTGTATGTGATGTAGAATCACAACATACATGCAGTCATACATAAAGCTAAGGCTATGATGTCCATCATATTCCACCATCTTTACTGTCTCACTACTTTCTTCTGTGTTGGAAATACCATTATGAAAAAACAGACAAGGGGGCTGTGGGTGTAGCTCAGTGACAAAGCACTTGCCTAGCACATGTGAGGCACCAGGTTCAATCCTCAGCACCACTTAAACATAAATAAATAAAATAAAAGTATTGGTCTATCTATAACTAAAAAAAAAAATTTTTTTTAAAGAAAAAACAAAGTCCTAACACCTGTAGCTGTGGTATGAATATCACTTGAATGATCCCCAAGACTCCATGTGCTCAAATTTAAGCTTCTTTGTGATATCTTAAGGCCATTAGTGTGCGGCTTTCATGATTGAAAACTATTGGGTTTATAAGAAGAGAGAGACCAGACAAACTTAGACACACACTTGTGCTTTCATTATGTGATGCCATAATCTGCCTCAGAACTTTGTCAGCAAGAAAGCTATCAATAGATGCAAACTCTCAACCTTGCATCTCCAGAATCATGAGCCAAAATAAATCTCTTTTCTTTATAAAGTAGCCTCTTTCAGTTATTTTATTATAGAAGAAAAAATGGACTAATATACCCAAGGGACCTACATTTTGCATGAAAGAGAGTGACAAGCAAATAAACCATTAAATAGATAACATGTCAGGTAAGGATACAAGTTATGAAGAAAGATAAAGCAAAATAAGGGGGACAGAGAATAAAAAAAGCAATAGTCTCTTAAAAGGTGACATTTCAGCAGAAACACTAAGGAAGTAGGGGAGCAGGCCACAAAATAATAGGAGGCAAATTCTCTAGGATGAAGGAAAAATAGGAGAGACTCTTAGGAAGGAGCAGGCTTGGCTTGTATAATGGCACAGTAGGCTGAACATAGATAACAATAATGTATTATATTTCCAAAGTAACTAGAAGACCTGAACATACTTATAAATTATAAAAGTTTAAGGCAATGGATATTCTAAATACACTAATTTGGTCATTGCCCAATTATATGTGAATCAAATTGTAGATCATAAATACATATAATTATTACTCATCAATCAAAAACTAAAAGAATTACTACTATATCTGGAATAAAAAGGGCAAGTATGAGGAGATGAGAATGGAGAGTTAATGAGGGCTTTGTCAGGCTTATTATACCTTGTTTTCAGTCTGTTTGAGATGAAAGGCCAGAAAAGGAGAAAGCCATGCTAGGCCTGATGTTTTAAGGATCACTCTGAGTGCTGTGATGAGAATAAGCAAGAGTGGTACCAGAGAATAGAAGCCAAAACATAGGAGACAAGAGATGATTATGCTCACACCAGGGTTACAGTGGAGGAGAAGTTGAGGTATGTTTAACTCCAGACACATTTTGAAGATAGAACCTAAAGATTTTGCTGCAGGACCAGAGATGATGTGTAAGCAAGTGAGGACAGAGAAATCAGAAATACACCATTGAAAAAATGAGGTGGGAAAGACAACAGGTGGAGGGAGAATGAGGAGCGATCAGTAGGAATTAGCATCAGGACTGCATATAATAGAAAGCTCAAAATATAGGGGAAATAGTTTAAAATACTACAAAAGTGTGACTATGTTAAAGGCTTTGAACACATTTTCCAAAATGGCTTTAAAAACAGACAACCAAAAACATCCTTACTATATACAAACAAATGTATGAGAAGATTCCAATGAGTAGCACATAAAATAAAATTTATGAACAAAAATTTAATCCAAAAATTATATTAAAAAACTGAAAACTTCCTTCAAGATAGAAGAATAGACATGAAATAATAAGACATATTGTATTCTAGCATAGAAAAACTCAACATTGTAAAGACTCAACATTTTATTTCATTAATGTATAAACTTAACATGATATCAATACAAATTATCAAGATTGTGTCCTGTCTGGAACTAATCAAGTCAAATACAAAGTTTTTTGTAAGCACTTACATTCAAGAATAATCAGAAACATTCTGAAAGGGAAGAACAAAGAGGAAAGAAGCTAGTCACCAAAAATAGAGCATACTACAATTTCTATAAAATAAGAGTATGGTAATGATGCATGAACAGACAAATAGAACAGAACAGAAAATTGAGATGTTTCATGTCTAGTAATTAAAGAAATGCAAATTAAAACTACTCTAAGATTTCATCTCACACAAGTCAGAATGGCAGTCATCAAGAATACAAACAGCAATAAGTGTTCGCAAGGATGTGGGGGGAAAAGTCACACTCATACATTGCTGGTGGGACTGAAAATTGGTAAAACCAATCTGGAAAGCAGTATGGAGATTCCTTAGAAAACCTGGAATGGAACCACCATTGGACCCAGCTATCCCACTCCTCGGTCTATACCCAAAGGACTTAAAAAAAGAATACTACAGTAATGCAGCCACTTCAATGTTTATTGCAGCTCAATTCACAATAGCTAAACTATGGAACCAACATAGATGCCCTTCAATAGATGAGTGGATTAAGAAACTGTGGTATATATACACAATGGAATATTACTCAGCATTAAAAGAGAATAAAATTATGGCATTTGTTGGTAAATGGATGGAACTAGAGACTATCATGCTAAGTAAGTCAATCCCAAAAAACCAAAGGCCAAATGTTCTCTCTGATAAGTGGATGCTGATCCATAATGGGAGGGGGCATGGGAAGAATGAAGAAACTTTGGTCAAAGGAAAGTGAGGGGTGGGGAGGGGACATGGGGGATGGAAAGTTGGTGGACTGAGATGAACATCATCGCCCTAGGTTCAAGTATGACTGCACATATGGTGCAACTCTACATTGTGTACAATCAGAGAAAAGTTGTGCTCCATTTGTATACAATGAATCAAAATGCATTCTGCTGTCATGTATACCTAATTAGAATTAATGAAGAAATAAAGAAAGAAAGAAAGAGAGAGAGAGAGAGAGAGAGAGAGAGAGAGAAAGAAAGAAAGAAAGAAAGAAAGAGAAAGAAAGAAAAAGAGAAAGAAAAAAAGGAAGGAAGGAAGGAAGAGTTCAGATGTTGGATATGGAAAAGTAGGATGTGATAAGGCAAATATGTATATGATCAAGGCAAAACAGTGAAGACAAATAAACATTTTAATAATGCATTGAGATAATAGAATCTGATTCCTCAAATCATTTATCAGGTTTAATACTAAAAGGATAACCAATATATATGTGAGAACAAAATCATAAAATCCATAGAAGAAAACATGAATGAATTCCTTTATGATTTGGAACTGGGTAAAATTGTAACTATGACTCAACTCTGCATCAATGATGAAATATTTTGATAAAATTTACTGCAAAAAATTCTAAGTGTCCTTTTTAATTATAATTAGAGTTTTAGTTATACATGGTACTTGGGTTCATCCCAATGAATTCATACATGCATGGAAATTGATTTCAATTCATGATTCCCCCTTTTCCTTCCCCCTTTTTCCTCCTGCCCTCTCTCCCCTCTCATTCTCCTTCCTTTACTAGACTTCCTTTAACTTATCTATTAATTTATATTTGATTGGTTCTTTGATATCTTTCTTTTCCCCTTTCCTTTATTATACTCAAACTTCCATATATAAGCAAAAACATTCACTTGAGTTTCTGAGTTTGGCTAATTTCACTAACCATAATATCCTCCCTTTCTATCCATTTAGTGGTAAATGTCATAATTTCATTCTTTTTCAATCCATTTAATTTCAATCCATTCATCTATTGACAAGTATCTGGGTTGATTCCATAATTTAGATATTGTGAATTGTGCTGATGTAAACATTGAAGGGGCTATAATACTACAGTATGCCAATTTTAGATATTTGGAAAAATACCAAGGAGTAGGATAGCTTAGTCATATGGTGTCTCTGTGCCTAGTCTTCTGAGGAATCTCTGCAGTTTTCCACAGTGCTTGTACTAGTCTGCAGTCCCACCAACAATGTATAAGTGTACCTCTTTTCCCCATAGCCTTGCCAGCATTTATTTATTTATTTATTTATTTATTTATTTATTTATTTATTTTGGTACCAGTGATTGAACCCAGAGGTGCTTAACTACCGAGTCACATCCCCAGCCCTTTTTATATTTTATTTAGAGACAGGGTCTCACTAAATTGTTAGGACCTCACTAAGTTGCTTAGGCTTGTTTTGAACTCACAGTCCTCCTCTCTCAGCCTCCCTAGCCACTAGGATTACAGGCTTGCGCCACCACACCACGGTGTTGTTCATATTCTTCATCATTGCCATTCTGACTGGAATGACATGAAATATTACTGCAGATTTGATTTTCATTTCCCTGATTGCTAGAGATATTGAACATTTTTTCATATATTTATTGGCTATTTGTGTTTCTTATTTAAAGAAGTCTCTGTTTAGTTACTTTGCCCATTTATTTATCGCATTATTTGTTGTTGTTGTTGTTGTTGTTTAGTGTTAAGTTTTTTGAGTCCTTTGTATATTAATGGATCTCAATCCTTTATTGGAGAAGTAGCTAGAGGCTCTCTCTTTACACTCTGAATTGTTTCCTTTGCTGTGCAAAAGCTTTTTGGTTTAATCAGATCCCATTTATTGATTCTTGGTTTTATTTCTTGCAGTTTAAGAGTCTTGTTAAGAAAGTCAGTGCCAGCACTTACATGATGGAGCATTTGCCCTGTGGTTTCTTCTAGCAATTGTAAAGTTTCTGATCCAATTCTGAAGTCTTTGATCCATTTCAATTTGAGTTTTCTGCAGGGTGAGAGAGTTCTACTTTCATTTTTCTACAGTGGTTTCCTGCCACTTTGGCTCTTCGCTCTATTTTATCCAGTCTTGGTTCTCATTTAGCGGATTATTCTTCTATTGGACTTCCTCTGTCTGTGGACTTTGAGAATTGTTTTTTAGTTACTCTATGCAGTTTATCTTTGAGTATTCTTTGTAGTGCTGGCTTAGTCCTCATGAATTGTGTTAGTTTATATTTGTAGAATGTTTTTATTTCCCTCATGTTTGAAACTGAGTTTTACCTTGGCTGACAGTAGTTTTCTTTTAGAGGTTGGAATATCTCATTCTAGGCCCTCTTTGATTTTAAGATATGAGCTGAGAAATCAGAAGTGAGCCTTATTGGTTTGCCTCTAAATGCGGCCTGATGTTTCTCTCTTGCAGCTTTTAATATGCTTTCCTTATTTTCTAGGTTAAGCATTTTGATTATGACATATCTTAGTGAGCTTCTTGTTTCACTGGGTCTATTTGAAGTCTTGTAAGCTTCATATATGTGGATGTCTATCTCATTTCTGATAAGGGAAAAGTTTTCTGTAACTATCTCATTGAAAATGTTCTTTATACCTTTAGTTTGTATCTCCATGTTCTCTTCTATCCCAATGATTCTCAGGTTTGGTCTTTTAAAGTTGTTCCAGAGTTCTTGTATATTCTGGTCATGTTCTATAATTTTTTCCCCTTTACTGCCTTCTGTGTACTCAAGATCATATAATCTATCTTCAGTGTCTGAAGTTCTGTCTTCAAGGGCTGAGGTTCTATTTTCTACATAATCTAATCTGTTAGTGATGCCTTCAAGTGAATTTTTAATTTGATTGATTATATCTTTCATTTCTAGAAGTTCTGCTTGGTTTATTTTCACTATTTCTATTTCTTTATTAAAGTGGTATTTCATCTCCTATAATCATTCTCTTAATTCCATCCCTTGATCTTCTCTTAGTTCAATGAACATTTTAATGGTCAGGTTTTTTTATCATCTTTCTCTAGATTTTCATGCACCTCACTATGAGTGGGATCCTTTTTGGGGGGACTGTAGATTTTGGAGGAAGATTTGTTTGCCTGCTTTCTCATGTTTTCAGAGGTCTTGGTCTTGCACATCTATTGAGGTTGATTTCTCTACCTCTTTTTTTGCACATTTCCTTTTGTATGTAATTACCTTATTTGTTATAGAACTTCTGTTTTTGATATATGGATAGATGCCAAGGGGTAGGATCTGAGTACCCTCTCTGGCTCTTCTTTCTTGGTCCTTTATTGATGGTTTGAGGAGTTTGTCTCCTCACTTTTTGAGTTGGAGTAAAGTCATGAAATGTTTAGTTCACCTGCAGTCTTTATACTGTAAACTTTTAATGACTCTGTAAGTTCCCAGCACCTTATAGAATTGGGGGTGAAATAAACAATAGTAACAATTTTTGCAAACAACAGACAGTAAACAGTGTTACAGTACATACCCACAACCTACTATGACATCTTTAACATTAATTGCCACCAACGAAAAGGAAAGGTGGATTCAGCAATTGCGAATAGTGAAAACAATAATGATGAACTAGCTCTGATTTTAAAGCAAATAGTAGGTGTCACCTATACCATCCACAGCAGTAATGATTGTGTTAGCATTAATGGTAGAAGCAAGAGTTATACAAACCAATTAGTTCTGAGTGATGGTAAAATTACAGTTAATTAGGGGAAAAGGAGAGGTGTTATGAAGTTAGAAAAGACATTACAATTTCAGAAAGTGAACAGAGAAAATGCAGAAGAGATGTAGCAGGTGATGTTTATATAGAAGGAGAGGGAAAATAGAAGCAGCAAGGTATTGGGAGAGAGGGAGAGAGAACAATGGAATTTAGCCATTAGCAAGAGAAGATAAGAAAGAGAAACAAAACAAATAAACAAATGAAAATAATACAAATTCAAACAAAAATATATAATCCAAGAAACCTAAACCCTCACAAGACAATGCTAGGAAAACATCATTACATTTAAAAAATGTGTACTATGATAGAAAGAGACAAATAAGTATATGTAAATATGTTCCTGAACCAATCAGCACAGCCAGAATTCACATTCATATTCTCTCTCTAACACACACACACATACACACACAATTTTTTAAAATAATAAAATCAAGTTTAAAAACAAAAAATAAATCCAAAATTTTGATGAAGACAGAAGGAACCTTCCCAATAGAAGTGGTCAAAATATTGGTGGTCAACAGTCTTTCTTTCCAATTCTTCTTGAGTTATGTACTGATAGAGAAAGCAAGGGGTGGAGAATGTTAACTGCTTCCTCTTCTTGTGTTGCTGAGTTACCAGTTGGAGTAACCTAAGATTGAAGCTGTTTGATATTGTATCAGTTTCCCTTCTCATTAATATGAGGTGGGATGGGTTAATATACTGTCAGTTTGCATTTTGTCGATTCTAACCAGTTTGGTGCACTCCCAAGGCACCTCTTCTGTAGTGTTCTGTGAGGGGAGTTCTAATCAGGCCTCACTGGGCCTTGTTCCATGTGACCTTCTTGGAGAGACTAGATTGACCCACCCCTAGAGCTAGACAGTAGCTAATCACTTCTTCTGGTCTGGTTTCAGGTGCCTCCCAAGAAATCCAATTGTAGAGTATGGAGTTGGAGGCAATCTTTCACTCACTGTTGTCCAGGACTACAGCCTTACTGGAATTAGTCCCTGAGTGTATTCACTCTGCACACTCAGACTCTTGGTCTACTTCAGCTGGTCACATGATGCACCAGACATAAAGGCTCTGCCTTGCCCTTCTGACTCTAATCCTCCTGGGTATAGTCTACTCCTCACCCATTTCTCTCACATTCTATCAGACATAGTCTAGGTCCCTCAATAGGTACCTGCCAAGATATTGTGGCTGTGTGGGTTTTATTTTTTTCATCTCTGGGTCCCACCGAGGCCAGAGTGGCATGCTTATCCCAAGATGGCTCCCACCCCAGCCCTCCACTGCCATCTGAGATACATAGCATGCTTTTTAATTGCCAGTGCATAGTGCAGCCCCTGGGTCAGATAAGTTTAGGCAGTGTTTGTGATCTCAGGTTTCTCCATACCAAGCTACCAGGGGGGCAGCTTGGAATGCAACTTCTTCTACTCCCCTCACTTTGTCTGTGGCAAATCCACTCCAGGAGCTGTCTATGGTGGGCTTTATTCTTAGTTCATTGTACCCAAATTTCTGAGTCCCTAAGCTGTTTTTAGTGTCAAACATTAAATGTTAGTGAAATACCTTTTTTACCCACTTGTAGGGAAGCTATAATCTGCTGCTTTGGTCTCACGCCAGTGCAGCTTGGAATGTAGCTTCCTCTACTCTGCCATCTTCCTTCAAACATCCTAAGTGTCTTTTGACCCAAAAAATAAATGAAAAAGCAAATTAAAATGACAGGTGACAATGATTTTTAAATTGAAATTTATGTAATAAAGATTAAAAACTAATATAAAAATTACCTTTAAAAAATAGAAAAATACTGCCATCATTTGAATATTGAATTAATCCCAAAAATCCACATTATAATTTGCCTACAATGTGGCACTACTTGGAGGTGGTGAAACCCTTAAGAATGGGGCCTATGTAAGTAATGGGTATGGGGGCCAAAAATAATGTAGTTTGAGAAAAAGAAGGTTTTTCCCCCTCCTCCCCCAACAGATGCCTTCCTGATGCTAATCACAGAAAGGGAGGAGCAGAAAAGGAGTGTATCACCACACTGAGATGATAATCTTCACCCAGAACACAGGACCCTTGACCCAAGGGCTCAACTCCCTGACTATCTCATTGACTGATAAGAATGAGCCTAAAATTTCTAAGGGCCCAGGAGAACCGGAAGAACCAGCGGTTTTCTCTTCACCAGATCACCTCCCCAAAATAGCCTATAAAGACCCAGTCCCTTTCTTTGTTCAGTGGCTCATTTTCCATCAGGAATATGGGTCCACCACCTCCACAGATGAATCCTGCTCCCGAATAAAGCCTAAAATGACTTGCATAGTTTGCTGCCGCCATGGTCCTTCTGCGCTTTCAGTAAGGTCTTCAGGTGATTGGAGATATAACATTGAAGGGGATTTCGGACCTTGGTCCCCTTTTCTCTCTGTATCTTTCTCTCTCTACCTTCCTTCATGCCTTCTACCCTGGCCTGTAAGCTGAACAGTTTTGCTATTTTGCTCTAGCATGCCCTCCTGCCATGAAATGCTCCCTCATCACAAGCCCAAAAAGCAATGGAACCAATTAATTGTGGACTGAAACATCCAAACTATGAGCCTTTTCTCTTTATAAGTTAATAATCTCAAGGATTTTGTTATAGTGACAAAAATAAATATTGGTATTTGAATACAAATATCAATACCCCAGATCCTCATATTAAATTCAGAATGAATCAAGGAATTAAGAAAACCTTCATTTTGTCACTGCTCATGAAAAATGGACCTAGATATTATATGAAATACAAATTTCAGTGTCTACAAATAAATTTTATTGGGAAACAGCCAGGCTCATTAGTTTGCATATTGTCCATGACTGTTTTTGCATTTCAACTGAAGAGTTGCATCTGTATGGCCTTCAAAAAAAAAGTCTGAAATATTTTCTATATAGTCCCTTAAGGACAGTGTTTCCTACACTAGATCTAGACAGTGGCTGAAAAAATGATAATAATAATTAGGTGAAATTCTTATGGGGAGGAGTCAGGTTGAACCCAGTGATCACCAGTCACTTCAGAACCATGACTAAGCCAGGTGAAACAGGATGTGTACCACCACAGGTGGAAAGCAAAGCAAGTGGGTGTGGAGAGAAAATTAATTGGCCATGGGGTCCAGGCTGGGCCAAAAATGAAGTGGAGCCAAAGTGGCCTAAACATTGAACAAGAGGGAGGGGGTAACCATTTGGAAATCTAGAAATTTCTGTATGTTAAATGTCACATTGATTATAGAATAAATGAGAGAGGTGGAAGGATTAGAAGTTGTAACCATAAGATAAAGTTTTGGAGTCTAGGAATGGGGAGGTTAAGCAGTTCTAACTGATGGCAAAGTCCAAAGAATGAACTAACATATAAGTTGCTGAAATGGAATTGAAGTAAAAACCACTAAGGTAGATGAGATCAAAGATGTGCAGTTAGGATTTGGAACATTCTTGCACATAAGTATTAAAATAATCTGAAACAGACATAACATGAAGAAAAATCCTCTAAACAGATGAACAAATGAAACTGAGCAGACGGGAAATACATGAGCTTTTTTCTCCAGCTTCTTGTCCAATATGTGTGAATTATTAAATACTTGCCCTCTTTGATGATCTGACTCACTGCCCAGTGCTGGCTTTGTGCGTTCCTGAATCTCAGGCCCACAGGTATGCTTTCACTGTTACCCCAGCATAGAAACCTGTTTCCTCCAGTCAGAACTTTTTCAGTGGTATTTCAGTACCTCAAGCCTAAAGGGGATACTTTGGACCAAATAGTGATATGTCTGTCTTTTTAAGTAGCTTGTGTGGCAAATATAGTGGTGCTCCTCTCAGATCACTCCGTGAAAAAGGAGTGGCTGCTCAGCTTCAAGGAGTATGGTAGTAAACAACCTACAGCTGTTAGTTTCTGCCTGGTCAACAGCCAGTGTCAGCTTATGAGCCTTAGTCATGCTCTTCCTCATAGAATCCCCAGCCGATATGATCGAGGCAGAGCACAGGCACTTTTCCCAGGTCAGCCCATAGTCAGTGACCCATCAGGGTATTGGTATGAGGACCTACTAATTCCCATGCAATAGGAGATCCCTCTAGAGGGAAGTTTTATCTCTAGAGCTTGCAGGAGCTGGCAGAGACTGCTCAGGTCTATAGCATGGTCCAGTAGCTCTCCTAGCCCAACCCAGATGCTTTCCTTTTATTTCACTAGTGTGACTCCTCAACAAATCTTATTCCTGACTCTGTCACATCGTCTGCATCCTAGGAAACTCACTCAGTAAACTTGATGCTGGAGTGTAAAGAAATAAAGGGGAAACAGAAGCAAGATGCAGAGGCAAAATGACCGCTCATCTAAACTGCCAGCTTTATTTATACCAATAGGTTACATTAGGTTACAAAGTAATGTTTTTTTTAAGATTACATATGTGCTCTGGCCAAGCATGCATCAGTTATCTCAATATTTCCTGGGAAAAACTGCAGAATGTTCCAACTGTGGGTAATAAGATGCCTATTATTCTCTGGGAGTTTGCTCCCCAGAAAAACTCTCTGTCTTGTACTTTTCCACAGTCAGAATCCTTACAGTTCCCTTTTTTTTGTTTTGTATGGCCTTTTGGATAGGTAAAATTTATATTTTCTTGAATATTGGTGGAGGCAAAAATAGGATAGGCACTGACAGCAGCAGAACAGCATTATCATAAGGATCAAAATATTTACAGAGTTTTGTGTAAGTTTAGTGAACAAGGCAGTAACCAAATTTTCCAAAGCGTATTCTAACCCCATTTGAGCCAAAAGCTGTTGAGCTGAGGCTGTTAATGATTTTACATCTCCACAAGTCACTGGAGGTTGAGTATCTCAGGGCCCTCTTGTAGTTTTCCTTCTCTTTTGAGGAGAAAAAAACATGATAAAGGCTAACATGATAGAGGCTAGGTCCCCCCCTTTTTTTAAAGAGGCACGTTTTAAGGGTACAATGTGCTCGTTCAACCAAGGCCTGTCCAGTAGGGTTATGAGGAATTCCATGGGTTAAAATTATATTCCAGTGAGTACAAAATTGTGCAAAAGCACAGGACATGTATGCAAGGGCATTAAATATTTTTAAATGAGCAGACTTTCTCATAGTGGCAAGGCAGAGTAATAAATGAGAAAGGCAAGCAGATACCTTTTCAGATCTATGAGTGCTAGCCCAAATAAACCCAGAATGAGTATCAATGGAGACATGGAAAAAGGAAAAAGGATAAAAGAGAGGGAAATGGATAAAGTTCATTTGCCAAAGTGCATTAGAATGCAGGCCTCGTGGATTTGCAGATTCCCACATAGGGGCCCAGAAGCATGTACAGTGAGAACAGTTATTAACTGTTGGCACAAGCCTGTTGGGAAGAAATGGAAAACATCTTCATTAGTGAGTGAGAATTTTGATGAAAAAATCCATGATATTCTACAGCATCTGAAAATAAAGGATAGAAGGATCTTATAGCTATATCTGTATGAGTATTATCTTCCATCACAGGTCCAAGAATTTTGGTGTGATTGCATATATGAAGATGGGGGATGTATGATTTTATAAAAGAGTTTTAAGGGTTAAAAAAAGAGATAGTAAATTGGAATCTAAATGAAAGGATAACACAGCTACAGAAATATGAGGAACAAGTTTAGCTATATACTGAGAATCTGTAATAATCTTTAAAATAGTAGAAAATAATCTTAGCACCAAGATAATGGCAGCGAATTCAGCTTACTGTGGGGAAATTTTGGGTAGGATATAATAGTCAATCCATTTATCAGTAATAAAAACACATACTTCTCCTCTTTGTTTCCCTCTATCTGTATACCTTGTTAACCCATCTCCAAGAGGAATGATAGAAATCAAGGAAGAGAGGGAATGCATAACCTGATATAACAAAGAGAATCACCCATCATGAGACATGTGAAAAGTTATTGGTGCTAAAACATCATTAATACAGCCTGATAGGAGGAGGAGAACTCTAAGTATTGGAGATGTAAAGTTTTTCCATAAGTAAGATATAAAACACGAATGTCCATGCCTGATAAGGATAAAATTCTAGTGTGGCCATCAGCAATTAATTGAGCATACCTATTAGCAAAAGGCAGAACATTATGGCCTGAAAAATTAGGAGAGTATTATATAATTAGTATATTATCTAATATAGATAATCCTTGGTTATAAATAGCAATTACTGCTGCAAAAGCATAAGGTTTTCCAACAAAAATTACCAATGATAATGGCATATTAGATACAGGAATTCTATCCATCATTACTGTTGACAATTTTTTATTAAGTTTTTGTACAGCTTATTTTAGAGAAGAAGTCAAATAAAGGGTGGAGGCAGGGTCCTGTTGTTACTTTAACAAATAGAAAAAAGGAGAGAGCATATTGGTAGTTAATGGAATATAAAGACATGGCCAGTTTAAATGTTCTATAAATTGCTGTAAATGAACAAGGAAAATTTAGAAGGAAGGGTTAAATTTGGGATGTGCAGAATTGAATATTTTTGAAATAATATATGTCCCAAGTAGCTGATAGGGAGTTGACATTGAATTTTTTCTGTAGCAACATGGAGGCCTGATCATAATAATACTTCCTGTAATGTTTATATAATTTCATCTGTTATGTTTTGTCCTGCAAGCAATATATCATCCATATAATAATAAAAAAGTGAAGAAATTTCCATTGAAAAGAAACCAAGGCTTTAGTAACAAAATATTGACATAATGTTGGGCTATTTAGCATCCCTTATGAGAGAACTTTCCAATTGAATCTATTAATAGGCTTGTGATGGTTAAAAACAGGGACAGTAAAGGCAAATTTTTCCTGATCATCAGGAAAGAGGAATAGTAAAAAAAAAAAAAAAAATCTTTTAAATCAATGACATATGGAGAAAAATCTTGAGGTATTAAATTTGGGTTTGCTAATCCATATTGAAGTGGACCCATGGGCTGTATACACTTATCACCTTCTCTTAAATCTTCTAATAATCTCCATTTTCCTGATTTCTTTTTTATAACAAAGATAGGCATGTTCCAAGGGCTAGAAGGTTCAATATGTCCCAATGGTAGCCGTTCTTGAATAAAAGCCTTTTGACAATGGCTATTGTTCAACCCAGATAGGGGTGGTGACTTTCCACTTTAGTGGCAAGGCAGTCAGATCTGCAGGGGCCCCTACAAAAAAGGCAATTCCACATACATTTGGAGTTTATGTAAAATGTCTCTGCCCCATATGGGAAAAGGTATTGCCATAACATATGGCTGAACATAAGTACTGATTTGTTGTGCATTGGAAGGGGCAGAGCATTGTAACCACAGGGAGCTCTTGGACACCTGCTAATTATTGCCTCCTATGCCCCAAACCAAAATGGCCCTTTGAAGGGGCTATGCATGGGGCCATACTATAAGGGGAATAACTGTGACATCAGTACCAGTGTCCAATAGTCCTGTCATTGGCTGCTCATTTAAGCAAAAAGTCAATTTAGGTCTACTTTCAGTGATTGGTAAACATGCTTCAATGACAGTAGAGCCAAAGTTTGTATTTCCTCTTTTGTTTAAAGGTTGTTGAGCTGTAACATAGGGAATCAAAATCAATTGAGTAATAGAGAATCCTTTGGGGAGGCTTAAAGGCATATGGGACCACATTTGGACATATATTATACCTGTATAATCCAGAATCAATTACCCCAGGAAAGACAAGTTTTCCCTCTTTAGCACTATGGGAATGTGGCAAAATTAATCCAAAAGCATTTTTGGGTAAAAGTCCCTGAATTTGAGTAGCAATTTTATATACCTCTCCAGGAAGCTGTACTTGGGCATCTTCAGTAGTAATTAAATCTATGCTAGTGCTCTCTCTAATGGCATGAAAGGATTTCTGGAAGGATGTTCTGTTTGAACTGGAAAGGAGAACTCTGTCTGGACTAGGAAACTTTGTGTCATGGAATCTTGAGAGGGCTGGAAAAAGGGATTCCCCCTCCTTTTGCCCTGGGTTGGCAGGGAGAGTACGTTGCAATTCTTGAATACAGCAAAAGGCTCATGCTCCAGCTGGCCTGTGAGATTTAGCCTAATAGGACAAACAGCTAAGGTATAGTCTTTACCTCCTCCACCACTTGCCATAAACATTCAGCCAAACAAGATCTAACTGGCAGTGGCAGCAGAGGAGTGGGCAGCAAAGGCAGAGGGAACACCTCCCTGGAGCACGTCTGGATCACAAATGGTAGCTGGGCTGTAGTGGACGGAGGAGGAGGTGTTTGTTGAGAGACAGAGACTTTAGAAATAGCATCAGGACAAAGATAGCAAGCATGTAGCACAAGCACAGGAGCTCATGGCTCCTCGTGAAGCTCTTAAACTATATCTACCCAATCCTTTGAACATAAGGAACCACTTCCTGGGTACCAGGGGCAGCAAGAGTCTATTTCCACCAGCAAAGCAGCAAGGTCAACATTACTTATGGTATGTCTAGCTTTGTGAAGTAAATAGGAAAGCTCAGCCAGATGATGACACTGAACATCAGATAGGGAATTTCCCATAGCTTACCAGTAGGGATAGGTACCTCCCGATGAGAGATACAAGTGTCACTTGCCTGCTCCAGGTGGTAAGTGGGATAGCTGGATCCAATGGTGGTTCCATTCCCCATCAACACGTCTGGAAGGGTCCCTGTTTCAGGCATTTGTACCCCACATTGAGCGCCAGCTGTAGGAAAACAAAGGGAAGAGAAGCAAGATGCAGAGGCAAAATGGTAGCTGGTCTAAGCTGCCAGCTTTATTTATAACAATAGGTTACATTAGGTTAGAAATTAAGATGTTTTTGTTTATGATTAGATATGTGTTCCAGCCAAGCATGGATTACTTATCTCAATAGTTCCTGGGAAAAACTGCAGAATGTTCCAGCTGTAGAAAACAAGATGCTTATTATTTTCCAAGAGTTTGTTCACCAGAAAAACTCACTGTCATGTACTTTTCCACAGTCAGAATCTTTACACTGGAGCTCCAACAAACATGACCAGAATCTGATTTCTCTCTCTCTCTCTCTCTACCTCTTGGCTCCAAAGGCCTCGGGAGTGATATCGTGTTCAGAAGCTATGCAGTAGCAAGTCAGCCATAGCTTTTCACATGCTCTCAAGACCAATGTTTATTCCTAAACTAAATATTGTGATGCGGAGGGAAGAGGTACTTTGCACAGATTGATTTAGGTCAATAAGGGTTCCTGTCTGGAACTACACAAGGGATCAGAACATCCAAACCACATAGTCTGAGGATGGGACTTCTTCAAATGAAACTTGGGCCTCGTCAAGGTTACTTACCCTTGAATTTGTCTAGCCTTCAAGCCCTTACATCTGTCTGATTTGGGACCTTGACAATTATTGGTCCTAGATTGTGCAATTCTGACCTCAAACCTCAGCTAAGAGGCCAATAACTGATTCTGCAAAGAAAGATCTCTTTTACCAACTGCCTGCCTCCCCAAAGATGCATTTCACACTCCTCTGCTCTGAGATCTGCCACATGCTGAGGCACTCTTCTCTTCTCCTTGGTCACTATGCATCTCTTGCAGCATTTGACTGGATTCCTTCAGATTCTGGATGGAAAAAATCAGCATGCATTTAGTGGTCTGCTCTGAGACACCTGTAATATGAGTGTCCCCCAATTACCTGCATTCGTTTCTACAATGTACCTAGGAAAGTCAAAATTAGTCTTGTTTGACACTTCACAGAAGATACACAATCAATTGACAAATATATGAAAAAATGCTCAACATCTCCAGCAATTATAGAAATGCAAATCAAAACTACTCTAATATTTCATCTCACTCCAGTGAGAATGGCAATTATCAAGAATACAAGCAACAACAAGTGTTGGCAAGGATGTGGGGCAAATGGTACACTCATACATTGCTAGTAGGACTTCAAATTGGTGCAACTCACTATGGAAAGCAGTATGGAGATTCTTCAGAAAACTTGGAATGAAACCACCATTTGACCTAGCTATCCTACTCCTTGGTTTATAACCAAAGGACTTAAAATCAGCTTAATACAGTGACACGGCCACATCAATGTTTATAGCAGCTCAATTCATAATAGCTAAATGGTTGAACAAAACTAGATGCCCTTCAACAGATGCATGAGTAAAGAAAATGTGGTACATGGAATATTACTCAGCCTTAAAGAAAAATGAAATTATGGTATTTACAGGTAAATAGATGAAGTTGGAGAATATTATGCTAAGCCAATCCCAAAAAATTAAAAGCCAAATGTTTTCTCTGATAAGCAGATGCTGATCCATAATGAATCGGGGGCAAGGGAAGAATGAAGGAACTTTGGATTGAGCAGAAAAGAATGAGGGGAGGGAGTGTGGGGGTGAGAAGGATGGTGGAATGAGACTATATACATTACCCTATGTACATATGTGATTGCTCGAACAGTGTGACTGAATTGTGCACAGCTAGAGAAATGAGAAGTTGTGCTCCATTTGTGCACAATGAGTTGAAATGCATTCTGCTGTCATGTGTAACTAATTATAATAAATAAAAAAATTAGTCGTATTTCAGAATCTCTGCACTCTGGCTCTCAGTAATGCTGAAATTGTTACACTATTTGTCATTTCCCTGATATTAATCAATAAAAATACATAATCCATTAATTGAAACTACTCCAAATTGAACTTTAGGACTTCTGCCTTTTGAAAGAAACACAAAATTCTACAAGCAAACTTAGTTTTAAGAGAAAAATGTACCTCTTATAAACTGATAAAATTATAAAATTTGACTATATTATTTAATATGACCTAGATTATCAGTCCTACTTAACTAGTAGTCAGAATATACTGATGGTGATAATAATTCATACCCATTTTGCAACTGACATACATTTTGTCAATTATGAAAAAGAAATAAAAACTTTGAGTACTATACCACTTAGGCCAAATGTGGAAAGGGAGAGAGATAATGAGCAACAAAACAGTAAATAGAGCTATATTTTATTGCCTTATTTAGTAATATAGAATCTACTTTTTTAATGTAATTTACTATGGGACAAAAGACACATTTACAGCACTGCTGTCTTACCTCAGGGGATATATTCCAAGACATACAATTGGTGCTTAAAACCAAAGATAGTGTTGAACCCTATATATGTTTTTTTCTCTATACATACATACCTATGATAAAGTTTAATTTATAAACTATGCACAGTAAAATATTAACAGCAATAACTGATAATAAATAGAACAATGATAACAATATACTGTAATAAAATGTTCAGACATCACTACTGTTGTACCTTGGGCCATTATTAAGTACAATAAGGATTACTTCAACACAAGAACTGTGATACCACAACAGTCTATATGATAACTGAGATAGCTAGCAAGTGATGAAGGGAAAGGTGTTGTATACAGAGTGGATACACTGGACAAAGGGATTACATACATCCCAAGTAGAATGGAGCAGGACAGTGCAAGATCTCATCATGCTACTTAGAATGCAACTTAAAATTTATGAATTATTTATTTCTGAAATTTTCCATTCAATATTTTCACACCACAGGGGACTGTAGGTAACTGAAACCACAGAAAGCTTAGGTATGGATAAGGGGGTATACTGAACTTAGAATGCTTTTGCTCTAAGTAAACAGCCTTCTCCCTTATTGCCTTTCTACATTTTGTCTTCTAGGTAAAATGAAAAGCATAAGCAGGAAATGGTTGTATTTGCATTAAACACACTAAAATAATATGTATAGCATGAGATATGAAAAATATATTCTTGAGTCTAAAAATACATTATTTTATTATGAATTTATTTTTAACCTATTACTTTAAAACAGATTTTACAAATACAAAAGACAGTTTTATTCAAAAATAGGTAGCCCAAAAAAGTATTAAGAGAAAATTTTTGTTTATGATTATGGCTAAATGAAGTTTTAAACAAGACTCACACAATTCTTCAACTCGAGCTGACTCTCCTGTGTATTCTTCTTGTTGCATCTTGTTCCCTCACATCTCTCCCAATAGGGTAGGTTTGTGGCTAAGTAGCTGTTCTGCAGCTTCAAACTCCTTGGATATTTATGCTATTGTTTTGTGAAATCATTCTTTGCTCCAAGGAAACCATGCATTTGTTATGGGGACCCAAAACACTCTACAATTGGCAAGTGATGGCAGAGCCCATCTGCTGCTGACATTTCCAAACTGTAATTGTCCTCATAGCATCACTTCAGCTCCTCTTGACTAAATGCATATCTAATTCCCCTCTTTGTCCCTTATCCTACCTCCTCTGCCCCCAAAAGGATTACTTTCCTCTAATAACAATCTTGGAATTATCATCTGCTGTTCTCTTATGACCTGCACAGCAATACACATTTATAATTTATGAATTGAAACATCTCCAAACACTGAATGGAACACTAAGTGTAATCCAGATTTCACATCTGTACAGGGGGTTAGGAAATCCTGTCCGCTTCTGCTTCTTTGGTTGGTAGGAATGCAGCAGCTAACCCTAGCACTCTGCCAAGAGACACATTGACTTTGCTGATCATTGGATAGTTTACTGCTAAGGCAAGAAAATCCCATCAAAGCTTTAAGAAAGTCTAAGCAACCACCTAGGATTTTTGAAAGAGGAATAGTATTTGTTAAGTGACCTCACCTGTCTTAAAGGTGATTGACAGCCCATAAAATTGAGTTGTCTTCACAATCTGATTCATAATCCACTCCATGTCTTTTGGTACAGTCAGATAAAGTTGTCAGCACATAGCAATTCATAAGTGGCTGTCTCCAATACTTTGTAGAATTCTATATAAAGCACTTTTCTTCCAAAAAGTCTTAAGGAACTGCTCAGCATGGTCTGAAATATACCCTGACATTAGTATTCAAGTCAAATGTCACCTCTTCACTTGCAGGAAGACATAAAATACATTGATGGAAATTTTAATCTCATTTTATAGCAATGATTCACTATATTAATGATGAAGAATTGATCATACCAAAAACTATAAATAGAAAATAGAAAATTCCCTTTCATGCTATCTTTAGACCATCTCTAAGTGTAGATTTAAGATAAATAAACTGAGACAAAAAGCAAGACTTTTTGCCAGTCTCAGTTTTTAACAATCACCAATGAAAGACAATTGCAAAAGATTGAGATTCAGCTAGTAATTTGAAATTCTTAAGGATATATCCACTTTTCAGAAGTTAAATAGTTTTATAATCCATTCTGAGACTATTTCCCAACAATATTTTATTTACTAATTGTTGGTGGCACATGAAGGAAATAATTAGAAGCATACCCCGAGATCTTAAAAATAACAGAAATTAGGTTGCAGTAACACTAGTAAAATACACATACAATTAGATGGGAAAGAGCTTTAAGACAATCCTTCTGAGAATAATGCAAACATTGTATAACTGTATGATGAGAGAATTCACAAACACTTAACACACAATCCAAACAAACTGGATGAAATGTCACAGTAAAAGGACTTGAAAGTCATTGTATGTTCATAAACAGAAACAGTTCATATGGTTGCCATTGATCTGCAAGAAAGGTCTAGCAAAGTCACAATGGAGAGTTTGCAACCTAGAAATGGAAGAGATGAGAACTCCACAATGCCTACGCAGCACTTCCCTGAGAGAAGAACCTTAAACCCAGGGGAAACAAACTACTCCTAGAGAGACCAAGACCATAGATCTTGAGAGTGGCAGTGTTGGACTCTGCCTGGGTTTGAACCCAACCCCTGTAACTCGTCAGCCCTGTAACCTCGGGAGAGTCACTTACACTCTGCTTCTTCCATTTTCTCATCAACTTAGTGGAGAGGATATTTTGTAGGAGGCTGCCTCATGGGATTACTGGCAGGATTTCTGAATTAATAAAAGCAAAGCATTGCCAAGCAAAGTGGTGCACACCTGTAATCCCAGCTACCTGGGAGGCTGAGGTAGAAGGATCACAAGTGCAAGGCCAGTCTGGGCAACTTATTGAGACCTTGTCTCAAAAAATAAAAAAGGACTGCAGATGTAGCTCAATGGTAGAGCACCCCAGGGTTTAATCCCCAGTTCCAAAAAAAGAAGAGTATTTATAAAGTGCCTGTCGCAACGATTAGTAACACTGTTATATATTATTATAACTCCACCATGGATCAAGAATGATTTGAAATCTCTAAGGCTGCCTGCCTCCCTTTGCTCTAGTTCCATGCTTACCAAACAACCTTTCAATTATTAATTTGGTCTCATAGGTATCCTAATGCTATAAAAAAGGTACTTTGAATGATGTTATGAATATTCCTCATCTTCCCTGGCTCCATTGTAAATTGATAAATTGCCAGTCTGCTTCACATATTTTAGTCTTTTATGGAAGTGATTCACATAAGGCCAGCCTCTCTCAATCTGCTTCTCTTCAGGACTCTGACAAAGCCAGATCCTGGAGTCTACAAAATTCATCAACATAATGTCTCCTAGTGAGAATTTTACACCTCGCACCTTCTCCTGAAAGCACCCAGGCTGACAAATTTCCCTTTTCCTATCCACAATGTCAACTAGAATATCCATGCACTGGGATGAATAAACATCGTTTACCTGTTATTCTGCGTTTCATTAATTACAATTTAAGTCTGGTGAGTTTGATTCTTAAGATTCAGCTTAATTGAAATACAAATGGATGATTTACATCTTTTGAATCAAACGAGGTATAACTGATTTATCATCTTAAAAACAGACACTTCAAGAGCTGATTTAATCAATTAATGTGACTTTTCAACAAAACTAATCCTGATTAAGCAAATTAAAATAAAGTAAGGAAGGGCAGATGGAGTGGTAGCCTCTTTAAAAAGGTATTTTCTATTCCTCTGGGAATCCAGCAACTATAAGTAAAATGATGTTTCTTTTATCCAAATAATAAATCTTTCTAAAGTATGCTATACATTTTAGGTAAGGAAAAGCAAGTCTGCTGAACATAATTTGATGTTTCTTGATGGATCAAGGATTGTCATTGGGAACATTAATTACTGTGCCATGCTGCTCACTCTGGGATAGTGATATATGGACTTGATTATTCTTCCTCTGAATTTTTCCCAACAGTTCAGCTGTTTTATTTATTTTCTTTCTCTTTTCAACTTCATGCCTGCTATTTCCTGTCTTCTGTTTATCTTCAGTTCTTTTTATAATCCTTTTTAGTTTTTATATAGAGATAGGAACATAGATTGGAATCAAAACAAAGATACTTCTTTTCTCCAACTTACTTCTGAGTCCAGCTGATGTTTTAAAAAAGCATGGATAAATGAATCATCAAATATCACTTTTAATATTAACATCACTGATATTCATGAATGTGACTTAAGTTCTGTCAACTGTAGGGTTCTTGAAACCAAACCGAGAATCTGATAGACATACCCTCCACCAACAGCCTGTGCCCCAGGTCATGATGTTATAAAATATTTGTCCTAAAGGAGCAGCCCAGATGTCTGCTTCCTGTTGTAGGTAGCTAGTTTACAAAAAGAAGAAGAAGGAGAAGATGAGGAAAGAGAGGAGGAGGAAGATAAAGCTGAAGTCTTAGCTCCTGAATTAACTGATAACTTCTAGGGGAGTGAAAGTATAGACAGACCAGGAACATAATGCCAATGGACATCCTCATATAGGGGGTCAATTAGCAATATGATAAGAAGTTCTGCCCCTACAGAGCCAAACAGATGAAGTTAGAAATCTCAATTCTTATAACCATGTATGGATGACCTTGGCAAATTAAGAAATCTCGCTAATTCTCAATTTCTTTGTAATTAAATGAAAAAAAAAACACCATATCTATTTCAGTGATTTATTACAAGGAGTACATTAAATAATATAGAATAATATATGGCACACTAAAGATTCTTCAACATTGTAGAATGCCTTCACTCTTTCTAAATTACCATTTCCCTTCTTACCCCTCTTCTTGCCTGGCTTTGACACCAGTGAGACATGACATTAGTAACCTCTGCATATTAATGAGAATATATCTCTCTGTCAGTGATTGATCAGTACTGCAGCTGTCTCAGCTTCGGCTGTTCTTGGCTGTGCTCAGCATGCCTTGCACTCAAAGACTTTTTCAGCCCTGCATTCCTTGGAGCCTATTCAAGGGTTCATTGTTACTGTGCAGCTCATAGCAGAATTCCTTAGACATTGCTTTTTACATATAACAAAAAGCATTAATTAATTGCCTGGGTTTACAAAGATCCAAAACATGATCCCTACTTTTCTAGGAGCTTGCAACATAATTTAAAAACAACTCTTAAAGTTGTTGCAACCCCAAAATGTTTGTGGTGGGCATCATGGTTAGGAGAGCTAAAGGAAGTGAAGAAAAGCAACAATAAAAATCTATTGCCCCTCATCTACAACAGAAGGGTGAGAAAAGGATCTGAGTCCAATATTCAAATTCGATATCATAAATATCACATCCCTCCACAAAAGAAACCTAACAGAAATCCATGTTCATAGAGTAAAAATTAATAAAGAAATAATACCAGTATTTCAGTTTCTTAGCATCAGGTGAATCATTAGAGCTGAAATATGGTAAGTTGAAGAAAATTTGTAGAGCCTGTAAGCTGGACAGGAGCACCTAAGAAGAGACCAGAACAATCTAGGTAAAAAGTCAAGTCAAGCTCCTTACTCTAAGGACTGAAATATAGGGTCAAGTTCCAGGATTCAAGGCAGAGTTGGTCCAAAGAAAAGAAGAAATGGTCACTTGAACACATTACCCACACTTAGACTAAGTAAGGTTTTGAAGTATAGTCCAAGTCCACAGTGATTCCAGGAACCACCAGCCACCTGAAGGGTAGTTGGCTATTTCCCAGGCAAATTTGAATCCAGAAAGACATGATTCATACATTCAAAATTAATTCGTATGTGCATGCATTTATTCAACCACGCTAAAAATCCCCATTCCTAGAATCTCTTTGGTTCCCTTTAGTCACTGTATTCCTAGAACATGGAGTGATACATTATCTAATTAATTAGTTTGGAAAGAACAAATGGTCAAACTTGGCTCAGCTCTGCCCATTTTTCTTTGGGGAATAAGATTAGCAGGCCATATGCTTCTCCCATTTGCTATGACTACAACTTATCCACTAGTTGTAATGAAGTATTCTTCTTTTATTTACTTTTTGCTTTATTACTCAACTTTGTCATGATTTTTGAAGGAAAGAGATGTACTAAATGAGTACTAAATGTTTCACACTATGATGGGCACTGAATACATCGTTTATCAACTCCATGGTCCTACATAGTGTTCATGATCCAATAAGTTTGAGCTAGCATCTGAAAGGTCTGAAATTTCAAACAGTAAATGGGTAAGTATTCCATGAAGAAGGCTGTGGGCCAAAATCAAGGTCTCCTTTAACTTGGTAGAGTTCCTTTTGTAACTGGAAATTGATCATAAAGATTTACTGGGAGGAAAAAAAGATTTACTGGGGAAGCAAGAGACTACTCCTCACCTTTGGTTTTCTTTTCTTAGAGTGGATTAGGAGACTAAAATGATCTCTCTCCTTTACCATGTAAATCTATGCCCATGATTTTTTATTTAGGATACTTTCAGTTATGCCTAGAATGCCAAAATTGAACCTCAAGGGTAAATGAAATATCCTAATTCTCTAGGATCCCAGCACTTCCTTAGCTTTTATGGTCTAACCCTAATTGTTCACAAATCCCTTGAGAGTCTTTGTTATGAATAGTATTTTCTTTTTCTATAGAGATATTAAATGATTTGCCTATGGCTTTAGCTATTTATAAATTCTCTATGCTCAGAAAGTGTTTCCTCTAAGACTAAGCAGACACCATGCTATCTTTTAAAGAATTTAACTTTTATTTTTTATTTATTTGTTTTATTTTTTAATGTGGTGCTGAGGATTCAACCCATGCCTCACCCATGCTCGGCAAGCTACAACCACCATGCCATCTTTTCTTGTTATGCTTTCTCTCATTCTGCCAGATCATGGTCATAACTTCTCATACATTCTGACTCAGTCGTGGATTCCACAGTGTCCCAACTCCAAGGAACTGAATCATGGACAGTTCAGACTTTTGCCAAAGGCAGCATATCATATCCCAAATGCAACACACCAACCCCCTACAAATCTTGCCCTTTCTTCAAGATCAAGACTCTCCTCTGGTCAATTCAGACCAACCTCTTTCCCAAGTAGCTGTTACCATGAAAGATTTTGGCCCTGATGAGATCAGCTGCTTCTTTCTACAACTACTCTATAGCACAATACAATAACCACAAAAGTCTAAAAAGACTTACAACTTACATAACTGGAAGTTCATTTCCCTAAAAAGTGTGTTTGTTATTCATCCTTGTATACTCAACAATTGGCTGAGTGTGATATATACCAGGTACTGACTGTTTTTAAATAAATAAATGGACACATGTATGAACGAGCCCAATATATTAAAAGTTTGTTGAATCTTTACATGATTGCTTCCTGTCACTATTTTATCATTTTTCCCAGCTCAAAGTAAAATATAATTAGTTCTGTGGCATGCATTATAATTGAAGCTATACTGTTTGTCTTCTTTCTTTTTGAGATTTAGATATTTCAATGAAATGTAATAGTTTAACTCGATTACAGCATCCGGAATATAGGAAATTTAGGGGGTATTTATAGTGCAACTCATTCATAATTCCTTGAAGCAATAAACAGATATTTTAAAGATGTTTCTCCGGCACCCTAATCAAGATAAGACACACACACACACACACACACACAAATTGAAAAGCTAACTTGTTAAACTGCCTTACATGATACATTGTCCTAAAGTTTTAAAATTTCTAATCCTCCTTGACTTGATGAAGATGTGAAGGTAAAAGGAATGCTTCTGGGAAGGTTTGTAACTACCAGACTGTGAGTGTGAATATGCCTGAGAACCAGCATATAAGTTTAAAATCACAACTGCCAAACAGATTTCCAAACCATTATCCTCAAAAATCATCTCATAGTACTACATTACAATGAAATAATCATTGTAAAGTCTTACATGCGTGGCACAGTACAAGGTAAGAACTTACAGGAATTAAAGGATTTATTTTTTAAATCAAGTTTTCATGTGTGGTATTTTGTTCCAGTGATCCTAAGAAATCTCTTTTTAGTATATGATTTAAAGAATGTGCTATATCTAAATTCATTAAAATATATTTATGATACTGTACATAGAAAATACTATTAGCTTGGCATAGTGGCACACACCTGTAATCCCAGCTGCTAGGTAAGGTGAAGCAAAAGGATCACAAGTTCAAAGCCAACCTCAGCAATCTAGCAAGGCACTAAGCAATTTAGGAAGACCCTGCCTCAAAATAAAACATAAAAAGGGCTGAGGATGAGTCTCAGTGGCTAAGTGCCCCTGGGCTCAATCCTTGATACAAAACAGAAGGAGGTGGAGGAGAAGGAGGAGAAGGAGGATGGAAAAAAAATACTATTATATTATAAAACAGTAAGATTTAATTTTTGTTTGTACATAGCACTTAATTATATTGAAGACAGTCCAGGGATGTTACACACTAAATGTAATGATTGTTATCTCTGAATTATAGGATTACAGAATTGCTTTTCCTTTTGTCTTGGTGGTTATTGGTATATTGTAAATATTCTAAAATGAGCATGCATAAGAATTTTAAAATATATGTGAAGAGCTTGCTTGATCCTTCTTATTTTTCTCATCTTCTTTCTATCTGATCTCTTTGAGCACCCACCTGATAATTGCCCTACTGTCATTCATCACTCACACCATCCCCACTGCAAAGACTCCTGGGATATAATGAACACTGATACTAATTACCTATGTATACATTTGGAAAACTCTGGTCATCCTAAAGACATATCACATCAACATGAACAGCTCTTTTGTGTCTTCCTAAGTTTGTATAATCTCCCTGGGCCCTCTAAATTTAAGATATCCTCAAGTGTTTTACTTAAAGATTGCCTCTATAGAAAGTAAATACTTTCAAACTTCCACAGTTGGGCCAAAAACATGCATTGGTACATTGGTATGTGAGTAGCTAGATATAGTCACTAAAAACTGAGGATCTGGTTTATTACCACCTACTACCAAACCAAAACCTGGTTTGTTACTTCCAAATCATATTCTACAAAAATATAAACTAAATCAACAAGGTCAAATAAATGCAATTTCTGTTCAAAGCTTCCTGTGATAAAGCAAAAACCACCATCTAACAGACAAAAGTAAAACTACTCCCACATTTAGGTTCATTTTTCCACAGTTTAATGAAGACAGCCTAGTTTGCCTTTGTAGATCTCCAAGTACTTCTAAATATATTCTCTTACTTGCACCTCATAATATTCTTGCAGATAAAACATAAGAACAGTCTCTCTGCGATACAGAAGGCTGAGCAGAGAAAACTGATCAGGTATAGGACCATGTACTGAGGATCCAAGAACTGGTGAGCTCAAATGCCTGGACGTGCACCATGCTAGGTGCTGGCAGACAGGTAGGAAGCTCACCATTTCTTCCTAAAGGGCACAGATCCAGTAGCTTAGCACCAGAGAGCTCACCCTGTTCGACCTGGAGCTCTCCTTTAAAGTAATCTAGTCCAAACTACCTCCCCTTATAGATAAAAATGAAAAGGTCTAGACTTTTTCCCATAAACAGTTCAAAGCATTGTCTCTTTTAATCCAAGTGTCTTCCTTCCTCAATCAACTGTGCCCTTCTAGAATGAATAATTTCCTCTGGAGGCTTAGGAAATAGATGGAGTAAATTCCACTGAATCCCTCGGTAAATGATGTGTAGTTTATCTGGTTGTCAGTTCTTTCCTTTTAAAGGTCATTCTTCCTTGGTAAGAAATTTTCTGATGTTTTTGTTAAAAGTAAACTGAGTTGTTGGGAGAAAGAGGAAGATAATGCAATTGTGCATGGATGCTTTTTCTCTGTAGGTTTCCTTTATTTTGGTTTCTGACATATCTATGTACATATACATATACATATCAGTTGATTGCAAGACTTCTAAAATATGAAAACTATGACAAAATAAATGAAATAAATACAACCTGGGACAAACTGTAAATAATATTTACCAACATTGTATTGTATACAATATGCTTGCCCTGTAGATAACATTGTGATTTCTAATCTAGTAAAGGTCATTTTCAAAGTTGTTTTTAACCTAAATACCAAGACTAGCCTTGCTCTGATCTTTCTTGTATTATTCACAGACAGGGAACTTCTTGCCCAGAAAGGACCTGAAGAGAAAGAAGGTGATTGACCTAGTAGAATAAACGCGAGCCCAGGGTGAATGGGCAGATAAAATGATAACTAAAATATCAACTATTTGATACCAGGAAACTGTTCTAAGAGATTTGATATATTAATTATTTACCATCACAACAGTCTTCTGAGCTGTTACTTCAGATGATAGGAAATGTGTCCTAATGAGAAAAGGGAGACAAAAAAAAACAGGCAGGTCTTTGGAGCACACAATAAATGAAGACATACACAATCAATGGACATAGGACATGCTCTGGATGAGACAGGAGGTCATAGTACACTGAGGGCAAGGAAGCAAGGCAGAGGAAAGGTAAATACATCCTTCATCCCCCACACGTGCCATGCTCATGTCCCATTTGTGTACCTGCCAAGGATGTGACAGAGTGCCCACCTGAGAGTAAATGACAAATAAAATAAGATTTGGATGAAAAACAAGACACTGACAAAAGGGCACATGTGACCCACTGGTCAGATAAACTAAGGTGGGTTGAGACTTTCAAGGTCACCTAATAAGGCCATCCATATCCATCCACCCCAGCTCTGCATTCACCCTATCCATGCTTAAAGATTTCTAGAAAAGAAAAAGAGAAAAAGAAATACGGACAGAGTACCTACCATTTGTCTAAGTTGCTTCCAGATTTCATCCCCATTATTCCTATTCCACGGATGAGAAAAGTGAAACCTAAAAAGATTAAATAACTCATGCAAGTTTACAGTGTTAATACAGCTATCTGGATTTGAACCTAGGTGTTCAAACTTCAAAACCAGCATTCCTTCCTCCAAAGCAAACTTTGCTTTTACCATAGAATGCAATATCCAAACAAGGAACATGAAAATTTATAGGGTCCATTGAAAATGATCATAATTCCATTATGTTTATCTAAAATTTAAACAATTTCAAATAGCAAAATATGAATTTAACAATATTGAGATATAAAAACTAAAACTCTACATCCAAATGTTTTAACATCACACAATTCTAATTATTTTAAATATCTGGATCTAATTTCTTTAACAACAATATAATATTATTATATTCCATGGACTATAATCATATTTCCTTTCTGCCTTCTAAGGATTTTACAAGTAAAACAGGGTAGAAAAATATGTAGACATATGACATATAAACCCAACAATTGTGGCCTGAGTCACACCTTCTAGAGCTAAGGCACTCCCTAGAGTTAGCATATTTCACATTAATATGCTCCCATAGCTATCATTTTGAGAAGAGAAATCAAAGTTCTTTATGTCTCCCCTAGTGAGGCAATAGGAACTGTTCAAATTATCTGTACACTTAACAGAAGCTATTAAAAGATTACAACATCAATTAATCCTTCCACTAAATATCAGCAACCAAAATTAAAGTTCATGCTTTTTCTCTTGCCATACCTTAAGTGAATCTTAAAAAATGATATGGTTTTCCCAGTGACTAATGAACTAGAAGCAGCTTTCACCATGGTCTGGAGGGCTAAAATGAACATGATTTGAAAAGTTTCCTAGGAATCATGGATCAACATTTTGCTATCCTGAGCTACATGTCACCATAGAACAATGGTTCTAAAGCCTGTGGAAGTAACAGGAAGAAGTAGATTGTTCCAGCGACCATCCCTGTAGAACTAATCTTTTGGAGAAAAGGTTTTAAGAGATGAATATTTCACATCTTGACCACACAGTACAACAGAACTGACCTTTTTCAGAATGATGTTTTTTTTAGGGAAGGGTCATTTTAGGATTGATTTAGACATAATATCCCCACTTGATTGCAGTTGATTCAATTCTGAAAGTTGAAATGTCTTATGTTTTGAGTTGACTGTTCTTCAGGCATATTTTTCTGTCTAGACATAACCTAAATGGCAGACAGCAAGAAGTTCTGTAAATACCAGTTGTATCTGCAAATTCAAAGGCAGCCTCGAGCCACACATCTGTCATTTCTAGCACACTTACATGGAGAGTATGTGAATCTCAGCCTCTCTCAGTCCTGCTCAGCATTGAGCCCTGAAGAACTTCATCTGGAAAAAAGTAGTTATGTTCAGTCTTTGTGTCAATACTAACCAAATCTATAAGAATATTTAGCACCTCTTCTTCTCCAGGAGGTGGAGTGAGAAATTAGTCCTGTCTACCATATGACCTCCCAGATAAAGCACAACTCCAGCTCCTAATTATCCTCAACATCCATAGGTATATCCATACTATAAAACTGATGGAATAGATCTGTTTGTCTGGGGCCCTAGAAACTTGCCCTTGATGGGCCCTTCTCCCTATTCTGGAGCTTTCCATTACTGCCTGATGTCTTGCATAATAATCTTCTAACCTGCCCCCAAGTGTTGTGGGATCTTTTGTTGGTCTGATCTCCACCTACCATGTAAAGTAACATGATGATAATGTAATCAATGTTACAACTCACTGAGCAAGATGACTTAATTGTTGTGCCAGTCAAAACGACAAAGCTGATCCGCACATTCTTTATTCATCATTAAAGTGAACAAGAATTCCCAGTTCTATTAGTGTTAATTGGGTTGCTTCTAATAAAATCTGTACCAGCAAACACCTTCTAATACACTAGTCATGGAAAGCGCATTTATTATATTTCTCATAGAAATAACAACATTGTGAATCATTCCTCTTCTTCCCCTCCCCCCAAAAATGTTTTTCCCTCATTGGTTTCCTCAGTGTCTTTTGCTCTTTGATGGCAAGCAGGGAAATCTAATGTCCTCTGTATTCAGCAAGGAATGGTAGAAATGGGAGCCTACTCAAGCCTCTGATATCTATCGCTGCGTACTCTGTAGCCTTTCTAACATCCAAGAAGCACTCTATAAATTCAGCAGGGTGTGACAGGGGCTAGAGTTCTACTTACCACATTCACTAAACCAAGTGTTTATATATCCCCTATGCAAACAAGATCTATAGCACCTGCTCTCAGGCAGCTACATGATATATATGTATGTTCACCTACAGCCTCAGCTTTATGAACTGTATTCCTTAGAGATACCAGCAACTCCAATAACTAGGTACACAGTCAATAATTACTTTCATCTTTCTCCTTTTATTTACTCTTTAAGAGATTCATTAAGTCAAGGAATAACAGCATTGCTTCGCTAAGCCGTTTTGATTGCTTTCCTAATTCATTTATCATGACCTTTGGAACTATGAGTTTGGTTTTCACCTTCTAGTCATCCACAATCCTGTTTTATGAGAACAAATTTCCACATTCTCCCTGGTTCTTTTCACATGGCCCTTTTGGCCTATACTCTATTTAACAGAAATGACATATGGTAGAATTTTTCTTTTATAAAGACACACAAGTGTATAATATGTGCGGTCACCAACAGTCACTATGTATGTTTAAAATTGGTATTGGATCACTCGCAAAGCTTTTTATGTCTGTATTTTCCTTAAGACCCAAGTCTCTCCACAAAGGTGAGAACTGAGGGAAGGAGGATAGGAAACAGGGACTACTGTGGAAGCACACATCATAGACCAGGCACAGTGCTAGGTACTCTGCACGCACCATGTCATCTAATCCTCACAACAATGTAAAAGGTAGGTAATACAGTACTTGCGGCAGAGAGAAAGAAACCATGTCTCCAAAAGGAATACTGGCTTGCCAAAATCTAACAGTGAGCAGTGGGCTTAGACTAACTACACTAAGGGGCGGGGTGCCTTGTCTTGTTAATTGTTCTCGCCTCTGCTCTCATCCCTCCGTACCTGAGGGTCCGCCATATGCTTGATGTGCAAGTCACTTACCTGAGATAAAGGTAAAAGTCCACATTGTTTGCTTTTCTCTCTTCCCCTCGCTTTTCCTTAGAGGAGACCTCTAGGTAAATTCTTATTCTCTTATATTGAATACTGATATTCAGGGTGCTAACTGTGCAGAGAACCCACAGTTTGGCAGCTGCCTTAAAGTAGAACTCTGATTGTTAAAACACAGGCTAACCAGGGACGGTAGTGCATACCTACAATCTCAGCAATGCGGGAGACTAAAGTAAGAGGATCACAAGTTCAAGATCAGCCTCTGCAACTTAGCAAGTCCCTGTTTCAATATAAAAAGTCAAAAGGACTGGAGATACAGCTCAGTGGTTTAATCCCCAGGACCATTAAAAACAGATTACTCATGCTCTAGGAAAGATGCTGTTAAGAGAATTAAAAGACAAGGCACAAACTAGAAGATATTTAAACAAGACATGGCTGATAAAGCTCTGTTATCCAAAATATACAAAGAACTCTTAAAGCTCAGCAATAAGAAAAAGAACAATCTAATTTAAAAATAAACAAAAGATCTAAAGAGAAACTTCACTAAGGGGCATACATAGCAAAAAAGTATATGAAAAAAAATGTTCCACATTATATGTCAAATTAAAATGTGCTAAAACCACATACCCATTAAAATAGCCCAAATCCAAAACAATGACAACACCATATGCTGGTAAGGATATACAGCAACATGAGCATCTCTTTCATTGATCATGTGAATACAAAATGGTAGTCATTTTGGAAGATCATTTACCAGTTTCCTACAAAACTAAATCTACTCTTACCACTTAATTCAGCATTCATGCTCCTTGGAATTTACCCAAATGACTTGAAAACTTTGTACACACACACACACACACACACAAACACACATGCACGCATGCACAAAACCAAACAAAACACAGTAGCTTGCTTGTTTTTGTTTTGTTTTATTTTTCTTGGTTTTTCTTGGGTTTTGTTTGTTTGTTTGTTTGTTTGTACTGAGGATTTGGGGATTGAACCCAGGGACAATTTACCACTGAGTTACATCCCCAGACTAACTTTTTAATTTTTGAACAGAATCTTACTAAGTTGCCCAGGCTGGCCTCCAACTTGCAGTCCTCCTGTGCATCTGCATCTGGAATTGCTGCAATTAGAGACATGCACCACTGCACCTGGCACAGCAGCTTTATTCATGCTTAGAAATAATCAAGGTGCCCTCCTCTAGTTGGTGGATGGATCAATTAACTGTGGCACATCCACATGATGTGATATCATTTTGCATTGAAAAGAAATGGACCATTAAGCCATGAAAAATCATGGAGGAAGCTAAAATGCATATTACAGAGTGAAAGAAGTGAATCTGCAAAGACTACATATTGTATGATTCTAACTATATGATATTCTATATATATGATGTTCTATGGGAACACTATGGAGACAATAACCACTGCAAGGGTTTGAGGACGAGGAATGGATAGACAGGTGGTACAAAGAGGAGTCTGAAGACACAAAAACTATCCTGTATTATACTACAATGATGGATATGCCATGATACATTTGTCCAAACTCAGAATGTACACAGCAAGAATGAACACCAATGCCTACTGTGGACTTCAGTGATAACAATGTGTTAGCATAGGCTACCAATAGTAAAAAATGTACCACCCTGGTGGGGGGATATTGACAAATGGGGAGGCTGCTTATACGCTCAGGAATGGAGTATATGGGAAATATACATTCCTCTTAATTTTGCTGTGATCCTGAGGCAGCTCTAAAATCTAAAGTCTATCAGAAAAATAAGCTTTTTATGTGATGTTTCTGAGCAAACTAGACATACAGGTGGAAAAAAATATAATAAAATGCCATGCACACAATGAATTCCATATAAAGACTCAAATATAAAAAAGGAAACCCTTAACATTTTGAGAAGAAAATATTCAATAACATCTTTATGATACTGGGATAAAAGAGGGATTTGTTTAACAGAACAAAGAATAACACAAACCATTAAAAGAATATTTAGAAATATTTAGATATCAAAAGGCCAAATATGCTGTAAACACACAAAATGCAAGAGATAAAATATATGTGTGGTTCACAAGACATTACAATTCAGAAAATATAAATCAATAAGAAATGGACCATCAGCCCAACCAAAAACAATAGGTAAATAATACAAAGGAAAATTCACAGAAGAAACTTCAATGATCAATAAAGTCAAAAGGTAAAAAGGATTCTTGAAAGTACTAGAAAACAGGGAAATGAACATCAAAAACAAATAAGTAACTAACATCCATTTCCAAAAAAAACAAACAACTCACTATTTCAAATGAATATTTTCTGAGAAAAAAAATGAATATTTTCTGAGAAAAAAACATAAAGTTGATTGAAATATTAAAAGGTATCTTCTTAAAGATTTTTCTTAAGAGAAATAATAAAATAGAAAATATGAACGAAAATCTAGGAGAAGAGAAAATCTGGACAGGTAGCCCAACATTCAACTCAATAAAAATAATTGGACAAGGACTAGTTTTTCACATCTATTTAACTAAAAAAGTAAAAGTGATCAATACACTAAATGTGCCTATATGTTTTATATATGCATATTTACATAATAAATCTGTACATGTACACTCCCTCTTCAGGATAGTCATTATGCCTGGGAAGGAAAATGGAAAATGGGACATGCAGGGGTACTGAATGAATTATGAATTTTTAATAGGGGAAAAATTAAACAGATATTGATTCTATCCAAGTTTGTATGTTTAGAAAAAGGACTAATTGTGTTGGAAAGTTTATAAAAATCTCTGCCAAGACTCAAGAACCAGGCTTAAATACTGCAGGCAAAAAAAAAAAGAAAAGAAAAGTCCCAAACTACAACCTACAGCTAATTCAATCAAGGCAATATTCCTGCAGCTATCTGCAAAGGAGACAACATAGCTTAAACCACCAACACCAGGAGAGCTGGACTTTTAATGTCACTGATAGAACCTTGGCCTCTTCTGCTCCGGAAACTATAAAGGTACCTGTACCTTACATAACAGATTGAATGTGGCACTTGTGCTTTGAGCCAGTATCTTCAAAGTCTAACAAAAAACCAGCTGACAGTGCACCTGATTGGCACAGGCTGAGTAGAGAGGATGCTAGAAAGGGTCTGACTACTGGACTAAGAATAGATAAAGTCCCCAGGCACAGTGATAGACAGCAAGATATCACAGGTGTTGTGATAGATAGCAAAAATGGCTGCAAATACTTCCATTATTTTGTACCACGATTTGAAGATTCTACAATTAAGTGGGAAAGTCCACTTCTTTATACCTCAAGTTTGCGATCAGTCATGTGATTTGCTTTGGCCAGTAGTGGGACATTAGCAAATATGGTGCAGGCAGATGCTTGAAAGGAGTTTATGCATTACAGCTTGCCCTCTCGTAGTTTTTGGAAAATTTCCAGCTGTTATCAGGTGAATAATCCAAAGCAGCCTGCTGGAGAGTAAGTTTAATAGAGTGAGTTACCAACATTTTTCTTGCTGACAGTCAACTTCCAGACACATGAGTAAGGCCATCCAACAAATCACAAATGCATGAATGAAACTGATATAATTCAGAACAGAGATCCGCCATCCACACTGAGCCCAATACAAATTTACTATCCACAGAATTTTGAACAAATAAACAACTGTTTTGTGCTATTAAGTCTTGAGGTGGTTTGTTACACAGCAAAAGCTCACTTTAACAGAGTTCAAAACTACTAGGAAGCCAAGAGAAAATTTACAAATATCCACTATATTTCATGCTTTCAGACTGCCACAAAGCACATCCTCCTTTGATACTGAATATCACACAATAACAATGCTTTTACCTAACACATTGAAATCATTCTTCATACAAGAGAAAGACTAATAACCACTCCTCATAGTCTCATTGGATTTATATCCAGTTTCATCCAGGATCTCTGGGTATCTTTTCTCCACTAGGTCTAAAATTGTTAATTTTCATATTCTTAAACCTGTGATTAAATTATAGTGATAACAATCAGTCATGATGTGGGAGAGGAAGCAAATTAGATATGTAAATACATACACATGTGTACATATATATATAGGCATATGCCTCACAGAAAAGTAGTGTTTCTGCAACTAGTCATGAGACTGAAGTTGGTATTTGTGATTTTTTTCTTTCACCACCTATTACATTGTTCTTTTACCCTTAGCAGTACCTCAACTAGATGTGATGGGATGCATCAAACTTTCATTTTGAGATTTCTGAGACTTTCATTGCCCTTTCTGTGTGGAGTTGGTTATGCTATTACAATTGATCATAGTAGTATCAGGAAGCATTCCAGACAACTTAGATTGCATCATTTACCACCCTTTTCCTCACTGTATATTAGAAACTCTTTTTCCCCATAATAAATGTAGTCAATTACCCACCTAACAGTATAAAATTGTGTTTTACCTACACCTCCAAAGTGGTTAGGGCACAGAATCAGATTCCAGTTCAATGAAATTGTTCATGTATGAAAGGTCAGAAGCATTCTCTTGGGTTCTAAAACCTTAGAACAGCAGAGCCCAGAGTTTGTGGGGAACTTTAAAAATCATGGGAGTGATTGATGACATGCCATACTATGACATATCACTTCATTTTTGACCCTTAATTCCCAAAATCTACATATTTTATCTATAAAAGAAACAGCACATCTGTTGCTAGTGCAGAATACTCAGTTTCTCACAATTAGCTAGATATCTGATGGCATATATGGGAAAATTTGAGAATGCCATGAGCATTAACCTATGGCACTATTTTTTTTTTTTTGTAAAATGAGCCCATTGATCAAAAACAGTGCTTTGTGAGATACCTTCATTGTACTAGCCCATTGTTATAATAAATTGCTTGAGGGAGGCTTTGAGGAAAAGAGGTTTATTTAGCTCAGTTTGCAAGCTCTGGCAAGGACCCTGTGGCAGATGGCAAAAGCAGGTACTGGAGGAAGAGATCACATCCTAATACAGGAAGTCAGAATGAAATTCAGGGGTTGGACTTGGGCTTTTATAACAACCTATGCTCATGAGAACTCACTCCAGAGGACCATTGTTCCCTTCCCAGGACAATGATCTCAATGACCTAAAGACCACCCATGAGACCCCACTCTTTAAGATCTGTACCATCTGTCACATTGAAGCACTAAGCTTCCAACCCATGGAACTGAGGGGACACCCAGCTTCCAAACCATAGCCTTGATTTAGTTAGTATGTCCACCCATGTTGATGTGTCAGGAGATGGTAGGCTAGAGTAAACTCAGGTTCAAAATATGTGTCTACAACCATGAAAAAAAAAATCCCTTCAATTATGTAAAGAATCCAGTATAATGAACATTCCCTGGGTATAATAACATTGGATTCTCACAGCTGACTGATTTTAACAGATTGAAAAATCAGCCTGATATTAACCTGATAAGCCTTGGTGAGGCACAGTCCATATTATTGTTTTCATCTGTAAACACCACCTCTGCCACTATAGCCCTTGGTTCAATAGCATATTGATCAAGTGTCTAAATGGAAAATAGACAGACCGCATTCAAAGGACCAGTCATTTTTATCCTACTCAGTGGTTGATGCAGAGGAGAAGAAATGGTCATAGATATTCTGATACTGTATGCCTATTCCAAGAACTCTAACTAAATACATGCCTCTTCCCCAAACTTCCCTCCCCAAACAATTCTCTAATCTTTCCTGTTTTACTATGACCATCTTGACAAATCACCAGCCATTGCCATGAATCAATGCATAGTCTCATGTCTGCATATCCTTCATTACAAAAAGTGAAAGATGAAATGTTTCACTCAAAATTTTACCCACTGGTGATATTTTCTTTCTCCATTTCATTTTAAAATGACCCATGGGTGACACAGTAAGGTTACAGAGGTTTACTTCTACATAATGCCATCATATCACACAGAGTCACCTTTAAACAGGGCTTTATTTATTTCTTCCATATTAAATTGCTCTGAAACAACTCCCATTTGGGTTAAGGAAGAGTTGATGGTACTGGCAATGTAAGCTAGCTGCCTGCCCCTGAATGTGTGCATTCAAGGCTTTCTCTACTCTGGTATCAAATACAATGCATGCCTCTGATGATGAAGTTCATTTAGGTGTACTTGTGAATTAAGTAACAGTTTGTGATAGATGAGGTGAGCCCTACAATCAGCTGATGTACTGTTATGGTTTAGATATTAGGTGTTTAGATATTAGGTATTAAGCTCATGTGTAGGACAATGTAAGAAAGTTCAGAGGTGAAATGACTGGGTAAGGAGAGCCTTAACCCAATCAGTGAATTAATCCCCTGGCAGGGATTAATTTAGTGGTAACTGAAGGCTTGTAGGTGTGGCTGCAGAAGGTGGGTCATTGGCATGCCTTTGGGGTATATATTTGGTGAGCTGAGCTTAATCTCTCTATGCTTCCTGGGTCACTTTCCTCTGGCACTCTCTTCTGCCATGATGTCCTGCTACATTTTGAGCCCCAGGGAATGGAGCTGACTGCCTATGGACTGAAAACTCTGAAACTATGAGCCCCCAAATAAACTTTTCCTCCTCTAAAATTGTTCTTGTCAGGATTTTTTAGTCATAGTAGCAACAAAAGCTGACAAAAACATGTACCAAATATGGAGTGCTATTATCTAAATGGTCCATTAGCAAGAAAAAGCATCTTTTCAAATGAAGACTAGTTACTTACAATACAAGACATAGCTTTACATAAAAATCCTAGTGACCTCCACTGTAATCTGTGTTTTAGGTCTGGAATACTGGCTTCCATTTAGTATCCAAATCTTGCATGGATATTTTCAGCACCATTAAATCAGCTAACTCATAAAAGCAAAGTGGCAAAGATGTTTGGAAAGTAGCCTGGATACACTGGAGTACCTTTCCAGCTCTGGCCTCTGACTACATGAACTTGGCAGCTTTTCAGGTCATCAATTAAAAGTTTTCAAATTAAATGTGTTACGGTAGTAAAGCTAAATGTGAAATTATAGATAAATAGGTAGGTAGGTAGGTAGATAGATAGATAGATAGACTCTTAAATATACAGGGGTCAATGGAAGAAAACCCAAAAGAAGAATACAATTCCAGAAATTTCACTGATGGGACAGCCCAACAAGGTTAGTGGGAATTATCTTCTATTTTCTGACAAAAGTATATATTGGAAGTTAGATAACTTCATATCCTGTTTTTCAGGTGCTATAAAGGTTTGGATATGAAGTGTCCCCTGAAAGCTCCTGTCAATGCAGGAATATTTTGAGTAAAATGACTAGATTATGAGATGTATAATGTAATAAGTCCATCCTAGTTTGAATGGACTGATTGGGTAGTAACTGTAGACAGGTGGAATGTGGCTAGAGGAGGTGGGTCACCGGAGGATGCCCCAGAAGGATGCATCTTCCCTGTGGCCCCTTCCTCCTCCCTCTCTCTCTGCTTCCTGACCCCACCACAAGTGAAACAGCTTCCTCCACTGGACTTTCCTTCCATGATATGCTGTCTCCCTTCAGGCCCAGAGTCATGGAGTCAGCCATCTATGGACTGAGACCTCTGAAACCATGAACCCAAAATAAATTTTTCCTCTTTAAGTTGTTCTTGTCAGATATTTTGGTCACAGCAACATGAAAGCTGACTAAAACAGGTAGTTTAAACATGATGGCATCAATGCAGTGAGCCTGTATAAAGCTTTATTAGAAAAGTGAGTTTCTCAAGAACTAAATTAATTAAGTTTCTCAAGAACTAAATTATGAGACAGAATCATAGCATTAATGTAATCCCTGAGATGAATTGGTAGAGGTATAATGCCTTCTCTTCCAAAAGAAAAAAAGAAAAGAAACAATTCTTGTTGTTCCATGCTTGTGATATAGAATTTCATCTGTGAGATCTATAGATTTGTATCAGGGCTGAATGATCAAATACTGATTTCTTCAAGGAAAAAAATAAAACTCTAGAACAACAACTGCCATTGGAGTATTTGATTAAGTTTATGATAAAGCACTGTTTTCCTCCAAAACCCATCTACCTTCTAAATGAGCCAAAAAAAAAAAAAAGAGAGAGAGAGAAAGAGAGTTGTGACGAGTCTCGTTTCAATTCATTGATAACAGTATATATGACTGAAATTCCCCTTAATATTATAGCATTGCTAGTGGTTACTATTTGGGGATATATTAAATTCTATAAACTCTGAGATGTCTGGATATTTTCATTTTCACAGAAATGGCCATGGACATTTTGGGGGAAGGGCTAAGAAGAAACTTCTGTTAATAAAGTAAGATACTTCTTCAAGGTATGGGACCAATCCTTTGTTCAGGAGTTCCATATATGTCAATTGACCCAACTCTGAAAACTGACTGAGAAGCCAAGTTTCTATCACTGTTTACCAAGTAAGATTCCTATACACCAGACTGATTTTTTTTTAAATAAAGATTTCATAGAACCTAAGTGGGAGGCATATTTCTTTTGTTCTTTGGTCAGCTACCCATAAAGATTGATGCAGGTTGGAACATTCTGGTTACCTGTGATGCCTATTTTAATGATGTATATTTTGGATCTTAAATGTCCCCCAAAGGTCCTTGATCTCAAGGTTGGTACTATTGAGAGGTGGTGGAAACTTCAAGAGGTGGGGCCTAGTGGGAGGTCTTTAGGTCACTGCGGGTGTGCCCTCAAAGGGAATGGTAGTACCCCAACTTTTTTTCTCTTTCTCTGTCTTCCTGGCCACAAAGCGAGCAATCTTTCTCTGCCAAGTGCTCCTGGCATGAAATGCTGCTTTGCCACAGGTCTACAAGCAATGGAGTCAACATAAGCCTTTTCCTTTTATGAGTTAGTTATCGCTGTTACTTGTTATAAAAACAGAAAGCTGCATAACACAGGTAACTACACCAGCTTACTAAAGTACTCTTACATGCTTGACCTCTACCCCCCTAATATTCCATATCCCACTGAAATGAAGGAACTCATTTCAACGATAGCACTTCTTCCAAGTATTCTTACTCTATGAAAAAATATTCCAGTGATTTTCAACGATGGAGGAGCACCTTTCCCCAAGCTTTGTTTTGGTTTGTATTGGTGCATTCTAGTTTTACATAATAATGGGATTCATTGTGATATATTCATATATACACAATGAACAATTTGGTCTGTTTTATTCCATTATACAGCCCCTTTCCCTCTTCTCTACTCTCTTCAATTCCCCTTCCTCTACACTACTGATCTCTATTCTATTTTCATGATGTCCCTTTTCTTTTCATTTTTCCTCTCTAGTTTCCAGATATGAGAGAAAATGTATGACACTGACTTTCTGGGTTTGGCTAATCTCACTTAGCACAATGTCTCCGGTTTCATTCATTTTCCTGCAAATGACATGATTCCATTCTTCTTTATGCCTGAATAAAACTCCATTGTGTGTATATACCACATTTTCTTTATCTGGTCATCTGTTGATGGATACAGAGTTTGGTTTCATAATTTGGCCATTGTGCTGTTATAAATATCAGTACACATGTATCAAAAATCATAGAACATTTCATGAATTTGCATATCTTCTTTGCACAGGAACCATGCTAATCTTCTCTATATTGTTCCAATTTTACTATCTGTGCTGTCAAAATAAGCACTCAAAGCTGATGAACAAATTGCTGGTTTTTCAGTAAACAGAATGCGAGTAAGGATGAACAAGAGGGATGGAAAATAATTTTAGATAGAGCTGAACTTATTGAGAGAAGTGAACTTAATAAAGATCCTGGATTCAGCAAATTAGCTAGAACAGCTGGAAGTGGTTCTAATTGTTGGTGCTGCTGATTGATTTTTAAAAATTGTATTAATTTGTAGCTTGAGCTACAGCAAGCTCAGATGCTAGAAAATATATATTATATCCTTTCCTTGGTTTCACACATACTTTAAATGTATCTTCTATAAATGCAAAGAAATCTTTAACTTTCTGTGTGACACTTTATTTCTTTATGAAAAATAATTCTGAAGCCAACATGGCAAAATGTTAATACTTATTAAATCCCCCTATGTTTTCTGCATATTTGAAATTTTTATGAGCTCTCCACCTACTTCCAGGTCCCAGTTGGAGGGCTTTTCTCCCAGCAGTAACAGAACATCAGTGTTCCTCATCCTGCCACCAAATACCTATGGTTCAGACAAAGCCCAGGAAAGCATAACTGAAAGATAGCAGCTCCCTTCTTCCTGATGTAGAGCACTGTTAACCATCAACACACACAATAGTATTACCAGGAGAACAGCAGAGAAATAAATGAGCAGAAAAATTAACCAAAGAAATAATGGCTGGAAACTTCCCAAATTTATTGAAAAACAATAACTGACTCATAGAACAGAAGCTTTGTCTTGGGCACAGAACTGTGATAACTGTTGCCTGGCTCTTGGATTGCACTCCAAGGGACACAAACTGAGAAAAGTGAGACAAACTGAGAGAACATAAGGCCACTTCCCATCTCTTCCACCAACCTTTCAGTTCCTTTAGCAGGAAGTCATGAAAGAGAAGCTTGCCACAGTTACACTCACAGCTCCTGAGTTCTGGTTCAGAGTTTGTCAGCGGAAGAATCAAACTCCAAAACAGTTGCTAATCTTTTCCTAAAGGAATTTACTTTATTTTCAACAGAACATGGACAAAGTCACCCCTAAGGGTACTCTCAAGAGCAGTGGGAGTCATGGTAAAAGGCAAAGGAGCCAGATATATGAATTTAACAAAGATACAGCTAAGATTGTTGGCCAGGAGCTTTCAGGAGAGAATCAGGAATAAGACAATTGCAAGGAATGCTCCCACAGTCAGAATAAATATGAAGCAGTGACTTCACAAACTATTCTTTCAAAGAAGATAGAATTTGATTTGATTGTTTTTAGAGCATCTTATATGCCAGGAAACTGTTGAAAACATTAGAACAATCTGCTTACAAATAGTGACATTTAACATTTAGGCATGGTTAAAGAAAAGAGGAAGTAAACCCAATCCAAACCACTACCATACCATGGTGACTATGGGACTATTCAGTTTCACCTATGTAATGAAAAATATCAGGAATTTAAATCTTGGTGGGAATAGACATCACTACAATAATCTGGCCAGTCATTAAACCAATAAAAATAGACACCATAGAGGCAGGGAGACTAGTACCAAATTGCTGTAGTATGTTATGAAAATTTTCCAATTTCTAACAAAATAAAAGTATGAGGTGTGAAAAGAGATTTGAAAGTATTCTTCACACACCAGGAAAAAAAATTGTAGTTAACATAAATTACCCATAAGAGAACCAGATGTTAGGTTGATTAGAAAATGACTTCAAAATAACTCTTATAAACACATTCACAAAAGCAAAAGAAATCAGTATTAAAGAGGCAAAGGAAAATCTGATGACAATATTGCATTCAATAGAGAATATAAAAAAGACAATATAAGAAAAAAGAAAACTGAATTCTGAATATCAAACATGGCATAACTGAAATTTAAACATTACTAGAAGGCTCATCACCAGATTGAAACTAGAAGAAAGACTTAACAAACTTGAAGATAGATTAATGAGACCTCACAAGCCAAAGATCAGAGTGAATTTTTTTTTTTTTAATTAACAGAGCCTCTGGGATGTAGGATACCATTGAAGGCATCAATATACACATAATGGGATTACCAGGAGGAGAGGAGAGAGAGAAATTAACAGAAAATTTACTCAAAATAATGATATCTAGAAACAAATTAGATAACTCAAGGAATGAACAAATCCCTGGAAAGACACAAACTAACAAGATAAACTCAAGAAGAAGTAGGCAATCTGAGCCAAGTTATAATGAGCGAAAGATTGAATTAGTAACAAAAAGATTACCCATAAAGAAAAGCCAAGCCCCAGATGGCTTCCCTGTTGTACTATATTAAACACTTAATGAATACCAATTTTTCATGAACTTTCCAAAAATAGAAGAAAAAACACTTCTCATTTTCTGAAGCAACTATTTCTCTGATACCAAAAATAAACCAAAACATCAAAAGAAAGGGAGAAAGCCATAAATGTGGATGCAAAAACCCTTCAACAAAATGCTAACCGAAAAAAAATGTAGCAACATAGAAAGAATTGTGCACCATGACCAAGGGGGACTTACCACAAAGATTCAAGGCTGGTTCGATATCTGAAAACCAACAAGACAATCACTATAGAGCTAAAATTCTATTCTAAAGCACAAATTTCCCTAATCCTCTCATCTTAATCCCTAACCTATTTTGCATCCCTTTGCCAATGTATTGTCCACACAGCAAATATTGATCTGTCCTGTAACTTAATAGCATTTTTGCCCAAGTTGTTTTCTTTCTTCCATTATCGTTCTATTCTGCAACTGGCACAGCTTAGCTCTCTCTAAAAGTCAAATGTAAACACTCAAAATTCAGCAACCTATGATATATAAATACACAACCAGTGCAACTCCACATCATGTACAACCACAAGAATGGGAAGTTATACTCCACATATGTAGGATATGTCAAAATACACTCTACTGTCATGTATATCTAAAAAGAACAAATAATTTTTTTTTAATTCAGCAACCTAAAGTACTCCTTTCCATCTCTAAACTTCTCCTTTTTCCCAGAACAATCAGCACTTGCTCAGAATTTGTACTTGGTCAAAAGAATGTAAGAGAAAGATAATCTAATGATTTTTATAATAGTTATCATGCTTCATTTAGTTTCTAATAAAAATGACTTTATACTTAGAATTGAGGCTGTCATTTGAAAATATTTGTTAAATGAATACTAAATGTAGAATTCCATACCAAACTCCCTGAAGAATCCAATATAGTGATGGAATATAAACTGGGAAGTAAAGGACTCAGTCTGACAGGTATCACTATGCGATGTAGTCACAGAGTTGTGATACTATTTGGACCAAGTCAAGTACTCTGTCTTGACTTCAATTCCCTCTTCTAAAAGGGAAGGATTGTCCATTTCAGGGATGACAATGGAGTTTCTCCTCAAGTGCCAAATCCAGTCGATTGGTAATGATTCCTTGAGTTCTGGGAAGAAGTATGAGGCCCAGTACAAGTTCAGTGATAAGCATTCTGTGTTCAATTTGTGTTGTGTGTCATGATAATAAGTTAGAGAAGTTTTTTAAAAAGTATGTAAGCTATTTGCCATCTCTAAACTACATAGATGCAAGGACTACTCAATCTTTTTAATTAAAAAAACTCTGATTCATCATGTTCTCCATTATAACAATCCCTATTACGATAATAAAATTATGAGTATTTGCTTTCCTTTATTTTCCTTTAATTGTTGGTTTTTTAGGGCATGACACTTTTGCAAATGATCAAGAGTGTGTAGAATATTATTTTAATAACATATTCAGTATTTAATTTAAAGCACCTATTGACTTTAATTATCCAAGGGAACAAAAAATTAAGGTCAAGGTCATACGTGTTGAATGATGAGCCCAGAGGATATGAATGCTCATTTTCTGAATTCAAATTATCATTTTATGTCTCACCTTAAAGTTATCAAATTTCTTTATTTTTTTCCTGTGTTTCTAGGATAGTACTTTATTTAGAGTTCATGTTTATAAGCAAAAATTTGGCTATTAATATCAACTGTAACTTTTATGATTTTATGTTTTTAATGTGACGCATATTCTTTAATTTGGTTACCAAAATACCAAATAGTTTTTCCTCAATCAAATCAAGCTGAAAAATTTAGTCTATTTTGATTTTGCAGACATCAATATTTGGCCAAACATGATCCCCCTAGGATTGTGAGTCCCCTGAGGTCTGATGGATTATCCAAGGTACACTGGTTGAGCAAGCTGTTAGTAATTTCTTATGTTTCCAAGTCAGATGGTATTAATCTTTTTAAAATTAGCTTATCTCATTCTTCTTCTAGAATAGGATAAGCATTATATTATTTTTGGTTGTCTATTAAAATGATAACAATGCATTTTTCATGTTTTAATGGGAAAGGATATATCCGTACATTTTTGCCAGTGATATGTGAATTATTTATGGACTCTAATGGAAGAAATTAATTTAAAATATTTATTTTACATGAAAACTCAGATTTGACAAAACTGAGGAATCCAACAACCAAATATTCTCTATTTTTAGTGTATATTGCCCTAGTTCTCTTCAATTTTTGCTTCCTTGGCTCTTCAATTAATGATTTATAAACATATTATTTACATGCCATCACTGCAACTCTGATTCAAATGACCATGAACAGAGGTCTCATTTTGCTTACTACACCAAAAAACAAAAGTCATAACTCAAAGACAAATTCTCTCAATTCTTCTGATAAGCACAAGAATCAAACAAGCCTATTCCATAGTCTTTTCCAAACTGGTTCAAATTATTTAAAATACACAATGAATAAGCTGGATGTGGTGGCACACATCTGTAATCCTGCCCAGGAGGCTGAGGCAGGAGGATCACAAGTTCAAGGCCAATCTCAGCAACTTAGCAAGACCCTGCCTTAAATAAAAAATTTTTAAAAGGGCTGGGGTTGTGGCTTGGTGATTAAGCACCCCTGAGTTTAATCCCTGATACTAAAAATATATATATATAATGCATATTAAAAATATATATATAACAGTTTCTTCAAGATTGTGGAATAGAGGAGGTTGCATTCCTGGCTGCTCTGTGGCATGAAACCATAAAAGCAGACAGGCAGCTTCTACACAAGGTAAGTGAACAAAAAGAGGGGCAGGGGGAAATTACTGGAATTTAAAACTGGACATTCAAAGCAAACTGGCAACACAGGAGGTAGGATATAATAAAATAATGAAAAAATATCTAGTGGCACCGCCCCTGGCACAGCCAGGCTGGAAGCACCAGCTAGAGCAGTTCCTCTGTGAGCATAGTAGAGGGATAAGGAAAGTAAAGGAACTCACATTTGGAGGAGGCCTGAGGCATGGGAGCATTTAGAAACCAAGGACATTGCCCATCAAACCTGAAAGACACGCTGCACAATATCTCTGGGTAGGGAAAGAAGCCACCATCTCTCCAGGCGGTGTGTGGAGGACAAAGGAAGGAACCATTTTGCAGCTGTGGTGTGGAGGCTGGCAGCTAAGGAAGCTGATTCCTGACAAACTTGAGTTTGGCCCAAAATACAGGCCTAGTAAACACATGCTACATGACATGGAGTATACTTAAGTGACCAGGAGAAAATCAGACATGAAGAGAAATTTACACAGGGGACAACTGGTCACAGAAACCCACCCAACTCTATCCCTCCCCCTCCAATCTGACTGCTTTCAGGACCTGCTAAAGAGATGCTTCTGGCTGAGAACACAGAAGGGCGTGGGCAGGAGAGATGGTTTGGAGACTGAAACCAAGACCAAGAAATATATGGTCTGCAGGTGACATAGGGGACTAAGAATTGGCTCCCCCACCACACAAGTGGAACCCCGGGGGAGATCCTTGGGGTAAAGTATTCCAGTGTGGACTGCAAGTGCTGGGTGCTGGAGGTGTGCTGATTTTAAATCTCCAGAACAATTAACATTCTGGAGCCCACCTAAGCCTAAATCCTGCCTCCAGGAACTCCACCTATGAGATTACCTCTCTCACTCTAGCAATCCAGAGGGCACAGCATCACATTCCACCTAAAACTGCTGAGAAGAAGAACTGAAAATATTTTGAACTCAAATAGAAAAAGTTCTTTAACTTTCTTTAAGAATTTTTTCTTTTTCTGCCGGGCATGGTGGCGCAAGCCTGTAATCCCAGCACTTAGGGAGGCTGAGACAGGAGAATCACAAGTTCAAAGCCAGCCTCAGCAATGGCGAGGCACTAAGCAACTCAGTGAGACCCTGTCTCTACAAAAAAAACAAAATAGGGCTGGGGATGTGGCTCAGTGATCGAGTGCCCCTGAGTTCAATCCGCAGTACCAAAAAAAAAAAGAATTTTTTCTTTTTCTTCATTCTTTCTCTCTGTGACCTTGATGGTACTTGGATTTATACATTTCCATATGTGTATTTTTCTCATTTGTAGCATTTTTTAAAGCCAGTTTTTTTTATTTTTTAATATATATTTTTATTATAATTGGGTTTACATGATAGCAGAATACATTTTGATTCATTGTACATAAATGGAGCACAACTTCTCATTTCTCTAGTTGTACACAATATCAAGTTACACCATATGTGCAGTCATACATGAACCTAGGGCATTGTTGTCTATCACATTCTACCATCTTTCCTACACCTATGTCCCATCGCTTCCCTCCTCTCACCTTTGACCAAAGTTTCTCCATTCTTCCCATGCCCCCTCCCACATTATAGATCGCATCCACTTATTAGAGAGAACATTCAGCCTTTGGTTTTTTGGGATTGGCTTACTTCACTTAGTATGATGTTCTCCAACTCCATCCATTTACCTACAAATGCCATAATTTTATTGTCTTTTAAGGCTGAGTAATATTCCATTGTGTATATATATATCACAGTTTCTTTATCCATTCATCTATTGAAGGGCACCTAGGTTGCTTCCACAGTTTATCTATTGTGAATTGTGCTGCTATATATATTGAAGTGGCTACATTACTGTAGTATGCTGTTTTTAAGTCCTTTGGGTATAGACAAAAGAGTGGGATGGCTGGGTCAAATGGTGGTTCTATTCCAAGTTTTCTAAGGAATCTCCATACTGATTTCTAGATTGGCTGTACCAATCTGTAGTCCCACAAGCAATGTTTGAGTGTGCCTTTTCCTCCACATCCTCACCAATGCTTGTTGATTTTGTATTCTTGATAACTGTCATTCTGACTGTCATGAGATGAAATCTTAGAGTAGTTTTGATTTGCATTTCTCTAATGACTAGAGATGTTGAACATTTTTTCATATATTTGTTGATTGATTGTATTTCTTCTTCTGAGAAGTTTCTGTTCAGCTCCTTGGCCCATTTATTCATTGGGTTGTTTGTTTGTTTGTTTGTTTGGTGGTAAGTTTTTTGAATTCTTTATATATCCTACAGATCAGTATTCTATCTGATATGCATGTGTCAAAAATTTGTTCCCAGAATGTAGTCTCTCTGTTCAACTCATTGATTGTTTCTTTTGCTGAGAAGCTTTTTAATTTGAATCCATCCCATTTAGTGATTCTTGCTTTTATTTCCTGTGTTAAAGCCAGTTATTTTTTATGAATTAGTTGTGGTGAACTAGGATGCTTGATTAGTATATTTTAGTTTTGTTTTATATTCTTTTATTTTTAGTTTTAATTTTTTTAAAAGTTTTTACTTTATATATATTTTCCCCTACCTGTTTCCCTTGATTCTCTCTTCCACTAACAGCCAATCTCTATTGTTCTCTCTTTCACTCTTTCTTTTTTACTTCTATCTTCTATCTTTCTCCCTTTTAATCATTACATTCTATGTCACTTCTTTCTTTCCCTAACATTTGAAATTGTAAATCCTTTTGCAAACTTGCTGTATTTAATGTAGGCAATAATTGACTATATCATTTCTATTTATTATGATAATTAACATTGTAGATATCATAGTAGGAACTATTTGGTTTATGCTGTATATTGTTTGCATTGGTTGTTGTTATTATTTTTCTTCCCCTAAACAGTGAAGTACTAGAAACCTGCAGGGACATTGTAAGTCCACAGGGTAGAAACTCTACTGCCTCATATCCATACTGTTAGATGGGTAACACATAAACAACATGAAAAAGCAAGGGAACAAATCACCCCAAACAAACCAAGAGACTCCAATAACAGAATCCATCAACTCCAGAGTGGAAGAAATGTCAGAGAAGGCATTTACAATGTACATAGTTAAACTGATTGGCAAAGTAAAGAACAGTAAAAGGAATGAAATCAGAGAGAAAATATCGAAAGTGAAAGATCACTTCAATACAAAGGCAGATATTCTGGGGGGGAGGGAAGAAGCAGAAATCCTTGAAATGAGGAAAACAATAAACCAAATTTAAAATTCAATAGAAAGCACCACCAACAGAGTAGATCACTTGGAAGACAGAACCTCAGACAATGAAGACAAAATATATAATCTTGAAATAGAGAAGATATTAAGAAAGCATGAACAGAACTTCCAGGAATTAGGGGATAACATGTAAAGACCAAATTTAAGGCTTATCAGGATAGATGAAGATGGAGAGATACAAATCAAAGGAATCCACAATCTTTTCAATGAAATAATATCAGAAAATTTTCCAATTCAAAAGAATGAAATAGAAAACCAAATAAAAGAGGTCCCCAAATGTACAAAATTACAATAGACCCACATCAATGCACTTTATAATGAGAATGACCAGCATACAGAATAAGGATAGAATTTTAAAGGCTGCAAGAGAAAAATATCATGTATAGCAGGAAACCAATATGGATCTCAGCTGATTTCTCAACCCAGACCCTCAGAGCTAGGAGGTCCTGGAATAACATATATCAAGTTCTGAAGGTGCTAACCAAGAATCCTATATCCAGCAAAATTAAGCTTCAGATTTGAAGATGGAATGAAAACCTTCCATTATAAATAAAAATTAAAAGAATTTGCAGCTAGAAATCCTACAGCCTGTACTACAGAATGTTCAACAAAGTATTTCATGGAGATGAAACTTTTAAAAAATGAAAATCAGTGAAGGGAGAAACTACACTAAAGGAATAGTCAATCGAAGGAGAAAATAATTCAAATTAAAAACTAGAAACAAACCAAAATAACAAGGAACACAAATCATATCTCAATTATAACCTTGAACATAATGGCCTAAACTCATCAATGAAAAGACATGGACTGGCAGATTGAATTGAAAAATAATACCCAACAATATGCTGTCTCCAAGAGAATCACGTCATAAGGAGATATCCACAGACTGACTCCTAAAGCATAAGGCTGAGGCAGGAGAATCTTGAGTTCAAAGCCAGCCTCAGCAAAAGCGAGGCACTGAGCAACTCAGTGGGACCCTGTATCTAAATAAAATACAAAAATAGGGCTGGGGATGTGGCTCAGTGGTTGAGTGCCCCTGATTTCAATCCCCAGTATCCATCCCCCAAAAAAAGAATCCATAAATGAGATGGAATCAAACTAAAAATCTTCTTCACAGCAAAGGAAACAATCAATAACGTGAAGGGAGAGCCTATCAAATGGGTGAAAATCTTTACCACACACACCTCAGATAGAGCATTAATCTCCAGGATATATAAAGAACTCAAAAAACTTAACACCAAAAAATAATTAACCCAATCAATAAATGGGCTAAAGAAATGAACAGACACTTCACAGAAGAAACACAATTGATCAATAAATATACGAAAAAATGTTCAACATCTCTAGCAGTTAGAGAAATGCAAATCAAAACTAAGGTTTCATCTCACTCTAGTCAGAATGGCAATCAAGAATACAAGCAATAAGAAGTGTTGGTGAGAATGTGGGGGGAAAGGTACACACATACATTGCTGGTGGGACTACAAATTGGTGCAACCACTACGGAAAGCAGTATGGAGATTCCTCAGAAAACTTGTAATGGAACTGCCATTTGACCCAGTTATCCCACTCCTCAGCATATACCCAAAGGACTTAAAATTAGCATACTACTGTGACACAGCCACATCAATGTTCATAGCAGCTCAATTCACAATAACTAAACTATGGAACCAACCTAGGTGCCCTTCAACAGATGAATGGACAAGGAAATTATGGCATATACACACAATGGAATATTACTCAGCCTTAAAGAAGACAGAAATTAGGGCATTTGCCAGTAAATGGATGGGACTGGAGACTATCATGCTAAGTGAAATAAGCCAATCCCAAAAAACCAAAGGCCAAATGTCTTCTCTTGACATGTGTATTCACAATAGAGGCAGGGGAAGAATAGAGGTAATTTGGATTAGACAGAGGGTAGTGAAGGGAGGGGAAGGCATATGGGTATAGGAAGGATAGTAGAATGAATCAGAGATTACTACCCTATATACATACATGATTACATGACTGGTGTAATTCTACATCATGTATAATCAAAAGAATGAGAAGTTATACTTCATTTGTGTATTATGTGTCAAAATATATTCTACTGGGCTGGGGATATAGCTCAGTTGGTAGAGTACTTCCCTCATGTGCACAAGGCCCTGGATTCAATCCCCAGCACCACAAATAAATGCATTCTACTGTCATGTCTAGCTGATTAGAATGAATTTAAAAATTAATATATATATATATATGATAACTATAACCCTAAATCATAATGGAAAATTTCTGTTGTCAAAGTATAAAAGAGGATTTTATAAATCATGTTTTGCTAAGGAGCTGAAGATTTATTTTATACCAATTTTGCAACATCATAAAAAGTAAGAGGATAACTCAGTGTGGTCATTGATTCTGTGTTTTTATAGCATTGGTTCCTGTTTCCAAGATGTCCAACATTTGTACCAGCAGACAGTTGGAAGATGTCTCATTCAGCAAAGGGACAATATCTGCGTCATGGATTGAACAATGAAGGAACAAGGGAATCAACAAGCCAGGCAGGGATTAACATTTTAAAATAACTGCAAATTACCTATAACAAAACACTGCATTTGAAAACTAAAACACACTTATTCTAACATACTTGCCCAATTTTTCTTGAATTGTGAAATGTTTAAATTTGTAATATCTTAGTTAATAAATATCAAGTGGGGCTGGGGCTATAGCTCAGTGGTAGAGCGCTTGCCTAGCATGCGTGAGGCACTGGGTTCAATCCTCAGCACCACATATAAATAATAAATGAATAAAATAAAGATCCATCAACAACTAAAAAAATTTTAAAAATAAGTGTCAAGTACATAGCCACTGGTGACTGAACCTTCACCCTTCATTCAATATGAACTTGGAAGAAGTTTCTGAGCATCTCACACCTTTTTGGGATAGACAGATGGGTAAAGTGATTATTTCAGTCCTGGCTGGGGTAGCAAATGATATGCAAATCAAATTGAGAACCTCAGGACTATTTTCAAGGCCAATGATACTGAGTTGGGATTTGATGGCAAAATTCACGTTAATTGGAAAACAGGTGGTGGCAAGTCATTCCATGTGGAGGGAAGAGCATGTGGGAAGTTATGAGAGACACCATAGAGCAAGACCCTCTTCAGTCCTACTAGTGGTTCAGCATATCTAATGAGGCAAGATTAGGAACTGGGGGTTATGTAGTAAAGAAGCTTGAATGCTACAATGACCACCAACTTAAATCCTGAAAATAGTGAAAAGTTACTGGACCATATACAAGCAGAATGTCATGTTCAGGCTTGTAGTTTGCAAATATCCCTCTGGTAGCAATCAAATGATGGGAAAGAGGAAGGATCAGAGACAAAAAATAGAAATTAATTAGAAAGCAATTGCAACAATGTAGATGAGAATAAAATGAGGGACTGCTCTAGTTTGAATATGGTTTAAGTGTATGCCCTAAAGATTTATGTGTTGGAAGCCTGGTCTTCAGCATGTTATAAGGTAGCCAGACCTTTAAAAGGTATAATCTAGTAGATGTTGTTAAATTACTGAGGATATGGGTGCTGCTCTCAAGGGATTAACATAGTTCCTGTGGGACTCTCTGTGCCTTCCTTTCTCATCATGTGATCTTCCCTCTCACAGGTATTCCTGCCATCTACCAGGAGGTCTTCACCAGAGCTACACGAATGCCAATGCCATGTCCAAACCAAGGCATGGCACCAGCATTAGTTCAAATCTAGTAAGGACCTGTTGAACTTCTAGAACTATGAGTTAAATAAACCAATTTCCTTTTTCTTTTTTTTTTTTTTTTGGTACCAGGGATTAAACTCAGGGGTACTCGACCACAGAGCCACATCTCCAGCCCTATTTTGTTTTTTTGTTTGTTTTTTTTTTTATGTAGAGACAGGGTCTCACTGAGTTGCTTAGCGCCTCGTCATTGCTAAGGCTGGCTTTGAACTCGCGATTCTCCTGTCTCAGCCTCCCTAAGTGCTGGGATTACAGGCTTGTGCCACCGCATCCTGCTAATAAACCAATTTTCTATATAAAGTCTCCCTCCTCAACTAGTTTGTTATAGTAACAGAAAAGAGATTAATACAGGGCCTAAACTAAGACAGTGGCATGAAAATAAAGATGGAGAGTAGGAAAGCCTTTTATAACTGTCTACTTTTTTCCGCACTTACCAATGCTACATAGACTATGTCTGTGGATCCCTGACTTAAGACTACTACAGCAGCTTCCTATCACATTTCACAGATTCGACTTTTTACCCTTTCAAACCATCCTCTTCATCACTCACAAGATTTAGCTTTCTCAAACCTGTTTCTTTTTTCTTTATCCCATGCATTTTATTTTATTTTTATTTGTAGTGGTGTTTTGTGATTATACAAAATAATAGAATTTGTCGTGACATATTTGTACATGCACATAGCATAATTTACTCAATTTTATTTCCCCAGTACCTCCTCTGCCCTCCTTAAAACTTTGAAAGATGGCCAGGTTTGGTGTGCACGCCTATAATCCCAGCAGTTTGGGAGGCTGAAGCAGGAAGATCGCGAGTTCAAAGCCAGCTTCAGCAATTTAGCAAGACCTAAGCAACTCAGCAAGACCCCTCCTCTAAAGGAAATATTAAAAAAGTGCTGGTGATGTGGCTCAGTGGTTAAGTGGCCCCCGGGTTCAATCTCTTGTACCAAAAAAAAAGAAAAAGAAAAAAACACAACCTTGGAAAGATATCACTTAAGAGAAAATTTCTGACAGCATAGTACATTAGGTCCTGATCTGCCCCATCAGTTTCAGTTCCTTCTAACTCTTACATCTTGCCACACTGTTCATACTATGCTATGGCCACCAAGAAACTATTTGCTATTACTCAAACATGGAGTAATAATTTATGTCTACATGGCATTTCTATTTCTTCTATCTGGATTTACTTTAGTCGTGTTCCTCTTTCGATATTCTACTTATACTTCAAGGGCCAAATCACAACACTACTGCTCCATAGGTCTCCATATCTCCCATAGTTTATACTGGCACCACATTCTCTGTGGCTATAATATGTTTTTATCATACTTACTATAGAGAGACTGTCAAATCACAGTTGTATGCCTATTATTTCATTGGATTTACAAATTTTGGGGGGGCAGAGATGATATCTATACTTGTCAGCTTCCTTGACAGAAACCTACAAAACTCCAAAGTCCAGGGACAACTAGATCCAAGTGCTCAAATAACAGTGACCAAGGTCTTGCTCATTTTTCTTCATCTCAGTGCTGTATTTGCCTTTGTGGATTTTTCATGTTCTCTTTGGAATATGTGCTTCTTCCTTACGGCAGCAAAAAATGGCCAATGATAGCTTCTACTTCTATCATCCAAGTTAACTATGCTAGTCAGCTTTTTGTCACTGTAATCAAATAATAAAAATAATTTACTTATAAAGAGAAAACTTTTATTTTGGTTCCTGATCTTAGAGATTCCAGTCCATAATCAGGCAGACCTATTGTTTTGGGGCCTCTCATGGGGCTTCAGATGGCAAAGGTGGTAAGCACATAGTACAGCAAAACTGCTCACTACATGACCAGGAAGCAAAAGTGAGGGGGACATCCTCACTGTGCCCTTATGGACCTTCCAGTACCTCCCATTAGTACTGCCTTGGAAACCAAACCTTTAACACATGGGCCTTTGGGGCACATTCTAGAGTCAAACCAAAATATTAACCAAATCAACAGAAAGAGAAATTCTCCTTTTTAATGTCTATATATTAACCCCTGAGAAGTACTCCAAAAGTAGACTATAGGTCTTATGCTCACCACTGGTCAGTCACTACGTCTCCTGCAAACAAGCACTGTGGTTACATTCCCTCCCCTGTGCTTTCCCACTGCCCTGTTCTAAATTACATCTACAAATTTTTTGATATGCCTCCTCTCAAAAGGAAGGACTTAATCTCTTCCCCTTGGGTGGTACTGGATTTAGTGACTCACTTTAATGGATAGAATACGGCAAAATGATATTATATTGCTTCTGGTATGTGGTTATAAAAAGACTGTGACTCTGTCCTGGGTACCTTCTCCCCATCCCTCAGATCACTCACTCTGAGGGAAAAGCTAGCTGCCATGTTGCAAGGACTCAGGCATCTAGCATAGGGATGACAGATAAAATGTGTAACACCCAGTTAAACTTAAATTTTAGATAAACTATATATAATTTTTAGTATATGTATATACCAAATGTAATAGTTCAAGACTCTCCATGGACGTTTGAGACTGTGGATAGTACCAAACCCTATAAACATTATGTTTTTTCCCTACACAAACACACATAAATGTAATGCCTTGTCCATGTTAACTAAGCACTTATCATAAACTTCAATGCTAATTTGCAATTTGAAGGAGTGATAGCAAAACTAGAATTTATTTCTTACTTTATAATTTCACAGATATAAAATTTGATATTACCCCATATTTTAGTAACCTCAGCATATGATTTTTCTTCTTTCCTCATTGAGAACTTTTACCTCTTTGTTTAAAGGAAGCATTTTACAACTTAAAGCATCTCCAAATTTCCAGAAAAACTGCTCTTGTGACTAGGGCTCATTATTCACTAAAATAGGGGTTACTTGAATACCAACCTACAATCTGATAACTGAGATGGCTAACTAGATGACTATGGCAGGTACCATATATAGAGAGGATACACTGGGAAAAGGATAATCCACATCCAAGGTGGGGTTGAGCAGGACATTACTAGACTGCATCATGCTACTCACACAAGTTAAAATTTATAAATTGCTATTTCTGGAATTTTTATTTAATATTATCTGGACCACAATTGACACAGGTAACTAAAACCACACAAAGTGAAACTGTGGGTAAGACTACTGTGTGTGTATGTGTGTATGTGTGTGTGTAGATCTCTCTCTCTTTCTTTCTCTCTCTTCATATATATGGATCCAAATAAGGCAGAATAAATGGCCAAGGCTAAGCAATTTCACTTAATGCTATTCTTTCTTGCACTGATTCTGTGCATTTTCAGAAAATTTTGACATTCTTTTATCTATCTTCATTTTTGTCCACACCTCAGAACTATTTTATGATGATCTCCTCAGGCTTTAAAAATATATATGTCACATTGTCACATTATGAAAATTCAGAATGAAATTTTCCCTGCAGAAAAGGTTTCTGAGATAAGCAGGTATAAGAAAGAAAGGTCAGAACATGTAGGAGTGAGGATAAGGGGAGTTATCTCAGCAAAATTATAGGATAGAAGACGAAGGGAGCCTTGTGTACCCTGTATCAGTGAGCAGGAAATTTGTTTCTGTATGTGGCGTTAACAATGAGTCCATCCTGTACTCATCTATTCAAAATCAGATACAAACTTGAAAAACGTTTCTCTCATTACAAGGCCCTTTTTGTTACAAACTATAAGATAATCAGTGAAAACTGTGTCAGATTGCCTGACTAGGCTGCGTTGATTGGACATGCTGGACTGGGCTAGAATTTAATTACATGTAAGTGACAATAACTTTCCTCATCCCAATTTGACTTAGTGTTTTCTGGTTTCTATTTATCTAGTGGAGAAAAAGAATATTCCCAAGCCAAAATTCACAAGATAGGCTGTCTGATAATTTGTTTGGATACTAGTTGGAATATTGGAAACTTCTTTAATTTCTCTAATGATTTCCTTTTATTTTTCTAGCTCATTGTCCTCTAATCTCTTTTACTAGATTTTGCTTTGTTTCCGCTATAGTTTTGATGCCTACTTGACTATTAATTAGTTTGACCCTTTTTGATAATGTGGCAAGTCCTAGGTAGTCTGGAGTAGTTGGTGACATCATAAATATAAGAGCCCAAATTGGTGAAATAATACTGGCAGGAAAAAAAAAAAAAAAATATATATATATATATATATATATATGAGACTTCTATAACATCAAACATTAGAGTCCTCACATCTTACATCTTTTCTCAAGAAATTGATGAAGTGAGGCATTCCTTCCCACAGCAGTCCCACATGCACACACAAACACACTTGTACATATTGTCCTTCTTCTCATCCTTTACATCTCAGGTTCTGGGAGAGATGCAAAACATGGGTGGTACATTAAACCTGACTTCAGAAGCCTACACACAAGCACACAAATATTCACAGTAAAAGGCACAGCAAGGAGAGGGTCCATTTAGAACAATAGAATTGGAAGTTTATTTTTATTTTGAAATATTAGAAATGCTCTCATGACAAATGTGGTACTTGAGGTAATATTGAAGGGTATCAATAGAGAGAGCGAGATCAATAGAGGAGGTTATTCCAGACACAGGGTAAAACACATGCAAAGAAAATGAGGAAGGAAAGATTAGTATACTCAGAAAAGTATAAGGGATGGGCTTTGGCCAAGGCATAAAGAATGGGTGAGGAGCGAGTAGGAGGATCAGAGCCATTCAGTGGTGTTCTACAAATTCCCTGGAGATGTCTGTGTTTCATCCTGTCAATTGCTGGGAGCTCCTGCTTAGTATTTAAGCAAAGCAGTGATGTGAACTGTGCTTCAGAATTTGGTTCTTATTCTATGAAAAATAAATAAATAAATAAGAGAGAGCCTCCAACCACTACCTCCCCAGTAAGAATTGCAAGAGTCCATGCAGGGCCTCACAGAATAATCACTTTTTAAAGTGCATTTGCCTGATTATCAAGAATACAAGTAAAAATAAACATTGGCAAGGATGTGGGGGGAAAGGTACACTCATACATTGCTGGTGAGATAGTAAATTGGTGCAACCACTATGAAAAGCAGAATGGAGACTCAGAAAACTTGGAATGGAACTCTCATTTGACCCAGTTATCCCACTCCTTGGTATATACCTAAAGGACTTAAAATTAGCATACTGTAGTGACACGGCCACATCAATGTACCTAGCAACTCAATTCACAATAGCTAAGCTATCAAATGAAACTAGATGCTCTTGGACATCTAGAATAGATAAACAAATGTAGTACATATACAAAATGTAATATTACTCAATCATAAAGAAGAATGAAATTATAGCATTTGCTGGTAAATGGATGGAACTGGAGACTATCATGCTAAATGAAATAAGCCAAATCCATCAGTTCCAAGATGGCGGCCTAGACAGACAAGACATTCCTAGTCTCTCCAGGACTGGGGTTTAAAGTAGTGGAAACATTGTTTCTTAGTGAGCTTTTAGAGGGCACCCTATAGCTGCCTCCACCCAGGAACTCCACTCGCATGCCCACAGGGTCACCAGGCTCCAGCGTTTGCACAGGACCCTAGCCGCACTCAAGCACAAGACTCTAAAATGTGCTCCTGCACAGGATCTCTGGCTCTAGTGCCCACACCCCTCAGAACCTCGGGTTGCCCACCCACGCAGGGCCTTTGTCATTGCTCCATGCGGGACCCCTGCCTCCCCGAGTAGGACCCCTGGCTGCTACTCTTATGTAGATCTCCATCTACAAGGGTAGAACCTCCCTGTTTGCCCATACCTGGGGACACAGGAGAGGATCTGGAGACAAACTTTTACTTCTGCACAGCACACTACAGAGCTGCATCTCTGAACACCTCTATTTTCTCCCTACTTACTGGTCTTCCCCAAATCTTTCTGTCTTTTCTACTCATAGCCAACACCACTGCCCAGCGCGGCCCTTCACCCCATCTCTAAGCAGATGGTTTCTTTGTGAGACTCTGGCTTCACCATCCTTGACCTGAGTGGGCAGATACCAGTAAACAACAGACAACTCCACCTACTGGAAGAGAAGGGAAGCAATCCTGTTTATTTATATTGAGACACTTTATTTTTTATTTTTTTCCTTTTATTCCTTTTTTTCTTTCTTTTTTTTCTCTTTTCTTCCTTTCTTTTTCTTCTTTTCTCTCTCTCACTCTTTTCCCACCCTCACATCCCCAACATTTGTGAAACCAAATATTTATTACACATTAGGCTACTGTGGACCAGGATATCTGATTAGTATACTACATTTATATTATACAGTCTTGTAACTTCCACCTTTACATGTTTTATTTTTCTTAATTTTTATGTCTCCTCATTAGTTGTACTCTATTTTCTTCCTACATACTGGTCTTCCCCAAATCTTTCTCTCTTTTCTACTAATAGCTAACTTCTTTTGAATTCCTCTTTCATGCTTTCTAGGATCTAATAACTATATCCTCACATCCTACCTCCCTAACATCTCATCATACACCCTACCCCCAGTTCTCTCTAGCCCACTAGCAGAAACTATAGACCCTTGTGACAACCTATTGTTTATATAGTACATGCTAATTGAACACATAATTTCTGTATTTTGTGACAAAGCCATAAAGGTATTTAGGAGCTATTAGGAGCTACTTGGTCTAAAATTATATATTGTCTGTATTGAGATCTGTTAATATTGGTCTCCCCATTAAAAGAGAGTCTTGGAACCCATAGGGAATCTATAAGCCTATAGGATAAAAAATGTAACACCTCAGATCTGCAGTGCTAGAAGGGAAGACACAAACAACATGAGAGAACAAAGGAAGAAAGTGACTCAAACAAAGCAAGATACTACATTATTAGAATCCATGGTCAGCACAGCAGAATAAATGTCAGAGATGGAGTTCAAGATGTACATAATTAAAATGTTCTGTGAATTAAAGAATGATATAAGAGAGCAAACCCAGGCAGCAAAAAATTATTTTGATAAAGAGCTAAGTAGCCAAATACAGGGAGCAAAAATTTACTTCAATAAAGAGATAGAGATTCTGAGAAAGAACCAAACAGAAACCCTCAAAATGAAAGGAACAATACACCAAGTTAAAAACTCAATAGAAAACATCACCAACAGATTAGATCACTTGGAAGACAGAACCTCAGACAATAAAGACAAAATATTTAATCTTGCAAATAGAGTTGGCCACACAGTGAAAATGGTAAGAAACCACAAACAGAACATCCAAGAATTATGGGATAACATGAAAAGACAAAATTTAAGAATTATTCAGATAGAAGAAGGCATAGAATTTCAAACCAAAGGAATGAGCAATCTATTCAATGAAATAATATCAGAAAATTTTCCAAACATGAAGAACAAATTAGATAATCAAATATAGGAGGCTTACAAGACATCAAATGTACAAAATTACAACAGATCTATACCAACACACATCATAATGCCTAGCATTCAGAATAAGGAGAAAATCTTAAAAGCCACAAAAGAAAGGAATCAGCTTACATATAGGGGGAAACCAGTTAGGATCTCTGCAGGCTTCTCAATCCAGCCCCTTAAAGCTAGAAGAGCTTGGAACAACATATACCAAGCAACAATATGCTGCCCCCAAGAGACTCATCTCATAGAAAGAGACACTACAGATAGAAAGGGAACAGATGGGAAAAAATGTATCACTCATATGGACTGTATAAACAAGCAGGTATTTCCATCCTCATATCAGATAAAGTGGACTTCAAACCAAAGTTAGTGAAAAGGGATGAAGAAGGCCATTTCAAACTGCTTAAGGGAATCATACATCAATAAGACATAATAATCTTAAATATCTATGCACCAAACAATGGGGCAGCAATGTATGTCAAACAAACCCTTCTCAACTTCAAGAATCAAATAGACCCAACACAATAGTACTGGGTGAATTTATACACCTCTCTCACCACTGGATAGATCTTCCAAATAAAAACTAAACAAAGAATCTACAAAACTCAATAGAAAAATCAATAATCTAGATTTAACAGACATATATACAATATCCCATCCTTCAACAAGCAAATACACATTTTTCTCAACAGCACATGAATCCTTCTCCAAAATAGATCATATGCTATGCCACAAAGCTAGTCTTAGCAAATACAAATAATAGAGATACTACCCTGCATTCTGTCTGACCATAATGGAATGAAATTAGAAATTAATGACAGTTTTAAAAAAAGAAGCTACTCCAACACCTGGAGACTCAATAATATACTATTGAATGATGCATGGGTAACAGAAGCCATCAGGGAGGAGATAAAAAAAATCTTAGAGGTAAATTAGAACTGTGATACAACATATCAAAATCACTGGGACATTACAAAAGCAGTGCTAAGAGAAAAGTTCATTGCATTAAGCTCATTTATTAAAAGAAGAAAAAGTCAACAAATCAATGACTTGACACTACATGTCAAAATTTGAGAAAAAGAAAAACAAACCAACACCAAAAGAAGTAGAAGACAGGAAATAATCAGAATCAGCACTGAAATCAATAACATTGAAACAAAGGAAACAATTCAAAAAACTGACAAAACAAAAAGATTTGGAAAAAAATCTTTGGAAAAAAATAAATAAAATTGACAAATGCCTACCCTCCCTAACAAAAAGAAGGAGAGAGAAAACTCAAATTACTAAAATTTGTGATGAAAAGGGAAATGTCATGATAGACTCTGTTGAAATACAGAGGATAATTAGAAACTATTTTGAAAATCTATACTCCAGTAAAATAGAAAACCCTGAAGACACTGACAAATTTCTAGAGACATAACCTACCCAAACTGAACCAAGAGGACATTCATGACTTTAAAAGATTAATTACAAGCAAGGAAATCAAAGATGCCATCAAGAGCCTTCCAACTAAGAAAATCCCTGAACAAGACAGATTCTCAACCAAGTTCTATAAGATCTATAAAGAACAAACTCCAATACTCCTCAAATTATTCCATGAAATAAAAAAGAAGGAAATTCTTCCCAACTCATTCTGTGAGGCTAGTTATCACCCTGATACCAAAACCAGACAGACACACATCAAAGAAAGAAAATTTCAGACCAATATCCCTGATGAATATAGATGCAAAAATTCTCAATAAAATTTTGGCAAATTGCATACAAAAGCATATTTAAAAAATAGTGCTCCATGATCAAGTGGGGTTTATTCCAGGGATGCGAGGTTGGTTCAACATACGGAAATCAATAAACGTAATACCTCACATCAACAGACTTAAAAATAAGAATCATATGATTTCATCAATTGATGCAGAGAAAGCATTTGACAAAATATAGCACCCTTTCATGTTTAAAACACTAGAAAAACTAGGGATAGTAGGAACATACCTCAACATAGTTAAAGAAATCTATGTTAAGCCTAAGGCCAACATCATCCTAAATGGAGAAAAATTGGAAGCATTCCTTCTAAGAACTGGAATAAAACAGGGATGCCCTCTTTTATCACTCTTATTCAACATAGTCCTTGAACCTCTAGCCAGAGCAATTAGACAGACGAAAGAAATTAAAAGGATACGAATTGGAAAATAAGAACTCAAACTATCATTATTTGCAGACTACATGATATTATACTTGGAGGATCCAAAAAATTCCACCAGAAAACTTCTAGAATTAACAAATGAATTCAGTAAAATTGCAGGATATAAAAATCAATACCCATAAATCAAATGCATTTCTATACATCAGCAATGAGTCCTCTGAAAAAGAAATCAGGAAAACTACTTCATTCACAATAGCCTCAAAAAAAAATAAAATACTTGGGAATCAATCTAACAAGAGCAGTGAAAGACCTCTACAATGAAAACTACAGGACACTAAAGAAAGAAACTGAAGAAGATTTTAGAAAATGGAAAGATCTCCCATGCTCTTCGACAGGCAGAATCAATATTATTAAAATGGCCATACTACCCAAAGCACTATACAGATTCAATGCAATCCCAATTAAAATCCCTCATAGAAATTAACATTTCTTATATAAATAGAAAAGGCAATCAAGAAACTTAATTGGAAATAAAAGAGACCCAGAATAGCCAAAGCAATCCTTAGTAAGAGGAGTGAAGCAGGAGGCATCACAATACAAGACCTTAAACTATACTACAAAGCTATAGTAACAAAAACAACATGTTATTGGCACCAAAATAGACATGTAGGACAATGGTACAGAATAGAAGACACAAAGACTAACCCACATAAGTACAGTTCTCTCATACTAGACAAAGGTGCCAAATACATACACTGGAGAAAAGATAGTCTCTTCAACAAATGGTGCTAGGAAAACTGTAAATCCATATGCAGCAAAATGAAATTAAACCCCTATCTCTCACCTTGCACAAAACTCAACTCAAAGTGGATCAGAGACCTAGGAATTAGACCAAAGACCCTGGGCCTAATTGAGGAGAAAGTAGACCCAAATATTTATCACATTGGATTAGGCCCCGACTTCCTTAACAAGACTCCTAAAGCGCAAGAAATAAAAGCAAAAGTCAATAAATGGCATGGATTCAAACTAAAAAGCTTTTTCTCAGCCAAAGAAACAATCAAAGAGGTGAACAGAGAGCCTAATTCTGGGAGCAAATTTTTGCCACACACACATCAGATAGAGCACTGATCTCCAGGATATATAAAGAACTCAAAA
>CM053412.1:47810531-47859388 GCA_028644305.1 Xerus rutilus
TGGCAGTTATGAAATCATGAGCTATTTTAACATACCACTATCAATCTTTGACATATCAATGCAATAAAAAATAAAGAAGAGCATAGAAGAATTGAACTACATAACAAGGTTACATTAATATATACTGAACCTTTGTAACCCCAGAAATAGAAAATATTTCTATAAATCAAACATTTACAAAAATGGATCCTGACAAGGCCACAAAGAAAACAAGTTACTGCCCAAAGCACAAATAACATAGAACAAATGCCTGAAGGAAATACAAAAACAAAAAAAAGAAAGATAGAACTAAGAGAAATTTCAAAATATTTAATTTATACTTATAATGTAAATTATATTTTATTCAGTGATTTAAAATGCTGTGGCAAAAAGACCATTTAAAGGCAAGGGAAATCATCATAAAAGCAAGTGGATGGGTAGGTATAATTTAACTTATATAAATCAAAAACTCAACAGACAAAATTAAATGGTAAACAAGAACTTCTTTAAAAATGTTTTCCAGAAACATTAAAATATTAACATCCTCAAAAACAAAGATCTCTCACAAACCTGTGAGAAAAATACTAATACTACTATTTTAATGGCAAATGATAGTAATATACATCTCAATAATGATGAAATAAAAGGGAGTAAATACGTATTTAAATAGTTTAGCATCACTAAGAAAGATGTGTAATCTAACACAAAATACTGTGCTTTATGTTTATTGTCTTGTTTCTTTGATGCTTTTTTTCAGTGCTAATAAGGTTTCAGTGAAAGACATACTCTAGTAGTCTGTAAAGATGCTGTTACTTTGCCCAACTATTATGGAAAGCAATTTAGAAGCCTTTTATAATGGTCTTACAAAGGTTGATCAGAGGAAATAGCCAGACCAAGGAGATAGTCATAATTTCATCCTCATATTTATGCATAAAATATTATTTTGTAGCATTATTCATAATAGAACTCCTTTAGTGTCCAACAATAGGGAAATAGTAAATTATAGTGTGTATTTCTAATGCAATATTATGAAATTACATCTACAAAGATTTTAATGGCATACAATTTTTTATGATTATTTCATTTGGGTTGCTATATAACAAACTAGCCCTAAATGTGATGTCCTTAGGCAATCAAAGGTTATTTCTCAATATAATATAGCCCAAAGGTTAGTTCTATGACTTTGCAGTTCTTCAGATTCACAAATATTTGGTGAAGTTTCTGGAACAAATGAAAGGTCCAAATGTACTCCCTCATTTGCCTGGTCCTATATTCTCCACAGGAGCCTGTCCATGAGGTTCCTTAGACTTCCTCAGAGAATGGGGATAGGAATCCAAGAAGAAATGCTCCAAGAAGCAAAAGCTCACGCTATAGACCTCCTGAATCTTAGCCTCAAAAATTATAGCATCATTTCTGCCACTATTTTATTGGGAAGAACAAATCCTATGGGCAGCCTAGTTTCAAGGAATGAGAAAATAGATTGTATCACTCAGTGGGAGGACTGGCAAAGAGTCTATGACCATTTCAATCCATCAGAGCAAGAAAAAAATTAAGTGAACATAAAAGGAATATATATATACACATACATATATATATAATCATAAGCATTTTCTATTTTCTACGAAAAAAATAAAGCATACAGTTGTCCCTCAGTATCCTTGATGGATTGGTTCCAAGAACCCTACAGATACCAAAATCAGCAGTTGTTCAAGTCACTTATAAAATTGCCAAAGCCAGGCGTGGTGGAGCATACCTATAATCCCAGCTACATGGGATGCTGAGACAGAAGGATCACAAGCTTGAAGTCATCCTCAGCAAATTAGCAACACTCTAAGCAACTTAACAATTCCCTGTCTCAAAATTTAAAAATAAAAAGGGTTGGGATATAGGTCAGTGGTAAAGCATCCCTGGGTTCAATCCCCAGTACCAAAAGAAAAAAAAATACATATATATATATATATACACACACACACACACACACACACACACACACACATATATATAATTGCCAAGGTTTTTGTATATAACCAATGCAATCCTCTCATATAATTTAAATCATCTCTGCATTGCTTATAATACCTAATACAATGTAAGTGCTCTGTAAATAGTTGTCACACTGCACTGTTTAGAACATAAAAAAGACTAGAGGAAAAATGCTAATAAGGATTATCTCTAGGTAGTGGAAAAGGCATGGTTGGCAAGTTTATAACTTTCTTCTTTAAAGTTTTCTGATTTTTTCAAAGTTAAGGGAATGGATCACCTTTAAATTGGAACATAAGTGTTATTTTATAAGTATTTTATTCCCACATAGAAACATATAAAGCAATTTCCTACAAAAGGCTACAAAACACTAAAGGAAATTGAATCAGAAGCGGAAGAAGGCGAACATCAAATTGAAAAGCAAAATGTTGCGGGGAGGGAGGATATCAGGTAGCATGTGTATTATTCTTTTCTTGACTGTACAGACTATTAAGACATTTGAATCATCAAACATTTCATAACAGATTTATGACAATATTGAACAAATGTGTGCCTGATTTTCATGTCATTGTAAGAAGGTTACATAATAAATTTGTTTCTGCCTCCAAAAAGAAAAAACAAAAAAAAATGAAACAATATCCCTGTTTCCTCTTCTCAGCCAACATAAAATACATACAGCAGAAGCCTTGAGATCAGAACTAATAAAAATTGAAAAATTTTAGAGTATGTACTATCACAAAACCTAAAAATAAAACACACATGCTCCAAAATGTACAATGCTACTTTTATTTCTTCTAGTCTACAATTTAGTAAAGTTTAAATGAGGACTTTTTTACCAAAAAAAATAGCATTTAGTGCTATGCCTAATTATAAATTAATATATCATGATTCTGAAGGTAACATGGATTGATACATACAAAAACACTAAGGAAGAAAAAGTATGCATTCCTCTTATTCAACCCTTCAGATAGAAATTAGTTTCAAGGACACAGAGCTGCTATTTAATGGTTTAGCTGGCCTCTCCAGGCTTGTCAGGAGAACCCAGTTTTCATCTTTGCATCCTGACTGCCAGAAAGTCTGCAAATATTCCTGGCTTATACCAAAAATCATACATTTGAAAAAAGAATTCTCCCAACAAGGATTTCATGGTCCAGCCCAATTTGAGAAGGAGAAATAACAGGAAAGCATTAGCAAAAAAAAAAAAAGTACTATTTCAGACATGCACCTGTTGAGCTTTAAAATATCATCCTTCCCAATTCAAGGATTTCTTGATACCAGATGAAGCCTCTCTTCTCATAGCCTAAGATTTCCCACCCCAGACACTGAGGGACTCCCACCTCCATTCCACAGGTAAATTCTTATCTGCCTTTCTCAAAACACCTACATATGCCATGGTGATTCCCTCTGGTAACAAAGGTGACAATATTTACCATGCAGAAAATACTTGTGATATGAAATTATTTTGAAATCATGACACATAAACTTTTTCTTTGGGTCATTTTTCATACAGATAAGACCAATTAGGTAGCAAGGGCTCCCTTGGGTCTAAGTAAATACATACAACATTTCAATACTTTTCTACAAAAAATATTTTAGATGCAGTTATGCTGTTTCACAGTCCATTACATATTTCTGTAGACTAAGAAGAATTTCAGCCTCTTTAAGCACTAATGAGACCTCAAGAGATTATTCTAAGATACTTCTAAATCCTCCCCTACTGTGTTATCGCTTGCTTATATACTGTTCTCTTACCTTCATTAAGCTTCAAAGATTTTTTTAAGAATTGTTTTCATTGCCCATGGATTCTGAGTGCATTCTGAAAGATTTTTTTAAAAGTTTAATTTTGTTTTTGTTGTTTGCCGTAGGGATTTATTTTGAACTTTTGAAATTATTTGAGTTGTGATGATCTAATAGTTGCTCTATCTCATTGAAGTTCAAATTTTTGTCATCTTATTACATCACTGTAGGAGGGAATTAGTATGTGTTGGGTGCTATTTTCTTTAATGAAGTGGTTCCATGATACTAAAAATTAGAACTGAAAATTAAAACTTGATAGCTTTGTTTTTCTCAGTGCTGGTGATCAAACCTAGGGCCTCAGACATGTGAGGCAAGTGTTTTACCATTGAGCCACATCACCAATCTGGTGACATATTTAAATAAATCCATTAATGAATATTCCTCTAAGTTCTATATGGTACCAGGATTTTGTTCCAGGTTCTATTATATGCTTTTCATCTGATCCACACGTCCATATATTCGTTTTTATTTAAATAAAATAGTCATAGAATAAAGGGGAATCATGGCCTACTAAATCATGGCCTTCCTACAAGAGAAGGATAAATGCAGAAGCAATGGCTTTGGAATATGACCTGAACTTGGGTCTGTTGGAAAATTAGCCAAAGTATCAAACAGAAGCTGCTGGAAGTTTAACAGTGTTAGGTTTTTCTCATTCTTTGCTTCCTTACTCCATCTTTCTTTTCTTCTCTCAGAAATGCACAACTAATATTCTTTGCCCAGAATTTTGAATTTATTGAACCAAAAATGTCTACTACTAAGAAAACCCCATTCCCAAATGCAAGAGATAATGTTACTTCTATGTTCCCCTTGAAGTAGGATGTTACCAAAGTTTTTTAATAGCTAGAACTTTTGTTGTAGGAAAGACTCCATCCATCACTTTCCAGGATTGCAGATATTAAAATAAGGACATGCTCAAAATGAGCTCATTTTAGTGTTATAGAAAGTGATAGGAATAAAAGGTAATTCCCATTTCCTGTAATGATAATTCTGTCACACAATTTTTATTATACTGCTTCTCATGGGTTTTCATTCTCTTAAATACAAATCATCTTATTTCCACAGAAGCCACATTTTCTTTAGACATCAAAATAAAAAGTTACATTTGAAAGAATTTCTGCATGCTCCTTAGTGAAATGTAAACTTCTCCTTTTATATTTGATTAATAACATATGTAAAGTACATGTATCTATCTTACTTTGAAGTGCTAAAGTTGTACAAAATTAAAAATAGAAATAAGGATTTTAAAAATGTCAGTTTGATGATTTCTTCCTATGTAAGCTATACCAAAGTTCAAATTTTTAACCAAAATTACTCTACAAAAAGTTATGTACTATTATTACAGTCTTTGTAAACAAAGTACCTCTTCCAAGAGGAACTCAGACTAGTTCATAAACCTTAAGATTTATCTTTTGAGATAGGAGCTCTATTTACACTACAAAGAATTTTATTCCAGTCTGTCCAAAATATATATGTGTATATGTTTATTCCTTTCTATTTCAGTGCTTTCCTATAGAAGTGTTCATTGTACTTACTCCCATCATGATCCAAGGTGAGAGGTCTTCTCATTACGTTTATGCTGAAAGGTTTTACAGTATAAATCATCAAATCAGAATATCTAGCATTCTGCCATAGGATCTCTAATTATCAAAACAAAGCAAAACAAAACTCTTGAAATAATTGAGCCTTAAAATAAAGATTTTAGCAAAGGTTATGTAAATCATTGATGTTTTTGTTTTTGGTTTGTATTTGCTTTTATCAGTTACACTCAAATGTTAGCTCTAGTTCTTTTAAAATTCAATGGTTTGCCTTAATTGTTTCAGATGGGGCATTAGGAAATTACAAATTTTCTGCCCATTTATTCCTTAATATTCATAATATTTTATAATGTAAATCCATTTTTATATAAAGGAACTTAACTTTTCAAGCAATCCTTTGTTAAACAGGGCAGAAATTATTATATTAATATAAGTGAGAAAATCACTTATATTAAATAAGTTCTGAGGAGATTAAGTACTAACTACCGAGGTCACATTTCGTATACCTGAAATTACCAAGTGCCTAATAAATAATTAGTGTAATATTTTTTTTAAAGCATGAAATACAAGAAGTGAAATACACATTCTTAAGATGGTGGCATAGAAACCTCAAGTGCTAGTTTGTTCCTCCATGGGATGGAAACAAAGCAACAGGTGTGCAACTGCTCACGCAGGTGAGGGGCTGTGGATGGGCACTGGAAATCAATGGCACAGAACATGAAACCTGGTGAATTCCAGAGACTGGGGAGAATAACAAAACAAGAAAAGTGGATACTCCAGCTCCAAGCCCCTAACACCTGGGCTGAGAAAGATTCTCTCCTCCAAGAGGATAAAAGTGAGAGAGAGTAACTTTGTGGTGCACAAGGCTGCACCTTGGAGACAGAGAGCTTAAATACATAGGTGACTCTAGGTAACAAATGAGCTTCAGAGAAGAGATTCACTGCTTCTCTGAAGAGACCCTCAGAGTGCTATAGCTCGGAGCCATCGTGAGAAGGGTCCTATTGTTAGGGACTAGATTGCTCTGGGCACCAGAAAACCTAGCATAATCACACCTCGGAGTCCTCAAGGACACCTTGCTACACCGACTAGGCAGGCAACAGCTACACAAGACAGCAGGTCTCAAGAGAGTGTCTCTTACACAAACACTCGTAGAGGTACATGCTGCAGGCAACACAAGCTGCAACTTGGAAGGGAGTAGAGTGGACAGTGGTTCAGTGACCCTTCCGTCTGTGTCAAGAAGTGACACCAGTCATATATTGTTCCACATGGAGGCCAGGTCTAAAGGCACCAGGATTGAGGATAGTGAATCACTTGATTCCTGCAACCACCACCTCCTCTCAGAATTCACTGATTCAATTGCTCTTTTCACCCTGGAAGGCATTCTGGGAATCTGCCATGTCTTGGACGTTTGCCACACTTCTGGGTACACAATCCAAAAACCTCTGGAGCAGTCCACACTCAGACAAAATTCAGTAGATAATAAGGGCTCGCTGTGTGTGGTTCTGACATTCAGCATACCCCTGGTGCATAATCTGAAACTCTCTAGGGAAGAATATACCTCTGGTATAGTCAACATTCCCTTAACCTGTTTGGCAAAAAGGTGGGGCACAATCTGCTTTCCATCCCCCACTGATTTGGTGAAATCTGAGAGGAATTACAACAAAACGTAGCTGTGAGCCACTACCCCCCTTACCTGGCAAATTCCAGTCAGACTCAGAAGTATTCCCAAGGACCTAGAATGAATTTCTGGCACATTTTTCCTCCATCTATTCTATCTTTTATTATTACTTTATTGTGTTTTTCTTACCACTACCTTATTTTCTCCTATTATTTAATAGTTTTTTCCTCTTCTCTCCTTATTTATTTCCCTTTTCCTTCTTTTACTTCTATATATATAATTTCTTCCTCTTTGTTCTCCTTTTAATTTATTTTTATTTTTCCTTATTATTTCTCTCTCCCCCTCTCCCTTTTTCTGGTGTTGGCAATCAAGTCCAGGGCTTCACTCACATAGGGCAGGTGTTCTGCCTCTAAGCTACAATTACAGCTCAGATAAGAAAGAAACCCAGCTCCAGGCAGAAGCCAGTCCCAGAAGAGCCCTCTAAGATACTTCTACTTAAAGAAAAGGGAGGACATAAGCTCCCAGCCATTTGAGACCCTTCACCATGATTGGAACAGCCAATATCAGAATCAATTTCAAGTAACAGAGTCAATTTCAACAGTGGAAACAATGTAGTGGGGACTTCCACTCCCATTTAGGAGTAACCACAGTAGGTGAACTCCCAATTACTCTGTGGTCTATCACACCAGCATGAAAGATCAGAGGGTCCTCACTCTTGGGAGACTATAGAGAAAGCAAGTCCCCCAAGCTCTGTTATATTAAACATTGTGTGAAAAGCCATGAATCATATCTAAAGAAACCACAAGGAGATTACACTCTGAAGCCAAATTGGAATTAAACTCAATACTACACAACAAACTGATACTCCAAGACACATCAGCAAAAGAAGGCCACTTATTATGAAGGCCCTCACATAAAATATCTGCCCCAATATATTTGTGTACAAATCTTAGCACAGAAACACAAGAAATATGAAAAAAGGCAATATGATACCTCCTAAAGTTCATAATTCTATAGTAACAGATCCCAAAGATATCAAAGAGGATGACATGCTGGGTGAAGAATACAAAAGAAATATTTTTTAAAAGATCAATTAATTCCAAGAGAATGAAGAAACACAATTGAGTGAATTAAGGAAAACAATGCAAGATCTGAATGAGAAATTCAATAAAGAGATAGAAATTTGTTTTAGTCAGCTTTTTTGCTGCTGTGACTAAAAGACCCAACCAGAACAACTGTAGAAGAGGAAAAGTTTATTACAGGGCTCACAGTTTTGGAGGTTTCAGTCCACAGAAGGCCGGTCATTCCTCAGGCCTCCAGGTAAGGCTGAACATCATCATGGCAGAAGAGTGTAGTGGAGGGAAGCAGCTCACATAATGATCAGCAAGCAGAGAGACTCCACTCTCCAGATACAAAATATATACCCCATAGCCACGCCCCCAATCAACCAGCCACACCCCACCTGCCTCCAGTAACCACTCAGTTAATCCCAGCAGGGATTAATTCACTAATTAGGTTAAAGCTATAACCTGATTATTTCTCCTTCAAACCTTCCTGCATTGTCTCACACGTGAGCTTTTGAGGGACACCTCATATCCAAACCACAACAAGATTTTTCAAAAAAAAACAAACAAATATTTTGGAAATAAAAAGCTGAATAAGATTAAAAAAAATTTAAAAAACTCATGAAAGCCTCACCAGTAGACAACCTCAAGTGGAAAAAAGAATATTAGGGCTTAAAGAAAAGAGTGATGAATTATCACATTCAGACATTAGTAAAGAAAAGTAATAAGAAAGAATGAGCAGAACATATAAGATCTACAGGATGCCATTAAAAGATCAAAATTAAGAACGATCAGAATATATGAGGGAGAAGAGTTATAGCTGAAGGCGTAGAAAAACCACTCAGTGAAATAATAGCAGAAATTCTCCCACATCTTGGGGAAAACATAGACTTCAAGTCCCAGAGGCATTTAGAACCCAAATAGACATGACCAGACCAAAAACTCTCCATGTTATAGTTAAACTGCCAAAAGTACAAAACAAAGAAAGAATATTAAATGTTGTAACAGAGAAGCATGAAGTCACATTTGAAGGCAAACTCATCAAAATAACAGAAGATTTCTCAATGGAAACTCTAAAGGCCAGGAGGGCATTGAATAAAGTATTTCAAGTCCTGAGAAAAAAATAACTGCCAACCTGGATTACCATACCCAGCAAAGTTACCCTTTAGAATCAAAAAATAAAATAAAAACCTTCCATGATAAGCATAATCTAAGAGAATGCATGACCTCTAAACCAGCATTACAAAATATACTTAAAGGAATTCTATACCCAGAAGAGGAAGAATGACAAACATAATCATAAAGCATGGGAAAAATAAGTCTCACTAGAAAAGTAGATAAGAAAATGAAAATTAGGAAAGAATCAAATATTAGTAATATTGAAAACTATCAAACCTCTAAGATGAATAATAAAATACTCAAAACAACCAGAAGAAAAGCAATGAAATAACAGGAACAAATACATACCTTTCAGTTATGACCCTGAATGCAAATGACCTTAATTCTCAAAAAAAAAAAAAAAATGCAAACTGACTCACTGGATTAAAAAGCAAGACCCAACAATTTGCCATCTGCAATAAATTCACCTCACCAGCAGTCACAGTCCCCCACAAAATAACAGTGAGTTCAATATCTCTCCCATAGGTTGATCATTAAGTCAAAAATTCAAAAAAGAAATATTTGTTTAATTATCTTGCAGATCAGACATCTACAGAATATTTCATCAAAAAGCTGCATAATGTTCATTCTTTTCATAGCATATAAAGCTTTTTCCAAAAACAGATCATATATTAGACCATAGTTTTAAAGAAATTGAAATAGTTTCTTGCATCTTATGAGATCACAATAGAATTAACAGCAAGAGAAATCATATAAATTATAATATATATGATAATTAAAAAAAATATACCTTTAAATGAATAGTGGGATTATTGATGAAATCAGGAAAGAAATTATAAAATTCCTAGATTCAAATGAAAATTAAAGCACAATTTACCAGAACCTGAGGGACAGAACAAAGGCAATTATAAGAGGAAGGTTTATAACTCTAAGTGCCTACATTAGAAAAACAGTCTCAAATGAATGACCTAATGATGCATCCCATGATTTTAGAAGAACAAGAAGAAATTAAACCCAAAATCAGCAAAAGGAAAGTAATAATAAAGATCCGAGCAGAAATAAATGAAATAGAGACTAAAAGAATAATACAAAGACTAGAGGAAACAAAGAGTGGGCTCTTAGAAAAATAAACAAAATTAATAAACTAATTATTAAGCTAAACTAACATAATAATAAATGTTGGCAAGGATGTGGGGGAAAACATACACTCATACATTGATGGTGGGACTGCAAATTAGTGCAACCACTCTGGAAAGCTGTATGGAGATTCCTGAAAAAGACCTAGGAATGGAACCACCATAAGACCCAGCTATTCCACTCCTCAGTATGTATCCAAAATATTTAAAATCAGTTCACTATAGTGATGCAGACACATCAATGTTTACAGCTGCACAATTCACAATAGCCAAGCTAGGTGCCCTTCAACAGATAGAGAAAATGTGGTATATAAACACAAGTCATATACTCCATCTCACTCCATTATTTAATTTAAAAAATGAAATAAACAACAAATCTGGCAGTGCTGTAAAGTAAAGGGAAACTTTATACAGTGTTGGAGGGAATGTAAATTAGTACAGCCATTATGGAAAACAGCATGGAGGTTCCTCAAAAAATTAAAAATAGAACTACCATATGATCCAGCTATACAACTCCTGGGTATTTATTCCAAGGAAATAAAGGGGTGGAGAAGAAAGGAGAGAGGTAAGGAAGGAGAGGGAGGAAGCTGTATACCCATGCTTATTGAGTACTATTCATAATAGCCAGGATATGGAATCAGCCCAGGTATCCATCAAAGGATGAGCAAATAAAGAAAATGTGGTATGTGTGCACAGTGGAGTATTACTCAGATTTATGGAAGAATGAAATCATGTGATTTGCAGGAAAATGGATGGACAGAACTAGAAGACATCCAGTTAGATAGATAAACCAGAAACAGAAAGACAAGTACCACATGTTTTCTCTCAAGTATGAAAACTAAAGGGGGAAAAAAGACTCTCAAAATAGAAGGGGGACTCCTAGGGAAGTGGAAGGAGAAGAGTCAGAAGGGCAAAGAGGGTAGAATGGAGAGTAGACGCCATCCGAGCATAAGTATGTACATGTGGAAATGTCACCGTGAAACTTTTTACAATGAATATGCATTAATAAGTATGAAAAAAGGTAGAATATACAACCCTTGTCCATGAGGAGCACATTCTAGTGATGAGTAACAGAAATACTAGAAAGAAAATATAGATAACAGCTTCAAGATTTGTAACCAGTATATATGTTCATCTGGTATGAAGCCATAAAGCAGGGCCTGGAGAAGTTCTCTGGCTTTACTACAGAGGCAATTATAGTTGGCCCTCCATAGTTGCAAGTTCCACAACCATGTATTCAACCAACTGTGGATCAAAAATATCCACTGGTTTTAGCTCAGTGGTGGAGCGCTAGCTTAGCATGTGTGAGGCACTGGGTTTGATCCTCAGCACCACATAAAAATAAATAAATAAAATAAAGATATTGTATCCATCTACAACTAAAAAAAAAAAACTAAATTCAGAAAAAAAATACATCCTAAACAATACGGTGTAACAATTATTTACTTAGCATTTTAGTATCTGCCAGGGGGTCCTGGAACCAATCCCTCACATACGCAGAGACAATTATACTGCATCACTCCAGTTTAATTAATAAGAGTATCAAAACTGCATTTCAATCATTTTTCAGTGTGATGTTTTCTCCAATGTCATTTTTTCAGAGAAAGATGCTTGGTTTCAAGGTCACCAAAAAAAGCTGCAACCATAACAATTTCTGCAGACAATTCATAAGCTCTCCACAGAGTATGTTTTGTTAGGGAATGCCAAAAAGTTCAGAAAACAAGAAGATACATTTATCTCTACCACAAGAGTTGGTTTCAACCTATTACCCTAGATTGCCCTCTTCTGCTAGCCAGCTCTGGAGAGAGCCAGGCCAATACTCTGCTGCTACCTCTCCAGCTTCAAGGCCTTGGATTTCATTATGTATGGCACTTTCTGTGTTAATTTCAATATACTTTATAGTATGAAACAGTAACTAAATAACAGCCACAAAATGTCAGTTAGCAGGGAGCAGTGGCCTATAATCCCACTGCTCAGGAGGCTAAAGCAGGAGGATCACAAGTTTGAGCCAGCCTCAGTAACTAAGCGAGGCCCTAAGCAACTTAGTATGATACTTTCTCCTAATAAAAAATAAAAAGAGTTGGGGATGTGGCTCAGTGGTTAAGTACCCTGGGTTCAATCTTTAGAACCAAAAAATAGAATAAAAAACAAATTTCATAATTAAGGTGAGAACTTCATAATTCTTCTCTTTCAGGTTATTGCCACTTTCAGATGACAGATGGCAGAGCCAGATTTCCTCATTTCCTCTTTTCTGGAAATTCAGTGAGCACCAGAGTACTCCATCTACATACTAGTTTATCAACAAAATTTGTGAACATATTCCTTCAGAGATGTTGTACAAACCACTAACTTGCTTTGTGGGTTCCTGGAAGTTTGTGAGGCTTTGGTTTATCTTGTAAAGTACGGACAGTGTCATATACCATCACTGGTCTCCAACTCCTAGTGGGGACAGATCAGTGTTTATATTATTATTGTTGTTTCAAGTCTATCACCGATCTAGATGTGGTTCCACTGTGCATGTCTGGTACACAGTCGATAACACACAATCTGATCTACACCCAATCCATGGGATAGGGCGACCAATCTCAAGCCAGATGCCATGGCAATGACAAATTGCTACAGAATTTTCCAAATGCTTTTCACTTTGGGGGGCGCCTGTTGATTTTTTTTTCTGTTTTGTTTTTGCTTTTAGGCATTTGATGTTTGCTTATTTGTTTTTGTTTTTATTTTTTCTGTAACAAGAGTTTATGGACATTGAGTAACTCTGATCTACATTTTCCACAGAGATCCATGACCCTTAGTAAAAAACGGACCACCAGAGGAGATACTTCAATTGCTGCCACTTAACAGAATAACTCCAGGAGGACCCTTCCAGCTTAACCATATTTTCTTCCGTCACTGAGTTTTCTAGCTCACATCCTTGCTTTCACTGTCTACTTCCTTCTATATATGTCATATGTCCAAAGATGACATTTCTAATAAGGCCTTTTTTTAAAACTTAATGACTGATCTCATTTTAAAAGAGGTAAAGTCTCTACCCCCAAATTAGAAGGTATGTCATGAATGTCTACACCTTAAAAGTATCTTAAAGATTGAAATTCACACCTGTAGTAACAACTTAAATGATCAACTTAAATCAATTTATTCAAAAGTCAAAAATACTTAATATAACATAACATGAGGCAGTTGTGGTGTAGTCCTAAACATTTGCTTCCTTTTTTTTAATATTTTTTTTAGTTATAGATGAACACAATACTTTTGTTTATTTTATGTGGTTCTGAGGATCGAACCCAGTGCCTCACACATATGAGGCAAGCGCTTTACCGCTGAGCCACAACCCCAGCCCCAACATTTGCTTTCTTTTAAGAATCTTTACAGAGTATAATGTAAACAGAAAGAGGGGGGATTTTAAAATAATCAGAGAAAGGGCAGGGGAAAGCAACATCTAATGTAATATTCTCTTGCTGAGCATGGTATGCACACTGTAATCTCAGCAATTTGGGAGGCTGAGGCAGAAGGATGGCAAGTTTATAGCCAGCCTCAGCAACTTAGGCTCTAAGCAACTCAGTGAGAACCTGTCTCTAATTAAAATATATAAAAGGGCTGGGGATGTGGCTCAGTGGTTAAGTACCCCTGGGTTCAATCCCCAGTACCAAAAATAAAAAATAAATTAATATTGTCTTGCCTGTTACTGACTTGATTGAGATGGAAGAGGATGGTGGAAGTTTCCTGTCTTAGAACCTCCTCATAGGAGATGCTACAGAAAAATAAGGAGAAAGAGTGGAGGCGGTCAAATATCATAAACATAGGGGAGATCAGTGGAGCAGGAGGAGATCAAGAAGGAGGAAGGAGGGGCTGGAAAGGGGAGAAACTAAAGAATGAATTTAACAAAATCACACTATGTGCAAACAGTGAATTCCACCTTTACGTATATGTATGAAGCACCAATCAAAAATAAATAAGTGAAAGGAAGACTAGCAGAGAAAGGAGTACAGGGGAAGGCTCGAGGGGAGGCAAAAAGTGAGGTCACCAGGGACTGAAATCAAAGTCCAGATATGTATGATTTTGTCAAAATAAACCCAACTATTATGTGTAACTATAATGCAGTAACAAAATAAAAAAAAAAAATCTTCATGGCTAATGAGGCTACAGAAAATTCTAGATGGCAACCCTGAGTGGTAGTAGCAGGTACATTACTACACCCTCCATCCCCTCTTCATAGAAACAAATTTTCAGAGACTCTCTTGAACTTTAGGCTGAGGTCAATTTTCTCTGTTTCATTGAGAATCAAGAATCAGAAAAGTACCCTAAGATCCTCATGTTCACCAGTATCCACCCAATGGGAATTCTAAATTAATTTATCATTAGTATAAATTACAAAGAGATGTTCCAAATATCCACTTTAATGAGAAATAAAGGATAAAAAGACGACAGGATAAAAGAAGATAAGAGCCTTCGTGTAGGAGATACTACAACTGAAAGATGTGATATTTATTCCACCAGAAGGTATTCTTTAATATTACCTTTCAAGGTCAGACCTGTACAAAAGATAAAAGTCAGAGATTTTACAGGTTCACAGATCATCCCTCCTATTCTAAATACTGAGTTTTGGGGATTCAGGAAAATAAAGATGCTACATTGAAAGGTAATTTTTCCCCATTTCTGTGTCATTCCCTCCTTAAACATCTCTGACTCGTCTCTTGGACCCTGTTCACTTGTCCTCATTGTTAGTTTTTGTCTCCTCACTATGGAGATAAAACAGACATGTGGGAACCTTGGGCTGAACTTACATCAAACCCCACTGGAAATTTGTAATATTACAAAATAAATACTGAAATACAGACTTAAAAGTATAGACAGTTCTATGAAGCTCGAGTTTCCTTTTTTTTTCCTCCTCTTTCCTACAACCAGCCCTTAAGCATCCATCTCTTGTTTTATTTGTACAGACTTTCAACACTTTTTGCTACATTCAACCCATAGAAACTGAGCCAGAAGACAGCTCAAGATATTTTATGGGTCTATACTCTGCTTCAGAAAAGCAAGTATCCATTATCAAAAATGGCCATTTCAATATTCACCTCTACAAAAGGTTAAGGGACAAAAAAAACCTATGGCTTTTATTATTACTAATACAGAGAGACTTGTTGAATATGTACTTCTCCTTATCATATATCCACTAAAATTCACAAAAAAAAATCCATCTTATGGCCCTTTTTCTTCCCTCTACAAGCTGAACTTGCATTTCTAAGCTCAGAACTAGGCATCAGATTGATCAGACTCTGCTGTTTACTAGCTCTGTGATTTCTCAGAGTCTTAGTTTCCTCATGATTAAAAAAGAACTAAGGAGTGAAATATGTACCTCAGAATTATATGAAGATTGAATAAGAAAGAGAATAAAATAGAGTTTTGTCAGTTTTAAGTTAATACACAACATAAAATGTTCTGAAACTGTGATAAAATGTTCTGAGACAACAAGCAGATGGTTCAGGCCCCACCCTAGGAGGTGATAATCCCGGAGGAGGCTAAGTGTTTTGGCCAAGCTCACACATCCAAGGCAGAAGGAGCAGTGTAACCTTGGGTCAGTTATTATCTTCTTCAAGTCTCTTGCTCTAACAGGCAATGTGGGGCATGGCTGTCTGGCTTACAGTGAGTTTCCTTTTGAGGAGCAGATTTCCAGAAGCAGGTCACGCAAGTCATCTGTCCTGTGTGGTTCTGTTTCCTGAGCTGCAGGTGATTGTTTCAGGATAGAGTTCTGACCAGCAGTCAATCACATTCTGTCACATGGTATTTTAACTTAGGAACCCAGAGATGAAGAGCCTGGGAATGGCTGGAACTGAATCTCCCCAGTGACAGACACTCGAGGGAAGGTCCATGAGCTATTGCTGCCAAGTCTCTGGGACTTCCCAAATTCCTTCTTTTCCCAAGTGAACACTTCTTTACATTCAGAATATAACCCAGTAGCCTTTTATAAAATATTCTGTTTTTTCTTACATCAATTAGTGTCCTCTTCTACTAAGGACACTGGTCCTATCAGATTAGAGCCCCAACCTTATGATCTTATTTAACCTTAATTATCTCCTTAAAGAACTTATCTCCAAAAACAGTCCACATGAATGCTGAGCAGATACAATTCAGTCCATAACATGATCAATTCATTTTTTCCAAAGTTGTAAATGAAGTCCATGGAGAAAGGATAGTCTTTTTCAACAAATAGTGCTGGACCAATCAGGTATCTAATAGTCAAAGAGCAGAAAAAAGAACTTCAATCCATACATTGTACCATATACAAAAACTAACTCAAAATGAATTATAGACCTAAATGTAAGACATAAAAGAATAGAACTTGCAAAGACACTGTTAATAAAAAAAATAAGTAACAGACTGGAATAATAAATCCACAAATCACATATCTGATAAACAAACTATATCTAGAATATATATAAAGAACACTCAAAACTCAATTAGAAAAAAAATCATATTTTTCAATGGGAAAAAGATTTGAATACATACATCACCAAAGAAGATGTATGAATGTCAAATAAACATATTAAAAGATGCTCAATATTATCAGTCACTAGGGAAAGGTAAATTAAGATCACAGTGGGAAATTACTACACGCCTATCAGAATGGCTAATTTTTTCCACATTTTTTAATTAGTGCATTATAACTGTATATAATGGTGGGATTTGTTGCTACATATTTCTACATACACAGAATAAAACAATATAATTTGGCCAGTGTCATTCCCCAGTATTTCCCCTTTCTCTTCTCTCTTCCTTTCCCTAGTCCATTTCCTCTACTCTACTGATCTCCCTTTGATATTCATGATCCCCCCCACCTTTTATTTCCTTTTTCTCTCCAGCTTCCACATATGAGAAAAAACATGCAATCCTTGACTGAGTTTGACTTACTTCATTTAACATAATGTTATCAAGTTCCATCTGTTTTCCTACAAATGATATAATTTCATTTTTTTCTTTATAGCTGAATAAAATTCCATTTTCTTGATCCATTCGTCCATTGATGCACACCCAGTATGATTCCATAGCTGTTGTGAATTGTGCTGCTATAAACATGGGTTGCATGTATCACTGAAGCACGACGACTTTAATTCTTTAGGATAAATATCGAGGGGCATTATATGGTGGTTTTATTCCTAGACTTTTGAGGGAACTCTGTATTGATTTCCATAATGGTTCTAGTGTACTGATTTCCATAGTGGTTATAGTAAATTACAATTCCACCAACAGTGTAAAAGTGTTTTTTTCCCTCCACATCCTCCCTAGCATTTATTATTCAGTCAATTAAAAACTTTTAATTGACTATCAAAATGTTGGTGGGAATGGGACATAACTCTATTCAACTTACTGTCTACCCAGCATCTGATTCAGTGTTTGGAACTCCCCAAAGATTGTTCTTAATTGAAATTGTAAAATAAAAGGTAAAAGTCACAACAAAGTAGGTATTGTCTTCAGTGTCAAATGCTGCACAAATATAGGAAGAATATAGAGCAAAATCTCCAATTAGTCCATGTTTGCCCTTGTGGGTTATGTTTTTTTGTATATTATTAAAGAAATTTGGCTTTGCTCAATGTCACAAAGCATTTCACCTATATGGCCATAGCTAAGTACATGATCCAAGCCTGGCCAATAAAAGTCAGATCTGGGATCTAGGCACTCTCTTTCCATTGAAATTGGTAAAATGTAAATTTAGAATTAATACTGGCCAAATTTGCTCCTGCATGGAGAATTCCTGTTTGAGAAGGCAGACACATATTAAGAGCAGGCAAGAGAGGGAAAGGGAGGAAATCTAGACCTGCATGAAACAAACATAAATGCTGCCTTTTTCAGATTCATTACCTAAAATACCCTATTTGCTTAAGGCAGTTCAAGTTTGTTTCCCTTATTATCACTAAACAATTCAGATTAATGAAGTGACTTCTTCTGGAGTGTAATACTTATACTTCTTTCTTCAGTATAAGAAAAGTGGAATTTCCAACATCTATCCATAGATACTATGAGGAATGAAATAATACACATAATTTGGTTAGCACAGTGCCCAGCGAATATGAATGTAAGTGTAATGAGACTAGTAACCAGACTACAGCAGGTGGAAGAGAAAATAGAAGATGAGGTTAGAAGTGGGTATGAGTGATTTTTCAAATGTTTTTGCCATAAAGAAAGAAAAAGAAAGAAGAGCTAACAGAAGATTTGCAGACAAGGAAGTTTTAAGTGGAAGTTCTCTTCCTGTGATATTCCATTGAGTTTGTTGACAAAAATTTAGTTTATCATGTTCACTCAATATCATACTAAATTTAATTTTGGTTGTTTTCCTAACACTCTCAGATTCTTAATTATTATTGCTCTGGGGCTTGTTGATCTTATAAAATTTTATGACTTATTTTAAGAGAATATATGAGAAAAGCACAACAGAATGTTTATGAATTAGACCTTTGGTTTGAAGAAACTTTAATGAAACTTTCTCCCTTTATAATTAATGAAATCTCCTCTAGATGTTGTTGCTATTGGCCCATTTTTCTCTAATACCCCTTAAGAGGAAATTATTTTAAGCTATTACGTATTATTCTTTGGCAACCAAAGTGATCACATTACAATAATATTAAATTGTCATTCTTATTTCATAAGTCTAAAATGTAATATTAGGTTCTTGGTTAATAGGCATGGAATAGGATGGTAAACATACCTCAGAGCTATATGATGGTATCATCCTATGTCTTATTTTTTTCCATGAAGTGTTAATTACCTGTGGATCACAAGTTATTTTGTAATTCCTTCTAAAGTTGCATTATTTGAATTTTAATAATAAACTCTTCAATGCACAGAGTCTCCATTAAAATGCTAACTCACTGATGGTATAACCTAGTATTTATTATTCAGAATATCAGAATGTTGGTGGGAATGGGACATAACTATTCTACTTACTGTTTGAGGAAAATAATGTTGATTAATAATGTTTAAAATAATGTTGATTTTGACCAAATTAATGTAAAATGCTGCTCTCATTACCATTAAGAAAATGGTAATGAGAGCAGCATTTGGAAAATGATATCACTATCATTTTCCAATGGGAATTGTTGGGGAAAGTGGCAAGTATCAAAGTAGGAACCAATTAAATAGAGCTACTATAACTAAATTTTCCTTCCCATAATACCAAGAATTATAGCAGCATAACTGAAAAAATATTACTACCGTAACAGATGATTGATTCTTCTTTCTATGAACACCTGGTAAAAAATCTCTAGATCATATTAAAGATGACTAACATTTGTACCTCCCATCACTCACACAATGCTTTACATAAAACATCTCATTTTATCTTGCTCAATTCCATGAAGTAAGTCCTTTCTCAGGTGTGAGAAAGTGAAAGTTTAGACATTTATTGACATCTAAAATGCAGAGTTACAAAGAAATGGAATAGAATTCAAACTCATCATCCAACTCAGAATTTCATTTCCAGTACACTATACACACATTTATATCTATTATTATATATATTATTTCCTCCTAGCAAGAAATGGAATGAAGTTCCATGGAACAAGCTGTAAAATAGCAAAGATGAGAACACCGTAAATCCCTCAAATCACATCAAGTTTCATATTGATCTCTTGCCTCTCACAGTCAAGGCTGTGCTTTCACAAACTTTTTTAAAACTTTGATTCTGTATAAGAGAACCAAAACCTCCCAAGGGCATTCATCTGACGCCATGGCTGAGGGCATCTTCCAGAGCATATGGACAGAACACGACATCCTTTGACCTCTAGTGTCTGGGAACATGAATCGAGACCACTTGCCTCCTGCTAAGCACCTGAAACCCACTGAGCTGCAACCTTTGCTACAATCAGCAGGTTCTCCTGCTTGGATTACTCTTTTAATGAACAGAGCCAGATGGTGGCCAGTGAGTTTACCAGACAACAGGAGCTTCCTTTTCCATGCAACTTGAGTTTTTCATAAAAGAAACACTGACTTCTTTTCTGTGCTTTCCTATAAACTCATACAGTATTCTTTGTATATGGAGCCCTTAAGAGATTCCAAAAATGGGTTTCATCCCAGAAGATTTTTTTATGGGTGTATGTCCTCTTATCATTACAAGTGTGTATACTTTGTCTCAACCAGACAACACAAATTTTGAACTCCATGGACTTAGGATCGCAACTCCCACCTCTGTTCCCACTAAGCTGCCTCCGTCCTGTGCTCCTCTGGTGTAATCTTGAGTAGGCACTTGAAGATCTTGACTAACTGTGCTAGTTACTGTGCAGACTGAATTGCTAGAAGATCTTTTACTCAAGGAATATAAAATCTAAGACAGCATTCGTTTAAATGTATGAATAAAAGGAATTCAGTGGAGAAGATGTTTTGCAAATGCCCACAGGATATTAACATTCATATATTATGAACATACATACTCTGTTCAAATAAAGGTTTGATTTTGTCCTATTTTGAGATTGTAAATAAACTATTCCATTTACAGCCATTTGTATCTAAAGACATAAAGGGAATTTGCAGCAGGTCTAAGACATGCGGCATGTTAAAGATAGATATTTGAGAGAAAGAGAAAAGGAAAAGGAAGCAGGATTAATGAAGGACAATACAGGCTTTGAATGAGGCCAAGGGAAAGGCTCAGAGACCCAAGTAAGAGCACCACTTTCGGGGCTGGGGCTGTAGCCGAGTGGTAGAGCGCTTGCCTAGCATGTGTGAGGCACTGGGTTCGATCCTCAGCACCACATATAAATAATAAATGAGTAAAATAAAGATCCATCAACAACTAAAAAATAAAAATTTTTTTAAAAAGAAGAGCACCACTTTCTCACCATTAATATGTTCTAGGTTGGACTTTATAAAACTAGCACTTCTCATAATAAAGTCATATATACTCATCAAGTATTCAACAAGTATATTTAAACACATTCCAGTGAATGGAGAATATTGACAGAGGGATTCAATTGATAAGACCATATGAAAAAGGTTGTTCCAAACCTAAAGGGAGTTGAGTAATAAGTTCTTGCAAAGACAATAATTCTAAAGTAAATATTGGAAAATAGTATAAAGTTCCCTTCCATCAACCCATTTGAAAATTAGTACCCTGTTAAAAGGAAAAAATTGCTGCCAAGATAATTAGAGCATTAGAGCTATTACTTAAATTTCTTACTTAAATACCACACACACACAAACACTTATATAATTTAGAGTTAGACCGGGTGACACATGCCTATAATCCCAGTGACTTGGGAGGCTGAGGCAAAAGGATCTTGCGTTTTGAGGACAGCCTCAGCAACTTAGCAAGACCCTGTCTCAAAACAGAGATACAAAAGGGGCTAGGAATGTATGCATGTAGTTCAATGGTAGAGCACCCCTGGGTTGAACCCCCACTACCACAAAAAAATTAAAATAAAAAGAGTTCAGGACAATTTTATTCCTATTACTAAATATGTCCCTTAAACCCTGTTTCTATAATGAATAAATGAGATCCATATTTATTTACCCATTTCTAAATGACCAGATTTTTTATTGTATGGTCATTTTCACAAGGGTTTTGCCTTTTTAGTATTGACCCATGAAACATGTAGCCTACTTTGGCAAAGTATTCATATTATGAGAAACTAACAATTAGGCTTATATTTAATGTGTATGCATATAATGCCTATTTTAACACATTAGTTTTGTTTTTGAAGAACAAAGATTCTGTGAAAGCTGAGAAAAGATTTGCTTTATTAAATTTTCTTCTGTTCTTTACTGATTTGGGACCGTTTTGTTGCTGCTGTTGTTGCTGTTGTTGCACTGCCAGGGATTTAACCCAGGGCAACGCATGCCAGACAAGTGCTGTACCACTGACCTCACCCTCAGCCCTGATTTTGGACTCAAAACTGTGCAACATCGAGTTCTCATAAACACAGTATACGGAACCCTAGGGTACTGTGGCATGTTCTTTAATATAGATATTTTATTTTTACTATTTTTATTCAATGATCTAACTTTGTTTATATCCTTTAAATTCATTTTAAACTGATACATAAAAGTTATACATATTAATGTAGTACTATATAAAGTTTCTATACATGCATTAAATCATGTTTAAATCAGATTAAACCTGCAGGCCACAGTGCCACATGCCCATAATCCCAGCGGCTCACGAGGCTGAGGCAGGAGGATCGAGAGTTCAAAGCCAGCCTTAGCAACTTAGCAAGGCACTAAGCAACTCAGCAAGAAGACCCTATCTCTAAATAAAATTTTTTTTTTTTTTTAAAAAAGGCTGAGGATTGGCTCAGTGGTTAAGTGCCCCTGAGTTCAATGTCCACTACCAAAAACAAAAACAATAACCAAAAAAAAAACAGGTTAAACTTGTTTCCTCCAACATTTATTATTTCTTCATGGTAAAACTTTCAAAGTCCTTCTAGCTTTTTGAAATGCATAGTATATTATCATTATCTATAGTCACTCAGCTGTGGAATGGCATACCAGAACTTCTTACTCTCATTTTACAGTAGGGCCCTAGTCTTTCCAGCCTCTGTTAACCACCATTCGACTCTGTGATCTCAATGTCTATAACATCAACATTTTAAGGTTCCACAAATGAGTGAGATCATGCTATACTTGTCTTTCTGTGCTTCACTGATTTCACCTAACATAACAATCTCCAGGCCAATCCATGTTGTCGCCAATGACAGAATTTCATTTTTTTTAATGGCTCAATAATATTCCATCGTGTATGTGTACCACATTTATTTATCCATTCATCAGGTGATGAACACTTAACGTTGTCTCCATTTCTTGGTTCTTATGACTAGGACTGCAATGAACATGAGACTGCAGATATCTCTTCAACATACCAATTTTACTTCCTTTGTATATACACTCAGTAATGGGATTGCTGAACTATGTGGTTCTTCTGTTCTAGTTGAGTATTTTGGTCTCAGCAATGAAAAGACAACCAGGTGAGATTTTCTTCCTGAAGAACTACTGAAACTTTAGATAAGAAAAATAAGAGTCAGTGGCCTTCTTCCTTAGGAATGTTTTATTCACCACCTCAGCTTCTACCCAGCTCAACTGGCAAAAGCAATAGCTATAACCCATAGATTCAACTTTTAAAAGTAATGTCTTTCCTACCAGAAAGGGTATGGGATCATCAACCTGGTGGGGACTGGAAGACATCTGTGATTTTGTCAGTTAAAACTGGCAAAGTTGAAAGGTAACAAACAAGGGAAACCTGTAACTTTGATAACCTAAAGGTGCTGTCCTTACTTGGGCAAGCAATGGATTAGTTAGAGATTTAACTGGGAAAACCTGAAAAAAGAAAATATAGAAAGGTTCATCCCTTTCCCACAGGGACTGACTTTTCTGACTGGGGAACTGCTACGTGCATAAGATAGACCTAAGCAATGTAGGCAGAAATTAAAACTCAAACTAGACAAACTTAGAATATGCTCCCAAACACAGAAAGAGATTGTTTGACAAAGGCTGGAACTAAACTGGCTAGGAATATTTGAACATAATATTTTCCAATATTATTGGCTAATTTCTAATCTATACAGACAGACTTTCTACGGTAACCCCAATGAAAACAGGAAAAAATTTTAAATTAATTAAAAAGTATGCAATTAAAACTTAAAAATCAGCTGGGCATAGTGGTGCATGCCTATAATCCCAGCAAATCGGGAGGCTGAGAGAGGAGAATTACAAGTTTGAGACTAGCTTCAGCAACTTAGTGAAAACACTGTCTCAAAATAAAAAATAAAAAGGCTGGAGATGTGGTTCAGTGGTAAAGTTCCCTTGATTAGATGCCCAGTACCAAAGAAAAAAATCTTAGAAACCATGAAGCTGGGGTAAAAAAAAAAAAAAAAACTTTATTTAAATTTGAAAGCCTCATCTGTCCACCAAGAATTCTATTTATAGAAAAACTATCCTTAAAAACAACAAAAAAGAAATTTTAAAAAAATCCCCTAGAGGAAGAAATTCTTAAAAAATTCTTTCCATCCAAGAGAAAATGTTATTAGCAACTTGAATGAAAAAAAGAAATAAATAGAACCTTTCTGATAACCTTGGATAAATATGAAATAGTGGTTGTGCCTTTAATTATTTTGATTTCTATTTTTAAATATTTTTAAGTGAACACAATATTTTATTTATCTTTATGTGGTGCTAAGGATAGAACCCAGTGCCTCACACATGTGAGGCAAGCACTTTGCCACTGAGCCACAATTCCACAATTCCAGGCTTTTAAAATGCATAAAAGTGCTTGAAGCAAGAGTTACAACCCTGTAGTTTTTTATTTATACCATATATCAACATGATGCATATGAAAATAGTAGTTCAAAGAAAGGGTTAATACCTTTTATTGAAATCAATGTCTACCTCATCAGAAGACTGTAAGCAATAAAACGGTACATTTTAAACACTAGAGAAAAACTTTTAATTGAAAACATGCAATTAAAATAAACTGAGAAAGTATAATGGAACATTAAATATTTTTATTTAACAGAGAAGACAGTTGAGGAGCATCAGAGTTAAAAAAAAAAGATATAAACCATACAGAAAACAACAAACAACAAAATTATATGTGTAATGTAACCTTATAATAATTGCATTAAATGTGAATAATCTAAATGAAAAGGCAAAGACTAACAAAGTTAATTAGAAAAAAATTAAGATCCAGCTATATACTATCTATAAAAACATCCTCCAAAGATACAATAGGACCAACTTGAAGAGATGGAGAAAGAAGGGATCTTTTGTAACATGAAAGGGTCAATACATTAGTACATATTTAATACATTATTATTAGTAAAAATATGTGTGCACTTAACAGATCCTCAAAATATATAAAGCAAAAAATGAGAACTAAAAAAGAGATAATTTCATAAGTATAGTTGTTAAGTTGTTATACTTATTTCTCATTAGCTGAAAGAGCAACTAAAAAAGTAAGTCAGTAAAAATGTAGATTACCGACCTATTTCACTTTACTGATATATATAGAATATTTAATCCCCAAATAGAAGAATATCCATTCTCTTAGAAGAATGACAAACCATCTGGTGGGCCATAATTAAAAGACTAAACTGATACAAAGGATGTGTTTGGAAACCAAGGAATTTAAGTTAGAAATCAAAGAGAGAGAGAGAGAATGGGAAATCCCAAAAAATTATGGAAAACAAAAAAAAACAAAAGGTTAAGAAAATATCAAAAATAAAATTTAAAAATGTAAAATGAAAAAAGTAAAACACAATTACCAAATTGATTACATAGGGTACTTAGAGATGTATAAATTAAAATGCTTAGATTAGAAAGATGCAGATCCAAAATTAAAAATCTAAGTTTCTACTTTAAGAAGCTAAAAGAAAAGAGCAAATGATACACTGAGTAGAAAAAAGAAAATCAGAGTGAAAACAGTAAAATATAAAATAGAAAAATAATGGAGGAAATCAGTCAGATCAAATGATGGCTCTTTACAATTATAGAAATGCAAATCAAAACTACTCTAAGATTGTATCTCACACCAGTCAGAATGGCAAGTATCAAGAATACAAACAATAATAATTGGTGAGGATGTAGGGGAAAAGGCACACTCATACATTGCTGGTGGGACTACAAATTAGTGCAACCAATCTGGAAAGCAGTATGGAGATTCCTTAGAAAACTTGGAATGGAACCACCCTTTGACCCAGCTATCCCACTCCTCAGTCTATACCCAAAGGACTTAAAAACAGCATACTACGGTGACACAGCCACTTCAATGTGTATAGCAGCTCAATTCACAATAGCTAAACTGTGGAACCAAACTAGATGCCCTTCAATACATGAATGGATAAAAAAAAAACTGTGATATATATACCCAATGGAATATTACTCAGCATTAAAAGAGAATAAAATTATGGCATTTGTTGGTTAATGGATGGAGATGGAGAATATTATGCTAAGCAAAGTAAGCCAATTCCAAAAAACCAAAGGCTGAATGTTCCCTCTGATAAGTGGATGCTGATCCATAATGGGGGATGGGCCATGGGAAGAATGGAGGAACTTTGGTCAAAGGGGAAAGGAGGGGACATGGGGGCAGGAAAGATGGTGGAATGAGATGGATATCATTGCCCTAGGTACATGTATGACTGCATATATAGTATGATTCTACATTATGCACAACCAGAGAAATGAAAAGTTGTGCTCCATCTGTGTACAATGAATCAAAATGCATTCTGATGTCGTGTATACCTAAGTAGAATAAATAAATTAAAAAACAAAGATGGCTCTTTAAAAAGTTCAATGAAATGGATAAACCTTAACTAAAATGAGAAAAAAAAAAGAGAAAGAGAAGACAAAAAGTGCCAAAAGAAAGAAAAGAAGAATATATTTTGACACCAAAACCCTTTATTAAATATCAGCACACCAAATCCAGGAATATATGAAAAGGAATATATACCTTGACCAAGTAGAGATTATTCCCAGGAATGCAAGTTTGGCTCAACACTTAAAAATCAATCAATGGGATATACCATATTAAAAAATGTAAAAAAAAAAAAAGCAATCTTATCAGTTGATGAAAATACATTTTAAAAATCAACACCTTTTCAATATAAAAGCTTTTAGTAAATTTAGAAGAAAAAATCTTCAACATGATAAAAGAGACACATGGAAAACTTATAGCCAATATTATACTTAATGCTGAAAAACTGACTGCAATCCATTTAAGTTTGAAAACAAGGCAATATTGTTTGCACTCATCAGGTAACATGTTGTATAGGGAAGTAATCCTAAGGAAGCTAGAGATTTAAGAATTGCTGGAAATAGCCAAGTACAGTGGCACATGCCTGTAATCCCAGTGGCTCAGGAGACTGAGGCAGGAGGATTGAGAGCTCAAAGCCAGTCTCAGCAAAAGTGGGGCACTAAGCAACTCAGGGAGATCTGTCTCTAAATACAAAAATACAAAGTATGGCTGAAGATGTGGCTCAGTGGTCAAGTGCCCCTGAGTTCAATCCCTGGCACCCCCTCCCCAAAAAAATTGCTGGAAATAATAAGCAAATTTAGAAGATCACAGAATGTAATATTAATTTACAAAAATAAGTTGAATACCTTCATAAAAGCCTGAACATCCAAATAAGAAAGCAATTAGCCAAAGCACCAAAACAAAATGAAATATTTAGGAATAAATTAAACAGAAGAAGTTGAAAACTAAGCCCTGAAACTATAAAACATGTTTTATAGTTTGATGAAACTATATGAAACATGTTTCATTGAGAGAATTTAAAGATCTCAATAAAAGGAGAAATGTTCCATATTCATGGATTAGAAGACTTAACGTTGTTACAATGGCAGTTCTCAAAAGAGCAATGGATATTCACGTGCAAAATAAATGAACCAAAACGTCACCTCATGTTACATCCTTATTGTCCACATATCATAGACCAAATTAACTCAAATCATAAATCTAATTGTAAGAACTAAACCATAAAAGTTGTGAAAGAACACAAAAATAGTTAAACCTAGATATCTTTGATGTGATACCAAAAGCATGATCCCTGACAGAAAGAATTAAAATTAGAAACAAATTATACAACCTCAAATTTTAAAACTCTTAAAAATATTGGAAAAAATAAAACTTCAGGAAGAAAATGAAGAGACAAGCTACAGACTGGGAAAAATAATTGCAAATCATATGTCTAACAGTTTTTATATCCAGAATATATATATATATTTAAAAATGCCAATTCTTTTTTTGTTTTGTTTTGTTTTGTTGTAGATGAAGACAATATCTTTATTTATTTTATGTGGTGCTGAGGATCGAACCCAGTGCCTCACGTATGCGAGGCAAGCGCTCAACTGCTGAGCCATAGCCTCAGCCCTCAGAATATATTTTTTAAAAGAAACTCTTCCAACTAAATAATAAGAAAATAATGGGGCTGGAGTGGTGGCTCAGTAGTAGAGCGCTTGCCTAGTATGCGTGAGGCACTGGGTTCAGTTCTCAGCACCACATATAAGTAAATGAATAAAATAAAGGTATTGTGTTCATCTACAACTAAAAATATATAAAAAAGAAGAAAATAAGAAATAAATAAGCAAAATAGTTGAATAAACATTTCACCAAAGAAGACATGGATAGGTGATAAACATATGAAAAGAAAAAATATGTAAAATTATATAACTCTTAACATCATTAGTAATTGCACAGAAAAATGCCAATTAAAGTAACAATGATATACCGCTATACACAAACACTAGAATGCCTATTATCAGAAAGTCTGGCAATATCAACTGTTGGCAATGATGTTGAGAAATTAGAACCCTAATATTTGACTGGTGAGAATGCAAAATGTTACAGCCTCTTTAGAAAACAGTTTGATAGTTTCTTGTAAAAGTTGAAAGTACTAATGTGACATCTAACCCAAAACTCCACTTCTAGGTATCTATCCAAGAGAAATTAGAGTATCTGTCTTTACAAATACTTTTACATGAATACTCACAGCCTAATTACCCATAATAGCCACAAACTGGAAGCAATGCAAATGTGTATCAATTTCTGAATGGATAAATAAATTGAAATACTAAGTAATAAAAAATAACAACTTACTGATACATCTTGTTATAGGAATAAATCTTGGAAGATCTTGAAGACTACCCATTATATGGTTCTATTTAAATCATAAATTTAGAAATTTTATTTTTAAAAAAACTGAGACTCAAAGCCTATAAGTAGTTGGCTGGTATTGGGATGGAAGCAGTGATTAATTACAAAAGGAAATAAAGGAACTTTTTATCCTAAAATTGATTTTGAATTTTAATTTGAATTATGTTTACAATGATTGAGTTGTATGGTTCAGAAAATATACCTCAATAGAGCTACTTAAAATACTTGTCAGGCTGGGGTTGTGACTCAGTGGTAGAGCACTTGCCTAGCATGTGTGGGGCACTGGGTTCAATCACATATAAGTAAATGAATAAAATAAAAGTCCATCAACATCTAAAACAAAATTTTTAAAAAATACTTGCTAATTTAAAAAAATCTATAGCAAGAAGAAACAAGAAAACTGCTTCTATAAATTTAATAGTATTACAAAATAAGTCCAATATTTATTGAAAATCATTATTAACCAAATACGTAACTTACTGATTATTCTAGGAAAGTGTTGGCAGTTATATAATTTTACATATTTTTTTCTTTTGTAATAACTCATCTGGTATTTTAGTCAGCTTTTTCACTGCTGGGACTAAAAGACCTGACCAGTACAATTTTAGAGAAGGAAAAGTTTATTTGGGGGCTCACAGTTTCAGAGGTCCCAGTCCATAGAAGGCCAGCTCCATTCCTTGGGGCTCAAGGCGAGGCAAAACATCATGGCAAAAGAGTGTGGCAGAGGGAAGCAGCTCAGATTATGAGCAGAAAGCAGAAATATCCATTTCCACTTGCCAGATACAAATATATACCCCAAAGTCACACCCCAATGACCCATTTCCTGCAGCCACACCCCACCTGTCTCCAGTTACCACTCAATTAATCACATCAGGTGATTTTTTTTTTCGGTACCAGAGATTGAACTCAGGGGTACTCAACCACTGAGCCACATCCCCAGCCCTATTTTGTGTTTTATTTAGAGACAGGGTCTCACTGAGTTGCTTAGCACCTCGCCATTGCTGAGGATAGCTTTGAACGCACAATCCTCCTGCCTCAGCCTCCCAAAGTGCTAAGATTACAGAAGTGCACCACTGCGCCCTGCTCCATCAGGTGATTAATTCATTAATTAGGTTAAGGCTCTCACAACCCAATTATTTCCCCTCTGAACCCTCACATTGTCTCACACATGAGCTTTTGGGGGACACCTCATATCCAAGCTGTAACATCTGGTTAATTGGTATATTCAATCATTAAAATGACATACCTATATCATTTTCTTTTGCTGAAATAGACTGTATATTTTTTAAGATTTTCAGACAATTCAAATTAATTACAGTAAAATACTAGCAAGTTGAGTTTATGAGACAGTTTAAAACAACAGAAAACACAGGGAATAGCAATAGAAATTATTACATGTAGCTAGCTCTGCATGACAAATATTTCACCTTACATTTTAAGGTAGTCTGAATCAAATTAATTCAACTCAAATATTTTATCTTCATATCAGATAGAAACTCCTGATCCTAATTGACAAAAGTGTAGAAATGTTATTTCCTACAAACTGGAGAATGAAAATTCTTGACTTTGCTAAAATTGCCCAGTATGTGTTGGGCATCCAAGGAATCATGATTCTTGCTTCATATTTACTTCTCTTCCAGAATTGCAAAGCAAGGGAATGAGCAATTACTGCACAAAGATGTCAGTGAAATGGAAAGCATGGGGTGCAGACTATTCCAAGCATGTTCAAATTCTGTATTGCAAACCTTAGATCAGTATAAATACCATCCAGGATGCTAAAGACAAGGAAGTGGAGGAACTTGCTGGAATGTTAGCAGTGTGTTTAAATAAATAATGTAAGGAAATTAAATTGACCAATGTATTTTTATGCATGTGTCATAAACTAATTGGAGACTATATGCATGTGTCATAAACTAATTTAGGAGACTATACATAATATAGTCTCCTGAAGACCTGAATTACTTTACCCTCTTGATAGTCTGAGGTCTCTGTCATCTGTGTTTAGTTCACATGGACCACAAAGGGAGGAAAAGGTCAGAATTAAAATCTGCTTTCCCTAGGTCCTTTAGATGAAATAATTTATCACTGACTAGGACCTCAAAATTACTAAGAAATCTCATTTATTTCATAGTAGAGAAAATCCAACTTCTAAAAAAAACAGATAATGTAATGCATCTTATGTTGATAGTAACTTCAAAAATCACGTATGAAGGGTATAATGGACATAAACAATTTTCTCAAGTCATTACATTATACATCCATTGCCTCACTAACATACTTTAGGCCAGTGACAGTGAAGTTTTAGATTATTTCTTTTACCCCACTGATGAGTATCAGACAGGGGCAAAATGTCATTCCAGAGGCATCAGGAGAAAAGTGTACCCATTACCACCTGCTGCTTTGAGTTCAGCTGCCACTGGTTAATTGGTATGACCCCATCTGTCTAAACGTAACAACTCATCGCTCTAAACCCAAGTACTAGTGTTAGAGCCATTTTAGGATGCTGAGATGAGATTTGGGGATTGTTTGCTACAAGAGCATCAGAACCTAGTTGACTCTAGCTGATGGACTCTCTTTTTAAAGAGACTATATATTTTTTTCTAGTAACCCTATTCTGAAGGACTTACGCATAATAAACTGTGAACAGGAACCAAGTCAGTCATGTGTTCCAAATAAACTCTAGTGATCAATGAAGCAGTAAATGTCACAGCTAAATCATCCTCACTCCAACATCAGTACTATTATCCTCAGCTCAGAACGTGAAAGGTTAGAATACTTAAATATTCTTGAAAGCTCAGTGAAGGACTTTGAGATTTGGACACAGCTCTCCTAACTTTTCACAAGTAGCCTACATCTATGCCAGCTGTTTTGTATCCTTTTGCAATAATGTCAATTCAAAATATGAGGCACACCCAACTGTGCTCCTCCTTGATTCCCAAACATCTTTTCAATCAGTAAGAGCCTTTTCGAGAAAGTAGTTTTCTCTTTTTCTTTCAATTTTATTTGAAAGAACACTCCACAAGAAATGGGGGTGGCAGCTATTGTCTGGCTGATTTGGACATCATGCAACAAAAATTTTTCATCATTTTTACATATGCTTCTTGCAATTTAGCATAGAGTCAATAGAGATCCAAAGTACTAAACATAGAGCTTGAGCCATTCATAGTTAAATAAACACAAGAATACAAGAAGAAGGAATTATTTCTTCCTTTGTGCTCATTTAGATGAACCTGTTCAATGTGGCATAAGCATTTTCTTCATGGTTTTTGCACTGCATGACTTTAAGAGCTTTGTGTATTAATAATTTAAAAAACTGTTTTCAATTACTTCACAATAAAAATTGTTGAGCTTTATTTTCAAATCTACCTGAACCTCACAAGCAAAAGACTCTACACACTGAAGCTAAATGAAACTCAGCTTATTGAAGGTCACAGTTAGAACCCTGAACCTCCAATTTTTCAGTGTTTCTTTCTGAAACCATGAGGATCAGACAGAGGAATCACAATTACAATTTGAATGATAATCATTATTCTATTTGGTGAATTACATAAATTTCTGTAGATGGGCAACCAAGGTCAACAGCTTCTTTAATTTTTATTCAAGAATAAAAATTAAGCTCTATGGTATTTTAGACAGAAAGAAAATATAAAAGAATTCAGAAATATGTTTTAAGTTTAGAAAATCATACATTTATTATCTGTAAAAACTCAATAAATTTGAAATACCCAGTATTTCCTAAAGAGAATTCACTACATTTGAGCATTTTATGTGATATTAATGAATTCTTTCCTGTTTTTAAATAAATTTTAGGCACATCTTCCTAATTTCCATTAGAAACTATTTTTCATTCAACTACCATTCAATTAAAAAAAATGATGGCATACAAGAAATGATAGCATACAAGATTATGTTTGTTTGTATTTACATAAATCAAAAATGATCCCAAGTAAGTTCTTGCTCTTTAAGGTTTATATTCAATTTCACAAACTGTTTTTCTCCTCTGATAATATTTGTATCTATCTTAAATATACCCTGCATTTTTCCCTTTCCCTATAGTTTAGGAATCTATAATTAGGATTACTAGAAGAGTTTTATTTTTCAATCATCTCTTATTATAGACTGCCATCAACCCATTCATTTCTCGGGATTCTTTTTTTTAAAAAATATTTTTAGATGGACAAAATACCTTTTTGTTTATTTTTATGTGGTGCTAAGAATCGAACCCAGTGCCTCACACATGGTAGGCAAGTGCTACCACTGAGCTACGATCCTAGCCCTCAGTATTCCTTTTTAATTTCCCTTAACCAGAACAATAATAATGTTTTAAGTGAAATAATCCTCTTTTATTAATATTTTGATAGTCAGTTAATGCTCAGTTTCAATATCACAGATGGTCTTATATTTCACATATCTGGCATCTTGCGATTAAGTGTTAAATTCAGCACACATTTTTCTGTACTGGGTTACACTGGAAAGAATTAGTAAATTCACTAATTAGAACCCTGACTTCTGGGCGTTGGTTATTACAGAATAAGGAGTTCCCACACATATCCCAGCCTTTCTCTCTCAATCTTTCCATATCCCCACATGCCTGTCCTGTTTAATCTTGCCTTGTGTTTAATTACAATAGCACAACAAAGAATGTCAGTACAGGGTCATGCAAAACCAGAGAAGCCAAAAAAAACCATGATCCAATCTCAGCTGATAGCAATATTTCCAAGTAATGCACTCATGCCACAACCATGTATCAGTAAAAGCTATTAATATTTAGCAAAAATGTAAATCTGTTTGTTGTTATATGTGAAGTGTCCATGTGTGTGTAGAACAGAGATATACAAGAAGACAAAGAAAGAGAAAGGAAAGAGAAGAGGAAGAAGATACATGGCAGAAAACCAAAGACCATTTTCCTGCTTAGAGATGATCTCCCTCATAGGATCAGAGCTGGAAGGTTGGGAAAACAGACAACCCATGTTGCCTACAGGAGGGGTTCCAATAATGAAGAGCACTCTGGAACTGCTATAGCAGGGACAGTATTATTGCCCATGCTAAAGCTGTGTGGTCACAGATTTTTCTTAGTGGTCTGCTTCTTTTTTTTTTTTAATTTAATTTTGTGGCACTGTGTACATGAGAGAAAATAGATGATAGAAGGATTGGATCTTTAAAAGCCTGACACTGAATATAAACACCAAGGATTTCTGTCAGTATCCATCAGTTGTGCTCTGAGACTGGGGAGGGGGGTGGGCAGAGGGGACCCTTGGCAGCCAGGGCATACATTTCAGGAGACAAGAAGCAGGTTTGCAACTGAACCTCCTTGATCAACTTCTAAATTAATATTTTATGTGACAGGGAAGTATCATCTTCTCCCCACCTCCATCTAAGGACTTATTAGCAGCTCTCCCCCAAGAGACCAGCTGGAAGCTCAGCCTGAAGGTATAGGAATTTTCCTGGCTATTGTCTATCAAAGCCTTCTCTCACAGCAGTAGTTATAAACTGGCAGATATGGAGCAAAATAAATTCAATTCAGATGTTTTTCCCTATCCTATATATTTTTCTAAGGAAAATAGCCTGTTTATCAGTATTGTACTCCCCATGATCTGTGGGGAATAGATTCCAAAACCCCCAGTGTATGACTGAAAGTGTAGATAGTATCAAATTCTATATATCGTGGATTTTTCCTATTCATACATACCTATGATAAAGTTTAGTTTACAAATTAGTCACTGTAATGGATTAGTAATAACAACTAATAATAAAAATAATATTATAACAATATACTATAATAGTAGTTATGTGAATATGGTCTCTCTCGATATTTATTGTATTGAATTCAACCTTAATATAATGGTGCGAGATGGTACTTAAATCTCTTTATAGTCTCCTTTTGGAATATATGAATTGCCAGCATCACTACTCTTGCAGTCTGGAGTCATTATGAATTAAAATAATGGTTACTTGGACACAAACATTGGGACGCTGTGATAGTCTACCTGATAAGCAAGACAACTACAAAGTGACTCCTTGGTGAATAGCATATACAGACAGCAGGGATACACTGGATGACTCACATCCAAAGCAGAACATAGTAGGGCAGCATGAGATTTCTTCATGCTACTCAGAATGGCATTCACTATAAAACTTATGAATTATCTACTCTGGAATATAGCATTTAATATTTCTGCACCATAGTTAATTACTGGTAACTTAAACCAAGGAAAGGGAAACTACAGATAAGGGGAGATGACTGTAAAACCAAGCTGGGAAATGTTCTATTGATTTATCAGTCTCAATTAACAGAGAAAAAGACACTTAACCTTGCAGGGTCCCAGGAATCTGCTCTGAAGGGCCTTTGAAGCAACTATCAGAGTATGTTTCCACTGTTAGGGTGAAGATTGGAGGGAGGTAGCCCAGGACCTCCATTCTTGGCAGCCCCCTGCCCTCCACAGGCTGCACAGATGCTTTCACATCACTATCCTTTGCCACTCTGCTGAAAGTGACAAGTGTAAAATCTCTCTTCTTCCCCAGAAGTCCTGACAGCCTGATTTACTTAGATTACTTACATCAGCTTGATAGTTCTTTTTGGAGACAAAATATAAAGAACACAAAGGGGGAAACTGCAGAATTTAAAAACTCATTTTGTTTTCTCAACCATCAGAGCATGACCTCCCAGAGTAAGGTTAGATAGAGGAAATAATCAAAGAAAATTTTATTAGAAATGAAGGTGGGCAAGGAAAAAAAAGAGGCTGTCTAAAAGAAAAACATATATCTAGCACCTCTTCAAGACTCTAATGAATACCCTTCAAGAATTACTAAAGCAGAAAGGAAATATATACCCTGAGTCCTTGCTGGCTAATATTTAATATTTGCTTAGCTCCCTCCACAAGCTTGATGCTATTATGTAACAATATGAAGAAAGGATTATGCTTGATACTGTTGCTTATAATATATTGATTAAATTATATCCTGACACAATTAGGACAATAGTTGGAAAATATTATTGTGAATATTTTAAGTTGCTAGAAGACAGATTACACAGAGGCATTGATCACTGCACCAGGGTTTCTTTTATTTCATTTCTATAACATGAAGCCTTTGTAGATATGTTACCAAAAAGACCTTTTCATGTGACAAAAAATATTTTCAGCCAATTAAATTGGAATCTTCCAGAAGAGACAATCTGAATAAAGGAAGGAAACAAAGGACCAGAGAGAACGTAACAGAGAAGATGGGAAGATATAGAATTTAAAAACAAATTTTAAAAATTGGGTAATCGCCCAAGGCATGTCGGTAGTACAGCACTTTCCCAGCTCATAGAAGCCTGGGTTTGATCCTCAGCCAAGAAAAAAAGAAAGAGAGGGAAGGAGGGTAAAAGATTAAGAGACAGGGAAATAAAGCTGCAATTAATAAAGAAATGAGAAAGTAAAAACATTTTTTTTTTGCAGCACAATTTTTCATTTCTCAGGTTGTAAACAAGGTAGAGTGATACCATTCATGTCTTCATACATGTACCCAGGGTAGTGATGTCCATCTCATTCCACCATCTTTCCTACCCCCATACCACCTGTCTTCCCCTCCCTCCCCTTTGCCCTATGCAAAGTTCCTCCATTTCTCCCACATTCCCCACCTCATCCCCATTATGGATCAGCATCCACCAATTAGAGAAAACATTTGGCCTTTGGTTTGGGGATTGACTTACTTCACTTCACTCCCACTCCATCCATTTACCTGCAAATACTATGATTTTATCCTCTTCTAATGCTGAGTAATATTCCATTGTGTATATACACCACAGTTTCTTTATCCATTCATCTATTGAAGGGCATCTAGGTTGCTTGCACAATTTAGCAATTGTGAATTGTGCTGCTATAAACATTGAAGTGGCTGCATCACTGTAGTATGATGTTTTTAAGTTTTTAGGGTATAGACTGAGGAGTAGGATAGCTGAGTCAAATGGTGGTTCCATTTCACGTTTTCTAAGGAATCTCCAGACTGCTTTCCAGATTGGTTGCACCAATATGTGGTCCCACCAGCACTATTTGAGCGTAACTTTTTCCCCCCATCCTTGCCAACACTTACTATTCCTTGTATTCTTGATAACTGCCATTCTGATTAGAGTGAGATGAAATCCTAGTTTTGATTTGCATTTCTCTAATTGCTAAAGATATTGAACATTTTTTCATATATTTGTTGATTGATTGTATATCTTCTTCTGAGAAGTGTCTGCTCAGTGGCTTAGCCCATTTATTGATTGGGTTGTTTGTTTTTTTGGTGTTAAGTTTTTTGAGTTCTTTATATATCCTGGAGATTAGTGCTCTATCAGATGTGTGTGCGGCAAAAATTTGCTCACAAAATGTAGCTCTCTCTTCACCTCATGGTCTCTTTTGAAGAGAAAAAGCTTTTGAGTTTGAATCCATCCCATTTATTGATTCTTGATTTTACTTATTGCACTATAGGAGTCTTGTTAAGGAAGGAAGGTCCTAATCTGACATGATGAGGATTTAGGCCTATTTTTTCTTCTATTAGGCATAGAGTCTCAGGTCTAATTCCCAGGTCCTTGATCCACTTTGAATTAAATTTTGTGCTTGGTGAGAGATAGGGGTTTAGTTCCATTTTGCTGCATATGGATTTCCAGTTTTCCCAGCACCATTTGTTGAAGAGGCTATCTTTTCTCCAGTGTATGTGTTTGGCTCTTTGTCTAGTATGAGATAACTGTATTTATGTGGGTTTGTCTCTGTGTCTTCTATTCTTTACCATTGGTCTATGTGTCTATTTTGGTGACAGTACCATGCTGTTTTTGTTACTATAGCTTTGTAGTATACTTTAAGGTCTGGTATTGTGATGCCTCCTGCTTCACTCTTCTTGCTAAGGATTGCTTTGGCTATTCTGGGTCTCTTATTCTTCCAAATGAATTTCAAGATTGCCTTTTCTATTTCTATAAGGAATGACATTGGGATTTTAATTGGAATCTCATTGAATCTGTATAGCACTTTGGGTAGTATGGTCAGTTTGACAGTATTGATTCTGTCTACCCAAGAGCATAGGAGATCTTTCCATCTTCTAAGATCTTCATCAACTTCTTTCTTTAGTGTCCTGTAGTTTTCATTGTAGAGGTCTTTCACCTCTTTTGTTAAATTGATTCCCAATTTTTTTGAGACTACTGTGAATTTCTATTGAGAAATTCTTGATTTCTCTTTCAGAGGACTCATCACTGATGTATAGAAATGCATTTGATTCATGTGTGTTGATTTTATATCCTGCTACTTTGCTGAATTTATTTATTAATTCTTGAATTTCTCTGGTGGAATTTTTTGGATCCTCTTAGTATCATGTCATCAGCAGATAATGATAGTTTGAGTTCTTCTTTTCCTATTCCTATCCCTTTAATTTCTTTCATCTGTCTAATTGCTCTGGCTAAAGTTTCAAGAACTATGTTGAATAGAAGTGGTGAAAGAAGGAATCCCTGTCTTGTCCCAGTTCTTAGAAGGAATGCTTCCAATTGTTCTCCATTTAGGATGATGTTGACCTTCAGTTAGCATAGATTGCTTTTACAATGTTGAGGTATGTTCCTAGTAACCCTAGTTTTTCTAGTGCTTTGAACATAAAAGGGTGCTATATTTTGTCAAATGCTTTCTCTGCATCAATTGATAAAATCATGATTTTTATCTTTAAATCTATTGATGTGATGTATTATGTTTATTGATTTCCATATGTTGAACCAACCTTGCATCCCTGAAATGAACCTCACTTGATCATGGTGCATTTTTTAATATATTTTTAATACAATTTACCAAAATTTTATTGAGTATTTTTGCATCTAGGTTCATCAGGGATATTGGTCTGAAATTTTCTTTCTTTTATGTGTCTCTGTCTGGTTTTAGTATCAGGATGATTCTTGCCTCATAGAATGAGTTCGGAAGGGTTTCTTACTTTTCTATTTCATGGAATAATTTGAGGAGTATTGGTGTTAGTTCTTTGTAGGTCTTTAGAACATGGCTGAGAATTCATCTGGTTCTGGACTTTTCTTGGTTGGTAGGCTTTTGATGGCACCTTCTATTTCCTTGCTTGAAATTGATCTGTTCAAGTAGTGAATGTCCTCCTGGTTCAGTTTGGGTAGGTCATATGCTTCTAGAAATTTGTCAGTGTCTTTAGGGCTTTCTATTTACTGGAGTATAAATTTTCAAAATAGTTTCTCATTATCTTCTGTATTTCAATAGTGTCTGTCTTGATATTTCCTTTTTCATCACAAATTTTAGTAATTTGGGTTTCCTCTCTCCTTCTTCTCATTAGAATGGCTAAGAGATTTTCAATTCTATTTATTTATTTTTTTAAAAAAACATCTTTTTTGTCAATTTTTGAATTGTTTCTTTTGTTTCAATTTCATTGATTTCAGTTCTGATATAATTATTTCCTGTCTTCTACTTCTATTGGTGTTGGTTCATTTTTCTTTTTCTAGGGCTTTGAGATGTAGCATCAGGTCATTTATTTGTTGACTTTTTCTTTTTTTAATGAATGAGTTTAATGCAATTAATTTTCCTCTTAGCACTGCCTTCATAGTGCCCCAGAGGATCTCCTTTGGGGCCCATTGTGTGATGTGGGAGCCTGTTCTTATCTCCTTCTGTAGCCTTTAGACCTCACAATTCCTGGTCTCTCATTTAGTCTCTAAACTTTATCTCTCTACCCCCCTCCCTTTCTACTTCCCAATCAGAAACTTCTCTCTGGAGGTCTTGTGGGTTGTGCTCAACCCACAGGGTTTTCTGACAGGGGCCTGAGCACCTGCCACGAAGAGTAGTTTTGTGTCAAGCAGGTCAGGACCTTGATATTACTTCTGGACCCCAGCCAGTGTCCCAATCACCAACTAAAGATGGTGATGGCAGTAGTGAGGATAATCTAAGATGGTAACAAAAGTGTCCCAAGATGGAGGCCTCTGCTTTCAAAGATGGAGTGTCGGGGTGGGCTGAGTGGTGTCATTGGGCAAAGTGTTTGGAGATGCAGCCCTGCGGCATGCAGTGTTGTGGCAGGAGGCTGTCTTCAGACCCTGTCCAGGGTCCCCAGGTGCAGGCTACCACATGAAGGGGACTATGGCTGCAGTTGTAGTGCTCCAAGATGGAGGCAAATGGGGGATCCCTGTGCTGGTAAATGGGGGTTCACATAGGAGCAGCAGCCAAGGTTCCTGCATGGGAGCCAGGGGTCCTGTGTGGGAGTGTCAGCTAGGGGTCCTATGTAGGTGGGTGACCAGAGGTCTTGTGCAGTGTGTGGGCGCTGGAGCTGGGGCTCCTCCATGGGAGTGAGTCCTAGTGGTAGAGTAGCTGGGGTCCTGAACAAATGCTGAGGCCTGGAGACCCGCGTGAACACGCAACTGGAATTCCTGCATAGGAGCAGCTGTCAGGGTCCTCTAATAACTCCCAAAGAAAGAGTATTCCCACTGCTTTAATCTCAGGTCAAGGAGAGACTAGGAATGAATCATCCATCTAGGCTTGGATCTTTCCAAGTAAAAACATTTTTAAATGACTTTTACTTAGAAAGGAGAAAATAAATGGAGAATGTTACAAAGTCAAAGAGAAACTAAAATGTACAAAACTAAATTTTTTTGTTTTGGTACCGGGGATTGAATTCAGGGGCACTTGACCACTGAACCACATTCCCAGCCCTATTTTGTATTTTATTTAGAGAAAGGGTCTCACTGAGTTGCTTAGCACCTTGATGTTGCTGAAGCAGGCTTTGAACTCATGATCATCCTGCCTCAGCCTCCCAAGCTACTGGGGTTACAGGCATGCACCACCACGCCTGGCCAAAATTAAATTTAATTTGAAGAAAAGTGTGAGTGCTTTTTCTTTATTTTTTCCATATTACAATGATACCACACACCCTTTGTAAAAAAAAAAGATACATCAAAGAAAAATACCTATAACCCCCAAAGCCAAAGCCAGATGTAATGAATAGTCTAATGCATTTCCTTCTGTATTTTAAAATCATATATACAGTTGGGAAACTACTACACTTAAAATCTATATTTGACTCATATTCCTTAAGACTATAACATAGATATTTCTCATGATATTAGAAATACTATGTAAATGAATTTGTTATATATTTATTACACAGATATACTGCAGTTTTAATGTATTTCTTCTATTTGGGGGTATTTATATAACTTTTGCCATTATAAATTGTGCTATATAAAGCATTCAAGCATTGATTTTTTGGAATTATATTTAAGGTTCTATCCTTAGGCTGGATTCCCTTAGGCCATATTATTACATCAAAGGGATTCTTTGTTCAAGTTCTTATTACATATGACTCAATTGTGTAAGTTTCTAATATATGCTACCAAGATATCAGTCAAATCCTCACTGTCACACCAATTATCTTTTATAAATTTTCTTAAAATGTAATAAGAAAATAATAGCTTTTCATTCTTATTTTGCTTTCCATTCCTCCATTAGCATTAACATTTTATCTCCATTTGCATTTTTATATCGTTACTTATCCAGTATTTTGTAAATTTTATGTTCACTTAGATAACATATTTGTTATTTTCTCATTGATATCTACTGGCTTGTTGTTTTGTTTTTTTTTAATACCAGAGATTTGGACCAAGCAAATGTTCTACCATTAAGCTATATCCACAGCCCTTCTTATTTTATTTGAGACAGAGTTGCATAGGCTAGCCTACAACTCAAGATCCTCCTGCCTTAGCCTCCCTAGAAGCTGGGATTAAAAGCATGTGCCACCACACCTAAGCATCTTGGCTTTTTATATAGTAAAAATATAGCTCTTTGTCATACATTAAAGTTTATATATGCACATTATTTTGTCTAGTTTTTCATTTGCCTTTTATTTTAGGCCTCTAATTTTTCTTATGTAAATGGTCTTTTAAGTAAAACTTGTTAAATTTTCTATGTAATTTCATCTATCAGTTTTAAGAAGATTTTATGCATACAGATTACAGCTATTTATGTTCATATTCTTCTAATTTTTTATAGTTTGATATATTTAAATTAACTCTTCAGGATATCTAATCTAAATGTATTAATTTTCTAGCCAATTTTTCTTAATGCATTATTAAAAATTATGCTATATATTTTTATGATGTTTACTTAATTCTCTATTAAATTTAAATATGTCTTAGAGTCTGTTTCTGGTTTAATCTCCTTCATTGATCTTTCTGCCTATTTTTGCACCAAAAACATACTTTTAAAAACTATTACTTATCTCCTAATATATTGCAATTATTTGAAGTAAGTATACATAATTCTTTTTTTTAAAACTTCCTTGCATATCTTACCAGTTCATTCTTCCATGTAAAATTCAGGAAAATGAATGTGTCCCACTTTAATTAGAATTTATATTAAATATATGTGATATTTGAAAATATTAATATTCCAGTGTTCATCCTTTCTACAGATATATATTCTTCCCAAGTTTATGTGTGAATTTAATTCCATCTCAATCAAATATAACAAAGATTATGTAATCTATTTCATGTGTGTGTTTGTGTGTGTTTGTATGTGTGTATGCACATGTGGTACTGCAGATTGAACCTAAGGATGCTCTACCACTGAGCTACACTCCTAGCTCTTTTTTTTTTTTTTTTTTTGACTTTTGACTTTTGAGACAAGGCTCAAAACTACCCAGGCTGGGCGTGATCCTTCTGCCTCAGCCCCCCAAGTAGCTAGGATTACAGGTGTGTACCACCATGCCCAACAATGTGTTTTTATTATGAAGGGAATCACTGTATTAAGATATTTTTATAAATAATTAGTGTTATGATTTGTATCTGAAATGTCCACCAAAATCTTGTATGCTCACAAGTGGGTCTTTTGAGAAGTGATTGGATTATGAGGGCTCCAGCATCATCAGTGAACTAATTCATTGATGGCTGAATGGATTCCCAGGATGTGAGACCTAGTTGGAGCAATCAGGTCACTGGAGTCATACCATTGTGGGCTATATCTTGTCCCTGGCCCCTTCCTCCTCAACCCTTCACTCTCTGCTTTTTAGCTGTCATAAATTAAGCACCTTTATTCCACCTCTCCTTTCCACCATGCTGTTTTGCCTCCAAAGCAATGGAGAATGGAACCAAGTGGCCATGAACTGAATCCTCTGAAACTGTGAGCCAAAATAAATTTTTGCTCCTCTAGTTGTTTTTCTCAGCTATTTGTCACAGTAACAAAACACACCTAAAAAGAACAATTATTTTAAAATACCCTACCCTATATTACATAGTCACATATTAACATTTTATTATTATAGTAATGTCAGAATACTTCTTCAGGTATCCTTTTTGAAAACGTAGACATTGCTAGGAGAAGTTACACATATAACCAAATATGGGGGGTATAGTAAGAACTGCCTTCCTTCTCATGAGGAAAATCACACATGTGAAAATCATTAGATTCCTGTTGAAGAAGGAGTTTAAAGGAGTGTAAAGACATCAAAGCAGTCATAATTCAATTGAGACAATTTTCCCTCAGGCTAGCATTTTACTGATTTTTATTTCCTAACCTATCACCTCCTTTCCTTTTCCAATCTTTCCTCTCCTAGTTCACTCTTTTCTTCCTAGTTTTTTCTTTTCTAAAAAAAAACTGGGCTCTGGACTCAGTTCTTCTAGAAGGGATAGCTTCAAGATGCCACCCAGTCTCTGGGCCTTAATTTCGTAGGAATTAAATATTTGGACAAAATGATCATTTCAGTTCTATAATTCATAAATGTTGAGGCTTATTGGTGATTTTGAAGGGAAAAGATGAAATGTTCTACCCACTGTATTGATTTTGCTTGAAGGCATAACTTTTAATACTTTCTCTTCAAGTCAATTGAATATACTTAAGTCCATATTCATTGTCTTACGCAAAGCAAAAAATGAAAAGTCCTGAAATCTGACTTCTCACTATGGCATGTTGATTTGTTATTTTTATATCATAAGAATTATGAGACCAATTAAAATATACATTGCTCTGTTTTTAATTTTTTTTCAATCTGGTTGTGTGGCAGATTAAACACACATATTTGCTTTTTCTATCCTGCAAAGTCCCACTAAAAGAACCATCAATGGGATTTATTTTTAAAAAACGAAAGCATGAAAAAAAAGAAAAACTTAAAAAAAGAAAGTATGAACTTACAAAGACAAAGAGACTTGGGAAAAGCACAATTTAGTGAGTATGAGGGATGGAAAGGTGGCACACGGATTTTCAGGACAGTGATAGCTACTCTGTGTGATACTATAATAGCAGATACGAATCATTATTCATTCATCCAAACCCACAGAACATACCACACTAAGAGTGAACATTAATGAAACTATAGATTTTGCATGATAATGATGTGTCAATATAGGCTCATCGATTATAACAAAGGTACCACTTTGGTGGGAGATGTTGATAACGGGAAAAAACATGTTAGGGTACAGAGAATACGTGGAGAAATATCTGTACCTTCTACTCAGTGTTGCTATGAACTTAAACCAGTCTAAGAAATAAAATATATTTTCTAAAAAAAATGGCAACAACATTTTAGGAGATACAAAGCAGATGGATAAATGGATATTTACATTGCAAGATTGGGAAAAATATGAATCCTAAGTCATCAACAAAAAAAGCTGAGCATAAACCTAATTTTCCAACCAGAATCTTCAAAAGTCTCAAAAATCAGCAGTTCCAGAAAAATTCTGCTATTGGAAGTGAAGGAAGAGCTGAAATGGAAAAAGTTTCAAAATTTGATTAGAAATCCCCAATTTCCTCTGCTTTGCTAGGCTTAGGCAACTGCCATTCCTTCACCCCAGGAAAAAGGAAAGCAGATGAACCCTGGGCCTGGACACCAAGCACAGTTGAAGTCAGGGCTACCATACTGAAGGAGAATTGAAGGTCAAACTGAAAGTTGAAACCTCAACCCTCTTCCCTGACTAAACTTCCAGGAAACTGGAACAATCTGACCAAATATCATTAAATATAATGATATTTGTGTATATCTCCAGAGAATTACACATCAGCCCAGCCTATGGTGAAGTCCATGGTCAGCAATTCCTACACGTGCAATGAGTTTCTTAATGCACCACGATGGAATGCTAATTCACAGACAAGAACCAGAAGACATTGGAAGAAGGACTCTAGGTTTTAGGAGAAAGAAAAAGCAAAGAGAAAAAGGAACTTAAAAGAAATAGAGACTACTCAAAAAAAGGAACATTTTTAATATATTATTAGTATTCTCAGAAAAAAAAGTTTTGTCTCAACAAATGTTGAACATAATACTACAGAGGAGAAACTTTCAGAGAGGAAAAAGAGGCTTTGAGAAATGTTTTGAAATGATTGTAGAAATGAAAGACTCAATAGAATGAACATATGATAAAGATGAGTAACTCCAAGCTGTATAAAGACATAAAGATTGCAGGAAAGGTAAAGATATGGGTAATTATAAAAGCTAGTATTATTGTAACTTTGGTTTGGAAGTCCACATTTTCCTTTCTATATAATTTAAGAAACTAGATGTACTAAAAAATAGATAACTATTAGTTTGTTATTTTGAACACATAATGTATAAAGATGTAATTCCTTGATAACAATTGTTGAAACAGCTGGAATGTAACCATAAAGGAGTAGAGTCTCTATATGCTATTGAAATTAAGATGGCATAAATTCATGTTAGTTATAATTTAAGATGTTAAATGCAATCCCTGTGGTAATCACAAAGAAAATAGCTATGGAACATACAAAAGGAAATGATACAAAAATTAAAATGTTTTTCTACCAAAAAAATCAAGTAAGCACCAAAAAACACAATAATGCAGGAAATAAGAAACAAAAACTATAAGACAAACAGAAAACAAATAGCAAAATGACAAAAGTTAGTCCCTTTTTACTGATAGTTACATTAAACAAATGAATTAAACTCTCCAATTAAGAAAGAGATCGACAGAGTGGACTTTTAAAAAATACCCATAATCCAACCATATGCTGTCTAGGAAACTCACTTAGGTCTGAAAATCTAAATAGGTTAAAAGTGAAAGTATGGAAAAAGTTTTTTAAAAAGTGAAAGCAAAAGAGAGTGGGGGATACTAGTATAAGTAACACCCTCTTTTTTTAAAAAAACTAATTCTTTTTTATTTACATATATAAATATTAAATACTAATATATACATATTAGTTGTAGATGAACACAATACCTTTATTTTATTTATTTATTTCTATGTGGTGCTGAGGATCAAACCCAGTGCCTCACACGTGCTAGGCAAGTGCTCTACCACTGAGCCACAACCCCCAGCTCAATAACACCCTCTTAAACAAGGAACAATTGAAGAAATCACAAGGGAAATTAGAAACTACTTAGATATGTATGAAACCAAACATATAATATATCAAAACTTATGAGACACAGCCAAAGCACTACTAAGGGAGAAATTTATAGCTATTAATGCTTACATTAAAAAAACAAGAAAGACCTCAAATCAACAATTTAAGCTTACAATTTATGGTGCTAAAAAAGAAGAAAAAAAACTAAACTGACAGCCAGTAGAAAGAAGAAAATAATAAAGATTGGAATAAAGAACCACTAGAGACAAATCAATGAAACTGAAAACTGGTTCTTTGAAAAGATCAACAACAGTGGCAAGCCCTTAGCTACCTTGACAAGGAAAAAAAAGAGAGAAAATCCAAATCACTAAAATCAGAATTGAGAAAGCAGAGTTACAGGGGAATGTTGGTTTTCATTATAAGTTTTGGGTAAATATTTAACAACTATGCACATATTAACTTTGAAACTAAAAAATTGAAAAGAACAAGTACAAAGAATAATTTTTTAAATGCATTAAACTAATTCCACCCTAATGTGAATCCTGGGGAAATTTACATTAATCTGGTCCTTTACCAAATAACAAAAATATAAGAGGCAGAGGTCTAGAGGAGAACATTAGTATTTAACACGTAAGAGCACACTAGGAAATGTTTGAGATTAGCGAATGTCCTCTTAGGTTTTTGAGGATACTACATGATTGAATTAATTCATTCAACAGGTATTTATTGAGTTAGTATTTACTTATTTATATATGACAGGCCCATATCAGAAGCTAGGAAAACAGAGGCAAGAAATTTCTATAAGACTTATTTTACCCTCACAGTACTTAATGTCCATTCCAGGTGACATTATGAAATTTAATATTCATTCAGTATATATAGACTATCAATTATAGAAGTCCTATGAAGCAAAGTTCCTGGTGCTAAGAATGCATAAAACAGTAAACCTGACTGAGGAGAGTGGGCAGGTGTTCTCCAGAAATCCCAGCTGAAGAAAAATCTCGTGTCTGAGTCTTAACTAGACAGCCTGGGTGGGGTATTGGGAAGGGAGAACAGAATATGGCAGAACTTTATTTGTAAAGATCACCCAGTCTGCAACATGAAAAATGCATTGAAGGAAGACCACAGTAAAAGCAAATAGTCCTTGTAGTAGGTCAATCAAAGATAAATACAGATTGCTTATATGCAAACAAACAAGTACTTCAAGTAATTAACCCACTCCATCTTATTTTTATTACCCCTAACTAAAACTCTTGCACAACCAGAGTTTACCTCCTACACCCATAAAGAGATTCTCCTCTTATTTTTATAACATTTGTCAACCAGTGGGTGTTTAACCATACAGGTTCAATAATCAGAAGTGGGTAATAACACTAATGATGGAAAAGGCCAGACTGGCCTCTAGTCTATGTCTTTGATTGGGAGTTTCTGTGCTTCTTAATAGGGGCCTTAGTGGCTGTTTGTTTCCACCTCCAGCCCTAAGGTATACGTAGCCCTGCAATTTAGCAATATGTTAATTTTGTGCTTTATTTGTGACATATCTTATCTATAAGAACCACAGTGTTATGCTTTATAACACAAGCCACCAGGATATCAATTTCTTTTCTATTTTCGGAGAATAAGTGATTACATTGGAAAAGAGGAGATATTTCATCATTTGGATACTTTTTGACAACTGTAAACATCAATCAGACTTCCTACACAAAGGCTCATCCTGCACAATGAGCCTTCTCTCAGGTCATATTTTCATTTACCTTAAGTGCAAGTTCACACACAGACTTGATTTGTAGGGTCATCTGCTCTATTCTAAAAAACTCAAAATATCCAGGGTCCTTTGAAATCTTTTTTTACCAGAGAAATGTATAAAACAGGCACATAACAAATTAATATTCCTGAAAAAATTGCTACTCTGTTTAGTATATTTTCCACTTTCTATCTTCAATTCCTTTAATATACAAATTTTTTTTAATTTTTTAAATATTTTTTTAGTTGTTGATGGATCTTTATTTTATTCATTTGTTATTTATATGTGGTGCTGAGGATCGAACCTAGTGCCTCACGCATGCTAGACAAGCGCTCTACCACTGAGCTACAGCCCCAGCTCCTAATATACAAATTCATTGCATCCTTCTTCATTATAGATTTAGCTTCCAGACTTGTACTCTATAGTTATACCTTTTCCTGTAAGTCTTCAATAGCCTCTCAATGTATATTTTGTTTATTTTTTTATTATCATCCTTAAAAAAATATATGCACTTATCTTTCACCACAGGTCAATGACAACGCTAAGATTCTTTATACTCTCAATATTTCAGAAGACTCTAGTGATCCCCAATTAACTTGCTTACTACCTTTGTCATCCGCCAATTTCCTATTTGATTTAAAAGAAAGAAGTATTTGATTCTCAACATATGCATGAAAATATCAGAACTTATCAACATCTTTAGCAATCAGAGAAATGCAAATCAAAACTACCCTAAGATTCCATCTCACGCCAGTCAGAATGGCAATTATCAAGAATACAAACAACAATAAGTGTTGACGAGGTTGTGGGGGAAAAGGCACGCTCATACATTGCTGGTGGAACTGCAAATTGGTACAACAAATCCGGAAAGCAGTATGGAGATTCCTTAGAAAACTTGGAATGGAACCACCATTTGAGCCTGCTATCCCACTTCTAGGTCTATACCCAGGAGACTTAAAAACAGCATACTACAATGAC
>CM053412.1:47859888-47884722 GCA_028644305.1 Xerus rutilus
CAATGGATGGAGTTGGAGAATATCATGCTAAGTGAAGTTAGCCAATCTCAGAAAACCAAATGCCAAATGTACTCGTTGATAAGTGGATGCTGATCCATAATGTGGGGAAGGACATGGGAACAATGGTGGATCTCTGTTCACAGGGGTGTAAGGGGGGAGGGGGCGTGGGGACAGCAAGGGTGGTGGAATATGATGGACATCATAGCCCTAACTTTATGTATGACTGCATATATGTTGTGATTCTATACAACTTACAACTAGAGAATTGATATGTTATCCTCTATCTATGTACAATGAATCATTTACACTGTTAACATGTAAGCCTAAATAAAAAAAAAAAGAACTTATCATTTCTGACAGACCTTCAACTTATTTTGTTGTTACCTTTCAGCAATAGGAACAAAGTAGTTGAAAAATAAATATTATAACTCAGCAATAGATCCACTGTAGTCTCATAAGGGAGAAAAAGTCTCTTGCACAGCAAAACCAGAGCATTCATTCTTTTAAAGAGAATCACATTATTAATGAAAAATGTTTATATATGCTACAAAAGCATTTAAAATATTTTCTCAGTTTGGTACCCTGGTACCCAAATTACATTCCAAAAGCTAAAACATTATTTTCAGTCTCTGTTTATATGCTATCAAATGACTGAATTATGTTCTACTAAAATATTAACCAAAATGGCCAATCTCAATGACATAAACTGTAAGATATTTTTAAATTTCCAAACTTTCTGCCTTAATAATTACTTATATTTTGATCCATGCATAATGTAAGCATTTAATCCAATTATTCACTTATTTATTCTGTTACCTGTCTCCTTCTCAAAACCTTCTTATAACCAGTCTCTAATTCTATACATTCTTTGCACATTTACTAAAAAAGAATAACAGGACACAGTGCCCAGTTGTTCTTTATTTTTGTTACTATTACTCTTTTTTTCCTTAACAAAGATACAGCTCTCTTAAAAACATGGTACAAGCCTTTACATTGTTTTCTGATAGTCTAATCATTAACCAGAAAAGATCCCCTGCACGATTTACACTTATCTTCATTACAGAATGACTCAACCTGCTGGCTCTACCCTGGAAATTCTGCACCTAAAGAATAGGTTAAAGACACATATTGTGTGTGTGTGTGTGTGTGTGTGTGTGTTGCTAGGAATCAAACCCAGGGCCTTGTGCATGAGAGGCAAGCACTCTACCAACTGAGCTATAATGGAACCACCATTTACCAACCTATCCCCCTCCTCAGTCTATACCCAAAGGACTTAAAAACAGCATACTACAGTGACGCAGCCACTTCAATGTTTATAGCAGCTCAATTCACAATAGCTAAACTGTGGAACCAACCTAGATGCCCTTCAATAGATGAATGGATAAAGAAACTGTGGTATATATACACAATGGAATATTACTCAGCAATAAAAGAGAATACAATTATGGCATTTGCAGGTAAATGGATGGAGTTGGAGAATATCATGTAAAGCAAAGTAAGCCAATCCCAAAAAACCAAAGGCCGAATGTTTTCTCTAATAAGTAGATGCTGATCCATAATGGGAAAGGGGACAAGAGAAGAATGGAGGAAATTTTGTCAAAGGGGAGAAAGGGGGAGAGGGGATTGGGGCAGGAACGATGGTGGAATGAGATGGACATCATTACCCTAGGTACATGTATGACTGCACATGTGGTGTGACTCTACATGATGTACAACCAGAGAAATGAAAAGTTGTGCTCCATCTGTGTACAATGAATCAAAATGCATTCTTCTGTCATGTATACTTAAGTAGGATAAATAAATTAATTTTTTTTTATAAAAATAATAGGTTAAAGAGCTCTGTCTCTGTTACAAGTCTTAGCTCCAAGTGAGAAAAAGAATGTCTCAAACTGGCTGAAGCAAAAAAGTCTTTAGTATTTATTTAAATTGAAAAATCCAAACCAAGCAATGACTTCAAGTATGGTTTTATTCCATACTTTAGGTAATACTATCTCTTTTCTTTGCATCCATTCTTGGGTTCCCTGCACAGGTTTGTTCAACTTCTACCACACCCAGCCCAATGCCAAGGGGAGAGTCCAACGAAAAGTAAAACCAAAGTCTTTGAGTCTTTTTTTTGTTTGTTGTTTTGCAGTACTAGGGATTGAACCCAAAGACACTTTGCCGCAAAGCTACATTTCGAGCCCTCTTTAGTTTTTAATTTTTTTTTTATTTTGAGACAAGATCTCTCTAAATAGTCCTGGCTGTCCTTAAACTTGCAATCCTCCTGCCTCAGCCTCCTGAGTAGCTGGGATTATAGGTGTGCACCATCATGCCCAGCTGGCTGAGTCTTCTTAACTGAAATCAGCCAAATTGGCAGGTGCTGATGGCTTAACCTGCCTAAGTAAAGGCTCCAGCCCTGGAGATCAGAGGTAGAGACAGGCCGAATGTTTTCTCCAAACAAAACCAAAGCTTGCTGGCCAAGAGGAAAGGCATAAGGGTCTCTAGGCAAAACTGTGGTAAAGGGAACCTGGACAAGGAGAGACAAAACCGATCTACAGCCACTTGTGGGATTGAGTTCACTTTTGACTTTCAGGTAATTTGTTACTAATTTTCCTAGCAATAATTTGGTCAGAAGAGTAGCAGACCTCTGTGCCTTCTGCGAGATGCTGGCATGACGTTCCCCAGTGACAAGCACTTCCACAGCACTCTCAAAATCCTGATTTGTCTACTCAGAAATAATTTCCAAATTTGTGTAACATAAAAATGACAGACATACAACAGCATATCTAGACCTCCATAGGCCCTTAATATTTTCTTCTCCTACTCCTAATGAACAGTCATGTAATTTTTTCATTGTTTTTTTGATATTAACACTATTTAAAGCCATAGATAAATACCTTCTAATAATTTATGACTAATATTTTTTCACAAATTATCTCCAATTTTTTTAGTTATTAATTTTTATTCAATGAATGTTCTCAAAAGTGTATTTGCAAGTTTATAAGTCAAGACACCAGAAATGTATTAATTTAGCAAATACCAACATCATTCTTAAGAGGAGTTCAAAATACTTCCTTGAGTTAACAGTTCTTGATGTAATTTTCAGGTTTTTTTAATCCTTTTTAAGATGGCATTAAAGCCCATCTTAAAGGGGGAACATGTTACAAGTCTATTGTTAATGTCTCCCTTGTACCTTGACACCTTTAAGATCCATTCCTTTTAGCCCTTTCAAGCCAGGTAACCATGGTCATCAATGTTTCTGCCTTTTTCTCTCTTGAATACACTTGAGAAATATGTTAAATGTCATTCTCTCATTTCCTCTCCCTCTTGCTTCCCTTTAAATATTTTGGTAGGGAAAAAAAGTGTTCCCAAGAATATATTTGGATTTATTCAACTATATCTTTGCATATTGTAAACTATTTTTAAACAATGTTAAGAATTTTTGTTTTGCTTTGTTTTGGGGCTTGGTTTTTTTTAGTTTTGAGGGTTTTTTTTTATCAATTTCTTCTCATATTTACCCCTGTTTATAAAGTTGACTTCTTTTACATTTAAAGTTCTGTCAGATTTTTACTTGTTTTTTCTTCTTTCTTTTAAGGCATGCTTAGTACTTTCTTAAAGATGCCTTCTCCAAACAATTCTTCAAAGGACTAGAATAATTTTTAAACCTAAAAATACGATTTAAATATTTTTTTTGTTTTTCACCCACATGCAAACTGAAGTAGAGTCATAAAATTACATAATCTTAAACCTACCAATATTTACATGTGCATATATGGTGAGTCCCAACATAGTATTTTAAAGTGCTGGATATTTTTAGTCTATTGATTTTCATTAAATTTACATTAGGTTATCAGGATTGCAAGTAAGAGAGAAAGGAGAAATAGATGGGAAAAAAATCATGAACACACTATTTATCCTAGCTCTTGGGGGAGAAAAAAACTAATAAGCTACCTCCACAGTGAATTTCTAGTGAGTCATTAACTGGGGATTTGTTGCCTTGGTTACTGAGCCAGGTAGAGATTCCAGTAAAAAAGCAATGTGACCTATGAGCTCAGGAAACCAAAGAAGTAAAATTTCTGCATGATGATATTTGCAGTTACTACAGGAAAAAAAATGAAAAGAGTAAAAGTGAATGTTAACAAAAAAAAAATTTTCTTGATTTTTGACTCAATGTCAAAGACATATACTCACACACACATTTTTAATAATAACATGTCAGTATTTTCTTGTGAAATGTTATAAGACACAGACCAAGTTTCCAATGTGTGAGACATCTTCCCTTCTAGTAAACAAAGCACTCTATTTAGGAGTGGTGAATGGACATTCCATTGGTAGAGACTATTTTGATGGCAATACTTTTACAAGACAAGCATTCAGAAAGCAAAATAACTGAAAAGATTTTCCAGGCAAAATAGACTATGGCTTTTTCATTACACTGAATCCGAAATAAAAACCACATAAATATTGGCACCAAGTCTGTAACTAGAGGCAAAATCAAGAAGTAGAATTGACAGGCATAACTTCAAGCATCATCGTTTTAGGCTGGAACTGCTTTTTTTCCCAATTTGTTTATTTGTTTGTGGTCCCAGGGATTGAACACACACATACACACACACACACACACACACACACACACACACACACACATATCTCCAGGTGCTTTACCATTGAGCTACACCTTCAGTCCTTTTTATTTTATTTTGAGACAGGGTTTCACCAGGTTGCTCAGGCTAGCCTTGAACTTGTGATCCTCCTGCGTAGGCCTGATGAATAGCCTGGGATTACAGGTGGTGCACCTTGGAATTGGTTTTATTACTCAATTCAAGATCATCCAGAAGATATTCATGGTCCACTAACCAACGTCACATGATGGCAAAGATCACAGCATCTGTGATGGTCATTCTTTTCTGTTCCTCTTGGGAACCCTGACTAATAAATACAGTATCCAAGTCCTGGTCCTCCCTCTTTCTGCCAGTACTCCAAGCCATTCCTGTTTACAATAAAACCAAGATCCAGTAGTAGAAAGTAGAAGACTGACAAAGTCACCAATGCCTCATAGAGTAGAATAGGGCATCTGATAAGAAAAAATCAGAGCCTTCAGATCTGCCGACAGTACTGATAACCAGACAGCAAAACCAACAGGACAGGGGCTTTCACTCCAATAAGGGTGTAGGAACCTCAGTTTCTTCAAGCCAAGCATGGAAATAATTGTAGGTGCCCCAGAAGATAGATTTTTATAAAAATGAGTGAGATAACACAGCAAAGCTTCTAGCTCAATAACAGTGATCCTTCTTTTCCTCCTAGTTCCCATCTGTACTTCTCTGACCTCTATTCTTATTTCAAAGGTCAGAGTTTCTAAAATGCTCGACCTTGGTACTCTCAAATTTGGCATACTTTCCATACACATTCTCTAAATGCTATTTTTTTTCTTTAGATGCAATATTGCTATTGGCTATTGATCTGAAATCCTCCTTCAATATGCATAAACAAATACTTTGAAATAAAAATATAAATGAAAAGTAAAAGAGTAGGCTTAATATTTGGACCAAGATATAAATTCCTAAAATGCATACATTGGTTAATTGATGCCCAGACTTAAATGTATACCAGATCAGACAGCCTCAGACACCAAGCATTCATGATCAAGATATATCCTCAACTGCAAATTACCCTGAGCTTACAATCTTCCCACCATCCTCTTACCTGTAAGGGCAGGATACTTTTCACCACCATTAATCCAATTTGGGAAATACTTATAGTAGTCCACTTGAACTAAGCACAGGACTAAGAGTTAAGATGAATGTTCAGCATCTAGGGTTTATTGCAAATTAACGGAAGGTGCTAAGATCTGCTTTTTTCCCAATCTAGCTTTATTTGAACTTCTTTTTATCAAAGTACTGGGTTTTCCACCTTTATTTCCTATCAAAGTTCTTAGATGCTTATTCGTTGATATTTATTTGTCCTTTACCTTCCAGAGACAGCCAAAGCCTAAGACATTTAAATATATTGTACAGATTACCCGGGTTCATTTTTAATCAAAATTATATTACTGGTAGTGATAACAAAGTGGCAGAAATAACCCTGAGACTTTTAACTATCTGCTTAGTTAAAACTCTTTTTCTTACTTTTTCCATGATTAAAATAGTGTATTATATTTAAATACAGAGGATGATTTTTAAATATTTTCCAGTAAGATCAAAGACAGTATGATAATCATATTTGAAGGACACTTTAGGGGAGAATATTTTTATTCTACACTTCTCCCTAGTTTCATACAGAAGTCTGTTACAGGGACTTAAGCCTTTAGCCTTTTTTATGTCAGGTACTGGAGGAAGTATAATGAAAAATATGACATAGATCCTGCTTTCAAGAGTTTTACAGTCTCCCAAAAGAAACAAGCATGTAAACAAGGCATTATTATGTCACTGTGTCCAAGTTTCCCTAGAAAAACAGCCTGAGGCAAGATGAAGTTCTGGAGATTTATTTGGGGCATACAATTCCAGGGGAGCAAAACCAAGAAGGCTGTAAGTAAAGTTGGAGCAATGGGAAGCACTACAAAGGCTGGCAGATGCTTCACAATGAACCCTGAAGAAACACAGCTCCTCACCAGCAGGGCGTTTGCTCAGCTACTTGGATGTCTCCAGACAGAATCTGCACAGAAACCAAAGTCCACAGAAAGAAAGAGATGTTCCCTCTCCCGTCTCCTATTTACTTCCCATTGGTTAACACTGACCATCAACTTATACCACCAAGCTCCTGGGCAGCCCCTGGACAGGCAGATGTGGCTGGTGGTTGCGCACAGAGCTACCTGCCAGGGAGGGAGCTGAAGCAGCTCTAATGCCTGGGGCAGGCCAAGCCGAAGGACTGTGAACAGGCACATTCCATGCGTCAGGCACAAATAGAAGGCAACAAAGTCATGTCAAAGTGTTCGGCAGCCCAGACAGGGTGCCACTCAGAGAAACAGATCTGTAACTAAAAAAGCAATTTGATGAGATTATGTTATCCATTATAAAATTTCATACTATTTACATTATAGAAGCCAATTTGTGGCCTGGTAGTTCTTGAAAAGGTCCACATTGTCCAATCTAAGCCCTAAGCTAATGAGTTCGCTATATTTTTCCAACAAGAAATATCAGCCCACATGGGGGCAGTGGGTTTTACAAAGAATATGGTTCAGAACCAATAAACCCATTTACTGTGAATCTGTCAGAAATGTCAGAGTCGGCTTCCAATGGTGGAAATGAATAGCTGACTCGTGTCATTTTCTGAGACAGGGAGTCCTTACTCTTCATTGTGTCTTGCCCTCAAGAATTCTTTATTCTTTCCTGGAGAAGTTCCCTCAGAAGAGGAGATATCAAAGTCAAATACAGGATGATAACTAGTCCAACTAGGATTTTTAGCTTTATGCTTGTATGATTTAATGCAAATGGTACTTTTAAAATTCAGGTGCCCCAGATAGGCTCCTGACAAGAATTCTATTCATGAATACATTAAGTCATTTTCTTATCCTATGCACATTCACATTTAAGTATATTAGCAAAAAAGTTTAAATAGCAATATAAACTTTATTAATTCAGTGCAAATCATTTCATTCTGAGCACCTATCTATATTCTTCATGGAAAACATGTCTTATTTAGATTTTTTAAGTCTCAGTTTTAAGGCTTTTCAGGGTACTCATACTATAGTTATTAGGTACCAATATGCTTTGCAGTGTTCTAGACATTGTAAGGTATTTCCAACAAAATGAATTGCATCCTTTATAGAGCTCACTGTTTGGTTAAGGAGACAATTTAGAGTCAGAATCTCAAGGATAGAAGTTCCTACAGAGATTTGCCAAGGCCAATACATACCCCTGCAACCAATAACAATTTAACTGTGCCACACAAAATAAACAAAAGACTATTGTTCTAACAGTTTGAGAGAAATGAATATGTTTGAGAAATCAAAGATTGATAAAGGAGTTAATAAATGAGCTGCAGGCTGAAGAATACCCACACTTTAAATGTGTAAAGCAGAAAGGGAAAGTTCTACCCAGTTCTAGGCAAAGAACATGAGCAAAGGAACCCAGATATAAAGAAGTACAGCAAGTCCTGTGACAATTGGGAAAAATAAGAACACCCTGGCAAAGCAGAGGGTACTGGCTGAGGAGGAACAGGAAATAAAACAGGTAGGATGGATGGGGCAGTTTGAAAATTCAAACTGTTCCCTCTTTCATGGCATGTGGAAAATTCCCCATCTATCAACACTTCATATTTCAATAGCTTTTATTAACAAAATTATCTGTAACTCAACCTTCTATTATTTTATTTGGACTTTTATTTTCAGACATGATGTTCTCTGAGTTGCTAGAGTCTAGAAAGTGATTTTAATTCTACATTTTTGTGACATGAACATGATCCTGCCCAATGGTACACAGTAAATCTCATGGATAATGTTATGGAAAATCTTTAATAAAATACATATAGTTTATGGCAAACTAACAGCCACAAAAGACTTTGGACATAATTATTGTTTTTCAGATAGTCTTGGTTCTGGGATTGGATCACATACTGAAGCAAACTTTTGCTATAACTGGAAAAGATACACTGATGGTTAGGCCTCAGTCAGGCCAGCTCTTGGCCTGATAACACACTGACAAACAGAATCCCAAAGTGTGCCTCAATGGCAAAGCAAGAATTGCCATTAGTATTGATGGACAGACCCCAGTGTGCTGACGTGGCCTCTCCTTCAGCCCATTAGCTCCCTACTCCCTAGCCATGACATTGAAATCTAAGCATAGTTTCTTTAAAAGTGTGAGGAAATAGTAAGGAATTTAATCCATTAGCTCATCTGACTCTTTATTTTGTGCTTTCCTTGAACATCTTGTTTGCCAATTCAGTAAAAACTCTGGTGAATAGAAACTAAGCCATATCTGAGCTATTTTCACTAGACTTTAAAATTGGATTTGAATGTGTGTCCTTTCCCAAGTTCTACTGTGCTTCTTGAGACTGTTTGCTGTTTTTGAATGATAATATCATTTCAATTAAATAAATACTATTTTTCAGCTACTATATACTGAACACTGAGCTAGACAAAGGGAAACCTGAAGTTTCATAAGAAATACACAGCTCTGCCTTAAAGGAACTTGGAGTCTACTGATGTAATTTGCATCGAGTTCAATAGGAACTCAGAGGGGCATCTGAGAACAGAAGGGCTGAGGGAAACATGAAGAACGCATGGCACTTGATCTAAGATGCATCATGAATAACTGAAAGAAAACGATGTGTGTGTGTGTGTGCGCACACATGCTCACACATTAAAAAAAAAACAGAAGCGGTGTGCTGTCTCTAATGCATAAAATGTGAGGTAGAGTATGAAATCTTATATTGCCCACCATGAATTTTGAGTTTTATCTCATGGCTGATGAGTCGTTGCATGTTTTGTGCAAATAAGTAATGTAGTTAGATCTGTGTTACCTTCTGGTCAATAAGTTACTTGGGTAGAAGAACTTCATAATAATTTTAGTTAGATATTGATAAAAAGGAACAGAGATTTGCAGATAGGCTCTGGCACACAAGGTTGAGTTTTACCACAATGTCCTTTCCAAAAAAAGAGTTCCATCCCTTTCCACTGTGTGTGTGCACTGGAGATACAGATTAATCTGTACATTATAGTTTCTATAGAGCTTTAAGGTTTGTAACAACATCCATGTATAATTGGGTTGTGCAGCAAAGACCACAATGGCACCTATGGCTGTATGCCACTTCCCAGAGCACATCATCCCAGAAGCAATACATGGAAGGAAGGACTTCAACCAGCCTTTCTCAGAGAATGGTAAACTATAAATTGCTACTGACACAGAAATTGGCCCTGATAATGGGGAACTCATTAAATGATAACATCTTCACAATTATCAATAACATTCAATGTCTGCCTAGTCCAAGATCTAAATATAACAATCCCCAGAGAAGTTTACTTAGCCAGGGACCATGAGTAGGCTTAAAAGTACTCGCTGGGAATGACTCAACCTATACTCAGACCAAAAAATATGTGTTAATATAAATAATAAGTAATGAGTTGCTGAAATTGACACTCAAGTCCACTGAATACACTGGCAAATACATGTAGCTCATGTGACTGATAGAACATAGGCTCCACTGGGATTCTTGTAGGACCATCTTCCTAGGTGGTCCCAGATGGGCTGAATCTCTCTTACATCATCTTATGGTACCATCATCTAGTATATAGAACTATTCAAAGTTCTTCTTAACCTGTTGATTTATACTAACACTTTGCTTTGTCCTAATATACTTTGAGCAAAGCTTGCAGTCTGCTCTACTTACCCTAACTCCTGGAATAGCTATTATCTGCCTGCTGGGCCAGGCAGCTCTAACATGAACTTTATGTGCAGGAGATTCTGCTGTGACAGCTGCATTCTCTCTGGGGTGCTGGGGCTTGGAGGAATGTTGATTCTGCTCCCTTGCCAAGAAAAGTCTCCAAGGTATTGGTGCTCCATCTGTAAACAGACCTACAAGGCATATACCCCTTACATTTCCTGCCTTAAGTATCCTGTCTCTGGGGCTGAAAATTCAAAGGTAATACTGCATATGTTATACGTACTGCACTCAATTTTTTCAACTATCTGCTCAATGTGACATATTTGACCTTATTATAAAAAATTATGGTGTTTTAAATGAATCACTGAAGAATCCATCTTTTAGACACCATTCTCCAGCTTTTCCAGGATAAGACACATGGTTCAACATACCTAATCTTGGAAGCCTGGGCAGTATGCTTCATGCCTCTAAGCCCTATTTTACCAGAGGCCAAATCAACTCAAGATAGTCTTAATTCAAATCAATCCCACTAAGATAACAGACCATGAATTCAACCATATTCTAAATACTAACCTTGCACACATGAATCTTTGTATTTTGTATATGTTTTCTATACTATGATAAATTTCCTGGTTATCCAGCTTGATTTGGGATTCTTGTCTTTAAAATCTGCATTGGTTAATAATTATTGGTAAAGTTATATCTGTCATTGTTCAATTAAGAAACAGATCAGGTTGCTCAATAATGAAGTACATATCCACCTTTTCTAACCAGATATTCAGAGGAAAGAGTTGTATTGCTACTCTGGTAAAATGCCTAGGTAGAAGCATCACATGGTCTAATGGAGAGAAGGAAGAGGTACTTATCTCACAAAACCCAAAATCAAGAGGCTTCATTCTCTCAACTCTATATGTCATTGGAAATCTTCAAACTTCCATCAAAATTTTGTGACATTCCTGGCACTTCATGAGTTGCACAAACATCTATTTAAGTGTTGCTAAACAACCCACCACTCCAGACTTAAAGAGTTTGGGGCTACAATAGTACCAGTTCTTTGGCATCTTAACAGTAGAGTTCCATACTGTAAAAGAACACTTCTTTTTATGAAGTCTGGCCTTGAACTGCTTCAAACTTTCTCTGTGACATTATCAATGAATCACTCTTTGGATCTCTGCTTCTGACTTCTGTAAATAGAGATGCTAATAAAACCTGACCCACCTTCCTCAGGGTGACATTGGGATGCTTATTAAGGCATATAGAAATACTTTAGAAAAACATACCACGCAATGTAACAGCATCAGCATTACTTCAATAGTACAAAATGAGTTACCAGCTTGATGAAGGGATGTGTTAAGATGTAGGGTAAATGAAAGACTGTGGAGCAACACAAAGAAATTACCTCTTCTACTCGCTGTCTGACTTTGGTCCTTCCTCAAAATCAAAGACTGCTAGAGCAAACCCTAAAATAGGCACACAAATGCACCCTATCTGGCTATCACAAAAAGTTCTAACATGGTCTAAGAGAGTGAATATGTCTTTGTTGTTATAAGCATCTTTCTTATCAGAGTCACATAACCTCAGAGATGGAAGAGATTCTAGAAACCATCAGTGTATCTCTTCTAACTGTCTCATTTTGCAGAAGAGGAAATCAAGGCTCATGGAAGTAAAGCAACAGGCCCTAAAACTACATGACTTGTCAGTGATGTAGCCAGAAGTAGAATCCAAGTGCCTGTATTACTGACTTTAGTGTTTTCTCCTCTACGTTCATTTCCTGGACCATCCATAGTCCCTGCATCACTTTGAAATAGATTGACTGAACGAGTAATGAATTGGTTTATTCATTTAATCAACAAATATTCATTAAGTATTTACTATAGGCCAGACATATGTAAGTTGCCAGAGATATAATAATAAAAACAACATACAAATTTCCTGCCTTTGTGGAGTGAATTTTCTGAAAGGAAAGACCAAAAAAAAAGGAATTGCTAAGGAAAATAAATTAATAAAGCAAGGAAGAAAGGAAATAAAATTTCTAAATAGGGTGGGCAGGGAAGATGAAAAAGAAAAGACCTGAATGAAGTGAGAAACTTAGTCATCCAAATACATGGGGAATGAGCATTCCAGACAGACAAAATAGTAAGTGCAAAGGTCCTAGGGTTGTAGTTCCTGATATGTTCAAGGAATAGCAAGGAGACCATGTGGCAGGTGTAAGTAATGGTAGGTGTCAGTGAAGTCAGGGAAGTTTGACAGAAGACAAGTTTACAGAGGGCTTTGTAGTTAGTTCATGGTAAGGACTACAACGGAGTAAGATATGAAGCCTCGGAGGAATAACATAAATAGATTCCATCTTAACAGGATCCATGCAGTGAAGAGCTGAAGAAGACAAGAATAGGAGGAGCAAGAGTGTTATCATAGCCCAAGGAACAGATATCGTGGTTTGGGCAAGGGTGGGAGAACTAGGGTGGTCAGTGGTAAAGTGGACAGAATGTGCTGATGAACTAGATGCAAAGTATGAGAGAAAGGGATATCAAGTGTGATGCCAAAGTTTCTGCCAGGAAAATAACCAGAGGGACAGTTTTCATTTGTTGAGAGGAAAAAGAATAAAGTAGATGGTAGTTTGGAAAAGGAGTAGGAGCTCCATTCTGAACATATGTGTGAGGAGCTCATTAGACCTCCATGAAGAGGCACGAATGGGATGGTTAAATATGTTAAGTTTAGAGTCCAGAGAAAAGATGCTAGCCAAACATACAGAATTAAGAGATAGGCAAATAGAAGGTCTGTAAAGCTATGAGAATGGGTAAGATTTTGTGTTTTATGTAGAGACAGGGTCTCACTGAGTTGCTCAGCACCTCGCCATTGCTGAGGCTGGCTTTGAACTCGCGATTCTCCTGTCTCAGCCTCCCTAAGTGCTGGGATTACAGGCTTGCACCACTGTGCCGGGCTCACCTAGACAGAGCAAGGATAGAGAGAGAAAAGGCTCAGGTACTGACCCCCAGAATTCTCCAATGTTTAAACAAGAAGCTGTACAACAAGAATATCAGGGAACTAGAAGCCCAATAAAATAATTAGGATCCACTCTCTCTGAATGTTTCCCTACCTGCCCTGTGCACATAGTTTTATACCTAAAGTCTTGTTCCCTTTTATTAGCTTTTGTTCAAAATTGTATTACCCAATCTGATTATTTATTTTTCAATCTTTATTTCAAAGGACTTGTGATAGTTTTCAAAACTCAAATCCCCTCCCACTCTGAAAGAAAAGATTTGCTGCTTCAATTATATCTGAAATAACACATCACAGGCTCTTATGGCACTTCTGAATGGGGAGATAGGGAAACAAGGATAAGGTATTTATTGTCAAATACATTGTTATAAAAGTATATAACTTCTCCAGATGGATATTTGAAGGAAGAAATGGTCATTTGTATGTTTGCATTTATGTGTGTGTGTGTGTGTGTGTGTGTGTGTGTGTACACACAAGTAATATGTACTAAATGCTTACCAGGTGCTGTTCATTCTGTTAAACACCATGCATATACAGTATCTCTATGTCCTTGCAATGATCCCAAGAGATAAGTACTATTATCTACATTTCAGAAAGGAGAAAAATGAGGCTTTAGGATGTTAAATAACTTTTCAATTCAGATGTAATTCAAATTCACCTTCCACAACTTGGGGACCAACCTGGTTTTGCTTAAAAAAAAACAGAGTTCTGCCCTAATTATGTCCTCTAACAGGAGGGACCCATCCTCCAGGAACTCCAGAGCCTGTCACTTGATGTTGTACCCTTTATCTCTGAACCATGGCCCATACATATGCATGTATTCTACTGAGATAAATTCAAATCATTTTTTTGTTTTGAAGTAGCAAAGCCTCCGTTGAGAAGAATTGCCATTTGAGCTCATTCTTTTTCCCCCTACGTTTTTATTGCTGAATTATAGTTGTACATCATGGGGTGACTCATTGTTACATATTCATACATGCACACAATATAACAATATAATCTGACCAAAATAATTTTGAACTCATTCTTAATTGCACTCATTAAACAATTTTCTGTATCAAAAAACTAACATTTCTTCAATTATTTCTGAACCTTACATACTAGAAAGGGCACTACAGTTTTGACTTCCTTTTGGATTGGGGGAGGAAAATCTGTTTTTTGTTTGTAATCTTTTTTTTTTTACACAAGCCCAAATGAAATCAATTTTGCTATAAAAGAAAATAATAGAATTGAAGAGCTTGAAGACCTAAGCTCTTGGGAATATTATCTTAGCAAGGTAAATCCCAGTTTTCCAGAAACTACTCTTTATACTGGGAATTCCAGCAGAGCAGAGATAAAACCAGGTGCTGACAGAGACTCAGGAGGCTGAGGCAGGAGGATAGTGAGCTCAAAGCAAGCCTCAGCACCTTAGTGTGGCTAGGCCTTAGCAACTTAGTGAGACCTTGTCTCAAAATGAAAACTAAAAAGGGCTGTGGATGTAGCTCAGTGGTCGAGCATCTTTGGGTTCAGTCCCCAGTACCAAAGATTAAAAAACGGGTGCTGAGTACTAAATTGAATCAGCTGCCTAACTAGTCTAATGGGCTGATGTTTGCACCTGGGGCAGAGAAAGAGTGCAGTTATTAACCTCAATGACTACTTCTCTTTCTCCTCCCCATCCTCCTCTTCCTCCTCCTCCTTCTCCTCCTCCTCATCATCCTTTTCTCCTCCTCCTTCTCCAGCTCCTTCTCCTCCTTCTTTGCAAAGAAAGGTTTGGATTTTTCTTTTCTTTATACATTTATACACAAAAACTAATTTTAGTCTTAAATCTGAAGCTTAGACTACATATTTAATAATTAAATTCACTAATTAGAACACCAGGGCTCATTCCTATTTACAATTTGTTGAATACTTAAAATACATTTTAAAAACACAATACCTGTTGCCAAGTTTCCATACACATTAGCAAATATAATTCATAAAATAATCTTGATAATAAGTAGTGTCTATACTATTCCCATTTCGGTACACATGAGGAAATTCAGAGAACAAAGCAACTCTCTCAAGAGCACACAGCTGCAAGGCCTCGCAGAGCAAGAAATCCAACCAAGGCTTTAAAACCTAAATCCCATCTTCTTTCAGTGAGTTGCTTGTCCTTGTTTTAGGACTGCTCAGATATCAGTGATGGCCCACTGTCTCTCCACTCGCCATCAACCATCTGGACGAGAAATGAGTTAAGAGATTCATAGAAGTCTGGAATAGAACAGTGGTTACAGGAGACTGGAGAGGGGAGATTGAGGAGAAGTCAGCCTGCAGGAAAACAGTTGCAGTTAGACTGGAAAAATAAGTTCTTGTGTTCTATTTCACAGTATTGTGACTATAGTTAACACCAAGGGAGCTAGGGATAGAGCACTTTGTAGCGGTAGAGTACTTGCCTAGCATGCACAAGGCCTTGGGTTTGACCCCAATGCTGGAAAAAAAAAATTTAATTAAAAAATATATTTTCAGTACCTTGAAGAGAGATTTTTGAATGCACTTGTCACAAAAGAATGATAAAAGGTTGAGATGATAGGTATGCTACTTACCCTGGTTAGCTCATTACAAATGCATACATGTAATAAAACATCACATCATACCCCATAAATAAAGTATAATGATTATATGTTAATTTAAAATGTTATAACATTAAGTTGTACATCTTAAAAATAAATAATTAAAATGGAAAATGCTTTAAAATAATTAGAATGGAAAATGCTGTATTTGTCAACCCTCCCTTAGTGTGTATGTTAGTCACTGCAGGCAAAATAACTGAGTAAAGTAAATCAAAGGAGGAAAGATTTATTTTGGCGCATATTTTCAAAGGTTTCAGTCCATGGTTGGCTGATTCAATTGTTTCTGAGCCTGTGGAGAAGCAGAACATCATGGACAAAGGGTGTGGCAGAGTCGCTCATCTCCTGGTAGCCAAGAAGGGCGGGGGAGGGGAGGCAGGTGCAAGATACAGTCCCCAAGGCCTTGCTTTTAAGAACCCACTTCCCCCAACCAAGTTCCCCCTCCTCCAGTTTCCACCATTTCCCAGTAGTCCATTCAGCCATGTATTAGCCCACTTCCCAAAAGCCCCATCTCTGAGCATTGCTACAGTGTGGACCAAGTCTTCAGCTCATGAGCCTTTGGGAGACATACCAGATCCAAACTATAGCAATGTGTTAATTATCTTTCTGTCATTATAACAAATATCTGAGACAATGGACTTCTAAGAGAAAAGGTTTATTCTGGTTCACGGTTTCCAATCCATGATTTAGTGGGCCTTTTGCCTTTCAATCTCTGGTATGAGGCAGGGGACACATAATGGTGGAGCAACACTGTTCACCTTCCAGCCAGTAAACAAAAGAAATACGAAAAGATTGGGGTCCCACAATCCCCCTTTAAGGACACATTCCCAATAACTATAACCTCCCACAAGAACCAATCTTTTAAAATTTCCACCTGGATACCAAAACTTTAATACATGGGCCTTCGGGAGACATTTAAAATCCAGACTGCAGCAATCAATACATGGATATAAAAACACTTTAACAGTTTGTTCTAAACTGCTAGAACAGTTTTTTTCTGTGGAACACTAGCCCTGCATGATGTTGCACATAGGTTTTGTGATCACATTTCCTAGCACATCTCCATGCTTTTCCTAGAAAGGGCTATAACAGTGAATGTATTCCAAGTACTGTTAACCATAGAATTCGTTTTATAGAGTACCTGGATAGATTAGTGCACCATGAACGCTCTGCAGGGTCTTTATGGATCTTTGCAACTCATCAAATTCTGGAAAACTGTCCTAGGGAACATTTCTCATAGCTTGAGATCACCATGTAAGATAGTTAGTAGTAAACTTAAATAATTCACTCATCCAAAATTTGATAGACAAAAAAATACAAATTCAGAAATATCTCAGTATGAAATTTATGAAGGGCATATTTATCATAGCTACTACAAGAAACTAGAAGTAGACGTCAGAGTGGTCATTTAGCCTGTTTCCACTCTGTCCCTCTTTGCCATTATGGAGATAGTGTTCCAGGTTGTTAAGACCCAGGTCTGACCCTGATTGACAGCTCATGGGTTTGTAACTCAAATTTTTTTCAGGATGACATCTAACACTGTATTCATTTTTGTTAGTGATAATTAGATGAACTCAAGGCTTAAAAATAATTATGTTTAAATTTAGACTAATCTACATTCAGAATGTCTCTCCAATCTCAATATATTCTTTTGAACTAATGCTTATTATTTCTTCCTTATTTGCCTTCAGTGATAAACTGAATTAGAAAGTGAAATTATATGAGAAATATTTTGAAAAGCCCTGTTTTATCCTAAAAGGAAAACAATACATATATAGTCTTTTTTAAAAAATGAAATACAATATCCTGACCATACAATAAAGGAAAAATACTAATTCATAATAAGATGAGATGTATTTCAATATTTAAACACTCAGGTTGTGCAGAATTCCTGACTCCTGCCCTCTACATAAGCATTGCCCCCACCCTCACTGCGACAACTCAGAACACCTCTTCTCGTCTCAAAAATGCCTTCCCAGTATCAATTTCCCCCTCATTTAAAATCAATATGTTAAAGAATCTTAAGTAGAAAACAGTGCCTTCTTAACTTCCCTAAAAGATCACTTTGGCTACTATGTGGAGAATAACAGGAGAGGGTGAGAAGCGGAACAGCAAGGTCAGGTGGAGGCCATGCACGATCTGAGCACAAGATGCCTCATTCATTCTCTCACCATCAAATCTTCAGTCAGTCTTCTCTCTGTGTCCAGATGCCCACTGGACATCTCTCTTTGAACGTGCTGGTGATATGTGAAATATTTCAATCCCCAAATTAAATTTTGGATTCCCCTCATTCTTCTACTACAAACCGGCTTTTGATTTCATCCCTTTACCAATTTTACATACCTCTGCAGCATTTCTAGAACTTTTGCTTTGTTTTATATCCAACACCAGTCTTGATTTTCCATCTGCACATAATGACAGCCTCTTAACTGGACCACTGCCTTATATCTCCAATTGCAATCTACTCTATAAGCAGCTTCTGAAACAATCACTTTCAAATACCGACATTTACAAATCATTCACTCCTTACAAGCACTATCTTACCCTGATAATTGTGAAATTAGCTGGAGCTGTTGCATGGCATGATGTGGCCTTGGGATAAACAATGGAACAAACTCATTACCAAAGCATCATACTACGTAAATTATCTATTCAATGTGATGTCTGTCCTATTCTTCACCTACATTGCCTATTGTCCTTTGAAATTTCTTACAGTGTCTCAGAAAGACTTCACCACCACCCAGCATACCCAGTACTCTGAAAAAGCGAGAACATTTTATTCTCTTCTCTTGAATTTCTCTTAAATTTTACACACACACACACACACACACACACAGTAAGTTCTCAGGGTTTGATAAATTCATTTCAAATGATTAAAGATTCAAAATGATGTCATAACAAGTGCAAGATGAAAACCTTAGTCATTTTCTGTGGATTTAAGATTATATGTGACCTTCCAAACTGCCTGCTCATTCTACTCTGGCACATCCTTTAAATTTTCTATGAAGGAGGAGCACAAGATGACTTTGAAGCACTGATTCTGAAGTCAGATTGTCTGGGTCTAAACTTCAGAAATATCATGTACTACCATAGTATTTAGACAAGCTAAATAAACTCTCTGTGCCTTGGTTTTCTGAACTATGAAATGAGTGGTAACTGTATCTACTTCATAAGCCTTTTTTGAAGAAAGAATATAAAATTGCATAGTACTTGATACAAAGTAAGTATTAAGCAAGTATTAGCTTTTATTATTGAAGCAGTTTTCCCCTCAAACAGAAATTTGAGTGTGTGTTTATAGTATCTTAGTCAGCTTTTTCACTGCTGTGACTACAACACCAACAAAACAATATTAGTGGAGGAAAAGTTTATTTGAGGGCTCACAATTTCATTGGTCTTAGTCCATAAAAGGCAGGCCCCATTCCACAAGGCTCAAGGTGAGGCAGAACATCATTGTGGAAGAGTTTGGCAGCAGGAAGCAGCTCCGGTGATGATCAGAAAGCAGAGAAAGAGATTCCACTCTCCAGGAACAAAATATATGCCTCATAGCCATGATCCCACATTCTCCATCCACAACCCTCCTGCCTCCAGTTACCACTCAGTTAATCCCATCAGGGATTAATTCACTGATTAGGTAAAGGCTATAACCCAATCATTTCTCCTCCAAACCTTCTTGTGTTTTTCACATGTGAACTTTTGGGGAACACCTTACATCCAAACCATAATAAATAAATAGATAGATGGATAGATAGATAACATTGTCAAATCCATAGCTGCCTTCTTCAATGAAGATATGAAGCCAATTAGATACTTGGAACATTTATAATCCCATTGGGAAAATAAAAATTAGAACTAATGGGGCTGGGGTTGTGGCTCAGTGGTAGAATACTTGCCTCGCGTGTGTGAAGTACTGGGTTCGATTCTCAGCACCACACAAAATAAATAAATAAAGGTATTGTGTTCATCTACAACTAAAAAAATATTTTAAAAAAATTACAACTAAGACATAGAGTCTAGGATGAAGAGAAGGTACAAAAGCAGCCACATTCCATTTATCACTCTCACTAAAGATTTGTGACACTTTAAAAAGCTTATGAAATAAGCCTAATGAGACAGTTTAGAAGTCAGGTTCTCAATGGTATGTTTCTCATGAAATCCTGATTTTATTTCATTGATGGCAGTCTTTCAGCAGCCCTAGGAATTTAATTTTTGTTGAAATCACAAAGAAATTGTGCCTGCCTTTCAGACCAGAAATTAAGAGTAAAAGTGAGTTTTCACTATTTTCCAAGTAGGACATTCTATTCAGCACCAGAAGCATACCTTTTTATATTGCCCTGTTAAAAGCATAATTTGGTTTAAAATAAAGTAGCAATAAAGCATGACATTATTAAAAAGAATATTTTGGCCAAACGGTGGAATGTGGATGACACTAAGATTCCAACAATAGTCTTTTCATAAAATGAACATAGTTGCATTTGGATTTATATTTAACAATACACTACTTTATGTGGATTGATGCTTTCCTCCACTCTTTAAGAATGTAGCACAATTGCAGAGAAAGGACCAGGGGAAAAGACATTTTCAGAGACATTGCAGATCCCTTTCACAAAAGTGGGAGACAAAGCAAAGCCATCTTTTAGATTTTTTTTTTTTTACAAGAAAAACGTCTTACAGCATAATTCCAGAGTCAAAGCAGGCGGAAGATTTTGATTTGCAACATTTTCAATGGCCAGACCATAACGCAGACTTAGTTCTGTCTCCTGGTGTTTAAAAATTTACCTTGACCTCTCACTGCAGACGTTTGCAGTGAGAAGTCTGAGCACTACACAGTGAGGGTGTTAACGTTCTGCTAGAAAAGTCCCTAGCTTCCAAGAATAGCATGGCAAATTCCCCAAAAAGCAGAGCTACCCTCAGGGCAGAACTCACTTGCACATCTAGTTCAGCTCAACCTTCTGACCCACAAGAGACTTTCTCCTTCTAGGGGTTTCTACAGCATGGGTTTTCAAATCACTAATTATTTAAAACATCCTTGCATTGATATCTAATTGAATGATATCTGCTCAGAAAAACTGTAAGCTTTCACACCCAGGGAGGTCTTTATGATATCCCTTTGGAGCCTAACAAATGCATTATTAAAACAATAATGAATGAGTTAAGTTACTTATTGGGAAAAGAAAAAGGAGAAAAGCTTAAGAACATAGAATCATTTACTATGTTCATGTGTGGTTATAAAATATTTTCTGTGTTCATCTCTGGTAGATGAAACAATTTTAAATGGTTTAAATTCATCCATTCAATACTTGGTGCCTGCCCTTTGAGGGAAGGAACACAACTGAAAGTATAGCTAAGTCCAGGTCACTAGGACCCTTATACATCATGCTAAGGAGTAGGAGATTATCTTTGGTGGATTGGAAAGTCATTGAGTAATTTTTTGCAGGATATAAAATGGTCGATTTTGTTTCATAGCTAAAACGCTCTGAGGACACTGCATAAGATGGATTTGAGGGGCCAGACTAGAAATAGGAAGAGGCACAAGACACCAGGAGAAAGATGACAAGAACTTCAATTAGGGCAACAGTCCTAAGGATGAGGATAGGGAAATGATACTCAAATAGGGACAACTTGGAAAGAAGGTAGGAAAAACATAACAATTCAAGAAAGACTCTTAGGTGATTAACATATATACTGGAAATGACATATTTGGGGGGTTTGTGAGTTTTTAATTGAAATATATTTGTATTTATTTATGGGGTACAGCATTATAAATCAATACATGTGTACAATGTGTAATGATCAAATCAGGGTAACTAGTATTTCCATCTCCTCAAATTATATTTGTCTTTACTGCTACCTTATAATCTGAAAGAGATCCTGGACCACACTGGTATTTATCCCATCTCTATCATTTGGCACCTGCTCAGGAACATAGTAGCTACTTATAGTATATAGGCCAAATACTGTCAGATCTATTTTATATATACATATATATATACATACATATTAAATATGATTTACTGTAATCAAATGCATGTGTAAAAATAAAAATAAATAAACCAAAATTGTACTTCATGAAATAAATGTTAGTTTTTTAGTCCCTTCATAATTATCAAAGAAAGACTGGAAATTAGACCTATCTCCATGAAGAAAAGACAAAACTGGTTTTCAAGTACCAAGCTGTTGGGTATAGACACAAAGCTTTACCATCCTTTAGAACAAATTCATAAAAGTACAATGACCACAAGGTCTGTGAAACGCCATCAGTCTTGATTTAATATTCTTCTTGGTAATAGAAAATAATATCATTCTCTCATTTTTTGTGAGGTTAAGTGCAAAGGTCATACTACATTTGATCCCATGTAAATCTAACAGTGCTGTATACTTAATATATGAATCCTTAATAACTTTGTTCTCTTATAGATTAATAGAGTTTTTATCAGTCAGGGTCACAATAGGTAACAGATGGTATACTCACAACAGGCTAACTTGAAGAAAAGTTTATTTGTTGAGAGATTAATGATAAAGGCATTGCTATAAGGGAACCACAAGATACAAAAGAGTCACCCAGGGTGATTCCTTTATTGCCACCATCCATATCCCAAATAAATGAAGGAAGGCAGTGATTTCCAGAATCTGGAAAAGAAAGAACCTTTGAGGTGACCAGAGACTTTCTGTTAAGGACAGAGTCAACTCCACCATAAATAAAAATAAAAATGAAAACAGGCAAATTGTCAACATTTTCCTCCTTCCCTCTGATCTCTTACGAGGGCTCCCTATTGGTCAAACCTATCTGAAGACAGAAGGCATGGAAGCCCATTGATGTAGGACATGCAGTTCAGCTTCCCCAGGTAGAAACAGTGGAAAAGGTGGACTGTGGGTCTGGAGCAGGAAATAGAAGATACCAGCTCACAGTTACTCATCCAAGCTTCTCTGTCCAAGAAAGACTATCTTTGTCTATTTGGTGTCTAAAATGGTTTTCATCTCCTCCCTCTTGAAGAGTTGAAATTTTTCCTAGGTACATTTAAATTTCTAGGTATGCAGCTGTCCACCAGCCCCAGGTCTCATGCCAATATGTCAGCAGATAACCTAAGAAAACACTAGGGCATCAAGTCCACAGAAAATACAAAGTGAAATGCCCAGTGAAATAGTAAATGGATATTTTAAGAATTATGCCAGAAAATCTTTAGGATTCTTTAGAAATTATTTAGGATTCAGGGTTGGTTTTGTGATTTGTATTACACACACAGTCACACACACACACACACACATGAGGACCTTTGGCTTTTATCTCCTTTTGTACATTTAAAATCTATCTGTGAACTTGGACCTCATCAGCCTCTTTTATCTAATTACCTGGTCGTTTCCACAAAAGTTACTGTTTCAATCTGAAAAGTATAATTTTTTGCAATTTCTACTACTTTCCAACAGTACAATTTTTTTCTTGTTTTATAGGTCCATTTATCACCATAAGTCCAAGGGGATTAGATTTCCATCTAGCATTTTCTAGAACCACTTTAGATGTTAAATACAGAGCACTATAGCAGTAAAGTACACAATTACTTTGGGAGGAATAGTAAGAGGCGGTCATTGTTCTTTCACTTTTTGGAGATACAGCATTTTTTTTCAAGTCATGGATTCAGAAAAGTTAAGTGTGAGTGAATTAAGATGTGTGTGAAGTTAGGATCAAAGTTTTGTCTTACGATATGTATTGTCATGAATATAACGCATTTTCTTAAAAGGCACTGGACTCTCATGATGAATATTTTGAAACTTACAGTAAAGACCTTAAAATACAATGGGCCACAAAATTCTAGATATGGCCAGATTGGCAAGGACTCTAAAATCAACCCCTAAATATAGTTATTTTATTTATTCATCTATTTACTGGAGTTTTTACATCCTACTTTCTTCCCAAAATAAATGAAATGCTTCATTGTTGTTTTATCCTTGCTTTTTCTATCTTTCCTTAGATTAGGAACTGACAGCTTAGATCACGTTCTATCAGAGGAGCGAAATCACAGCCCAGCCTCGCTAGTTATTTAAAGACCAGGATTCACTCACCATAGGTGAGGCTGACTGAGTGAAAAAGCCTGATTTATATCAGTGCACTGCCAGCAGGACAGGGCTCACAGCCCCTGCCTCCCACTGTGAACGAGATCTATAAAGGAAGCTAAGCCCCTGGTTTCCCACCAGGGCACTCATTTTACAATGTCAACTTACAGCATTTTCAAGAGCAGCACTTCAGTGGATAAAACAAGGTTTCTCAAACTGTGTTGGAGTATTACTAGTCAAAAGATAAGAACAATAGGAAATACAGGTTCATGGTAAGAGATCTCCCAAATGCTAGACAAATAATAGGTACAGGGTAAAAAAAAAAAAATTGTTACTTTGAACCTGATATCACAAATGCCAGAAAACTGTTGTGTTTGGTTAAGCTTTCATTTGAAATGCAAAGTTTAAAATGTTCATCTCATTCCGTAGTTCATGAGGCTTTCATAATCCACCTATCAAGACACTCATGTTCTTTGCCGTAACAGTACTAGTTTTAAAAATGCTAATCTTCTTACTAGAAGCTGTACTGCCCAATGTGTTTTGATGGGTCTTCTACACTGAATGCTACACTGAATGCTAAATATTTCAAATATTATCTTGGGCATAAATATTGTCAAAGTATATTTCATGAAAGATGTTTACCAACCTCTTTTATTATTAAGTGTATCAAATTAAATTCTACAATCTCACTTTTAGTTAGTGTGTGAAAACAAATGTAAAGAATATTGCTCTGGCTGAACACAGTGGCATTCACCAGTAATCCCACTGATGCAGGAGGCTGAGTCAAAAGAATTGCCAAGTTTAAGAGAGCCTACATTCTGGGAGCAAATTTTTGCCACACGCACATCAGACAGAGCGCTGATCTCCAGGATATATAAAGAGCTCAAAAAACTTAACACCAAAAAAA
>CM053412.1:47885222-47917178 GCA_028644305.1 Xerus rutilus
TTTGGTACTGGGGATTGAACTCAGGGATACTCGACCACCGAGCCACATTCCCAGCCCTATTTTGTGTTTTGTGTAGAGACAGGGTCTCACTGAGTTGCTTAGCACCTCGCCATTGCTGAGGCTGGCTTTGAACTCGCGATTCTCCTGTCTCAGCCTCCCTAAGTGCTGGGATTACAGGCTTGAGCCACCGCGCCCGGCTGAGTATTTCTTTTTTCTAGGTGAGTAGACTAGTGATAGCATTCTCATCTGAAGAACTTTCCTGTGGATACTAAACAAGTAGAGGAACTGATCTGCCCTAAGCAGTTCTTTGCTGGAACAAGAAGAAAAACCAAACAAAAAATGTATAATTATATGGACTGGAGAAGTGGTATAAAATCTAGAGGGACTCCAAATAAAAAACAATCTTGTTGATCCCACAGTTTTTCCCAACTCTTGCTGAGTAAATAATTTGAGCTGATATCATAAACTAGTTCCTGAGTCACATATTGCTGCTCAAAGGTGGAAGTGAACTTATCCTTAAGACACTTAAAAACAGAGGTGATCTAGAATTACTAAAGCTTCACCTAAACACTAACCCAGCTCAATTCTAATAAAATCAAAAATACCAACCCTTTACCTAGCTTCCTGACCAGGAAAAGGCATCTCTGCTATGGGGGGAAAAAAAAAGTCTAGCGGGTAGGGTTGCAGCTCAGTGGTAGAGCACTTGCCTATCACATGTGAGGCACTGGGTTTGATTCTCAGTACCACATAAAAATAAATAAACAAAATAAAGGTTTTATATCCATCCAAAGCTAAATTTTTTTCAAACTCTAATTCAAGCTTTATTATTTTTTACAATAATAACCAGCAGGTAACCAAAAAATTTGAGATATAGGATAAGGCTCAAAAATGTAGGCAGAAACTAGGTGTGGTGGTGCAAGCCTATAATCCTAGCCACCCAGGAGGCTGAGGCAGGAGGATCACCAGTTTAAGACCAGTGTCAGCCACTTGGTAAGACTCTGTCTCAAAATAAACAATAAAAAGTGCTGGGGATGGTGCTCAGTAGTAGAACACCCCGAGGTTCAATTCCTGGTACCACACAGACTTACACACACACACACAAACACACACACACACAAAATGTAGGTGAAAGGCAATAGATGCAGACCTGCAGTTGGTTAAGATGTTGACTTGAACTCTTTTTCTTTTCAGATATGGACTTTGAAATAACTATTACAAATATTTTAATGAATAGATAAAAACAAGCCGGGTGCAGTGGTGCAGGCCTGTAATCCCAGCACTGTGGGAGGTTGAAACAGGAGAATTATGAGTTCAAAGCCAACCTCAGCAATAACAAGGCACTAAACAACTCATTGAGACCTTGTCTTTACATAAACACAAGACAGGGCTGGGGATGTGGCTCAGTAGTTGAGTACCCCTGAGTCCAATCCCTGGTACCACACACACACACAAAAAAAGAATAGATAAAAACATGGACAAAATGAATAATCAGATAAAAATTTTAGTGAAGAAATGGACACTCCAAAGAAAATAAACTGAAATCAAAAGAAATTAAAAACTGAAACAAAGAATTCATTGGATGGGCTTCAAAACAGACAGGACATAGCAGAACAATGGATCAGTGAACTTGTAAACAAGTTCAATTACCATGAAAATTACCAAGTCTGAAGAACAAGAAGATAAAATTATTAGAAACAAATAATACCAAGACACTAGAGACTTATGAAAGAAAACACATGCGGAATTAGAAGAAAATAGAATATGAGAGAAGAAATATGAAAAGTTTATGGAAAAATTTTTTAATTTGTGAAAATCATTGACCCAAAGATTCATAATGCTTAGCAAATATCAATCAGAACAAATATAAATCATACTGTACCAAGGACTTACAATTAAACTATGAAAACAATATATATAAATTGTTTCCAAAGTGGAAATATATATAATATATATATAATTTGTGTTTAAATATATGTAAATTAAATATAAATATATATTTGTAATTTATATTTAATTTTTATATTTAATTTGTATGTATAACTTATACATTTAAGTTTATATGTATAAATTATATATGAAATATATATTTGCTATATTATTTTTATATTTAAATATATATTTATATTCATTTAAATATAAATTTATGTTTATTATTTACATTTATTTAAATATAAATATATATTTATTATTTATATTATATATTATTTATAATATATGTTTATAATTATATATATATAATTTGAAAATACAAATTGAAAAGCCTAAAAATCAAGAGCGATAACAGAAACCTCTTACCAGAAACAATGGAAGCCAGAATAACATATTCAAAGGGCTGAAAGAAAAAGAAATCAACCTACAGTCCTATATCCTACAGAAATTAAGATGAAAGATATTTTTCAAACAAAAACAGATAGAATTATCAACAGAGCTAGGTGCGGTGGTGCAAGCCTGTAATTCCAACACTTAGGGAGGCTGAGACAGGAGAATCGCGAGTTCAAAGCCAGCCTCAGCAATGGCGAAGCGCTAAGCAACTCAGTGAGACCTTGTCTCTACATAAAACACAAAATAGGGCTGGGGATGTGGCTCAGTGGTTGAGTGCCTTGAGTTCAATCCCTGGCATCAAAAAAAAAAAAATAGAATTATCAACAGTCCCTCACCCTAAAAATATCTATAGGAGTAGGGTGTGGTGGCACACGCCGGTAATCCTAGCAGCTTGGGAAACTGAAGCAGGAGAGTCATAAGTTCAAAGCCATCCTCAACAATTTAGCGAGGCATTAAGTAATTTAGTGAGATCCTGTCTCAAAATAAAATATAAAAAAGGGCTGGGGGTGTTGTTCAGTGGTTAAGCACCCCAAGGTTCAATCCCTGGTACAAAAAAAAAAGAAAAGAAAAAATTACTAAAGAAAGTTCTTCAAACTGAAAATATTCTAGATAAAAGTACAGATTTGCAGAAGTGGCTTCTATGTGGACAATTATAAAACACTATATGGAACTTTTTTTAAGTTCTTGTTGAACACCTTTTCATATGTATGTGTGATGCTGAGGACAGAACACAAGGCCTCCAGAGTGCTGGGCAAGCATTTTACTACTGAACTACATCCCCCACCCTATATTTAACATCTTTATGGAAAATTGATTAAAGCAAAAAATGTCAAAAATGTATTGTGGGGCTGGGATTGTAGCTCAGCGGTAGAGCGCTTGCCTCGCCTGCGTGAGGCCCTGGGTTCGATCCTTAGCACCACATACAAAGCAATAAAATAAAGACATTGTGTCCATCTACAACTAAAAAAAAAATTTAAAAAAAAAAAAATGTATTGTGCAATTTGTAACAACATAGAATAAAATGTATGTAATCATAGCACAAATGATGAGAGTGAGTGCTAATGAGGGTACCTTTGTAAAATTCTTGTATTGCTTATACAATGTTTCAATATTAATCCAAAATAGATTGTGAAAAGTTAAAGATCTATTTTGCAATTCTGAGAGTCACAACTGATTAAACAAATAGGTATATATCAAAAGCCAACAGAGCAAAAAATTTAATAAATAATTGATTTATTTCTTAAAAAGCAGAAAAAAGGAACAAAAAATAATAAGAGGACCCTGGCAACCTTGAATTTCCCAGCTTTCAAAACCATCAGTCAACTGATTTCTGTTTATTATAAATTACCCCGTCTGTCATACCAGCACAAAACAGACTAAGATAGTAATCTTACCCAGTCTCCTGACTTTATAAACTATCTAGGTTTTAATGATTCCAAAAGCTACAACTCCAGCCTAGACCTTTCCTTAAATTGGCTGCACTTTGACATCTAATAGACAAACAACATATCCAAGAATGAGTTTTTGATTTTTCCCTTCAAACTTCTCTTCCTAAAAGCTCCTCAACCTCTTTAAATAGCAATTCTAAGCTTCAGTTGCTTAAATCAAACTCTTTAATTAAGAGTCATTCTTGGGCCCAGCACTGTGGTGCATGTCTGTAATCCCAGTGGCTTGGGGGGCTGAGGCAGAAGGATCACGAGTTCAAAGCCAGCATCATCCCATGGGAGCCAAGGCCTAGATCAGGCCCAGGACCACCCCCACGGATCTGTGTGAAACCCTAGGCCCAGGACTGCCCCTACACAGAGTGGAGGTCCATGTTATTGCTCCCTTCCTGAATCCATCTTGGGACACTGCAGCCATCACCATAGCCCTTTCCATGTAGTAGCCTCCACCTTGGGACAAAGAGAGGGCCTGGAGGCAGCTGCCTGCCCCAACACAGCATGCCACAGCATTATATCTCTGAACAGTCAACCCAAAGCCATTGCAAGTCCCACCTTTTAAGCCCCATTTCTGAAAGTGTTTGCATCCATCTTGGGCCACTCACACTGCTAACTTCAGTTCCCTCTGCTACTACTGCCACCATCTTTAGTTGCAGTAGTGTCAATCTGGGGACACCTGCCAGGGACTGGAAGTGAACACCAGGGATCCATTGACAGCACAGCTGATGAAATGTCAGAGAAAGAGTTTATAATGTACAAAATTAAAATAATCTGTGAATTAAAGAATGACTTAAGTGAGCAAATACAGGCAAAAATTGATCACCCCAACAAAGAGATAAGACAGCAAATAAAAACAACCATTGATCACACCAACAAAGAAATAAGGGAGCAAATACAGGTAGAAAAAGATTACTTCAAGAAAGAGATAGACATTGTGGGGGAAAAAACAATCAGAAAGTCTTGCAATGAAGGAAACAATAAACCAAATTTAAAAACTCGATAGAAAGCATCACCAACAGACTAGATCTCTTGGAAGACAGAACCTCAGATAATGAAGACAAAATATATGAATCTTGAAAATAAATTTGACCACACCATGAAGATAGTAAGAAACCATGAACAGAACACACAAGAATCATGACATAGCATCAAAAGACCAAATATAAGATTTACCAGGATAAAAGAAGGCACAGAGTTTCAAACCAAAGGAACGCAAAATCTCTTCAATGAAATAATATCAGGAAATTTCCCAAATGGATTGGCAAATCAAATACAAGAGGCTTATAGGAAAAAACTACAAAACAAAACTACAACAGATCCACACCAAGGCACATTATAATGAAAATGTCTAGCATACAGAATAAGGATAAAATTTTAAAGGCCACAAGTGAGAAGAATCAGATTACATATAGGGGGAGACCAATTCGGATCTCAGCAGATATTTCAACCCAGACCCTAAAAACCAGGAGATCATGGAACAACATATACCAAGCTCTGAAAGAAAATGGTAGCAACCAAGAATCTTATATCCAACAAAATGGAGCTTCATATTTGATGATGAAATAAAAACCTCCCATGATAAACAAAAGTTAAAACAATTTCCAGTGAGAAAGCCTGCATTACAGAGCATTCTGAGCAAAATATTCCATGAGGAGGAAATGATAACCAACAATGAAAATCTGCAAAGAGAGGAACTACCCTAAAGGAAAGGTCAATCAAAGGAGAAACCAAACCAAGCTAAAAATTAAAAATAAACCAAAATGACTGGGATTACAAATCATATTTCAATAATAACCCTGAATGTGAGTGGCCTACATTCATCAATTAAAAGACATAGACTGACAGACTGGATGAAAAAAAAAGACCCAACAATATGCTGCCTTCAAGAGACTCATCTCACAGGAAAAGACATCCACAGACTGAAAGTGAAAGGGTGGGAAGAAAGGTATCACTCACATGGACCACATAAACAAGCAGGGGTTTCCATCCTCACATCAGCTAAAGGGGACTTCAAACCAAAGTTAGTGAAAAGGATAAAGAAGAACATTTCATACTGTTTAAGGGAATCCTATATCAACAAAACATATCATAAATATCTATGCCCCCAAACAATGGGGCATCTATGTATATCAAACAAACCCTTCTCAACTAAAAGAATCAAATAGACCACAACACAATAATACTGGATGACTTCAACACAACTCTCTCTCCAATGGATAGATCTTCCAAAGAAAAACTAAACAAAGAAACTATATAACTTAATAAAACAATCAATAATTTAGAACTAACATACATGTGCAGAATCTTCCATCCATCAATGAGCAAATACACTTATTTTCAGCAGCACATGGATCCTTCTCCAAAATAGATCATATGTTATACCACAAAGCAAGTCTTTAGCAAATACAAAAAAATAGAGATACTACTTGCATTTTACCTGACCATAACAAAATGAAATTAGAAATCAATGATAAAATAAAAAATAGAAACTACTCCAACACTTGGAGACTAAATAATACACTAGTGAATGATGCATGGATAACAGAAGACATCAGGGACAAGATTAAAAAAAATTCCTGGAAGTAAATGAGAAATCCAATGCAACATATCAAAATCTCTGGGACACTATGAAAGCAGTGGTAAGAGAAAAGTTCATTGCATTAAGGTCATTCATCAAAAGAAGAAAAGGTCAATAAATAAATGACCTGACGTGACATCTCATAAAGATGTACAAAAAAGAGGAACAAACCAACACCAAAAGAACTAGAAGACAGGAAATAATTAAAATCATGACTGAAATCAATGAAATTGAAGCAAAAGAAAGAATTCAAAAAACTGACAAAACAAAAAGCTAGTTCTTTGAAAAAAAAAATAAAATTAACAAACTTTTAGCCACTCTAATGAAAACAAGGAGAGAAAAAACCCAAATTACTAAAATTCATGATGAAAAGGAAATATCACAACAGACACTACTGAAATACAGAGGATAATTAGAAATTATTTTGAAAATTTATACTCCAGTAAAATAGAAAACCCTGAAGACACCAACAAACTTCTAGAGGCATATGACCTACCCAGACTGAACCAAAGGTCATACACAACTTAAACAGGTCAATTTCAAGCAGGTAAATATAAGATGCCATCAAAAGCCTACCAACCAGGAAAAGCCCTGGACCAGATGGATTCTCAGCAGAGTTCTACAAGAACTACAAAGAAGAACTAACACTAATACTCCTCAAATTATTCCATGAAATAGAAAAGGAGGGAACCCTTCCAAATTCATTTTATGAGACTAGTATCACCCTGACATCAAAACCAGACAGACACACATCAAAGAAAGAAAATTTCAGACCAATATCCCTGATGAACATAGATGCAAAAATTCTCAATAAAATTTTGGCAAATTACATTCAGAAACATATTAAAAAAATAGTGCACCATGATCAAGTGAGGTTCATTTCAGGGATGCAAGGTTAGTTCAACACATGGAAATCAATAAATACATCACATCAATAGATTTAAAGATAGGAATAATATAATTTCATCAATTGATGCAGAGAAAGCATTTGACAAAATGCAACACTCTTTCATGTTGAAAGCACTAGAAAAGCTAAGGATAATAGGAACCAGTACCTCAACATTGTAAAAGCTATCTATGCTAAACCCAAGGCCAACATCATCTTAAATGGAGAAAAATTGGAAGCATTCCCTCTAAAAATGGGGAAAAGACAAGGATATCCTCTTTCACCACTTCTATTCAACATTGTCCTTCAAACTCTAGCCAGAGCAATTGGACAGATCAAAGAAATTAAAGGGATGCAAATAGGAAAAGAAGAACTCAAACTATCATTATTTGCAGATGACAAGATTCTATACTTAGAGGATCCAAAAAATTCCACCAGAAAACTTCTAGAATTAATAAATGAATTCAGCAAAGTAGCAAGATATAAAATCAACACCCATAAGTTAACTGCATTTCTATACATCAGTGATAAACCCTCTGAAAGAGAAATCAGTAAAACTACTCCATTCACAATAGCCTCAAAAAATAAAATAAAATACTTGGGAATCAATCTAACAAAAAAGATGAAAGACCTCTACAATGAAAACTACAGGACACTAAAGAAAGAAATTGAAGAAGACCTTAAAAGATGGAAAGATCTCCCATGCTCTTGGATAGGCAGAATCAATATTGTCAAAATGGCCATACTACCCAAAGCACTATACAAATTCAATTCAATTCTAAATAAAATGCCAATGTCATTCCTTATAGAAATAGAAAAGGCAATCATAAAATGCATTGGGAAGAATAAGAGACCCAGAATAGCAAAAGCAATCCTGATCAAGAAGAGTGAAGCAGGAGGCATCACAATACCAGACCTTAAACTATACTACAAAGCCATAGTAATAAAAATGGCATAGGATTGGCACCAAAATAGACACGTAGAGCAATGACACAGAATAGAAGACACAGAGACAAACCCACATAAATAGTTATCTCATACTAGACAAAGGTACCAAAAACATACATTGTAGAAAAGATAGCCTCTTCAACAAATGGTGCTGGGAAAACTGGAAATCCATATGCAGCAAATGAAACTAAACACCTTTCTCTCCCCATGCACAAAACTCAACTCAAAGTGCACCAAGGACCTAGGAATTAGACCAGAGATCCTACACCTAATAAAGGAAAAAAGTAGACCCAAACCATCATCACATTGGATTAGGCCCCAACTTCCTTAACAAGACTACTAAAGAGCAAGAAATAAAATCAAGAATCAATAAATGGGATGGATTCAAACTAAAACGCTTCTTCTCAGCAAAAGAAACAATGAGGTGAACAGAGAGCCTACATTTTGGGAGCAAACTTTTGCCACACACACATTAGATAGAGCACTAATCTCCAGGATATATAAGGAATTCTAAAAACTGAACAACCAAAAAACAAATAACCTAATCAATAAATGGGCTAAGGGAGCTAAACAGACACTTTCAGAAGAAGATATACAATTGATCAGCAAATATATGAAGAAACGTTCAACATCTCTAGCAATTAAAGAAACGCAAATCAAGACTGATTTCATCTCACACCAGTTTGAATGGCAGTTATCAAGAATACAAACGAGTGTTGGTGATGATGTGGGGGAAAAGGCACATTCATACATTGCTGGTGGGACTACAAATTGGTGCAACCAATCTGGAAAGCAGTATGGAAATTCCTTAGAAAACTTGGAATGGAACCACCATTTGACCCAGCTATCCCACTCCTTGGTCTATACCCAAAGGACTTAAAAACAGCATATTACAGTGACGCAGCCACTTCAATGTTTATAGCAGCTCAATTCACAATAGCTAAACTGTGGAGCCAACCTAGATGCCCTTCAATAGATGAATGGATAAAGAAATTGTGGTGTATATATACATAATGGAATATTGCTCAGCATTAAAAGAGAATAAAATCATGGCATTTGCAAGTAAATGAATGGAGTTGGAGAATATCATGCTAAGCAAAGTTAGCCAATCCCAATAAACCAAAGACTGAATGTTCTGATAAGTGGATGCTGATCTATAATGGAGGATGGGCCACGGGAAGAATGGAGTAACCTTGGTCAAATGGAAGGGGAGGGGACATAGGGACAGGAAAGATGGTGGAATGAGGTGGACATCATTGTCCTAGCTTCATGTATGACTGCACATACGGTGTGACTCTACATCATGCACAACCAGAGAAATGAAAAGTTGTGCTCCATCTGTGTACAATGAATCAAAATGCATTCTGCTGTCATGTATATCTAACTAGAATAAATAAACTTTTATATATATATAATTACAGACTGGAAGAAAAACATATTCATTCTTAACTTATCCATTCTTTAAAAAAAAAAATAGCCAGCATCAGCAATTTAGTGAGGCACTTAGCAACTCAGAAGATCCTGTCTCTAAATAAAATATATTTTTTTAAAAAGAGTTGGGGATGTGGCTCCATGGTTAAGCACCCCTGGGTTCAATCCTCAGTACAAAAAAATTTAAAAAGAGTCATCCTTGGTTTAAGAGTCATCTTGATTATTCTCTTTATCTTGTACGCTGAATCTGCTCCATTAACAAATGCAGCCTACTTTCAAACTATATTCAGATCCAACCACTTCTTATCTTCTCTGTCTCCATCACTCCAGTGTAAGTCATCATCCTCTTTCCAATACTATTTGAAGAGCTTCCTGGGGCTGAGTATATAGCTTAGTTGATAGAGTGCTTGCCTCACATGCATGAGGGCATGAATTCAATCCCCAGCACCATAAAAAAGAAAAAGGAAGGAAGGAAGGAAGGAAGGAAGGAAGGAAGGAAGGAAGGAAGGAAGGAAGGAAGGAAGGAAGGAGGGAGGGAGGGAGGGAGGGAGGGAGGGAGAGAGGGAAGGAGGAAGGAAGGAAGGAGGAAAGAGCTTCCTAACTTGCCTCCCTCTTTTACCCCTTGCCTCTACTGTAAACACTATAGCCTTCAGTGATCCTTTTAAATTATAACTCAGATAAGGTGCTCTGCCTGAAATCCTCCACAGCTTCCCACCTCATTCCAAACAAAAGCCAAAATCCCCACAATGATCTCAAGGCTCTACACAATCTGGTCCCATCTCCCTCTCTCTGATCTCAACCCCATCTTATTTAAGCCACTGGTGCCTCCTTGTTCCCCAAATGCACCAGCTTTACTGTCACTTAAAGTCTTGCAGGAATTGTTCCTTCAAATATCCTTACGGTTCTATTGTTTCTTTTCCATCTTTGCTCAAATATTACCTTCTCAGTGAAGATTTTTCTGGCCCCCAAACATTATCTGTCCCCTTCTCTTATTTCCTCTTTAGCATTCATCACCATCTAACCTAATATGTTATTCATGTATCTCATGAAAGCACTTTTGTTTGTGTGTGTGCAGGTGCATGCACTGGGGATTGAACCCAATACATGGGATTGAATTCTGGTGCATGCTAGGCAAGCACAACTAAGCAACAATACTAACCCTAGCAGCATTTTTTCCATATTTGTATTGGTGCATCATAGTTGTACATAATGTGTGATTTGTTGTTACATATTCTTACATGCACACAATATAATAATATAATTTGGCCAATATCATTCCCTAGTATTTCCCCTTTCTCTCCTTTCCTCTCTCTCCCTGGTCCCTCTCCTCTACTCTAGTGATCTCCCTTTGATTTTTATGAGACCCCTGTCCCTGATCTTTCTTTTCCTTTTTCCCCTCTACTTTCTACATATCAGAGAAAACACACCTTGACCTTCTCAGTTTGGCTTATTTCACTTAACATAAAGTTCTTTAGTTCCATCATTATATCATTTTCCTACAGATGATATAATTTTTTTTTTTGTACAAGGGATTCAACCCAGGGATGTGGCTTTACCACTGAGCCACATCCCCAGGCCTTTTTGTTTTTTATTTTGAGACAGAGTCTCACTAGGTTGCCTAGGACCTCACTAAATTGCTGAAGCTGGATTTGAAATTTCAATCCTCTTGTCTCAGCCTCCCAAATCCCTGGGATTACAGGTATATACCACCACGCTGGCTTATTTTTCTTTACGGCTGAAGAAAAATCCATTGTCTATGTACACCACATTTTCTTCATCCATTCATCTGAAATGAATAATTCCATAGTTTGGCTGTTGTGAATTTGCTAGCACCATTTTTAATGCTTCATTCACTATCCTAATTGAAACAGTGCATAGTTTAGTATATAGTCAATAAACATTTGTTAATGCATGTGTAGAAGATTCACTTTTCTACTTGAAATCAACTTTGAAGATAGATTCCATACTTGCACAGAATCATGACATTTCCTACATAATGCCCCAATTAAATTCCCAAAACACGGTGACTAGACAGGCATGGTGGCGCATGCCTGTAATCCCAGCGGCTTGGGAGGCTGAGGTAGGAGGATCACCAGTTCAATGCCAGCTTCAGCAAAAGCAAGGTGCCAAGCAACTCAGTGAGACCCTGTCTCTAAATAAAATCCAAAATAGGACTGGGGATGTGGCTTAGTGGCCAAGTACCCCTGAGTTTAATCCTCGGTACCAAAAAAAAAAAAAGAAAGAAAGAAAACACAGTGACTACCATGTACAAGAATATAGATATGATATTCTGGTGCTAAGCACATAATATATGCTGTTAATCCTCAAAACAATTATATATTTGTCATTATCCAATCTTGTAAATGAGGAAATTAGAGTTTAGAGAGTTTTACTAAATAGCATAAAGTCACAGAGATGGCATGATACTATGTCAAAATCAAAATTTGAATACAGCTGGACCATAAAACAAAAGAATCTTACGTAAAGTGATCATCAAACCCAAAACTTCAAGCCTTTTCATGTTCGTATTCCTTAAAAGAACTCACTTTTTATTTCTCATCTGTGTCACAAATCTACAATATCCCACATGAACCACATTCTCTTTCATTATTTGCTGCTATAAATTACTGATTTCAGGGAAAAAATTGAGATTTTTAGAGGGAGAAATTTGTATTTCCTTATTAGTTAATTTGATTAATTTTTTAATTATACTTGTTTTCTCACCAGGAATGACAGGCCCACTTCACACTTAAGCCGTGGTAAACTCAACATTATATTAATGTAATCAAATAGACCAGGAAGAAGAAAGGAATAAATAAGGTCAAGATTTATATGCATCAAAAAATTCTTCAGGGGGCTGGGGTTGTGGCGCCTTGGTGGCGTGCTCGCCCAGCAGGTGGGAGGCACTGGGTTCGATCCTCAGCACCACATAAAAATAAAATAAAGATATTCTGTCCACCTACAACTAAAAAATAAATATTAAAAAAAATTCTTCAGTAATATACATCTCCTTTATTTAGTCACTGTTAAACTAACTGCAAGGACCTACATAGCACAAACAGTAACAATAAAATTATTCTAATTAGAACATCTGTGTGTACATACATTTGCTATTATACTCTAATGATTCTTACTTTGTATCTAACCTTTCTTATTTTGTATTCTTATTTTGTATATACTGAAAATGCTGCTTCCATTCTGAACCTATTCACAAACCACCTGAAACGTACTTGTCTTTTAACTACAAACAAAAGAACGAACACAATATCTATCGCATATTGTATGAACTTTCATTCAATATCTATTGCAACTGACAAGAAAAAAGCTTCCATTTTTAATCTATTTGGGCTCTATGCAATTGTTCATCAGAACTGAACAAGCATGGAAAACAAGAATTAGAGAATTCATTCAGTTAAAAGAAATTTAAATAGGATTAAAACAAGAAAAAATGATGTAAACATGTTTCAGCTACTGAGCCCATGCTTAATTTCTGATCTTAGTAGGTAGAACAATCACTTAGTATTTTAAATGTGTGCTAAGAACAGTTAAAAAATATTACATTGAAGGTCTGATGCTCTATGTCAGCTCAAGGACATCGAAAAACATTTCAAGTGAGTGCACATCAGTGAAGCAATCACCATTTACTTCTGTTTCTTCTATTTGAAACTCATGAATAATTTCTGATTCTAATGATGATAAATCCCCTTTTCATCAGAGTAGCTACAGACTTAGATTTACAGTTAATCACATGATGAAGCATTTAAGTAAGCTGAAATGGGAAAATGCTACAAAGGCAACTGTTATACATACATTTCTTTTAGCAAAGAAAAAGAGATGAAAGATGTTTTGAAGAAACAAACATTAATTTTACAAGTAGAGCAAAGGAAACAAAGGACAATAAAAGGAAAGCTCTGGAAATCCACAAAGTAAAAACAAAGTTCCTTTGGTTTTCTCTCAGTCAAATGATGTGAATGTTGTCTTCCTTTTTTTTTTTTTTTTAAGACAGTTGAATATGCAGTAGTTAGAAGAATGGACTAGAGTTATAAGGCTGAAATCGAAATCATTAAATGTGAAGAAGAAGCTGAAGAACAGTATGTATTCATGGATTCTCTTATTTAAAAAACACTTTTAATCAAACTGATATATTAATATATGTATATAAATGCCCAGGGAAATGTTTGGAAGAATGTATGCCCAACTGTAAAAATGGCTTCCTCTAGGAGAAAATTATGGTCAGTGTGGGAGGAGGGTGGAAGTTTGATGTTTATTCTAGGTACTTCTGTGTTGTTAAAATTTTCAAACACATTTCTGTATTACTTGCCAACTTATATAAGAATAACAAGTAAATAAATGCATAAATATATATGCACAACCTCTTTTTAGGTGGAATCTAGAGCAGAAGGCTAGAAAGTACTGAGGCTAGATTGCAGGACAGATGTAAATCCATCTGGAATCCAGTCCCAGCCCCACCCTAACCAAATGTGTTACCTGATAAGTTATCAAATCTGAATCTGTGGACTTCCTTGTCTCATTGGTAAAATAAAGAGATTGAATTCAGTGATACTATCAGCTCCTTCCCATGTGTTTATACATTTACCATGAAAAGGAAGTTTCTCTAAGTCAATAAAATTCTTCAAGTTTCTGTTTCCTTGGGAATATTTTTTCTCTATAATCAAAGCTTATTATCACTTCCATAGTTCAAAATGTTCCAACTTTATAAACATACTCAAAAGATGTACTTATACATACTCAAACATCCTTCTGGGGGAAATCAAGACCAAGGTCATCTTCTATAGTCCTCCACATCCTTACATAGTATTTCAATGTTATTAAAGTACTTTAAGGATATAAAATCATTGTAACACATTAAATGCCATTAAAGTATTTTAATAACATGAAGTCCTAGCTTTATTACTAAATTTGAGGAGGTAATCATTTTTACCTTTATTCACCCTTATTCTGTTTAAACCTCAACCAGTGTGTTGCAACCCAATTCTGGCATAGAGTGCAGACCCCACAAATTCAAGGACATGGTCCACAACAGGACAGTCCTCAATTCATACCAAGTGGCTACAAATCTGGAAGGTTCTCACAATCCCACTAATGTATGATAATTCACTAGAACGACTCACAAAACTCGAGATAGAAAACTCAGGATAGCATTACATCTGTAACAGGGTTTTTAAATGAAGGATGCTACTCAGGAATGGCCAAATGAACAGATACAAGAGGAAGTCTGGCAGGGTCTTGAACACAGAGCTTCTGTGCCCTGTCTTCATGGACTAAGGGCACATCACCCTCAATGTGTCCATCAGCCACAAAGCAACACTGAGCTTCAATATTCAGGAGTTTTTTTGGAATTTCTTTACATAAGGATGACTGATTAAGTAATTGGCCATGTGATGGAACTCAAGTCTTTACACCACATCCTTCCTCAGAGGTTGGGCTGGCTCAATGATCCAAGCCTCTAATCAGATGGGTGGCATTCCTGGTGACCAGCACTCATCCTGAAGGTATCTAGGATTCCATCATGAGTTACCTCATTAAGAGAAACTCTGATGTGATTCAAGGGACTCAGGAATAGCTAAGATACTTTTTTTACTTGGAAAGTTTCGAAGATTAATTTAGAGGGTCTGTGCCAACAGCCTAGGACCAAAACCAGACACAATTTTTAATACACAACAAATCCAACTCTATAGGAGAAAAATACTTATGTTAGACAACTTCAGCATTTTTATGCTATCAATCTAGAATTGCCACCAACATAGCATTCTTGATTACCTATCACACAAATTCAGCAACTTTCAGCAAACAGTTTACACTTCATATTTGTGTTGCTGTCTACAATTCCAAGAGGCAGAACAGCATTGTCTCAGTACCATAAGCTCTACAGCTAAATTTCTAGGATTCAGATCCAGTTGTCTGCTGTATTTTAGTTCTTAACCAAATTACTTTACCTTCCTGTGCCTCTGTTTCTCCATATGTAAAATGAGAAGTGAAAATTACACTTACATATAAGTCAGTTAAAATATGAAAAAGTGTTTAAGCTGGTTATGGCGCTCAATAAAGGTCACTTTTATTATTGTTATCTTCATGGAATTTGTGAATGTTATCTATTAAATGTTTTACCTTGGCACATGGAGCTTCAACATTATCCAAGTTATCTTTAAAGTTGAAAATCCTATTCCAAGGCAATATATAATTTCATTCCAAAAATAAGGGGATTCAACTAAATAACAGGAAGTTCATTTCCAACTCTGAAATGTTAAATAACTGGCCTCTTATCACCTAAGAGAATTCCAACTCTGTAGTCTAACTGGTGTGACCTCTTTATACATTCCTTTAATTTCTTTAATAATGACAACTCATTGCAAGTGATCTTGTCAGAATTCTAGGGTAATGATTCAGAACTAGTTTATCAGGATTATTATTCAAAGTATGAAGGAGTCTCTGCAAATACATCTCTGATAGTCTTCATCTCAGGACTGGTATCTATCAAAGGTTGAGGATATACTCAGATATGCAGGTCTATATCAAAGAGGGAAAATGCTATTTTCTCTACAAAAGAAAGTCTACTTTATCCTCCCCCTGCTTGGGAGCAGGGGGGAGGCTGCCATTTGCCAAACTTATCCTCCATTATTAAGCAATACTTCTCTGTTTGTCTTCACTCATCCTTTTTTAATTTTTCTGTCTGCAACTGTTTCATGGCACTTGATATGATAGATCATAAGATTTTATTAAAACCCATTTAGAATTTCTAACATCCTGCCTTCTCTTTGCCTCTGATCATTTCTTATTATTTCACCCATAGGCTACAATCCCACAAGTTCTATCTCAATAGGAGAAAATTAAATCAAACCATTTCTCCACTTCCATAGATCAATATTTTGAAAATAAATATAATACTTGGTTTTAGTTTCTCTGGAAAGCTAACATTTAATTGCTAAGAACCCTGCATCTTTATCATTAAGCTTGCATGGTTCACATCTAAATCCTTTGGTATGTATCTACGTTTCAGCATATCTGCAATGATGTGTTCATTCAGAGTGTCTCAAAGTCATAATAGAGCAAAGCAATAAGAATAAATAAAGAAGAAGTTTGGGGGAAAATAAATGACAAAATAGCTCAATTAAACATAAACAAGAACAATAGAGAAAATGAGGGCAAAATATAATATTTAAGAATGGAGTTTTGGGGCTGGGATTGTAGCTCAGTGGTAGAGCGCTTGCCTCGCATGCGTGGGGCCCTGGGTTTGATCCTCAGCACCACATACAAAGCAATAAAAAAACAAAGACATTGTGTCCATCTACAACTAAAAATTATTTTAAAAAAAAGAATGGAGTTTTATGCTGGAAGGATGCTATCCCTATTATACATCTCGATTTCAGAAAGCATCCTTCCAGCCTAAGACTCTCCACCAAAATGTCAAGTTATCTGTACATGTAGCTAAAATGCTAAAATTTGGGCTTCATGAGAAGAGAGTTCCATGGATTCAAGGATGGTTGATGTGCGTGAATAATGACTAAATATCCACCTAGAGGAAATATTTTTGTGCCATATCATAGGGCTTTGACCCTCCTCCTGTCTAATTAACATGTTGTAAGTTTTCTGTCTAAACAAAAACAAAGATATTTTTATCCGATATTCATAGAAAGCCAAATGTAGCATGACAGTGGATGAGCTCAATATTTAAGAACTATTTTCATGATTTGAAACAACAACAAAAAAGACAATAAATGTAAAATCTTGCGTTTAAATTCTCAAATTTTTTTTAAATTGCCCACATATAAAATGTAGAGATGTGCTTGGAGTAACTTTCTTATGAAAATTATCTGCTAAATTTGTTTAAGGATAAAATTGGTATGTGCCAATAATATAAACCAGCCTGAAGAAGATAGTGAACACTTGGGCTTTATTAGTCAAAAAAGGGAGTCCAGATTAATAATTTCAGAAAATTAAAGGCTCATAGTGTTGTAGTTTGGGCTCAATTTGGGATACTTATCACTAAGTGATCAAGAGGAACACTGACAACCAAGAATATATGATTTATATTTCAAAAACAGGACTGAGGTTCTGCATCATTTGCTCTGCCACAGTTTTTCCCCAGAATTTCTTAGAAACCATCAACAAAAGCAATTTATTTCTTCTTCACTTCTATTTATTCAGAAAAACAAAAAGAAGGAAATAGGGGGTGGTATTGGCTTTTCCTCTTAATAGTTAACATATTCAGTAATATGAAAGGTCAGGTCGGAGATGTCCACGAAAATGGATGTGAGAATCACCTTTAAGATTGCTCCATTCTCCTGAACTTCATCTCCTGCTGCATCTAATGAATGGAATGAACAACCTGCAATGTCTTCACTTACCCAAGGACAGAGGTGTGGAAGGAGCCTATAATTCTCCACTTGTCTTGGTATTCTGGGACTCCCACACACACATAACTAAAGGGATGGTTTTACATGGTATCACAGACTCTTTTGTTGTTGTTGTATTTGGCATGGTGTATCATAATACTTCTCCAAGAAAAATATGTCATTCTGGCATAAGGATTAGTTTCAGCTGACAGCAATTGAGAAAAACAAGCACATGATGAACTCTCTGCTGTTCCTTATCTACCTGAAAACAGATCATAAATTTCCTTGTGAAAGTGTTTCCCAAACCCCCCAATTCCCATATCAGAGATATGGAAATAATAATAATAACCTTATCACCAGAGATGAGATAGTATCAAGAAAAAGTCTATATAAACAAACTCCAAAAGTATGCATTGGAGAAAAGACAACTTTTTTAACAAATGGTGCTGGGAAAACAGATTATCCCTATGTAAAATAATGAAACTAGATCCTTCTCTCTTGTCCTGCACAAAAATCAACTCAAAATGGATCAAAGACCTAGAAATTAGACCAGAAACTATGGAAGAACTCCTAGAAGAAAACATAGGGTCATCACTCCAGCATATAGGCACAGGCAACAACTTTCTCAGTAGGACCCCTAAAACTGAGGAAGCTGGAGAGGAAAAATGAAAAGAAAGCTGAAGGGTGGGGATCTCATGAAAATCAAAGGGAGATCAGTAGAGAAAAGGGACCAGTTGATCGGATGCAGGAAGGGAGGGAGCAATATAAGTCAAATTATATTGTTACATTGCATGCATAAATATGTAACAATGAATACCATCATTATATGCAACTATAATGCACCAAATTATAATTGGAGGGAAAAAAGAAAGAGTCTGTATAAAAAACTTTGTATCTTAAACTTGTCTACCATTAGTTGCCATCCTATAAATCACCTCCACCAAAAGATCAAATTTCCTGCCCTGTGTCTTGACACTTCATTTAAATGTAGCCACTTTTGTCCTGATGGTATAAAAACCTACAAACCCACCTGTTTCTTTGGGAGCTCTCTCTTCTTGCTACAAAATAGCCCTGCCCCCACCATCCCCCACCATGTAAAACTTTTTTTTTTTTGGTGCCAGGGATTGAACTCAAGGGCACTAGACCACTGAGCCACATCCCAGCCCTATTTTGTATTTTATTTAGAGACAGGGTTTCAGTGAGTTGCTTTAGTGCCTCACCTTTTCTGAGGCTGGCTTTAAACTCGAAATCCTCCTGTGTCAGCCTCCCCAGCTGCTGGGATTACAGGCATGCACCACCATGCACAGCTATGTATAACTTTTAACATGGAATATAATTGTTATTTCCTCCTGTGAGCCTGTCTGTTGTCAGTTTAATTCACAGACACAAAGAACTTAAGAAATTGTATAACTAATTTAAAAAATTTTAAAAAAAGATGTTGACCCAGTGACCTAGTAAGGTGGAAAATGTGCCTACACTGTAACCCAGAAATTGTTTCTAGGTATATAGACTGGAGACACTTGCTTACCATGAAGCCTGGAAAGTATATTTACTTCCACATTGCCTGCAAGAGTGAAAAGCAGCAAAGAAAAACAAATTCTGGTGTGTTCACAAGGTAGAATAAAATGAATGAACCAGATCCTTATACAATAATTTTGTTTAACAACCATTGATGTTGTACTCTTCTTAAGCATAAATTTGTACAATGTAAATATCACATATATTCTTATTAGTACAGATAAATTTCCTCAGTATAATTTTACTCCCACAACAATTCATACTCATAAACTATATTTCCATGGCATTCTTGAAGTACAAGTCATTATAAAATGTATCAGGTTATTAAAAAGAAAGTGAGATTACAAGTTAGAGATTTCCCTCTAAACCTGTATTCAAAATAGAGGTTACAAAAGAAGAAAATGTGAATGGAGAAAAATTAGGGTAGATATAGCTCTTAAAACTGATGAGAGACTCTGAAGGAAGAAGAAATAGTCATATTCCCATTGTAACAAGTAATGAACAGGAATGACAATAGCAGAAATTTCTATTCAATGTCAGAAGAATTTTCTGCAATGAAAGAACTTCAGCCAAAATAGCAAGTTCTGGGCAATGGAACAATTCAAGCAAGCATTGAGTAATCCTTTCATGGTATTGTAAGAAAAGATAAAACTCAAGGGACTCAAGGATGACCAGAGATCTGAAGAAATTTCCAATATTTAATGGTCTGTGATCTCTGATTTTTACAGAGCACAATAAAAATGTTTAAAATGTGGACATCATAAGAAGAAAAACAGTAAGATTTTGATGCCTGTCTTTACAACTACTGCTGAAGAGTTAAATGATAGGAGTATTGTACAGGCAGTAGGCTCTGGCACACCTTTCATAGGTTGTAAGAGCATTTAACTTCCAAAAAGAAGACAAATTAATGAAACATACTGACTGCTTAGACCCCAGCAGACCAGGCCAAACCAAACTGGACATGATCAATGCCACATAATCAATCTGAAACTTTAAGGAAGCAAGCAGATCCCCCAAACAGAACATGTTTTTTTCCTCAAAGCCAGAAGATTCACAGTAATCACTCAGGAAGGCGGGGGGGGGGGGGGGGGCCAGTCTGGAGTCAGTATAATAAGGAAGCCCCTTCTGCTTTAACCCTCAGGAGAAAAGTGACCTATAGTAACCTGATGTTTTATGTTGTTCTGTTTTCTTGTTATCACCTCTCTCAATTCATCATTCTGTTATGCACAGCAGAGTACACATTCTATTTTACAGAAAGAAACATTGCCCAATTTTTTTTTAATTTTTTAATAAATTTTTTAGTTGTGTGGACATAATACCTTTATTTTTTTAAATATTTTTTAGTTGTCATGGACCTTTATTTTATTTATTTATATGCAGTGCTGAGAATCAAACCCAGTGCCTCACACATGCCAGACAAGTGCTCTACCACTGAGCCACAACCCCAGTCCCTTTTATTTTATTTTTATGTGGTGCTGAGGATCGAACCCAGGGCCTCACACTTCCAAGTCAAGTACTCTACCACTGAGCTACAACCCCAGCCCATACCCTGCCCAATTTTAAAATAACTAAATAAACCAAATGAGAGCTTTAAACTAAGTTTCTTATAATTTGTCTTTTCACTCATTTCTAGTTCCTTGTATTTCTACTACTTAATATAGTGTGAGACTTAGTACATGTGTATTATTAATATTATTGTTGTAAAAAAAGGGAAGGAAGAGAGAGAACAGATAACATTAATTCCAAATAAAATTATTAAATTTCAAAGACGCCCAACATCACTAGACATTAGAACTATACAAATCAAAACCTTAATGAGATAGCAATTCGCACCCATTATGATGACTATTATAAAGGAAGAGGTGGGGAGGGAGAGAAAGTGAAGGAAGTAAAGGGAAGAAGGGAAGAAGGAAGAAGGAAAGGTTGTCATATAGGAAGAAATCAGAATCCTTATATATTGCTGGTGGGAAGACAAAATGGTGCAGCTGCCATGGAAAACAATATGGCAATTCATCAAAAAAATAATAACAGAATTACCATATGATCTAGCATTTCACTTCGGGATATACACGTAAAAGAATTGAAAGCAGGTTCTCCAATAGATATTTGTCTACTTATGTTCACAGAAGAATTTTCCACAATAGCTGAAAAGTGGAAACAATCCAAGTGTCCATTTGGTAGGATAGTGGTTGCCAGAAACTGTGAGGACATGGTAATGAAGAGTTAATGTCTGATGGGTATGGATTTCAAGTGGGGAAGATGGAAAATTCTGGAAATGGAGGATGATGATGTTTGCACATGTCATGTGAATGTATTTAATGCCACAAAACATGGAATGATTAAAATAGTAAATTTTATATCATGTATTTTTACCACAATAAAAAAATATGGGATCACAGTCTCTGGAAACCACCATTCTACTTTCTATCTCTATGAATTTGACTGACCTAGGAAACTCATATAAATGGAATTATATATTATTTGTCCTTCTGTATCTGGTTTATTCCACTTGTCTGGAATGGCATATATTATGTTAATACATATTATGCTGTTATTTAATGTGCCATAGACTACTATTATTAATAAAAACTATTTGTAATATTGTCTTTTATAAAATAATAGAGCCAAAATTAAATTTATCTCTGAATTAAGTGGATATGTCTGTGGCCAAAGTCTGTTTGAATTTTACTGCTAAAAATCTTACAAAGGTCAGAGCTTTTAAGAATAAGGAGTGTAAATAGAAATAGCACCCTAAAGGCAACCATCTGAAGCCTGGAGTTGTAGCCAGTTCTATGGGACTCAATAATTCAATAATTATTGAGTTCAATAATCTTCCAATCTTCCCCCCCCCACCCCAGATCATTGGATATTGATATTATAAATTTTAAAAACTGTTTAGAATTTTTAGTGATTTTTAAATTATAAGTCTTCAATGTTAAATTTTATAGAGTATGCCAACCTTGATTGATTGCAAAATAAATAATCCACTAATAAAAGGTCTGCATTATTATCACCCTTAACCTTTACAAATTTCTGAGGCAGGGTTTCCATTTGTGGTGAAATGTTAAGGTATAAACATCAAAAGATAGTAACAACAAATATCATTTGTAGTGTGTAAGGTGGGATTTCACAGCTTAAATATAACTCCTTAAACAAAGGGAAAACACTACAAGATACAAGCACAGACAATGGTTTCCTGAATAGAACTCCAAGAGTTTATTAAGAAAACTCAAGAATTGACAAATAGTATAGTATCAAATTAAAAAGCTTCTTCACAGCAAAGAAAACAGTTCACAGAATGAAGAGCATACAGAATAGGAGGAAATATGGGTAACTATTCATCTGAGAGAAGAGTAATATCCAGAATATAGAAAGAACTCAAAAAACTTAATATCAAAAGAACAAGTAATCCAAATAAAAATGGGCAAATGACCTGAACAATTCTCAAAAGAAGTAAAAATGGCCAATAAATATATGAAAAACTGGTCAACATCTTTGGCCATCAGAGAAATGCAAACCAGACCTTGAGTTTTCACCTCACCTCAGTCAAAATGAATATTGTTTTTTAAAAATGGTTAGGAAAAAAGAGGACTCTTATACATTGTTTTTGGGAATATAAACTACTATAACCACTATGGAAATTAGCATGGAGATTCCTCAAAAATCTAAAAATAGAACAATCATGTGATCCAGCATCAGTCCTGAGTATTTATCCAAAGGAAATAAAGTCAGCATACAAAAGAGATGCTTGAATAACTAAATGAGTTATGAAATCAGCCTGGATGTCTGTCAACCAATGAATGAATTTTTTTTTTAAAGTACATATACACAATGGAGTATCATTCAGCCATAAAGAAAAATGAAATCATGTCATTTGCAGGAAAATGGATAGAACTGGAGATTATCTGATTTAAAAAAAGAAAAAGAAAAAGCCAGACACAGGAACTATTAGGGAAGTGGAAAATGATGGGCAGGGAAGGATAGAGGAAGAAAGGAGGGGAAGAGAAGGTAGGGAGTGTGAATACAAAACATGATTATATGCACGTATGGAAATGTCACAGTGGAACCCATTAATTTGTACAAGTAATACGACCTAATATTTATAATTTTAAAAATGTAATTCCTTGTTGAAAAAAAAAATACGTTCTTCTGAGTTGCTTAAGGGCCCTTTCAGATGTTAAGAATGTGCTTATGTAAACAAAACAAATGTGAAAAGTGGCCAAAGGACCTAAACCAAAGCTGCAACTGGAGTCTTGGAAGGAAGAAGAAAAATCAAGTAAGCTTGGCTAGATAAACTATGAGAAGGAGTGGGTAATATAACTATAAATTTGCACTCCTCGGGTAAGAACCAAGGCAGGGTTAAGAGGTTTTGTTTTTCAGGGATCAATAGACATATGAGAGCAGCTGTAGACAGGAAAAATAGATTCCCTGGAAGAGGATGAGGTCCGGAAGAGAGGTATGTTTACATTTCAGTGTAATGCCAGACAGGACAGTCCCCCTGGCACTATGAACCCATGACTATAGATTGTAAAGCTCATAGAGACTGCAAAAATCTCCTTTGGTTTACAAGCAGGAAACACTGAAAGAAACAGAGAAAATAATTTCTTTTCATATTCTCTCTAAAGAAATACTTAAAATATAAGGGAAAAAATTCTTTCTCCAATGTAACAAAATAGATTGTCTATGACCTTATAATGTGATTAAGTCTATTGGTGCTGATCAGCAAGGTGACAATTACATGGTGCTTTTCATTTTCTAAGTGCTTTACAAGTACTGTATTAACTAATTAACGACGGAAAACCTGATGTTTCTTTGAAAAGACTACTGTTGCTACTTTTTTTCACCTTTTAGATGAACTTTTTTTTTTAATCTTGAGATACAACATGCACACAATGGGTGATATTTAAATTTTTCAAACTAATGATTATGGCAGGCAGTTCATTTTCCTAGTACTTCCAGAGTTGAATTACAATTAAAAAGGGTATAGGCAAGCTATCTAAAAGGAGAAAGAGCTCTACTCTGGCTCATAAAAGGCTATCTGGTAAGAACCAATGGGCCCTCTAAATGGTGAAAAGGAAACAGCATGAAGCTGCTTACTGTTGGCCAATGGCTTCCACATCCTCTAGAAGCTGATGGCATAGGGTACCTATCCCCATCTGAAGAGTGAAAATTGAGATTTTCTTCTTTACCTCTAACAATTTTAAAATTAGTGATCACCAAGCTTTTGTCAAAAGAACACTGGAGCGGGGGATATGGCTCAGCGGTAGAGTACGTACCTAACCTGTGTGAAGCCTGGGTTTGATCCCCAGTGCTGGGAGGTTGGGGGAGGAAGAATACTGGGATAATTCAGTGTATTCCCTTTGAATCAAGAAGTCCTACAAAAGTCTCTCAAGGAGCTTTTACGAATGTGCATTAAGCCAGGTGCAGTGGAACACACTTGTAATCCCAGCAGCTCAGGAGGTTGAGGCAGGAGGATCACAAAAGCCAGCCTCAGCAACTTAGTAAGGCATCAGTGAAATCTTGTCTCTAAATTAAATACAAAATAGGGCTGGAGATGTGCCTCAGTGGTTAAGTGCCCCTGAGTTCAATCCTTGGTACAAAAAAAAAAAAAGAATTTGCATTAGGATATAATTCAGATACTATTCGTTCATTCCACCAAAATATATTAAGTACCTAATATGAACAAAGTCCTCTAGGGAGGGTGGGGCTTGCTTGTCAGGGTAAGCATCTCTCCAGTCACAACTCAAGAGCTGGGAGGTTATCAAGGCTATGGGCTCTCCCTTTCTCTGCCCATAGAATCCTTGTCTGCCAAGGCCAGGTTCAAACCCCCAGTCCAGAGGAGAACAGCATGAGCCACAAAAACAATCTGTAGCCTGTGTTTAGCTCTGCAGATACAGCTTAGGAAGGTTATCCACCTCCTCTGGACCTCTGTTTCTTCATATGTAAAATGAGAATGATAATATTTTGATGACTGGATAAGCAGAAGCCTTCAGAGAAAGTAGAGATGGCTTTGTTCCTCTGATTTTGTAAAATGCTTTTCCATTTTTATTGCTAATGTGGTTTCTTCTACTGAAATGACTGAGGTTTCTGGACAAATTATAATTAATAACTTCTATGCACACTTACTGTAAATATTAAATAAAATAATGTAAGAAAAATGTCTCCCCAGTGCTATAGTATATATAATTTATGGGATTTGGAGCGTGGTAGACTGACAGAAATCCTGATTACGGCAGTTAGTGAGTAGGAGCCATGTATCGTGCCTTATTGACCTCCTATGGCATCATTCTGAATGCATACATAAGCATATATTAAATTTTTGTTTACTGATGTTGACCCACTAGACAGTCAAGAAAAATAGATATGTGAACAGGAACACACACATACATACACACACGATTTATTTGCCTCTCTCCACCTATATAGTAACAAGCAGTTCATGCCCAGCTTTGGAGATCTTCCTGGGTAAAATTAATCCCCAAAATTACTAGAGAAAAAAGTTAACTTTAACACCTTCATCTCTTTCATTTCTAATATTCACATATCATCAACTCCAAAAAATCAATTCCTATGAGTAGTATCAGACTTATTATTTTCCTTGTAACCTGCGCTTTAAGAATACAGATATGGTAAGCTCTCGACACCTAATAAAATCTGTCTCAGGTTATTTATATATTATCCCAATTCAAATATCTAAGGAATATTCTTCCTGATCTCTGTTTGTGTGCCCTTTAATAATTTAGTACAAAGGTCACAAAGGCAACGATTGTGATTCTAGTAAATATTTTCTTAGAATGGTTCTTTTATTTTTTCATTCTTCCCAGTCATCCTTTAATCAAAATGAGACCTGAGCAAATACGCACAAATTCTAATTTGTTCTCTCCAGACAAATTTTAAATCCCTCTTGCCTATTTCTAACTTTGTTATTTATATTTATGATAAAATATTAGCTATATTTATATACATCTAGAAAAGAGCAATTGCAAAAATTTATCAAGAATTCTCTTCAGAAAACTGTTCTCATAATAAGCACAAATTGTTAACATCTATCACCATATGATATAATCACATAAAAGCCTTTTCTAGCCTCATTCCCATAAGGTATCTCTCTATTACATTATGATGATAAATGGCAAAATGTTTTGCATGACACTTAGCCATTACAGGATTCTACAGGGAATGCTAGACTGCTACCAGAGCTTTCTTATAAGGAGCTACGGCTCAAAGTCAGCATCATGTCCTTAAATCAACTGATCATTTTCTTTTGCAATATTTATTCCCAGCAAAACAATTTACAACTAAATACAACCATATCATAAGATGAACATAAACAGAAACCAGGAGTAAATACCCAGGTGTAGGCTGGAAAAGATGATGGCTAAGTTCAGCTTGGAGATGAATGTAATGCTTTGATTTAGGTGAGGAAAGTCATGATATTTTATCCTGTAATTCAGTAAATTCACAATTATACCTCATGATTTGATATGAGTAATTAGCATTCAGAGATAAAGCCCAAATTTACATTAGCCAAGAGTTAAATCCCAATCATCCTTTACTACTTTAAAGAAGTATTACCTCTGGGTAAATACAAATGTTGAATAATATGTCTCTAGACCTTTCTCCTATTTTCTTCTACTCTCAGATTAGCTGCTAAATCATCATTAGTTATTTTCTGTAAGATATTATGTTTTAAGGTAGTGCAACATAGTATCATTATGCATCTTTGTTACATTAACCAACAATACATTTTGTTAAAACAAAACATTTTATATATTCTTTTTAAGAAATATTCAATGGGTCTTTGTTAAAAGATTTTTCAATTTTATAATTTAAGAGTAAAAATCACAAGCACTCATAATATTTTTATCTTTAGGAAAGTTTCTTTCACCATCAGATAATTTTTCAGAGCTCTTATTTATGAAGAGCAGCAGAATAGACAACACCAAAATACGGCACTTTGGCACAAGGATTATCTTGAGCTGAAGACAATTGAGAAGAAGCAAATATAAGAAAAGCACCCTGATCCCACCCCTATTCATAACATACAAGCAGTTCATAAATTTATAAGGTATCCCTCCTCTTTCTACCAGGAAAGATAAAGGTTGATCACCAAAGAGGGAAATGTTAGTCTAGAGCTGATGTCAGAGGAATCTACATAATGAACTGTACTAATTAACCTTTGCCCACCATTAGTTTCCCATTTTCCGCCTTCCCACAATTTGCTGCCCCATGAGATTCAATGTCCTTTTTCTTTGTCATTTCTCTAAAACTTATTGTTCTTTGTTAAAGATACTATATAAGTCAGACCTCTAAGCCACCTCTTTGAAAGATACTCATTCTATGCATATCTCCCATTTATATATGAAATATACATGTTACTTAACTTACCTTTTTTTCTTGTTAGTCTATCTTTTGTTGCAGGAAGACCTAGCTAATAACTAGGAAGACTAGAAGAAAATCTTTCCCCTGGACTTATATTCTCGAAAATAACAATTATGATAATAAACATTTATTGGGTCTTTAATCTATTGCAACTATTAGGCTGAACACTCTGTGTCCATTCTTCATTTGGCCTAAGCAAGTAATATTACCATCTCCATTTCACCATGTTGGCTTACTGGTAGCCAGACAGGCTAGATAAGTTTCCCAGGTTCACCCAGGTGCTCAGAGACAGAACTCCCCAGAGTGGAATGGTGATTTTCCTACCACTGGGCTCTTTTCTATGCTTGTCGTTTGTTTTATTAGGCTTCTCATTGGTTAAGCAATGGGGTTATATCCCAATAAACTCATCATATGTCAAAAATAATGTAAATGAAAAATGTTTCCCATACACCTAATCTACCTAACATTACAGCTTAGAAACAGTACATTGTGGAGTACCAGTTCTTTGCCCCTATGGTCACACAGCTGCAACTTGTTGCCACTCTCAGCATCATGGGAGAGTATTGTACTGCATATCACTAGCCAAGGAAATGTGAAAATTCAAACTTTAAAGTGCAATTTCTACTGAATGCTTGTCACTTTTCACCACCCTAAAATTGAAAAATTTTTAATTGGACCATAGAAGTCAGGGACTAGATATGTATTATATACATATATATTAGCATATATATGGCTTATTATATACATACATAGCATATATATGGTATATACATACATGCATCTATTTGTACTATATGTGTGTATATATAGATATAGATAATAAATATAGATAAATATAGATGCAGATACACCAAAGTGTCAGGAAAAGGTACCCTCCAGAGGAGTAATTGCTGGCATCCACCATGAGAACTCAATGTTATTTCCTTGTTTTGACATAGACTATGTTAATATCAACAGCAAAAGTCCTAATCCTGTCCTGACTGTAAATAACCAGTGTGAGTATCCAGAGATACTACTCCACCAATATGTCTAAGAACTCGAATTAATTCCACTAGACTTTCAGAGCTTGTTGTCCTGCTTCTCATCCTCCAGCCCTAAAAAAATAAAAAAGCTTTATCCTCTTTGTACTGGAGCCATCTCAAGACAGCAGGAAAAGCAAGGGTCTGGCAACCATGAGAGGGTGAAGATGGTTTGCGAACATGATGAGGGAGGGACAGGGAAGGAGTAGAGGACCAGGAGAGGTAGAGAAAACTTGGGACCTTCAGGCAAGGAGAAGAGAAAGACAGGAGTTTGGAGGCCAGGAAAGAAAGGTTACCCAGGTCTCTGAAAAATAAATAAATAGATAGCTAGATAGATAAATAAATAAATATATATATATATAAATAAGGCATGTTTCAGAAACCACAGCTGTTACACTCTCCAGAGGAAACAAATCCAGTATTTCTACATCGTCCCCAATGCCCTATCCTTTCTCCTCTTTTCCCTTAGCATCCTCCTATCATATCCTGCCTGTAATCATCTAGTCTCAGCCTTCCTCTTTCCAATCAGGGTTGATCAGTCTACCTGCAAACCTATTTTCCCAGCCAGAAAAGAAAGGAAAGAAGGAGGCTGTGATCAGGATTCTGTGGCACTAGTGAACTGGCAAAGGGACTTCCACTTCTCCAGAGCTGACTGAAGCAATCTCCGAAAGCAGGAGAGCATGCAGAATAAAGACACAAGCCACAAGTAAGAGCAAAGCCTGAATTTTTTGCGGGGGCTATTACAATGGTGGAGTAGAAGTCGACTGCAGATCCCATCTTCTTCGCAATTGGGAAACAAAAAGTTAGAGAACAGCTACTGTACAAGGTGGGTGACAGAGGGAATGCAGTGAGGCACACAATATGAGACTGTCAGACACTTCCAGAAGCTCAGAAATTCTGCTTCCTGGAACAAAAAGCCAGAAAATTTTATCAGTCCTTAACCTGCACCCACAGTTTGGGGGCCAGTCTGCGGGGAAGGGCTGACAAAGAAAGGCAAGGCTGACAAGTCCACCTTAGAAACAGCGGTAGAAGATAAAGACTGAATTAAGCTGTGGCAGGAGCTGAGAAGTGGACTAACGTGAGGGAACTTGTTGCTTTTCTCAGTTTTTTGGTAGTGACCTAGGGTGCAGCCATTTTATGAAGACCTGCCCAAGCATGCAGCTCTGGGAAGGATGAAATTCCTACAGCTTCATCCGACCTACATATAGTAGCAAACATTTTCATGGGAAATGCCTTTGAACTGGTCCAACAAAGTGACTTTCATAGTGGGATTGAAAGACCCGAGCTAAATAAACTCCATGACAGGTTTCAGACCCTCCAGAAAGACTAGTAGGCCTGAGTTTAGATCCCAGGAAAAGCCACACATTGCTCAAGGCTAAAGCCACTCTTGGAACACTCTCAGAGCAGCCAATCAAAGGTTAAAAATTATATACCTGGCATTCCTGAGGTCTGAGTCAGGTTCTAGAAGAGTATAGATAGTTACTTTGTACAAACTAGCCAATCACTCACCACTTGCCCAAACCCCACGTGGGCCCTTTGAACTCACCTGTAGTTGATCATTTTCAAAAGATTCTCTAAGGTCATGATTGGGTCCCGCCAAATGTAATGAACACCCCTCAGATTCTGAATGGTCACTATTGTCACCATAGGTGCTGTACGATTGTAATTGGTGCTTGTGTAAGGATGCAATGCCTACGTCATGTCCACTGCCACCACCTGTCCCCTCCCCCTATAAAAACCTGCTCAGCCATTGTTCGGGCCGCACCTCCCTACCCGCTGTGTCGGTGAAGGTGTGTGATCCCTGCTTGAGCTTGTAATAAAAAGACCCTTTTGTGATTGCATTGGGATCGGACTCCTGGTGGTCTCTGGTGGTCTCGTGAGCTTGGGCATTACAGGATCACTGTAAGCCAAAACTGCTGAGCCAAAGTAGTCCAGGCATACAGCTCCTTTACTGGACATGAAGAATTACACCCACCACAGCCCAACACAGTTTAATCTGTCCAAATAGGGGGGCATCAAACATCAGAATTTACTGAGGAACTTTCAGAGCCACTTCGGCATGCCAGAGAAGACAGGGAGAGCTCTGTACTGATAGCCTCAGTGCGGCGTTTTCCGCTAGGCTCACAAAGCCACTCTTGGATCCAGGGAGAGATGTGACACTGAGCCACAATCTGGGGCCAATTCCTCAGACCTCCTAGAGACATCATAGCGTCCAGACATGCCATGGAACTGCTGGAGCTGCCTAGGTTCTCACCAGAGGATGGCAGGACAAGATATGTGTGGTTAGGCTCCATAGACTGTTCTGCACAGCATTTGAAGGCAAATGCTAAGCCACATGGGGGAAAAAGTTGGTGGGGTGGCTACCTTCATGCCCAGAGACACTCAGAGGACATGCAGCTGAGGCTTGGGAATTTACTATGCCTCCCAGTACCTGGCAGAATCCAAGTGCAAAAGTCCAGTAAGAAATTTCTCCATCTCAAGTACTTCAGCAAGGAGTAATTTTAGACTGTTTAATGTTAGTTTATGGTTTATTTAGTATTGTCTTCTCTGTCAATTTGATAGGTTTCCCCTCAATATTTGGCATTGTTTACTTCAATTCAATTTTACATATTTTTCCTTTTATTAATGTTGTAATGGTTTAGTGGGATTTACTCTAGCTTTATTCTTACTTTTCTTTTTATACTCTCTCCTCTTTTTTCTCTTCTTCTCACTTCATGGAGCATTACTCCTCATTACCACTTTTGGACTAGTGGAGCTATGGTGACTACTTTTAATAAGTTTTTATTGTTTGTTAGTACATGGATTGCTCTTCAGTGGCCACAGTTACTGGTGATTACCATCTCCTCTCAAATAGGTAATAGGGATTGATCAGAGCACCATGAATACGTTGAGAATTTTGATGCTGATATATCCCCCACCCAAGGCACATAATGAAAAAGAATAGTTCACTGAAAAGACCCTCACATGAGAGTGGAAGACTCATTTACCCTAGCATATTTGCAAATTTCAGCATAGTGATACAGGTAACATGAGGTAACAAGATAATAAGACACCCCCAAAAGTTCATATCCCTGCAATC